>CM077199.1:33488437-34088437 GCA_039654625.1 Rhinogobio ventralis
GAGAGAGAGAGAGAGAGAGAATCAGACAGACAGAAGGATGGAGGGAGGGAGAGAGAGAGAGAGAGAGAGAGAGAGAGAGAGAGAGAGAATCAGACAGACAGAAAGATGGAGGGAGGGAGAGAGAGAGAGAGAGAGAGAGAATCAGACAGACAGAAGGATGGAGGGAGGGAGGGAGAGAGGGAGAGAGGGAGAGAGGGAGAGAGAGAGAGAGAGAGAGAGAGAGAGAGAGAGAGAGAGAGAGAGAGAGAGACAGAAAGAGATAGACAGAAGGATGGAGGGAGGGAGGGAGAGAGGGAGAGAGGGAGAGAGGGAGAGAGAGAGAGAGAGAGAGAGAGAGAGAGAATCAGACAGACAGAAAGAGATAGACAGACAGAAGGATGGAGATGGAGAGAGAGAGAGAATCAGACAGACAGAAAGAGATAGACAGACAGAAGGATGGAGATGGAGAGAGAGAGAGAGAGAGAGAGAGAGAGAGAGAGAGAGAGAGAGAGAGAGAGAGAGAGAGAGAGAGAGAATCAGACAGACAGAAAGAGATAGACAGACTTAAGACAGACAGAAGGACAGACAGAAGGATGGAGAGAGCGAGCGAGAGCGAGAGAGAGAGAATCAGACATACGGAAAGACAGACAGAAAGAGATAGACAGACTTAAGACAGACAGAAGGATGGAGAGAGCGAGCGAGAGCGAGAGAGAGAGAATCAGACATACGGAAGGATGGAGGGAGGGAGAGAGAGAGAGAGAGAGAGAGAGAGAGAGAGAATCAGACAGACAGAAAGATGGAGGGAGGGAGAGAGAGAGAGAGAGAGAGAGAGAGAATCAGACAGACAGAAGGATGGAGAGAGAGAGAGAGAGAGAGAGAGAGAGAGAGAGAGAGAGAGAGAGAGAGAGAGAGAGAGAGAGAGAGAGAGAGAGAATCAGACAGACAGAAAGATGGAGGGAGGGAGAGAGAGAGAGAGAGAGAGAGAATCAGACAGACAGAAGGATGGAGGGAGGGAGAGAGAGAGAGAGAGAGAGAGAGAGAGAGAGAGAGAGAGAGAATCAGACAGACAGAAAGATGGAGGGAGGGAGAGAGAGAGAGAGAGAGAGAGAATCAGACAGACAGAAGGATGGAGGAGGGAGGGAGAGAGGGAGAGAGGGAGAGAGAGAGAGAGAGAGAGAGAGAGAGAGAGAGAGAGAGAGAGAGAGAGAGAGAGAGAGAGAGAGAGAGAGACAGAAAGAGATAGACAGAAGGATGGAGGGAGGGAGGGAGAGAGGGAGAGAGGGAGAGAGGGAGAGAGAGAGAGAGAGAGAGAGAGAGAGAGAATCAGACAGACAGAAAGAGATAGACAGACAGAAGGATGGAGATGGAGAGAGAGAGAGAATCAGACAGACAGAAAGAGATAGACAGACAGAAGGATGGAGATGGAGAGAGAGAGAGAGAGAGAGAGAGAGAGAGAGAGAGAGAGAGAGAGAGAGAGAGAGAGAGAGAGAGAATCAGACAGACAGAAAGAGATAGACAGACTTAAGACAGACAGAAGGACAGACAGAAGGATGGAGAGAGCGAGCGAGAGCGAGAGAGAGAGAATCAGACATACGGAAAGACAGACAGAAAGAGATAGACAGACTTAAGACAGACAGAAGGATGGAGAGAGCGAGCGAGAGCGAGAGAGAGAGAATCAGACATACGGAAAGACAGACAGAAAGAGATAGACAGACAGAAGGATGGAGGGATGGAGAGAGAGAGAGAGAGAGAATCAGACAGACAGAAAGAGATAGACAGACTTAAGACAGACAGAAGGACAGACAGAAGGATGGAGAGAGCGAGCGAGAGCGAGAGAGAGAGAATCAGACATACGGAAAGACAGACAGAAAGAGATAGACAGACTTAAGACAGACAGAAGGATGGAGAGAGCGAGCGAGCGAGAGAGCGAATCAGACAGACAGAAAGAGATAGACAGACTTAAGACAGACAGAAGGATGGAGAGAGAGAGAGAGAGAGAGAGAGAGAGAGAGAGAGAGAATCAGACAGACAGAAAGAGATAGACAGACTTAAGACAGACAGAAGGATGGAGAGAGCGAGCGAGCGAGGCGAGCGAGAGAGCGAATCAGACAGACAGAAAGAGATAGACAGACTTAAGACAGACAGAAGGATAGAGAGAGAGAGAGAGAGAGAGAGAGAGAGAGAGAGAGAGAGAGAATCAGACATACGGAAAGACAGACAGAGATAGACAGAAGGATGGAGAGAGAGAGAGAGAGGGATGGAGGAGAGAGAGAGAGAGAGAGAGAGAGAGAGAGAGAGAGAGAGAGAGAGAGAGAGAGAGAGAGAGAGGAGAGAGAGAGAGAGAGAGAAAGACAGACAGACTGCAAAACAGACAGACGGAAAGACAGACAAAGAGAGAGACAGACAGACGGAAAGACGGAAAAACAGACAAAAAGACAGACAAATAGAGTCAGACAGATAGTGATAGTAGTAGTAGTAGTAGTAGTAGTAGTAGTAGTAGTAGTAGTAGTAGTAGTAGTAGTAGCAGCATTTAAGTTTATTGCCATATCAGTATCACTGGCTATTACATGGCAGATGGATACATATTAAACATTTAACAAAATAATTTCATAATTACAACGTAATAAAAACAAACATTTAAAAAAATAAAAAAATAAGTACATGTACAAAATGTAGAGTACAATTTTATAAAAAATTCTTTAAATGTTCTTGTGCTAAAAATTGTAGAAAGATTTTCTGGATCCATAAATAAATCCTTAAAAGTGCCGTCTCATAACATTAAAAATTGGGCAGTCCAAAAGCATATGTTTTACAGTTAAGTTGTACTACAGTATTGGACAGACGGACGGAAAGAGAGACAGACAGAAAGAGACAGACAGAAAGAGACAGACAGACACTGAAAGACAGACAGAGAGAGAGACCGACAGACAGACACAGACAAAGAGAGAGACAGACTGACAGATTGAAAACAGACAAAGAGAGAGAGACAGACAGACAAAAACAGAAAGGCAGACAGACAAATAGAGAGAGACAGACGGAAAGAAAGACAGAACGCAACACAAAAACATCATCCCTATAAAAATCTAATATCCGAGTATCTAATATCTTACCTTTATATAAAGTCTTTGCTAAACAATTAACTGCTGAATGTTTTTTGGATGTTAACAGTAAAAAGGAACCCTTAAAAACACCAAAATCAATTTAATAAAAATCTTTTATTTCAAATGCATCAAACAATAATTCAACCTATAAAATGAACAGAAGACAAACAAACAAGAAAATTATAGATAAAAATAAATCCAGGGTTTGTCCACAAATGAGCCCGGAGTTAACCTGTGGAGAGAGAAGGTCGTTTCAGAAAGTTAATGAAATGCAATACAAAGTGGTATTGCCTCATAACAGCAGATACATACAGTCAAACGCTTCAGGAAGGACAGTCGGCACAAATTACTTCTATTGCTCTCCCTAAACACACACACAAAATACTTTTCTTAACTTAAAATATTGTGCTTATTCACCATGCGTCTAAATGTAATGAAATAAGAGCTTCCAGCTCAACTGAAGTCTCATGAACTCTAGAGTTTCATGCTGTTTTGTACCAGTTTGGCATTGGAGGTTTTGGAAGACTTGCAGGGGCATTTTCTCAGTGCCGAGACCCGAGGTGATCTGCTGTTAGCGCTGATCGCGGCCCCAGGCCACGACTGGCCACTGTGGGAGTTTTGCAGGCGTCCTTACGGAGCTCGAGGGCCTCGCCGAAGCAAACTACCTCCACCGCTGCTCTTCGGCGTATTAGGAATAACGAACATCACAGATCGCCTTTGCTTAGGCTAGAGATGAAAAGAGTAAGGCAGAATTATGTGCATGTGTATTTAACTTTTCTGCCACACACACACACACACACACAGACACACACACACACACACACAGAGACAGACACACACACAGAGACACACACACACAGAGACACACACACACAGAGACACACACACACAGAGACACACAGACAGACAGACAGACAGACACACACACAGAGAGAGACAGACAGACAGACACACACACACACACAGAGACACACACAACCTGAGAGTCTGAAGGTCTGTTGGCATGCCTGCTCTTAACGGTCGTTGTCCGAGAGATGCAGCTCGCCAACTTCTTTCGCAGCAGCACATGGATGCACAGTTACACATCATTCAGATTTCCTTAAAGCCTGACATGAAATCTAATTCTAACTTAAATGGAACGGTTTATTAAACCTTTAGACAATAAGTTTGCATGTGTTTTTGTTAGGTATCATATCTGATGAAATTCTGATGTTTGTAATGTAAATCAATGATATCTTTATAACAGTATAGCAGACTACTGACATAATGAATATAAATATCGGTCATCATAATGTCTTAGTAAGATAGTTAATGCTTAGTTTTGTGATCAAAGCTCTGTAGGTTTTAAAACATGTAATGCAATGCAATGCAATGATTGAGAGATGAACAAATAAACCTTCCTTTAAAGCCTGATGATCATATTTGAGACGGAGTACAATTATAATAAAAGGCCTTTTACTTGCTAAAAAGTAAGAGCTATCAATCAGACGACAGAAGGCATGTAGTAGATTGAGATTATATTGTGGCCTTAGAAATGTGTGCATCAAATATGATACAGTGGGCTTTATAGGGTTAAAGAAAGTACATTACAAATTACCTTTAAAATTCAACAAATGAACCTATCCTATAAAAAAAAAAAAATCTTGAGAAGTACATGTTCTCGTACCTCAGGTGTGTCCAGGCCATGCAGATGGAATCCCGGCCGCTTGCGAACCTGTGGGGTGCGTGATTTCTGTGATTCATGCAAGTGCAAAGCGCCACTCTAACCATTACATATGCATTGGAAGTGATCTACATCAGAACTTTTTAAAGGGATAGTTCATCCTAAAATGAAAAGTCATAATTTACTCACCCTGGTGATGTTCTAATGCCATTCACCCAACTTTCTTTTTAGAACTAGACTCTCATACGGCCGTTACCCGGAAACCAGTGATTATGGTTTATAAAGTTATAAATATGGATATTTTTCACTTCAGAAGGTCTGTTAACCCCTGGAGCCGTATGGATTACTTTTATGATGGATGGATGCACTTTTTTGGCCTTCAAAATCTAAGGTACCATTCACTGCCATTATAAAGCTTGGAAGAGCCAGGATATTTTTTAATATAACTCTGATTGTATTCGTCTGAAAGAAGAAAGTCATATACACCTAGGATAGCTTGAGGGGGAGTAAATCATGGGATAATTACTCCTTTTGAGTGAACTATCCCTTTAACAAACAGAAACAAAAACGAAATCCATTTACAAAAACACTTATTTGAAATAACCATTAACCGGTTAATAATGTTTTTTTTTATCATTCCGTTTAATTACATTTTGCAGTCAACCAATTATGAGTTCAAATAGTATGGCCTATGCAAATGTAATAGCACATTGCCTTGCGACCTGCATAGGATGACTTGAGAGATGAGCACGGGCATTTCTCTCACGTTGCATGCGTATCCAACGTGAGAGAAATGCCCGTGCTCATCTCTCAAGTCATCCTATGCAGGTCGCAAGGAAATGTGCTAGCATTAGCTTTTGGATCTCAAGAGTTTTTCCGAGGAGGTTTCACCAAACATTAAAGCATTACATTTAAAGCCACAATGTAATTTTTCCGCTGCTAGAGGTCGCTTATTCAAAACAAAGGCGTAGCTTGATGGCGCCTTGATTTCGCGGAGCTTTTATTAAGCCACAGTCGGCGCTTCCGCTTCTTCCGCTCATGCGTATGTGGGGTAACACAGCGCTGTTTTATCATATTAGATAAATATGTGTGGGTGTTGAAAGTTGTTATAATGCTACTCTGTGCGTTTGCTCAGCGGCTGCTATGAGACACTTGTTCACACTGCAGTAATCTAGATCAATAATAGGCATGGTAAAACATGGTATTCGCGGTAAAAACAGATTTAAACAATAAGACTGTGTTAAGCTATATAACAATCATTCGTTTTCTGTCGATGAATGTGTCCAAACAGTCGCTCACCTGTCTAATAAAACACATAATATATTGAAGCGTTTTTGCCGTTTCCATGGTTTCTACAAAATAAAACCGAAAATTGAGGGTGGGTATGATGTCATCGATATGCGACGCACGGACACGATCCGTGTCCTGGTTAAAATTGCTTATTTCTCTGGATTTAAACATTCTTGGAAACATTTGGGATAATGCAAGTACACAAGTCAACAAAATATATAACACTGTTTTTGGATATTTTAATCCAAACATCTTACATATTGTGCCTTTAGGTGAAAACGAATGGCAGGTTGCTGTGCGTTCTGAAAACTGCAGGTTAGTGTAGAAGTGCTACTATTCAGGAATGTGTGTGTGTGTGTGTGTGTGTGTATATAATTTTTTTTTTAATTAAACAAGTTAGTATTGAGTATGTATGGTATGTATGTGCCATTATATTTTATATACTTTTAGACTTTCACTGCATCTCACGTCCTCATCGTCATCGATCGTCTTCCTCCACTCTTGCAGATGCTTCTCAGCAAAGTCCACCTGAAACAAACACAGTTGCATGTGAAACTAGACTGAATCCCGTTTGAGTCTACTGACATTTTCAGTGTAAACCATTCATTATCTTATCACTTTGGCCTTCGCATGGTCTCGTTCCATCTGAAGAGCCTGGTTTTTACTACTGTAATGCTGTAACTGTTTGAATAATATCTGCAGCTTTTCCAAGAGCTCTTTATTCTGCTGCTCCCATTGCCGAGCAAGATTTTTAAGAGCGAGAATGGAGGCGTTTTGTTTTTTCAGCTTCAGCTCCAGCTGAGCTCTAAGCCTGTCGGATTTCAGCTGTTGATCCTTCATCTCAGTTTTAAGAGCACTTATTTGAGTGTCCCTCCCCGAGGAAAGAGCCGAAATCTCGGCCTGGAGTTCCCTCACGATCTTCTCAAGCTCCTGAGCTTTTTCTCGCAGAGTTTCTTGATGGCAAAGCTCCCGTTGAAGCAAGACCGTCGCCTCAGCAAACTGGTTCTGAACAGAAGTCAAGCTTTTCTTCAGCACATTGTGTTGGGTCTCTAAAACAGACATTTCTTCTTGTTTCTGCACTTCATTTTCACTGTAACGGCAGATCTGCTCTTTAAGAGATGTTACCTCCACTGACAGAACTAGCATTTCCTCTTGTTTTTCTGATGCGGCTGAAGAAGCAGAGTGAAGCTCTTGCTGAAGTTTTTTAACAGTCTCCTCATGCTCTTTGCGATTTGATTTGAGCATTTCGTTAATCTCAATATTTTGTTCCTTCACAAGCTTCAACTCGTGGTCAACAGAGTCATACTCGTTCCTCAGATTTCTGATTTCTTCATCTTTTAGGGAAATCTGCTCAGACAGTTCCAGAATGTGAGTTTGAAGGATCTCAATTTTGGTCAAAGCCTGACAAGAGACACGTTTGCAAATTAATAAAATGTGCGTTTTTTGCATCATAGCAATTTTTTCCATTAACACAATTTAGTGAGATTCACTTAGGCTGTTAAAGAGAGCAAAATTATAATTTAAACTGTATCCATCTCAGCTATGGACAAAAAAAACAAAAAAACATCTAAAATGTGCAATGTATTTTTTTTATTTAATTGCTTATGGAACGGTTTTAAAATATGAATTAAATGTTTTTAAAATATGTTCATTTAATTTGAATATAAAACAAATGAATAAATCACTTTTAAATAAAAAAAAAATAAAGTTTTAAATTATTTATTTTTCAATTTAATAAAACTAAATCATTTTTAAAATCAGAAAAAAGACATTTCAAACCGTTTAATTCATGTTATAACAGTTAAAATAATTAAATAAAACACAATAATAAAACAACATTTTAAAACATGAATTAAACATAAAATGTATTATAGACATTTAAAACTTTAATTGTTGTTTTAATATTTAGTTAAAATAAAACAATACATTTACAACATTTTACACAACACAGAAAAGAAAACAAAATTATTGAACAACATTTTATAACACGAGTTAAACAGTGTGAAATGTAAATTTTATAAAGCTAATTTATTGTTTTAATGGATTTTTTTAATATGTAGTCAAAATAATAAAACAATAAATTAACAACAATTTTAAAACGTGAAATAAACCGTTTAAAAAAGACAATTTAATAAAACAAAATAAATGGACTGCTTATTTGATTAAGGTTTTAAAATGTAGTTATTAAACAATAGAACAAAAAAATAACTCAACATTTCAAAGCATTAAATTTTTAAATATGCCTTTCAATTATCCATTTAACAACTGATTTATTTCCATTTTTATATCTGAATTATTAAATTGATAACTGACTCCATTTACTTTAAAGCATCACTCCTAGTCCTCCATACTCACCTCCATGATGGGTCCCAAAACCTCTCCTCTCTCCTGAGACTGAGCTTTCTGGAGTTCATCCTCCAGAACGGAGATCTTTCCTTGAAGGATCTGCACTTGCTCACTCAGACACTCCTGCACAGGATGAAGAAAACGCAATACAGATTAATAAACACCAGTCAGGGAGAGTACAAAGCAAAAATTAACACACCCTGTGTGTGACGGCTTCATTCAACTCGTGCTCGAGAAACTCCTTTCGGTTCCTCCACTCAGCCAGTGATGATTCATGGGCCAGTGTGAGTTTGGTAACTTCCTCCTCAGCTCTCGCCAGCTGAGCGAACGCGTTTCGCACCTGATTGTCCAGTTTGAGAGAGGAATCAGTTTTAAACAGGTTAGCAAGACAAAAAGGAGGGGGGGGAAATAATATAAATAAAGCAACAAAAAATAAATAAATAAAATCTCACCTGAGCAGAGACAGTTTGGTTCTCCTCTGTTAGTTCATGCATTTTTTTCTCTTTCTGATAATTGTTTTTTAAATCTTGGCACTGCTTTACAACCTCGTGTACTCTGCAGATAAGACTGTAGAAAATATATGTTTTTAATGTTTAAATAATGTTCTTTGAACATGAAAGCATGAAAACCTTTAGTAAACTTTTTAGAATTTTAGTCTTTTTAAAAGGGCATATTAGGTCCCTTTAATAAAAAAAAATACATTTGTTCATTGTTTGTTCATGTTAGTTTAGAGTGCATTAATGTTATAAAAATACGACACTTGATTTAAAATTATTTTTAATGTTGAAATTAACATTAAGATTAATAGATGCTTGAAGTATTGTTCATTGTTAGTTCATGTTAACTAATGTAGTTAACTAGCGTTAACAAATTAAACATTGTAAAGTGTTACCAAAAAACAAACTATTTAATCACAGGAAACCCAAATTTGAGCCCAAACAGACTCAACCTTAACTAGGACCAATTATGCAAAGTTCACTTTTACATGGTTTGAACATAAATGTGTGTCAGCAGTGTGTACACAACCACCATAATGGTAAAAATCCACCCACTCCTTTAATTTTAATATTCCCCACAAATCAGTTTCTCAAAAAGGAGTCGTTCAAGTTATTTTTTTGTACATTGTGATGTCAAAATATATGTTTAACTCCTTGCTAGAGCAGCTAGTGGGAACACAAGAATATCTCTGCTAAGTGATTAACAAATCAAAATGTTCTGTTGTTGGCTGTATCAATGAACACAGAACACATTTTCCCATTCCACTGCACTACTTTTCCATTGCTTTTCTATGTTAATGAGCTAGACAGACGTATTTTACTGTTGCGCTCACATCTTTTACAACATCTAGTGTAGGAAACGGCATTCTAAAAACACAGCGCTCAAGTTAAAGAAGTTTACATTTTAAAAACACGTCTCGACATACTGTGTTTTCCACTGAAACGACCCCATACCGTTTCTCCTATTTTGTTGTCGCTGGAGTATCTGAGGCACCAGCTCAGCTGTAAAGGCTCCGCCCTCTTCTGGAAAGGGGGCGGGGAGCAGCAGCCCATTTGCATTTAAAGATACATGCACAAAAACAGCATGTTTTTGCTTCTACCCCAAAAGGAAAATTTTGTGCATGGTATAATACAAGGATGGGCAACGTCTGTTCTGGAGTGCCGCAGTCCTGCAGAGTTTAGCTCCAACCCCAATCAAACACACCCAATCAATGTCTTCAGGATTACTAAGGCTACAGGCAGGGTTTTTTTTTAAAAATGGGGTTGGAGCTAAACTCTGCAGGACAGCAGCACTCCAGGACCGACGTTGCCCATCCCTGGTATAACAAATGATCTGTGAGCTGAAAATTCATTCTGGGGCCACCCAAGACTTATATTACATCTTGTAAAAAGGGGTATAATAGGTCCCCTTTAACCTCTCGTTCTTCTCCTGCAGCTCCAGCAGAGCAGCTTTATGGTCTTTCTCCAGTTCTCGCTGTTCTTTCAGCATTCGGTCCACCCTATGCTGCAGCTGGATAATCAGACCCTCTGTGTGCAAAAGAGAGAAATTCAAATTCACTTCAGTTACTTCATTCCCTCCAGACGGCATAAAGGATACCTTTTTCTGAGATTATGTTGATCTGATCGGCCAGCTCTTTCTCCAGCTCGTCTCTCATATCTTCCTCATGTGCCAATTCTTTCCGGAGTCTCTTCAACAATTGTGGCGTGCTCATTACATCCTGCATTGGAGAGCTGGAGATTAAGGATGTGAGAGCATTAAGTCCCTTTCACACGGAGATAAATCGAAGCGAATCGGTGACGAACTGAGCTTTCACACTGAATGTGAAACGACTGATTTCCCATTTGGCTTTAAAGGATTAGTTCACTTTAAAATGAAAATTATCTCACAGTTTACTCACCCTCAAGTCATCCTAGGTTTATATGACTTCTTTCTGATGAACACAATCGGAGTTATCATTTATAAATATCCTGATGTCACTTAATCACACTCAGTGTGAAAGGCCCTTTATATTGGGATTTTACATTCAGTCAACTCTCAACACCGGGACAACTATGAAATGTCTTTAAAGGGTTAGTTCACCCATGACTTACTCACCCTTAAGCCATCCTAGGTGTATATGACATTCTTCTTTCAGACGAATACAATCAGAGTTATATTAAAAAACTCCTGGCTAATCCAAGCTTTATAATGGCAGTGAATTGTTGTCTCAATTATGAAGTCCATAAAACTTATAGACTAAAATAACTAACTTCCGGCGGATTGCCGTACGCATAGATTTACGGCAAAAGAGTAACCCTTGAACCCTTGACGCATGCGTATTGACGAACGCAGAATCGCAGAGGATAGAGCTAAACAAAACACCGGTCATTAATTAGAAGTCTAAAATGAGAATTTTTAAAGAGAAATGGCGGAGGATTTCGATTTAAGAGAAGAGGGGCTTGAGTTTGTTGCCCAGCCCTATCCACGAGAGGCGTTAAAGCTTGCGATGCTCTTGTACATCGTGTCAAGGGTTACTCGAAGTTGAATTGCGTACGGCTTTCCGCCAGAAGTTAGTTATTTTAGTCTATAAAGTTTTAAATATGGATATTTTTCTTACACAAACGTGCCACTTCGCTTCAGAAGGCCTTTATTAACCTCACGGAGTCGTGTGGAGCAGTTATATGACGGACAGATGCACTTTTATGGACTTCATAAATGAGACACCAATTCACTGCCATTATAAAGCTTGGAAGAGCCAGGACTTTAATATAACTCTGATTGTATTCGTCTGAAAGAAGAATGTCATATACACCTAGGATGGCTTGAGGGTGAGTAAATCATGGGGTAATTTTCATTTTTGGGTGAACTAACCCTTTCACTGGCAATTTTGATCAATTTAATCTGTCGTTACTGAATAAAAGTGTTCATTTCTTTCTTTCAAAAAACATTTTGAATGATAATCTGTGGGGTTTACCACAAGATCAGATGATGCAATGATGCAAGAAGGCCACCTACATGCCTGAGCTGCAGGCCACCGTGACAATTTCTTGAAACTGAACTCCGGCGGGTTTTTGGAAGCGGCTGGTGAACGGAGACTCAGTGTACAAAGGCGAGCAGCAGCTGCTCCCACTGCTGGAGGTGGAGAAGGTCATGACAGCTACAGAGTGAGACAGAGAAGATTATTATACCTGTAAGGATGGAATACAAACCTTAACTCTTAGGTTACTCATTTGTTAATGCCATACTAAAATCTAACACCAAGTTCATGGTGAAAAATGTAAAAAAAAAGAGGGTAAAAAGACGTTTAGAGGCCCACGCAAGTGCCTTGAAACGCACAGCATTATTCAATGCGTTGACATAATTTCCACTAAACAGGAAGACAGGGCGGGACATATCAAACAGCTAGTCCCCGTTTTTAAAATCGGCAATAGCGTTTAGTTTATATCACAGCTCGTCCAGAGTCGTTGAGCTCAGTAAAGCCGCAGTTTCCTCCTAATCTCTAACTGTTTCTCCTCCTAATCTCCTCCATATCGTGTTCAAATACAGCATTCTGTGCAGAATTCAAACGGGTCCAATACATTTTCTGGTCTGCGCCGACTCTGTGCTATCATGTCTCTGGACACGAACATGAAACCAGACTTCATTCGTCCCAAAGGAAAGCATATTTAGGCCCAATCCCAATTCTATTTATATACAGAGTGGCAAGGCGTAGGGGTGAAAATATTTCCCTAAGAAATGGGAAACCACTACTACACCATCATATGTCATCATACCCAGTTTCTTGTATTAGTGTCCTGTAACATTTAACCAGCATGAACAGCAGTGAAGTGCGTAGGCTATATCTAACAGAAATCAGGCGCGAGCACGTTTAACAAATTACTCACTCCCAATGCGGTTTTGTGCTGTATTTGGGCGCTTGTTTTCAGTTCAAAAACG
The DNA here is from genome assembly GCA_039654625.1 of Rhinogobio ventralis. Classification (NCBI taxonomy): domain Eukaryota; kingdom Metazoa; phylum Chordata; class Actinopteri; order Cypriniformes; family Gobionidae; genus Rhinogobio; species Rhinogobio ventralis. The sequence continues at coordinate 33,501,230 of CM077199.1, forward strand.
CATGAGCTATCGAGTTTCCTAAGACGATACAGAACATACAAGACTGATGAAGCCACTTTTCCAACGGGCCAAACTGTTCTCTTTGTTAACCGTTCTATTCCGTGCAGGCACGGATATGGTTTCGTTTTCTACTGTGGTGCTGCTATAACGGAGCTCTTTGCAATGTAGGCTAATACAAATTAATCAGTTGTTGCCTTAGAGACACAAGAGTTTACAGACGATACGTGATATAAATATCGACTGCGTTTAAGGATGACCAGATATTTTTAACTGCATTAATTAATTAATTATTAGTTCACATCACTTAAATAGTGCGTTTAGCAAGCTACGGAGAAACTGGCATCCAGGCAACACATAAGGGATGGACCCCCAAGTGGCAACATCACTACACACATTCTAGCAGCACGGTAGTCTGTATGCAGGGAAATTCCTCATACCCCTTCGTTCGTAGTGTGGTCCCGGAAAAACTTGTTTGAACATTTGGACACTGTCTGAATTGTTCCCCATCCCCAATATAGTGCGCACTGTGCCATTCACCATGTAGAAAATAGTAAATGTGTGAACAAGTGACCGATTTCAGCCGCAGCTTATAATGTAGGGGGCGGGGCTTCAGATTCTAGAGCATTTGATTGGACCGAAAATCTGATGAGAAGCTGAAGATAACATCAAAATCATTGATCCAAATTGGCAGAAGTAAGAGACTAAGTTTTGAACGCTTGTATCTTTTAAATGTGAATTTTGTCATCATTTTAGAGCACACTAGCTTAGATAACAGTAAGGCTAATATATACATACTAAAAGCCAAAAAAAACAAAAAACTACAATTCATGTTCATCAATAAGGTGAGAACCAGGCCCGTTATAAACCTAAATATACTTGAATTAATTGAAAAGTGTACCAAAGTAGTAATAAGTTGGTGTTTGCTGTCGTAATGATGACAGTAGCTGTAGCGCACAGCTGTTCCGTGCTCCGGCGCGGTTAGCGATCACACTACATGCGTACCGCGCCCGAGCCCAACCGAACCGCGCTCTGGCCCACCTCTTCCAAGTGGGCCAGGGCCGGCTGAACGAACCGCGCCCAAGCACGGTATGGAGCACTCACACTAGTCAACCGAACCAGACTTTGGGGGTCAAACGCACCCGGGCACGGTTCAGATCGCCTAGTGTGAGTACACCCTTACATCGCTACAATTCAATAAGATGTACTTTATATTAGTAAAAGTGATAATGTGGCTACTTACAGGCTTTGGTGAGGAATTTATTTAGGTCATAGTCTAAAGAAAGACCATCAGCATCATCTTCAACAAAATGAAACATGGATGCGATCATCAACTGATGCAGAAAGACAGAGCAAGGAGGGTCAGTTCAGAACATTCACAGATGTCACAAACTGTCAGTCAGTACTGAACACTCACCCCTGTCTTTGTGTCCAAAGGTACCATGTTGTGCCTTTTAAAACCGCAGTAACACAGAACAAGCACCACCTGCACACACATAAAAACACAGTATTTTTAACACTTAAAGTGCACATTCAAATGCTTTTTCCAACATAGAAAAAGAGAAAAGGTCTTTTTAAAACGTCTATTTTAAAAACACATTCGCCAAGTTAATGGCTCTCATGTTTTTGAATACAACATTTATATGAATGAAAAGTTAAACATGAAAGAACACATTTTTCCAAATTAAGGTAAAATGAATTTAACATCATGAGTTCTTGATATTTAAGAAAATTTCTGACTTTAACACAGTTATGAGGTCAACTAAATCTCTTCACAGTCTCTGTAGCTCAGACATTAAAGCATGGCGCTTGCAACACCAAGGTCATGGGTTCGATTCCCAGCACAAGCATGAACTGACAAAATATATACTTTTAACTGAATGCTTTTTTTAAAGATAAAAGCGTCTGCCAAATGCATGCATGTAAATGTTTTAAAACAATTAAAATTGAGCCTTTAAAATTAGACTTTGTAATCTTTTGTATTAGGGGTTCAAGCACATAGCGCTGAAACCCTATTGTAATTGTTAGAATTTCCAAGGATCAGCATTCTCCCCTAAAAGTAATTGGGCAGACCAAACCGTAAGTCGACAATTGAAACTTTGAGGGCTGGTAGTTCCCACAATGTCACCAAAGCTCGCCCCAATCAGCCCGATGGTTGTGCTACAGCGATCAAAAGTATGTAACAAACACCTCTATGGCTAATAAATATAGTCATTTCAAAAACCTACTTTTGCAAACTAGCCTTCGGTTTTTGGCTCAACCTCGATAAAACCACTGCGGCACAATTCTCGGGACTCTCTAGGTCAATAATGATCCAAATAAAATGCTGAACTTTGGAATTTGGACAGCTATAACAGGGTCATTTACAAAATGGGCGTGGCCAAGTGTACCCAAAAGCCTGTCATTCCTAAACGTAAACTCAGAACTTTGTGTCATTAGGTGAGCACAAGCAGCACATGATTCTAAAGAAGCACGCCAACTTTTATCAAGATCAGACCATAGGTGGCGCTATAACGGTTTAACCTTTAAAAACCATGTATTTTAGTATTGGCTGTAAATGCTCTCCAAATTGCATTTTTAATGTATTATGATAATGTATTTTAATGTATTATAAACAGTGTAAATCATAAATAAAAAAAACAACTAGAATGATTGTCTTATTCAGAATAAAAAAAACAACAGGAACAAACACACACCTTGGCAATCTGAAGCTCCAGCTCGATTCCCTGACTGACTTTCTGAAACATGAGGGATGCCTGTCTTGGGCTGAACTGAAAGTCATCTGCATGTAGAAGGAAATAAAGGTAAGTAGTTTATGCCAATGTGCATGTGTGTGTGGAACCATCGCACAGGGAGCCCGAATACTCGACAGGCCCTGTCGGCAGGAACCAGCATCTCTCTGTGTGGCGTCCAGGACTACGGCACTGCTCGGCTCTGCAGCCACACTGGGACAAACCACAGTCTGAACATTCATGACACGCTCTGACCTGGAATCGAACCTGCAACCTTTCCATCCACAGTCCAACTCCTTATCCACTGAGCCACTGCTAATCTTACGACTCACTTTGGTTATTCTTTATAACTCATTGTCTTGAGTTTTCTTCTGGGAACGAACATGTCACAATATTCCTCATTTAAATAATTTGCACCCAAGGCATATGCAAAATAAAGGGGCGGGGCCTAGTTGAGTTAGTAGTTCGTTGAAACCATAGACTATAAAAAATATGGACGTAGTGTCTGTGATGTCACCCGTAGGTTTCTGAAGATCATTTTTGAAGCCTAAAAGTGGGCGGAGCTGTCCGTTGCCATCTTGGCAGCGCGTCACTCCCGGATAACAGAAAATGGGCAAAGGGGTGGAGCTGAGGTGCCTGGTAGCTAAAACCACGCCCGCCTAGCTCGACCATAGTGGCAATCCACCAGTCACTCAAGTGGCCACGCCCTTAATTATGCAAAACTTTAAGGTTTAATATAATTTAATCGAATGAGTTTAATCGAAGGGCAAAATTAGCTGCACAGACCAAAACCACTTTTGTACCAGGCTGTAAAAAATGTATGCTGTAAAGTTAGGCATTTTAACATGGGGGAAATACAGATTTGACTCCCTTTTGGAGCCTGTCTCTAGCAGCCAGTCGATGAGTTTAAGTCACTTCTGTATTGTATTCAAGAGAGAGACCGGAAGGTTGCCGATCAGTTGAAACTCGCGGTTATAGTAAGGGGCAGGACATTTCCCAAACACGCTCAAAGCGCTTGGCCAATCACAACACACTGGTCCAGCTGACCAATCAGAGCACATTGTGCTTTTCAGAAGGAGGGGCTTCATAGAGACAGGAACTAAAAGCGTTACCTACAGACTAGAGAGGTGGTGCAACAATGGAGAATATGGGGGAAATAATGTGTTTTTTGAACATTTTAACATGAAAACCTATTTTAGTAGACCTAAAAGGTGCTCTTTAAAAGACCGGTCTGACAAGTTTGGATTTGCTACTCACCCTGCAGTATGCTGAAGATCATTTCCATCATATTAGGAGATGGTGACACAAATAAATCATCACGGGACTCCTTCCCTTGTCTACAGAACAAGATGACACACATCAACCAAAACATTTACTCATTTAACAGATGCTTCTATCCAAAGTGACTTACAAATGAGGAACCACAAGCAATGTCATGTTACCAAGAATATGCACAGTATTAGTAAAAAACAAGACTAGTAAAACTAGAACAGAAGTGAAATGCAGAAAAGATATTTCTTTTGATATTACAATAGTAACTAGTTTGTGAACATCAAATTTAATGTGATATTTAGCACTTCAGACTACAAAAAAACAATGCATTTACATCAGAAATGCCTCAAATCAAATAGAGTAAGCAACTAAGTTATGAAAAGGCATTTGCTATCGTAACCATCACGGCTCACACTCTTGAGGCAAGCTTGAGGAGTCGATGACCGTCCATCATCTGGGTGATTTTGTTAACAGGCTCCCCAGGACACACACTGTTGATCTGTCAGAAGAACATCGGTCACTGTAAACATGTCTTTAAATGTCATGGTTTGACATGACAGAGTTGACTTACCCATGACAACAGTGCTGCCTCCTTAACTGCATTCAACTCCATGATGGAAACTAGAAATAGATAACTACATTCATTACACATGAGATAGATTAGATTAGATAGATAGATAGATAGATAAGATAGATAGATAGATAGATAGATTAGATAGATAAAGATAGATAGATAAGATAGATTAGATAGATAGATAAGATAGATTAGATAGATAGATTAGATAGATAGATAGATAAGGTAGATTAGATAGATAGATTAGATAGATTAGATAGATAGATAGATTAGATAGATTAGATAGATAGATAGATTAGATAGATATATTAGATAAAGATAGATAGATAAAGATAGATAGATAAAGATAGATAGAATAGATAAAGATAGATAAAGATAGATAGAATAGATAAAGATAGATAGATAAAGATAGATAAAGATAGATAGATTAGATAGATAGATAAAGATAGATAGAATAGATAAAGATAGATAGATAAAGATAGATAGATTAGATAGATAAGATAAAGATAGATAGAATAGATAAAGATAGATAGATAAAGATAGATTAGATAGATAAGATAAAGATAGATTAGATAGATAGATAAAGATAGATAGATAGATAGATAGATAGATAGATAGATAGATAGATAGATAAAGATAGATAGATTAGATAGATAGATAGATAGATTAGATAGATAAAGATAGATTAGATAGATAGATAGATAGATAAAGATAGATAGATAGATAGATAAGATAGATAAAGATAGATAGATAAAGATAGATAGATAGATAGATAGATAAAGATAGATAGATAAGATAGATAAAGATAGATAGATAGATAGATAAGATAGATAAAGATAGATAGATAAAGATAGATAGATAGATAGATAGATAAAGATAGATAGATAAGATAGATAAAGATAGATAGATTAGATAGATAGATAGATAGATAGATAGATAGATAGATAGATTAGATAGATAAAGATAGATAGATTAGATAGATAGATAGATAGATAGATAGATAGATAGATAGATAGATAGATAGATAAAGATAGATAGATAGATAAAGATAGATAGATAAAGATAGATAAAGATAGATAGATAAGATAGATAAAGATAGATAGATTAGATAGATTAGATAGATAGATAGATAGATAGATAGATAGATAGAGAGAGATAGATAGATAGATAGATAGATAGATAAGATAGATAAAGATAGATAGATAAAGATAAATAGATTAGATAGATAGATAGATAGAGATAGATAGATAGATAGATAGATAAAGATAGATAGATAGATAAAGATAGATAGATAAAGATAGATAAAGATAGATAGATAAGATAGATAAAGATAGATAGATTAGATAGATTAGATAGATAGATAGATAGATAGATAGATAGATAGAGAGAGATAGATAGATAGATAGATAGATAAGATAGATAAAGATAGATAGATAAAGATAAATAGATTAGATAGATAGATAGATAGAGATAGATAGATAGATAGATAAAGATAAATAGATTAGATAGATAGATAGATAGAGATAGATAGATTAGATAGATAGATAGATACGATAGATAAAGATAGATAGATTAAGATAGATAGATAAGATACAGATAGATAGATAGATAGATAAAGATAGATAGATAGATAGATTATCTATCTAATCTATCTATCTTTATCTATCTAATCTATCTATTTTATCTATCTATCTAATCTATCTATCTTTATCTATCGTATCTATCTATCTATCTAATCTATCTATCTCTATCTATCTATCTATCTATCTCTATCTATCTATCTATCTAATCTATTTATCTTTATCTATCTTTATCTATCTATCTATAGATAGATAGATAAAGATAGATAGATTAGATAGATAAAGATAGATAGATAAGATAGATAGATAGATAGATAGATAGATAGGATGAAACTCCAGAACTCACCTGGTTAAATAAATGTTAAATATGTTGGGTATTTTAAAACTTTCTACCTTACTGTAATGTGAAAAGCGAACTTATGCCCGTTTCAAAGGCTTCACTCACGCGAGTACAGATGATTTGGATTATTTTGGCATTAACAATGTCAGAACGTCATCATGAAATAATCTATACTAGTGAATATAACTATATGAATCAATGAAGGAGACCGGTTATACCGTATTTGACTGAAACACTCGCCAACTACCTCTTAACAAAACTAATAATAAGGACGCAGCAGCAGGGCGTTCACTGCTCATTTAAATATATGATGACGCAATACTCCGTGCTCTATGCTCATTGGCTATCGTAAATCACGTAGCCAATGGGAAAACTCCTCTTTCCGCACAAGTTGTCCCAGTAATCAACGTTACTAAAATCGTTTCTAAATTTATAGCTTAAATCTGAATTAACAAAAAATATAAACCAGACAAAGAAAGAAAAATAAATATAAATAGAGAAATAAAGCACAGACCGCATCCCTTAACTGTGGGTGCGGTTTAGAAACCTCATTTAATTGTGATATCAACCTCAAATCCGGGACACACTATTTTGATTTTCTAGTAATGTTATAGTGCAACCTATTTTTTTTTTATACATATATTTTGTATGAAATAAATGTAATTGACTACATGTGCATTATAATAAAATTCTATGACATTTTTAAGCCTTAAATGTTTTAAGTGCTTTAAATTCAGCAATAATCTGTCAATTGTCTTTCAAACTTTGACCTGTATTCTAAAGCATTCATTAATTAATTAATTTCAACCATTTGGGGGGGGGGTTAACTTCTTAAACTAAATGTAAGTTGTAAGATAAGCTCTTAAACTAAATGTAAATGTTTCCTAATACTATAATCTTCCAAATAAAGTTGCATCCTTTAAAATAACAATCATCAAATAAGACAAATTGCACATTGAAAACACCTGATATGTGTAGCCGACTTGTTAATATTTAATGGTTTGTTACCTGACCATACAGGTTTGAACGCAGTCCTCTGGGAATCAAGAGCTTGCTTGTTTGACAGGCATCTTTCCACATAGGAAAACACATGACAGCTGAAACTTTCCATAAAATTAGATTATGAATCCAGTCCTAGGGATGATCTCTAGTAAAAAAAATACTTTTTGTTGAACATCTGGCTAATTGCTTGAAGATATGATGACATTTCTTAATAGATATGTTACACATCAGTTCTACTAACACAAGTTTGATTTGACTGGTACATACATGTACATCAACTTTTAATTGCAATAGATTTTTATCTCCAGTTTTGATGCCTTTAATTATTCACTTTTTTAATACTCCGGTATCTTTTACAAATATTGCACACACAAAAAAACAACAACTTTGTACATTTATAGAAGCTCATTTAGTCTTTATTGAACTTGATTGTTTCCCTGTAGCGTTTAATTTGTAAAAATATACAGTATAAAACCATTTCTAAAGCACTGAACGCAACACAGAATTGCACTTTCCAAACAGACTTTGCAAACACTCCTAAGGTATATTGACTTTCAACAGAGACGTTGCTGCATTCATACATGCACTGCTTCTACTTAGCAATGGCTGACAATGACTTGATAGAAAAAAGATTTTATTATCAAGGTGCAAGGAATGAGGAATTAACAAGGAACAGATTTAAATATTATACATAAAGAACAATTATATAAACAGGACAGTAATTAAGATCACTGCATCCCATAATAAAAAAAATAACTTATTTGCAAGAAGAAAAGACAAGAAAAGGGAATCGTTGGCATGTGTTGAATCCTCAAATTTACACCTTAATCCTGAACTTCGTCTGTGGAGAGAGAGAAAGAAAGAGGTATCAGAAGATGCATTCAAATACATATGACTATACAATATAGAAATTGCAATTGAAAAATGAGAACAAATGACATTTTGAAAGTGAGATCTGGACAGAGTGCAACTGAATAACACCAACATCAGGTGAAATGATCAGAAATGCAGTGCGACACCACCACCAAACATATACACAACACAACTGAGCAGTAGGTCAAATTGTTCGACTATTTAAATTGAGCTATATAACCTGTATTTGCATGTATATCAGTGGACATGACTACGGTGCGTTATTTACATGCAAAACTCAACCAACAAATAAAGACAAGAAATTGTTAGGACGCCACAAAAGGTGAGTTTAGATGTTTACAATTGTTGAGCAATTACTATAGAAGTTGGCTGATATGAAACTATCTGCTTTATAATATTTTAAAGGTGCAGTGTGTAGTATTTATGAGGATCTATTGACAGAAATACAATATAATATACATAACTATGTTTGCAGTGGTGTATAAAGACCTTACATAATGAACTGTTATGTTTTTTATTACCTTAGAATGAGTTATTTCTGTCTACATACACCACGGGTCCCCTTACAGTGAAGTCGCCATTTTGCGCCGCCATGTTTCTACAGTGTCCCTAAACGGACAAACTGCTCTACAGAGCGCTAGCTACTCTCTGCTGTCTCAGACGACATCTTTGTCCTGTGTCGGCCACCGTAGCTTCTCTATGTGCTTCGAAAGGGAGGGGTGGGCGGTTGCAATTCTCAACCTCACAGCTAGAAGATGGCACTATAATTTACACAGTGCACCTTTAAATGGTTAGTCTTTTGTTTTTAACAATTTTCATTAAGCAAAGCTGCTGATGCCAGACTTTTGACAAATAATTTGTTCAAAAGTTAAAAAACTAAGAATTTAAACAAATCAAATGACATTAAGAACATTTCATTTTAAAGTTTTGCATTTACACAATTAACAACAAATTAGAACTACTATAACCATTTTGCTAAATTGCAAATAAAATTAGATCACACCGGCCACCAAACACACAAAGCCAGAGTTGATTTGAGCAAATGAACAGGACAGTGTGAGTGAAATAAGCCCACATAGAGGAAAAGAGACCTGCAGGTTTAAAGGAATGATTACAGCGACACATACAGTGAAATACTTCGATCAGCATAGATCAGCGCAGTCACTGGTTTCCCTAAATAGACACACAGCAAATACTTCAACACACCTGCAATTTCGAACCATAAATATAAAAATATTTAAAGAAATAAAAAACACACACTTTCCTATGCATTCTACAGGTGAAACTCAAAAAATTTGAATAACGTGCAAAATTCAATTCAATTCAAATTAAAAGGTGAAACTAATACATTTAGTATATACACTCACCTAAAGGATTATTAGGAACACCTGTTCAATTTCTCATTAATGCAATTATCTAATCAACCAATCACATGGCAGTTGCTTCAATGCATTTAGGGATGTGGTCCTGGTCAAGACAATCTCCTGAACTCCAAACTGAATGTCAGAATGGGAAAGAAAGGTGATTTAAGCAATTTTGAGCGTGGCATGGTTGTTGGTGCCAGACGTTTAAATGCCACGGCCTACCTGAGCATTGTTTCTGACCATGTCCATCCCTTTATGACCACCATGTACCCATCCTCTGATGGCTACTTCCAGCAGGATAATGCACCATGTCACAAAGCTCAAATCATTTCAAATTGGTTTCTTGAACATGACAATGAATTCACTGTACTAAAATGGCCCCCACAGTCACCAGATCTCAACCCAATAGAGCATCTTTGGGATGTGGTGGAACGGGAGCTAATAATCCTTTAGGTGAGTGTATAACTATATACACTCACCTAAAGGATTATTAGGAACACCATACTAATACTGTGTTTGACCCCCTTTCGTCTTCAGAACTGCCTTAATTCTACGTGGCATTGATTCAACAAGGTGCTGAAAGCATTCTTTAGAAATGTTGGCCCATATTGATAGGATAGCATCTTGCAGTTGATGGAGATTTGTGGGATGCACATCCAGGGCACGAAGCTCCCGTTCCACCACATCCCAAAGATGCTCTATTGGGTTGAGATCTGGTGACTGTGGGGGCCATTTTAGTACAGTGAACTCATTGTCATGTTCAAGAAACCAGTTTGAAATGATTCGAGCTTTGTGACATGGTGCATTATCCTGCTGGAAGTAGCCATCAGAGGATGGGTACATGGTGGTCATAAAGGGATGGACATGGTCAGAAACAATGCTCAGGTAGGCCGTGGCATTTAAACGATGCCCAATTGGCACTAAGGGGCCTAAAGTGTGCCAAGAAAACATCCCCCACACCATTACACCACCACCACCAGCCTGCACAGTGGTAACAAGGCATGATGGATCCATGTTCTCATTGTGTTTACGCCAAATTCTGACTCTACCATCTGAATGTCTCAACAGAAATCGAGACTCATCAGACCAGGCAACATTTTTCCAGTCTTCAACTGTCCAATTTTGGTGAGCTCGTGCAAATTGTAGCCTCTTTTTCCTATTTGTAGTGGAGATGAGTGGTACCCGGTGGGGTCTTCTGCTGTTGTAGCCCATCCGCCTCAAGGTTGTGCGTGTTGTGGCTTCACAAATGCTTTGCTGCATACCTCGGTTGTAACGAGTGGTTATTTCAGTCAAAGTTGCTCTTCTATCAGCTTGAATCAGTCAGCCCATTCTCCTCTGACCTCTAGCATCAACAAGGCATTTTCGCCCACAGGACTGCCGCATACTGGATGTTTTTCCCTTTTCACACCATTCTTTGTAAACTCTAGAAATGGTTGTGCGTGAAAATCCCAGTAACTGAGCAGATTGTGAAATACTCAGACCGGCCCGTCTGGCACCAACAACCACGCAACGCTCAAAATTGCTTAAATCACCTTTCTTTCCCATTCTGACATTCAGTTTGGAGTTCAGGAGATTGTCTTGACCAGGACCACACCCCTAAATGCATTGAAGCAACTGCCATGTGATTGGTTGATTAGATAATTGCATTAATGAGAAATTGAACAGGTGTTCCTAATAATCCTTTAGGTGAGTGTACATATGCATGAATCTACTTTTCAGAGGGCCGACATTTCTGTATTTAAAATCCTTTTCTTTAATTGATTTCATGTAATATTCAAATTTTCTGAGATTTTCATAAGCTGTAAGCCATAATCATCAAAATTATAACTTTTGCACGATATTCAAATTTTTTGAGTTTCACCTGTATTTAGTGATGCACCGAAAGTTATTTTCTACCGAAACAGTAATTAACATTTTCATTTAGACGAAAACCAAAACCTGAAATAATCTGAATTAAAACCTAAAAAAACCCCTGAATAAATCAACATTAAGAGTTAGTTGCATTTTTTAAATAGCACTTAAGGCTTAAAATGTGTAATTATATAATTACGTTTGTACTCCAATTCATTGTTGAAATATAAACATGCAAATGATTGCAATAAAAAGACAGATTTTTTTTAGACATTTAAAAAAAAAATGATACAACAGGTTAAGTAAAAATATAATGAATATAGTGCATATAATTATCTTGAGTTTAGCAAACTAAAAAATGATGGGCATTGAATGGCTTTTCTGGGGTAAATCTAACATTACATGACACTGTTTACAAGCTGTTTTATTGACGTCTTTCTGCGGTTGAAAAGCTGATTGAACGATTGCATGAAACATGATAAATGTTGTAAAAAAATGAGAACAAATGAAATTTTGAAAGTGAGATGTTTTCAAAATGTTATTTTGAAAACATAATTTTTTCATAAAAGAGGAAGGGACGATTGGTTTATAGTTTGAATTTGAGAAAATTGACAGAATTTGAAAGCTCAGACAGTTTCATATCAAATATAACGAAGCACAAAGCTTACTGTGATTATTGTGCTACATTATATTGCGTTTAGTAAGGTTTCCCCTCATACATGAAATGAACGGAGATCTATTAAATCTGTGATGTTTTTAGTTGATCAAAATTATCCATTAAAAATTTGAAATTGATATTGCCAACCCAGCTTATCTATGTGCAGGAAAGACACGTGCCATCAATTAAACGTAATCGTTTCGGTCAATTTTAATCTTCCAAAACTGTTTCAAATTTCAATGCATCACCAAGTGCTCTGGATCTTCATACCAGATAAGAACTACATGGTCTTGGTTCAGGTCCACACAGAGAGCTTTTTCTTAGACAGAAGTGTTTCTTGTACCTTTTTGGCATTGGAGGATTTGGGGGACTTGTTTCGGGGAGACTTTCTCAGAGTCGAGTCCAGAGGAGACCTGCCGCTCACCGCTGAGCGCAGGGCTCGACTGGCCACGGCGGGAGATTTGCGGGCGCTGTTACGCAGCTTGTTGAGGCCGCGCTGCAGCCTGCTGTCGCCACGGACGCTGTTCTTTGGGGTGTTTACAACAGTGAACACCACAGACTGCCTTCGCTCGGCCTACAGATGAAAGAGTGAGAGCAAACAAATATCATTACTGTGTGAAACAAACCCTTTTACCTAGCCATCTAAATGAAGACATACAATATTCTTCCAAAGAGATGAGAACCACAAAACATTCAGCATTTGTGAGGTACATGTTACAGTTTTTAATGAGTTTGTAGAATAGCACTACTCATAAGAGTATAAATAACTAAATACAAAGAGGCATAATACTGCATAATCAATGCAACATTATTTTTGTATAAGGCCGATTATGAGATTATCAAAATTATTTATATTATTATTTTAGTTATTTAGGCTCTAATATGCTACTATTGGGTCTTTATTATATATAGTAGTAGCCAAAAGTGATGTTCGGCACGTACATACGTACGCACACACACACACACACACGCACGCGCACGCACACGCGCACACAGGTCTATTATATTCCTGAAACTATTGTTTTTAAATAAAGCTGATTGTAATAACGGCAGCCAAAAACTCTAAAAGAAAGCTTCAAATGTTGACTTTGGAAATTAAAAACACTACTTTAGCTAATTTATAAACCACCAGTAGCAGTGTGTCCAAACAGCTAGTTAGCGAAGTTCTGGGGATATTTTACAGCAATTTTGTCCTCAAAAAAAGTCTAGGTTAGTAAACACAACAGGTGCTCAACAAAAGTACTTTACCGGAGAGTTTGGAGGTCTGTTTTGACTGTTGCCAAACCTGCCTTTAGGTGTCATTGGTCGTGGGAAGCAACTTGCCAACTTCTTAGCCTGTGGAAAGAACATCATCTGTAAACAACGGTCTTACAATTTTAGTCACATAGCAAAATTCGCCCGTTCATATCAATCTCTCGTACCTCAGGTGTGTCTGGGCCTTGCAGTTGTGATCCAGGGCGTTTGGGAGCCAACGGGCTCCGTTTATTTTCTGAAGCACGCAGCTGTGCGCTTGTTTTTGTGAGCTGAGAGGCCCGGTGAGCAGCAGTGCTGGACCGGATCTGACCGGGCAACATGGTGGCGCGCTGAGGCTGGGAGTGCGCGGGACCCTGGCTCGAACTTGCTCCAGGCGCAAGGGAGAAGCGGCGAGAGTTCAGAGTCTCTAGTATCTGACCTGGAGCCATGGAAGCACGTCGGATCGTCTCATCCGGGTCACCCATGCGCAGGTCATCGTCCGTTATGGTGAACGACGGTCCCAGACTGGGCTACGGAGGCAGAACAATACGTTTGATTCTAGTTTTATACAAACAACGCAACTAAAGCTAACCATTACAAGCTTACCCTGGACTCCAATGGGTAGCTGCTCTTCAGGTGAGGCAGACAGGCTTTGTTTCGTGCCTGCAATTCGGCGATTCGCATCCAATCATCAGCAGCATGCTCGGGTTCATTCTCCGCTCCGATACAGAACGTACTGGTGGCTACACAACACATGTACACAAAAAAATAAGTTATTTTACTTATTATCTAGACATTACCATCTAATTACAACATATGACTGCATGATTTTTCCTGACCAAAATTTTTTTGTACTGTAATTTAAAATGAAAAAAAGGAGGCTTCTCTTAAAAAAAAAAAAAAAAAAAAAAAAAAAATTCTTTGTAGGGCTGCAAAATTTGGCCCAAAATGTTTTATTATATATCAATATGTATTGTAATAAATCTAATGTATTTTGCAAAGTAACTAAAAGCAATGAGGTCTAATGACAAAATTTCACCTCTTGGTGGGGCAATACTGTGCACGGTACTTCTGCGATATCCAGGCAGATTTTGAAGGGTGTCCGTTTTTGATAAACTTTCCTCGGAGAGGTCCAAGGAGATCGGCCGTGAGTGATGGACTGCCAAGTTGGGCTGAGATCGGGTAGAGTGCAGACTAGAAAACGAATCCTCGCCTTCAGCACTACCTGGTGTCTTCTAAACAAGCAAGAATAAAAGAATAAACACACTTTATAACCTTTGCATCCCAGAAAAAAGGAGACCTGATCAAGTGACATTGACATTCTTGTGACATCACATCCTATTTTTGGTTTGTTTACATGTCTCTGGTGCGTGTTGCGTTCATATTTCATCTTGGACCGCTTGTTTGGTGCGCACCAGGGTTCGGATGGCAGCGTTCACACTTATTCAAATGAACCGCACTAACAAAGCAATCGCACCAGGGTTCGTTTTAATCTAACCAAACATGTCAAGTGTGAACACACCCTTAAAAGCAAATAACATCTGACGTAAATTGTCTCATGAATGGGGTTTCTTGCACACAAATAGAATTAAAAAAGTGGATATTTCAAGTTGGTCCAACCAATGCACGTGCAGCCCTAACTGTAACAGCAACTTCAATGAGGTGTGAAAATTATGCTGAAAAACTAATATATATATATATAAAATGTTGGTACAGTCAAAGATTTATGTAAAGACCTGACAGTGATTTTACTGATTGGCTCTTTAATGTTGAAGGTGGAACGTTACAAGAGCCAACTCAAACTTTTTTTTAACTCAGTAAAGTGCAAAAGCCAAGTAGACGTTTGTGCATTTCCTACCTTAGCCAGTGTGATATTGATAACTTGTGTAGTACGTCGCCTGCGAGCCGAAGCGGTCAACTTCTTTGCAGAGTCAACAACAAGATCACCAATGGAAGTGATGCTGGACTCTAGTTTGCGTTCAAAGGCATCGTTGTGGGCTACTTTACGCTTGCTGCCTTGTTTACTCATAGGCGTGAAGTAGAGAGTCTCCAGGGATTCGGACCCCAAGGCATGGCGTTTAGCAGCCAAGCGCTCAGAACTGCGTACTAGCGGAGTGCTGGATTCACCCGGTACTGCTGATTGACTGCCAAATTAGGAAAACAGGATAATGACACTGCATTAGTTACCTGGAATATTATGTGAGAAACCTGTACAATTGGGCTGGTTTAGTTACCTGTTAGCATTGAGGGAATCATTCAGCTCAAACTCCAAGCTGTCGGTGCTGGTGTCCTGACGTTTCTCTGGGACTCTGATGTACTGACATTCTCTATGTCTCATGTCCTCAATGTCATCAGTTACCTTCCTCTGCTCTCGCAGTTGCCTGTCAGCAAAGTCAACCTGAGACCAACACACAATCAATTAATCTCAACAGGCAACTCGATTTCAAAGCTTGTTTTATTTTCAAAGATTGTAAACTAACTTGTGCCTCCAAGCTTTTCACTTTGCCGTTTGCCTGGTCTAGTTCCATGCGAGCTAGCTTCAGTTCCGTCTCCAGAGCTTTGACTTCCCTCTTACTGGCCTCAAGCGATTGCTCGAAATTTTTGTTCAGTTCCTGAGCCTCCACCAACAGCTGCTTTTTACCGTTGTAGTGATTTTTGGCTTTCTCCACCTAAGAAAGGACCATGAGACAGCCATTGAGTTTTTAAATAAGGTGATGTCAAACTGGAGCAATTCAGTTGTACAATGAGGATTCTTCAAAACATCAAAATGCATGAAAAAAACAGAAAGACGTAACAACACAGACCTGTGCTTTATAGTGCTCTACTGCTTCCGACTTTGCCTTCAGCTGCTCCAGGAGTTCCTGATTCTGCTCCTCCCACTGTCGGGAAGCCTTTTTAAGAGCAAGGATGGAACCGTTTTGCTCCTTGACCTTCAACTCCAGCTCAGCTCGAATCTTCTGGGAAGCATCACACTCTCTCTGGAGAGACTGGTTGAGAGAAGTCAGATGGCTCCTTTCTTGCCTCAGCATCTCCAAATTCTGCTGGTAGCCATCCAGTTTGTCGGCATGAAGCTCAACAATTCTCTTCTCCAGTTCCTCTTTTGCCTGATGCATCTCAAGGACATCTTTTTCCTTTTGTTGGCACAGCAGGTCCTTCTGCCTCAGACTTTGATCCAAAGACTGCAAACGATGGTCTTTGTCAGTGACCTCACAACTAGCAGTGTCTAGTTTTCTCTGTAGTGTTTCAACCTTCTCTTTAAGAGCTGTGCGGAGATCATCTTCAGACTGTTTGGCCCTTAATTGTTGATTATTCATTTCATCTTGAAGAGAACTTATATGAGCTTCCCTCTCAGAGGCGAGAGTAGAGACCTCTTGTATTTTAGCCTGAAGTTCACTTACGTTCTTCTTAAGCTCTCGAGCAGTTTCTCGAAGTGTCTCTTGTTCACAAAACTCCTTTTGAAGCAACAGAAACTCAGATTCTTTCTGAGAAGCTGTAGTTGTCAGCTCTACCACTTGCGTCTTAAGAGCAGCCATGTTCTCCATTAAGGTGTTGTGTTTAACCTCTAAAACAGAAATCTCCTGTTGCTTCTGCACTTCTTTTTCCTGGTAACTGCAGATTTTATCATTGAAAGAGTTTACTTCAGTTGACAGATGGTCTCTTTCCTTCCTCACCATCTCCAAATTCTGCTGGTTCACCTCCAGTTGTTGTTTCTCAACAAGAAGCTCATCAATCCTCTTCTCTAAGTCCTCCTTTACCTGATGCAGATCAAGGACAGCTTTCTCCTTTTGTTGGCACAGCAGTTCCATCTGATTCAACTTCTGATCCAAAGTCTGCAAAAGTTGGTCTCTGTCTGTGACACCATTACTGACAGTTTCCAGTTGTTGTTGAAGGGTTTCTACCTTCTCCTCTAGCTGCCTGCGGAGATCATCTTCAGACTGTTTGGCCCTCAATTGATCCTTCATCTCATTTTGAAGAGAAGCCTCCCTCTCTGAGGCAAGAGTGGAGACCTCTTGGATTTTAGCTTGAAGTTCACACACTGTTCTCTCAAGTTCCTCACGCTTGGCAGTCTCAAGATCCTGAGCCTTTTCTCTAATGCTTGCTTGTTGGTGAAGCTTATTTTGAAGCAAGATAAGCTCAGAATTTTTCTGTGAAGCTGTAGCTGTCTCCTCCACCAACTTCTTTTCAAGGGCAGCCATGTTTTCTTTCAACAGGTTGCATTCTACCTCAAAAACAGACACCTCCATTTGCTTCTGCACTTCAGTGTCCTGGTAACTGCGGATTTTGTCATTGAGAGAGGTTACTTCAGTTGACAGGTGGTCTCTTTCCTTTCTCACCATCTCCAAATTCAGCTGGTACTCCTCCAGTTGCTGTTTCTTATCATCAAGCCTTTTCTCCAGGTCCTCCTTTGCCTGATGCATCTCCAGGAACTCTTTCTCCTTTTGAAGGAAAAGCCCTTCCATCTCCTTTAGCTTTTGATCTCGAGACCCCAGCAGATTATCTTTGTCTGCAGCACAGCGACTGACTGCATCTAATTCTCCTTGTAGGGTTTCTACCTTCTCCTCTAGCTGTCTGCGGAGATCATCTTCAGACTGTTTGGCCCTCAATTGATCCTTCATCTCATTTTGAAAAGAAGCCTCCCTCTCAGAGGCAAGAGTGGAGACCTCTAGGATTTTAGCTTGAAGTTCACTCACTGTTCTCTCAAGTTCCTCACGCTTGGCTGTCTCAAGCTCCTGAGCCTTTTCTCTAATGCTCTCTTGTTGGTGAAGCTCATTTTGAAGCAAGATAAGCTCTGAATTTTTCTGTGAAACTGCAGCTGTCTCCTCCACCAACTTCTTTTCAAGGGCAGCCATGTTTTCTTTCAACAGGTTGCATTCTACCTCAAAAACAGACACCTCCTGTTGCTTCTGCACTTCAGTGTCCTGGTAACTGCGGATTTTGTCATTGAGAGAGGTTACTTCAGTTGACAGGTGGTCTCTTTCCTTTCTCACCATCTCCAAATTCAGCTGGTACTCCTCCAGTTGCTGTTTCTTATCATCAAGCCTTTTCTCCAGGTCCTCCTTTGCCTGATGCATCTCCAGGAACTCTTTCTCCTTTTGAAGGAAAAGCCCTTCCATCTCCTTTAGCTTTTGATCTCGAGACCCCAGCAGATTATCTTTGTCTGCAGCACAGCGACTGACTGCATCTAATTCTCCTTGTAGGGTTTCTACCTTCTCCTCTAGCTGTCTGCGGAAATCATCTTCAGACTGTTTGGCCCTCAATTGATCCTTCATCTCATTTTGAAGAGAAGCCTCCCTCTCAGAGGCAAGAGTGGAGACCTCTAGGATTTTAGCTTGAAGTTCAATCACTGTTCTCTCAAGTTCCTCACGCTTAGCTGTCTCAAGCTCCTGAGCCTTTTCTCTAATGCTCTCTTGTTGGTGAAGCTCATTTTCAAGCAAGATAAGCTCTGAATTTTTCTGTGAAACTGTAGCTGTCTCCTCCACCAACTTCTTCTCAAGGGCAGCCATGTTTTCTTTCAACAGGTTGCATTCTACCTCTAAAACAGACATCTCCTGTTGCTTCTGCACTTCAGTGTCCTGGTAACTGCGGATTTTGTCATTGAGAGAGGTTACTTCAGTTGACAGGTGGTCTCTTTCCTTTCTCACCATCTCCAAATTCTGCTTGTACTCCTCCAGCTGTTGTTGTTTCTCAACAACAAGCTTATCAATCCTCTTCTCTAGGTCCTCCTTTATCTGATGCATCTCCAGGACATCTTTCTCCTTTTGAAGGAAAAGGCCTTCCATCTCTTTCTGCTTTTGATCTAAAGACCCCAGCAGATTATCTTTGTCTGCAGCACAGCGATTGACCGCATGTAGTTCTCCTTGTAGGGTGCCAACCTTCTCTTCCAGCTGTCTGCGGAGATCATCATCAAACTGTTTTGCTCTTAATTGATCCTTCAACTCATTTTGAAGAGAAGCCTCCCTCTCAGAGGCAAGAGTGGAGACCTCTAGGATTTTAGCTTGAAGTTCACTCACTGTTCTCTCAAGTTCCTCACGCTTGGCTGTCTCAAGCTCCTGAGCCTTTTCTCTAATGCTCTCTTGTTGGTGAAGCTCATTTTGAAGCAAGATAAGCTCAGAATTTTTCTGTGAAGCTGTAGCTGTCTCCTCCACCAACTTCTTCTCAAGGGAAGCCATGTTTTCTTTTAAAAGGTTGAATTCTACCTCTAAAACAGACATCTCCTGTTGCTTCTGCACTTCAGTGTCCTGGTAACTGCGGATTTTATCATTTAGAGAGGTTACTTCAGTTGACAGGTGGTCTCTTTCCTTTCTCACCATCTCCAAATTCAGCAGGTACTCCTCCTGTTGTTGTTGTTTCTCAACAACAAGCTCATCAATCCTCTTCTCCAGGTCCTCCTTTACCTGATGCATCTCCAGGACATCTTTTTCCTTTTGAAGGAAAAGCCCTTCCATCTCCTTTAGCTTTTGATCTCGAGACCCCAGCAGATTGTCTTTGTCTGCAGCACAGCGATTGACCACATCTAGTTCTCCTTGTAGGGTGCCAACCTTCTCCTCTAGCTGTCTGCGGAGATCATCTTCAGATTGCTTGGCACTCAATTCTTGGTCCTTCATCTCATTTTGAAGATAAATAACTTTAGCCTCTCTCTCAGAGGCAAGAGTGGAGACTTGTAGGATTCTAGCTTGAAGTTCACTCACTGTTCTCTCAAGTTCCTCACACTTGGCTGTCTCAAGCTTCTGAGCCTCTTCTCTAATGTTCGCTTGCTGGTTAAGCTCGTTTTGAAGCAAGAGAAGCTCAGAATCTTTATGTGAAGCTGTAGCTGTTGCCTCAGCCAACTGGTTTTGTAGAGAGGTCAGGTTTTCCTGCAACACATTGTGTTGGGTCTCTAAAACAGACATTTCTTGTTGTTTCTGCACTTCATTTTCACTGTAACGGCAGATCTGCTCTTTAAGAGATGTTACCTCCACTGACAGAACTAGCATTTCCTCTTGTTTTTCTGATGCAGCTGAAGAAGCAGAGTGAAGCTCTTGCTGAAGTTTTTTAACAGTCTCCTCATGCTCTTTGCGATTTGATTTGAGCATTTCGTTTATCTCAATATTTTGTTCCTTCACAAGCTTCAACTCGTGGTCAACAGAGTCATACTCGTTCCTCAGATTTCTGATTTCTTCATCTTTTAGGGAAATCTGCTCAGACAGTTCCAGAATGTGAGTTTGGAGGTTTTCGATTTTAGTCAAAGCCTGACTAACCTGGATCTCTCCCTCAGTTTTCTCCTCTCTGAGAACATTTATTTGCCCCTGAAGGTCTCCAATGGCCTGCAGATGATCATCAAGCTCCTGCTGCAATGTGCATGCCTCCTTTTTCAAGGAATCATTCTCTGCTAACACTTTTTGATGCTCCTCAAGCTTCTTCTCATATTCCTGAACAGTGTTCTTGGCGCTTTGCAACTCAACAATGAGGGCATTTAGGGCATCCTGCTGTGATGCTCTCTCCACTTCCAAACCCTGGATCTCAGCATGCAGAGCATGCACCATCTTGTCTAAAGAGAAAACCTTCCCCTCCAGCTGTTCTCTCTGTTGGCGGAGGTCCGCAGAGATTTTGATCTCCACTGTCAGCTGCACTTCCACCTGCTGCAGACGAAAAACATCACTTTCAAGAGCTGATATCTGCGCAGTGAGCATTCCCTTCTGACTCCGTAGGGCCTCCTCCAGTGTTTCTCTCTCCAAACGGATGCTGTTGACAGACTGCTCCAGATCAAACACAACCATCTGTAGTCTTCTGGTTTCCTTTTCAAAAGAGGCTCTCTCCTCAGCCAACATAGCCTCAACTTCCGTCTTCTCCTTCTCAAGACGGGAAATAGTGTCCTGAAGCTCAGCGAGTTTAAGAGTCAGATCTGCCAGCTCCTGTTTAAGCTTCTCCCACTAAGAAAAACCAAAAGAAATTAAAAATGTTAG
The DNA here is from genome assembly GCA_039654625.1 of Rhinogobio ventralis. NCBI lineage: Eukaryota > Metazoa > Chordata > Actinopteri > Cypriniformes > Gobionidae > Rhinogobio > Rhinogobio ventralis. Next base: position 33,522,649 of record CM077199.1, read on the forward strand.
TCAACATTGGTCAATTCCATGAAGAGGATTTAAAGAATATTTCCTTCAGAAAACAAAATATAGCCCTGTCTTAACATTATGACAGAACATCTCACCTCCATGATGGGTCCCAAAACCTCTCCTCTCTCCTGAGACTGAGCTTTCTGGAGTTCATCCTCCAGAACGGAGATCTTTCCTTGAAGGATCTGCACTTGCTCACTCAGACACTCCTGCCCAGGATGAAGAAAACGCAATACAGATTAATAAACACCAGTCAGGTAGAGTACAAAGCAAAGAAACACGATTGTGATTATGATACATGATTAATTTAATTGAAAATTAACACACCCTGTGTGTGACGGCTTTATTCAACTCGTGCTCGAGAAACTCCTTTCGGTTCCTCCACTCAGCCAGTGATGATTCATGGGCCAGTGTGAGTTTGGTAACTTCCTCCTCAGCTCTCGCCAGCTGAGCGAACGCGTTTCGCACCTGATAAGTCCAGTTTGAGAGAGGAATCAGTTTTAAACAGGTCAGCAAGACAGAAAGGAGGGGGTGAAATTGTATCTCACCTGAGCAGCAAAAGTTTGGTTCTCCTCCATTAATTCGTCAATCTTTCTGTCCTTCTGAGAGTTATCGGTTTTTAAATCTTGGCACTGCTTTACAACCTCGTGCACTCTGCGAAGAAGACTGTACAAGAAAAAAAAACAGCTTTACAGGTCTCATTTGCTAACATGATCAAGAAATACATTTCATAGCATTTATTAACCTTTTTGAGCCCACACAGACATGCTTAGGCCCGGTTTACACCTGGTGTTTTGGTCGATCAGATCACAAGTGGACAACTTTAAATAGAAGGTGTAAACGGGGTCTAAAACGCTTTGAGCTTGTCCACTTTCAACCACTTCCAGAAGTAGTCGAAAACACATTCGACTGGATTGCTTTCGTAGTGTAGATGCTCATGTGGTCGAACAGCCACTAAAGACTGTCTATTCCACCTACTGACCTAATGTGTAAACATCATGAGAAGCGCGCTAGCCAGACAGGATTTAAACTTTGTCGGCTGAAGACCTAAGTTGGCTTAAAAATGAAAATGTACCAAGCATTAACTTTTCAGCTGTCAGAGCAAAAACGACAAAACATGCTCTCTGTATGTTTTTTCGTCATCCATGAGCCCATTAGATTAAAAGATCTGAAAAAACACAAATTTACCCGCCCATAAACACTCCCCTTGAAGAAATCAGGACAGAAGTGGTCGAAAGTAGACAAAAGAGGTGGATTAAAACACCAGGTGTAAACAGGATTTTTTCTCCCTCGTCTACTTGTGATCCGATCGAGCAAAACGCATCTTCAAAGTCAACCTTAACCGTCTTGCGCCTCACCTCTCGTTCTTCTCCTGCAGCTCCAGCAGAGCAGCTTTATGGTCTTTCTCCAGTTCTCGTTGTTCTTTCAGCATTCGGTCCACCCTATGCTGCAGCTGGATAATCAGACCCTCTGTGTGCAAAAGAGAGAGAAATTCAACCAAATTCACACCAGAGCACAACGTTTATTTCATTCACTCCAGACGGCATAAAGGATACCTTTTTCTGATATTATGTTGATCTGATCGGCCAGTTCTTTCTCCAGCTCATCTCTCACGTCTCCCTCATGTGCCAATTCTTTCCGCAGTCTCTTCAACTGGAAATGTGGCGTGCTCATTACATCCTGCATTGGAGAGCTGGAGATCAAGAAAGTACAGGTATTATTTGGGCATTTGTCATTTAGAACATTTTCATAAAAGCGAAATGTTGCAAAGCAACAAATCAGTACATATTTGCTGCTTAAAAAGGACTATTCTGTCATTGAGTTAATGCCTAATCGACAGCATTTGTAGTGTAATGTTTATCATCACAAGCAAATAGTTGAGTCATCACTCATTTTCTTAAAAAGAAAGGCACCTTCAACAGAAGTGAATGGAACCCATTTTTGAAAGATTTAAAAGCAGAAAGTGGAGTTTTTAAAGGGGGGGGGGGGTCTAATGCAATTTCATGCATTCTGACTTATTTACACTGTTAAATATTTGGATTCTCATGCTAAGCATGGCCAACATTTCAAAAAACAAGTTGGACGTATAACGGAGTATTTCTGTAACAAATACACTCCTTCAGGATTCGGATACGTTTCGGAACGTTTTTCACGAGTATGGCCCAGTATGAGGTCATAAAGGGTGGAATGTCTGTGTTTTGTTGGCAATCGGCACGTAAGTGCATATAATGTAAACAACACAAACGTAGTGAATCGAAAGTTATCTAGAGATAATGCCATGATGTATTGTTTGCGTGTGAGTGACTCTTTAGCTCCGCCCACTGCACGCCTTTACAAACTCGGCTGTTTTCGGAAAGAATCAGTAAAGCGTATCTGTCTTTTATAAATATAATAAAACTAAAGACTCTTCGAAGATATGAAGGATGTAATACTACTCTATAGGTACTCAAGATTAACATGGGACTGGCAGAAACTGTGTGTGTTATGTACCATTTAAATTTCTAAAAGCACTTACATAAACTCTGTTAAAATGTGTGTCTTCTTTGAGCTGTAAAGTCATTTTTATAATCGTTTTAGGGCTTTTGGATTTATGGCATTGCGCTGTCATGGCAAAAAAGTTGTACAATTGTACATAACTTTGCACAGATAAGGTTAGTAAACCATTGTTCACAATACAATCATGTTAATATGGGAGGTTAAAAAAAAAAGTGGAGAAAAATAAAAGTGTTGATTGAGATTAACTTGTACTGAACATTTCATAAACTTAAATTGATTTTATTGTAAACAAAAAGTATTAGTACTGTCTTACTTCCATAGGCATCACTGATAATACAGTTATAACTTTCTGAAGCTGTGACTCATTTAACATTTTTGATTGTTTTAGTCAAGAAACCATTTTGTCCTTCACCATGGGATCAGCACAAAAGACACTGACCTGTCCGAGCTGGAAGCCACTGTGCAAAGCTCTTGAAACTGAACTCTGGGAAGCCGTGGGAACCGGCCGATGACTGGAGACTCATCATCAGTGTACATTAAAGAGCTGCCGCTGCTCCCACCGCTGGAGTTTACAACGTTCATAACAGCTACATAGACAGATGATTGATGAGCAAAGATTACATTTGGTTTAAATATTACAGATGTCACCACTTTTCCAGTGGATTGATCACATTAAGAATAGATTTTTTATATAACAGGTTTTCTGAAATGTTTAAATATGCAAAAGAGACATTATTTAATTAAATATGCACTCATTTGCATAATTTCCAGAACAGAAAACCAAACATTGGATAATGCCAGATTCATTTTGTTGAAATAAGTTAAATATTTTTACAGACAGAAATTATTCGGAAATTAGGAATACATCTGTACAGTTTGGTGTGTGTAAAGCTGCTGAAATGAAGATTTCTGACTGAGAAAAAACTAATAATTTTGAGAAAAAAAAACAACAACATTTAAACATACACTATATTGCCAAGTATTGGGACACCCCTCCAAATCAATGAATTCAGGTGTTCCAATCTCTTCCATGGCCACAGGTGTATAAAATCAAGCACTAGGCATGAAGACGCTTCTACAAACATTTGTGAAAGAATGGGTCGCTCTCAGGAGCTCAGTGAATTCAAGCGTGGTACCGTGATAGGTTGCCACCTGTGCAATAAGTCCATTCGTGAAATTTCCTCACTACTAAATATTCCACGGTCAATTGTTAGTAGTATTATAACAAAGTGGAAGCAATTGGGAACAACAGCAACTCAGCCATGAAGTGGTAGACCATGTAAAAAAAGACAGCAGAGTGGGATCAGCGCATGCTGAGGCGCACAGTGCGAAGAAGTCACCAACTTTCTGCAGAGTCAATCGCTACAAACTTTGTGTGGCCTTCAGATTAGCTCAAGAACCGTGTGTAGAGAGCCTCATGGAATGGGTTCCCATGGCCGAGCAGCTGCATCCAAGCCTTACATCACCAAGTGCAATGCAAAGCGTGGGATGCAGTGGTGTAAAGCACGTCGCCACTGGACTCTAGAGCAGTGGAGACGTGTTCTCTGGAGTGACCAATCACGCTTCTCTGTCTGGCAATCCGATGGACGAGTCTGGGTTTGGTGGTTGCCAGGAGAACGGTACTTGCCTGACTGCATTGTGCCAAGTGTAAAGTTCGGTGGAGGGGGGATTATGGTGTGGGGTTGTTTTTCAGGGGTTGGGTTTGGCCCCTTAGATCCAGTGAAAGGAACTCTTAATGCTTCAGCATACCAAGACATTTTGGACAATTTCATGCTCCCAACTTTGTGGGAACAGTTTGGGGATGGCCCCTTCCTGTTCCAACATGACTGCGCACCAGTGCACAAAGCACGGTCTATAAAGACATGGATGAGCGAGATTGGTGTGGAGGAACTTGACTGGCCTGCACAGAGTCCTGACCTCATCCCGATAGAACACCTTTGGGATGAATTAGAGCGGAGACTGCGAGCCAGGCCTTCTCGTCCAACATCAGTGCCTGACCTCACAAATGCACTTCTAGAAGAATGGTCAAAAATTCCCATAAACACACTCCTAAACCTTGTGGAAAGCCTTCCCAGAAGAATTGAAGCTGTTATAGCTGCAAAGGGTGGGCCAACTCCATATTAAACCCTACGGATTAATAATGGGATGTCATTAAAGTTCATGTGCATGTAAAGGTAGGCGTCCCAAAACTTTTGGCAATATAAATGCATGTATTGTAATTGCAGTGTCTTGCCTTCATTTACTCTTAAACATTATCCATTTCACTCTCAAAAACACTGATGCACAGTCAATAATGCTGAATAATGAAAATATGTTAAACTTACAGTCTTGGTCTAGAAACTGATCTATGCCTTCATCTAAAGACAACCCATCAGCATCATCTTTAACAAAACGAAACATGGTCGTAATCTCCGACTGACACAGACAGACAGAGAAAGAGACACAAAAGAATCTTCGTTAAAGAGCGACAATTTCAAAATGAGTCAGAACATTTAATATTTGTTGCAGTAGCACTAGATATAGAGCTACGGCAAGCAAAGCATCTAGCAGTCATTAGTAAAGACTTACCACCTCCGTTCTTGAATCCGAGGGTAACATGTTGCCCTTTTTAAAACTGCAGTAACAAAGCAGAAGCACCACCTGTGCACAAATAAATACACAACATTTAATCTGCATATTATTAAAAGGAACAATTCACCTCAAATGAATTTAAAGGCGTCCCATCTATAAATGACAACAGCAGCCAAGACCCAAACATTTTGTGAATCAAAAAGTAAAAATCACAGATGTTGGTCTGTTCCCCACACAAAGCTTCAGAAAACAGTCATATGAACCACTTGACAGATATTCAACATCAAGGGTTGTACAGAAAAGATCAACAGCATACATGTTTGAAAGAGGCCTTAAAGGGGTGCCATGATCCTTTTTAATGTTTTCCTCTACCTTTAGTGTGTAATGTATCTGCATGTACACAATCTGAAAAGTTACAAAGCTCAGTTTCCCACAAAAGGATAAACAACAAGGAGCCCTTTAAAGGATTAGTTCACTTCAAAATGAAAATTTCCTGATAATTTACTCACCCCCATCTCATCCAAGATGTTCATGTCTTTCTTTCTTCAGTTGAAAAGAAATTAAGTTTGAGGAAAACATTTTTCTCCACATAATGGACTTTAATTGCAACGGATTGAAGGTCCCAATCAATGCAGTTTCAAAGCGCTTCAGAGGCTCTGCACGATCCCAGCTGAGGAATAGGGTCTTATCTAGCAAAACCATCGGTCATATATATACTTTTTGACCACGAACGCTCGACTTCGGTGTTCTGCTTCTTCACTACGTATGACGGCATCACGTTGGAAAGGTCACGGCCGTGACATAGGTGGAAGTACCGACCCAGTGTGCACAAAACGAACGTGCAAAGACTAAATCAAACGCCCTTTACAAAAATAAAGGTAAAACAATGATGTCGGACGATTTAAGTTGGAGGAGAACATGAGATGGGGTTTTTCGGCACTGGGTCGTTACTTCCACGTACGTCACAGAGGTGACCTTTCCAACGTGATGACGTCATACGCCGAAGAAGCACAACGCCGAAGCCGAGCGTTTGTGGTTTAAAAGAATATAAATGTTTTTTGTTTTTTTTGGGAAAATTACAGATGGTTTCACTAGGTCAGACCCTATTCCAGGGATCGTGCAGAGCCTCTGAAGCCCTTCGAAGCGCTTTGAAACTGCATTGATTTGGACCTACAACCCGTTGGTTGCATAAGTTCATTATATGGAGAAAAACGGAATGTTTACCTCAAAAAAAAAAACTTTCTTCTCGACTGAAGAAAGAAAGACATAAACATCTTGGATGAGATGGGGGTGAGTAAATTATCAGGACATTTTCAATTTGAAGTGAACTAATCCTTTAAAATAGCATAATACGGGCACTTTAAAGTTACATTCTATTAGCTCTTTTTTCTACTCACTATGTTATTGTTAGATGTATTATTTATCATAATCTAATTGTAATAGTTTACTTTAATTACAATCTTAATATTTAATACTTATGTATTTTAATACAATTATTTATTTTAATGGTCTTTATTATTTATTTAGTTTAAAACCCCCTGATTTAGAGCACAAATACCTTGGCAAGCTGAAGCTCCAGGTCAATCCCTTGATTGATTTTCTGTAAGATGAGGGTACTTTGTCTTTTGGTGAGGTTAAATTCATCTGTATATGGAAAAGAGAAGTTTTAAACAAGGAGTTTTTACCTTAATTTCTAAATGCAAAAATGAACCATGCAAACATTACGTACATGTTCATGAAAGGTGTTGAGATTTCTAAATTTAAATCGCCGAGTTACTTTTTTGCCTTGCAACTTTTTCTTTTTTTTTAAAGAGGGAAAAGTAAAAGTATCTTTCTGCAAAATTGACACAAATACTGTCAATAGAGCATAATGTCACTACTACAGCACATCTCATTCATTTCATGACGAAAAAAAGCGACAGACATGGTACAATCAAGAAATTGCAGAAAGAAAGACTTAAACTCACCATGTAAAACACGCAAGATGCCTTCCAGTTTCTCATACAGGGATAAAGTGGTAAAAGCCTCAAATTTCTCCTCCCCGCTTCTACAGTAATAGATGATGCATTGGTCAGAGGCAAATTAAGTTGCAAGTTGATATGACCATCTGAAAATGACAACTCACAGTTTGCAGCAGATCTCCAGGAGTCGAATCCCATTTGTCATATTAAAGAAGTCCCAGATTGGCTTCTCAGGAAACATGGCATTCATCTGTCAAAAGGTAAAACATCAATATAAAGATCTCTTGAAACTTTACAGAGGAAACATTAGAGTTGTTAAAACTATAAAACAGACATTACAAACTGTCTTACCCATATCAAAAGTGGTCCCGCCTTGGTCCTGTTGAACTTCATGGTGGACTCTATAAAAAATATGTTGTAATTAAACCAGGAAAAAGTCATTCAGATTACTTTTGGCTTTATATTGTCTACTTCTGAATAACAGATACTGTAACAGCTCAAAGAGAACATTTCTTCAAGGATACAGAACGACATTTGATTATTTTAATCATAACAAACAAAACTTAAACCTATGACACAAACGTTGGTGCACATAAAAATCATTAATATGATACGCTGAGCAAATAAACACAAATATAGTTAGCATTACAGTATAATTATGTTCAACCAGTAAGTTTTTGCTTTGTTTGTTTACTCTGCAACGTTTTGCACGCTAACTTTACCAATGTTTACACAACATATCGATGGCGGCAGAAATACTATTCTCATAAAACAACCAATAAAGCTGAATATACTTATATATTAATAAATTCGGTGTTTTACCGTGATTTCGGGTGAGACCAAGCAAAGACGCACATCGAATCCCTCGCTGAAACGATTTCAAATTCAAAACTCACAACGTCAAACTGTATCTGAGCAGCTATTGGTTATCACGTGATGACGTATGTTAAAGTAGCCAATGAACGCGCAGCTTCTTCCGCAACGCCCTAATAGGAAGTCTTTCAAAAGTTTATGGCGTCTCTGCGGAACAAAGTGGGCGTTTCTAAATTTGTGGGTGTTTTCAAACTGATGGGTTTTTATAAACCATACAATGAAAATGATCCCCTTCACCCGACCCCACCCCAAAACCTTACCCACAACTGCGACGTGGGCAAATCAGGTAACGCAGTGAAACACGCCCCTCTGTTTATGGCCTCGCCCACTGATCTAGTAACGCCTATTACTATCCTTGGGTTAGGATGAAATACATCTCCCAGAATGCAATACTATGCCAGTTGTTTCCATGGTAACTTTGTTGCGGGCCGCCCATGTTGGCGTGACCCTAAACTTGCGATAATGGTGATGACAATTTTAGAAAATGATTCGTTTATTTTGTGTTTACATTTTAATTGTTACATCTGTTACTTAAACTTATTTTCAAGATCAATAGTACTCTTACATCTGATTGCAATTTGTATTTATTTTTTATTTTTTTTCAATTTGTATGTTGTTTTTTGCAGTCTGGGGGTCGGGAGATATTTGGATTCCCAGTGGACTTTTCTTTTAAGGAGATCAACACAATTCCAGGTGTGTTTCTACAGTGCATACATTTATATTTGTTTGAAAGTTTTGCAAACATCACACTATATATATATATATATATATCAGGCATAACATTATGACATCTTGGTGCCAGGTGTTCCCCAGGTAAGTGACGCACACGCACCCGGCCATCCACGTGATGTAAAACGTGATTCATCAGACCAGGCCACCTTCTTCCATTGCTCCGTGGTCCAGTTCTGATGCTCACGTGCCACTGTTGGCGCTTTCGGCGGTGGACAGGGGTCAGCATGGGCACCCTGACTGGTCTGAGGCTATGCAGCCCCATACGCAACAAACTGTGATGCACTGTGTATTCAGACACCTTTCTATCAGAACCAGCATTAACTTTTTGAGCAATTTGAGCTACAGTAGCTCGTCTGTTTGATTGGACCACACGGGCCAGCATTTACTCCCCACGTGCATCAATGAGCCTTGGCCGCCCATGACCCTGTCGCCGGTTCACCACTGTTCCTTCCTTGGAGCACTTTTGATAGATACTGACCACTGCAGACCGGGAACACCCCACAAGAGCTGCAGTTTTGGAGATGCTCTGACCCAGTCGTCTAGCCATCACAATTTGGCCCTTGTCAAACATTTTTCCTGCTTCTAACACATCAACTTTGAGGACAAAATGTTCACTTGCTGCCTAATATATCCCACCCATTAACAGGGGCCGTGATGGAGAGATAATCAGTGTTATTCACTTCACCTGGTCATGTTATGCCTGGTCGGTATATATATATATATATATATATATATATACAGTGGTGGTCAGAATTATCGGCACCCCTGGTAAATATGATCAAATATGGCTGTAAAAAATAAATCTGCATTGTTTATCCTTTTGATCTTTTATTCAAAAAATGCACAAAAATTTAACCTTTCATTGAAGTAAAAGACTCAGGAGGTTGCATAAAGTATTTAATAAAAGGGTGCCAATAATTATGGCCAACGTGTTTTGGAGAAAAGCATTTATTTCATAATGTGATTTACCCCCCACTTTCAATTATTTTACTCAATGAAAGGTTAGATTTTTGTGAATTTTTTGAATAAAAGATCAAAAGGATAAACAATGCAGATTTATTTTTTACAGCCATATTTGATCATATTTACCAGGGGTGCCAATAATTCTGACCACCACTGTATATATATTACATTATATAATTTAATGTAATAAATCTGATGCTTGATCAATTTCACATACACGGATCCTACTATTTAAATTCTAGACCTCTCCTTTTGTTTTTATGAAAGAAATTGAGCAATACCTCACATCAATTAAATAGTCTAAGAACAAGAAATCTTTGAGACTTCTTTCAAAAACATAAAAAAATAAAAATTATATATATAGGTTTATTAGATAATTTATTAGATTTCTATTATAAATTAAATTATACACAAAAAAATATCAATCTGTACACTGTGTGTACACATTTTGATTGCAGTGCATTGCTTTTCCTCTGACATACTATTTACTTTATGTCTTTCCATCCCTTCTTCTTCAGACGTTCTTTCTGATGTGCCTAATCCAGGCTCTCGTCCGCCAAAGCGCAACTCAGAGCAGAAGTTCGTCAGCCGGACGCTTAGACTCAACAACAACTTCATCTCAGACTTGGCGGGTCTGACTGACACAATCTCTGCTCTGTTTGCTGACCCAACACATCTGGCCTGGCTCGACCTCTCCTTCAATAAGATTCAACACATCGACCCAGTGCGCACTTTACCACCTGTGTCTAACAGAACAATTTGTGTGTAACTGAGGCATGCAAATGATGTATACCAGAGGACCTACAATGACATGTCATTCTCTCTCCTTTTCCGTCAGGTCCTCACTCAACTTAAAGAGTTGCGTTTGTTGTATCTCCATGGAAATCACATTCGTAAGATGTCGGAAGTGGATAAACTTGCGGTGTTGCCGTCACTCCATACCATCACTCTGCACGGCAACCCCATAGTGACAGAGCCTGACTACAGGTATGGTTGAAGGTCAAAGGTCAGTTAGGCCCTGTTTACACCTGGTATTATGATGCGTTTTGGTCGATCGGATCACAAGTAGACGAGGGAGACACATTCCCGTCTCTTTTGTCATTTTCAACCACTTCTGTCCTGATTTCTTCAAGGGGAGGGTCTATAGGCGGGTAAATGTATGGGTTTTTTCAGATCTTTCGATCTAATGGACAAAATAAGCTTGCAGAATTTACATATGAACACAACCGGAGTTGACAAAATACACAGAACATTAGCTTTTGTTTCTGCTCTGACAGACACACGACCAACCGCTGTGAGTGTGTGTTAGAAATCAGGAATGGTGAGAGAACATTGTGCTTGGTACGTTTTTCATCTTCAAACCAAACTTGGGTCTTCAGCCGACAAAGTTTAAATCCCATCTGGCTTGTGCGCTTCCCATAATGTTTACGCAACAAGTCAGTAGCAGAGAGTAGACGGTCTTTTGTGGCTGTTCGAACACATTCAACCACATCAGTGTTTACACTATGACAGCAATTCGGTCGAATGTATTACCCCATTTTACTCACCCTCAAGCCATCCTAGGTGTATATGACATTCTTCTTTCAGACGAGTACAATCAGAGTTATATTAAAAATGTCCTGGCTAATCCAAGCTTTATAATGCCAGTGAATGGGAAACCAAAAAAGTGCATCCAACAATCATAAACACTCCACACGGCTCCGAGGGGTTAATAAAGGCCTTCTGAAGCGAATCGATGGGTTTTTGTAAGAAAAATATCCATATTTAAAACTTTATAAAGTAAAATATCTAGCTTCCGCCAGACCGCCTTCCGTATTCAACTTATGAAGAAAGTGTAACGTCTGTCGCACTTTTTCCGTAAGTGTGGAGTATGTTTATAATGGATGGATGCACTTTTTTGGGCGTCAAATTTTGGGTTGCCATTCACTCCCATTATAAAGCTTGGATTAGCCAGGACATTTTTTAATATAACTCTGATTGTATTCGTCTGAAAGAAGAATGTCATATACACCTAGGATGACTTGAGGGGGAGTAAATCATGGGGTAATTTTCATTTTTGGGTGAACTATCCCTTAATACTAGGTGTAAACGGGGCCAGAAGTCAGGAAGCAGAAGGGTTTCTGAGATCATTCTTCACCCTCAAGTCGTTTCAAATCTGTTTGACTTACTTTGTTCTGTGCAACTCAAAAGTTCCAAAGAAAGAAAGCAACATGACATGACTGATGGTGAGTTAATAACAGAATTTAAATTTTTGCCTCGGTACAGTGTTCATGCAGTAAACATGTCCTGCCGTATCTGAACTCTGTGATTTTCCACTGTGGATCTCTGTACTGGTTGCATTCCTGACACAACAGGTGCTGAAACTGCGGTTAGGATCCAGTTACAAACCTCTGCTGTCCTGTGCATAGCAACAGTAATCACATATAGTTCTGATACACACGTGGCATGTGCATGTGTAAGACCTTTCCCAGCCCATGACCTATAATCAAGGACATGCCCAGGTCTGGTCTCACCTCACAATCAAATAGAAAGAAGTAAGACAATATATTTTGCACAGAGAAGCATATTTTATGCACCTTTGAGTTTTTGCATTGTATGTTTTAACGTCAAGCACATTTCCCCCCCCCTAAATACTCATTACTGCATTGCGAAAACAAAATCATGGTTTTATTTGTTGTACTTCTATTAATTCATGAAAATGAAAAAAAAGAAAAGAAATTAAACTGTTACTATTCAAAAAAAAAACCTTTACTGTAGAGCAAAACTGCAGCTCTTGTGGGGTGTTCCCGGTCTGCAGTGGTCAGTATCAAAAGTGCTCCAAGGAAGGAACAGTGGTGAACCCGAAAACACTGTTGCAGACCATGAACACCCTTTCACCCAGTAGTTCACTTAATGGCCACCGGTCTTGCCTTATAATAAGGGTTTCTGAATTCTACACATAGCCCCTTTAACAAAGATAGTTAAAGGGTTAGTTCACCCAAAAATGAAAATTCTGTCATTAATTACTCACCCTCATGTCGTTCCAAACCTATAAGACTTTTGTTCATCTTCAAAATACAAATGAAGATTTTTTTGATGAAATCTGAGAGATTTCTGTCCCAGACATCTATGCAACCACCACTTAGACGCTTCAAAAAGTTAAAGAGATCGTAAAACTATGAATTGAGCGGTGAAGTCCAAATTTTCGGAAGAGACTCGATCGCTTTATTGTGATAAACAGACTTAATTTAGGCAGATTTAAATCAGCGAACATAAACAGAAGCTCAACCGAACCTGCTTGACGCACGAGAACAAACCTCATTGGTTCTTAAGGAAACTCAAACGTGATGCGTAACACGAGAATTAACCTTATTGGCTCTTGAGGAAACTCAAATGGGATGCGTAACAGGAGAATGAACCTCATTGGTTCTTGCTGAAGCTCAAACGTGATGCGTAACACGAGAATTAACCTCATTGGTTCTTGAGGAAGCTCAAACGTGATGCGTAACACGAATGAACCTAATTGGTTCTTGCTGAAGCTCAAACGTGATGCGTAACACAAGAATGAACCTCATTGGTTCTTGCTGAAGCTCAAACGTGATGCGTAACACGAGAATGAACCTCATTGGTTCTTGCTGAAGCTCAAACGTGATGCGTAACACAAGAATGAACCTCATTGGTTCTTGCTGAAGCTCAAACGTGATGTGTAACACGAGAATGAACCTCATTGGTTCTTGCTGAAGCTCAAACGTGATGCGTAACACGAGAATGAACCTCATTGGTTCTTGCTGAAGCTTAAACGTGATGCGTAACACAAGAATGAACCTCATTGGTTCTTGAGGAAGCTCAAACGGGATGCGTAACACGAGAATGAACCTCATTGGTTCTTGCTGAAGCTCAAACGGAATGCGTAACACGAGAATGAACCTCATTGGTTCTTGCTGAAGCTTAAACGTGATGCGTAACACAAGAATGAACCTCATTGGTTCTTGAGGAAGCTCAAACGGGATGCGTAACACGAGAATGAACCTCATTGGTTCTTGCTGAAGCTCAAACGGGATGCGTAACACGAGAATGAACCTCATTGGTTCTTGAGGAAGCTCAAACGGGATGCGTAACACGAGAATGAACCTCATTGGTTCTTGCTGAAGCTCAAACGGGATGCGTAACACGAGAATGAACCTCATTGGTTCTTGAGGAAGCTCAAACGTGATGCGTAACACAAGAATGAACCTCATTGGTTCTTGCTGAAGCTCAAACGTGATGCGTAACACGAGAATGAACCTCATTGGTTCTTGCTGAAGCTTAAACGTGATGCGTAACACAAGAATGAACCTCATTGGTTCTTGAGGAAGCTCAAACGGGATGCGTAACACGAGAATGAACCTCATTGGTTCTTGCTGAAGCTCAAACGTGATGCGTAACACGAGAATTAACCTTATTGGCTCTTGAGGAAACTCAAATGGGATGCGTAACAGGAGAATGAACCTCATTGGTTCTTGCTGAAGCTCAAACGTGATGCGTAACACGAGAATTAACCTCATTGGTTCTTGAGGAAGCTCAAACGTGATGCGTAACACAAGAATGAACCTCATTGGTTCTTGCTGAAGCTCAAACGTGATGCGTAACACGAGAATGAACCTCATTGGTTCTTGCTGAAGCTCAAACGTGATGCGTAACACAAGAATGAACCTCATTGGTTCTTGCTGAAGCTCAAACGTGATGCGTAACACAAGAATGAACCTCATTGGTTCTTGAGGAAGCTCAAACGTGATGCGTAACACAAGAATGAACCTAATTGGTTCTTGCTGAAGCTCAAACCTGATGCGTAACACAAGAATGAACCTCATTGGTTCTTGCTGAAGCTCAAACCTGATGCGTAACACGAGAATGAACCTCATTGGTTCTTGAGGAAGCTCAAACGGGATGCGTAACACGAGAATGAACCTCATTGGTTCTCGCTGAAGCTCAAACGTGATGCGTAACACGAGAATTAACCTCATTGGTTCTTGCAAGTCAAGCGAACATGCTTGAGCTTCCGTTTACCACAACTGATGTGTGCGTTGATGAATGTTTAAATGTGAATAAAAGCCTAAATTCAAACTGTTCATCATATAAAGCGATAGTGTCTCTTTGGATCGTGTCAAAATTTGGACTGAACCGCTCCGATTCATATGGATTAGTTTTACGATCTCTTTAAGAACGAAAGTCTTACAGATTTGAAACGACATGAGGGTGAGTAATTAATGACAGATTTTTTTTTTTTGTCTATCTAACCATCCCTTTAATACACGGGACCTTATTGTAAAGTGTTACGAATTTCTCTTATGAAATGTTGAATTGTGTATGGAATCAAAGACAAATGTTCTCTATTAGAGGTATGATTATTCCACTAAATTGCTTTTCTGCCTCTCTTGCTAGGGCACATTTGATTGCCACCCTTCCTCATGTGAAGATGATTGATTTCAGTGCTGTGACCAAAGAGGAACGAGAGTTGACTTCAGTTTGGCAAAGGAGCAGAAAACCACGCAAATCCACGAGTCACAGCAAAGTGGACTGAGCCGTCCTCATCCGAAACCCTGTCATGTAACATGGCTTGGCTTTATGACTTTTTATTAGCAAGGGTTTGATCTACCACAGTGAAGTTGCCTTTAGCACAGCCTCATCCAAAACTGTTAAATGTTTGCAGAGCTGGAGTTACTTTAGTCAACTAGAGTGTTTCTTCAGTAGTTGTTGAAACCACATGTATATGTGGTGAAACATCTTAAGCAACAGAGAAACGTCCACTAGAAGTTTTAAAGCAGTCTCGAAAATTTCCTAAAAATGTATGTCTGCACATTCAGTAAAATAAAACAACACTTTATAAGTTTGAAAGTCTTTAATGCATAATTTCATTCAACAAAACAGTATTAACAGAATATTGAGATTAAATTTTTGGTACTAGCCTAAGAAACGAGATCTCTGTAAATCAGGTAGTATTCCACATTTAGGATAACAAACAAACTTGAACACTATTAGTACACTGCAAAAAAAGAAAAAAAAGAAACCATCTTGAGTATTGCAGCGTATTTTATCCCTTTAAAAACCTCAAAGAAAGAGAAATGTGCCCTGCGACGATGTAGAGAGCCAATGGTGCCACACGGTCTGTGCGCTTGCAAAAATACATCAAATCAAAAATAAATAATTACACAAACATACTGTGTGTGGCATTTCAAACTCTGTCAGGAAAGAATGGCAATTCACTAGTGCTTTCCGCGTTTTTCGGCACAACAGGAAAAAAAAGTTTGACTAAGTTAAAGTAATTTCATAATATATTTTTAATTGTTTTTATTACGTTAAAAGTTGAACAGGAAAGGTAAAACTGTCCCCGTTTGCTTAGCTAAAAACAAGCTACTGATCGCAAAGCCTTACGACTAAGGCCTAACACAGCCAGAGGGCGCCGTAGAGCCGTTTACACTTCCCGCTAATCATTCCTCTTGAATCATTTTACACTTTGTACATTGAAGGCATTGACACAAAAACTTCATTTACAAATTACCATCCCACCGCAACCATTCAAATCCACCGCCCCATCCAAAGCTCTCTGATTTTACAGTATTTTTTTCGTTAGACAGGAAACACTGCCCTGGCTTGGTTTAGCTAGCGTCCATATTTTCCGATATGATTGCCAGACAGTAAAAGAAACCCTTTCTCTCCAGTTACAGCAGAGCCGCTTTAAAGGATTCAAAATCTCACCGCAAATGAGCCAAAATTATTGATCACGTCAGCTGTCCCATTAGATTTACACTCCGCCACGACATGACAAACGGAGGAAAATGGTGGTGACTAGTTTAACGAAAGCGCTAAAAGTTGCAAGACATCCCATACTTGAGTAGGTAACAGTGATACTCGGCTAAACCAGCCGAGAATCAATTTGATTGAATTTCAAGCAGGTCATTCACACAAAACGAGAGTTCTGCTTCCAAATGAGTCAAAGAACTAAAGATAAAAAAAATAAAAGGGTTACGCATGTTACTCTGGTTAGACGGAAGAATTATTCATGCATGTCACCCATATCCATCTGTATCCCAATCTTGAACCACAGTGCATACAGTTATGGGATTTAATTAGGAATAATGAACTCTAAACCACAGTGATTCCAGAATCGTACAGGCGAATGAATTACGTGCAGAATGATGCTGAACCACAACAATGTATTAAGACAAACCAGCCGAACTAAGTAAAACTACAATAAATTTAGTACAAGTTTAAGAATAATTGTGAAGTCTGGATGTGCTACTTAATGTCTAACCAACCGAAAACCCAACAGAAAAAGAAACAAGAACAAATAAAACTAAAATATGAAATCGTAGCAGCTTGACACGACTGTTGAATTTTAAATTTCTGTTGTAAAAAGTTTGATTAATGCATGAACACACCTGAAGAACTACCGGTAACTGATCAAATGCAAGTCGTCGTAGCAAAGATAGTAGATCAGACAGATCTGTGCTGTGGCGGCCCTGAAGGGTCAGGTGACGGATTTACACAAGGAGCTCTGCTTGGGGTGAATTATATTTATACATGGACATGGGCATCTGCCTCTCAAGGAGAACAGAAGAGTGAAAAGGGCTAGAAAGAGAGACAGGAACAGAGAATGCGGGGGGAACATGGTCCATTTTTTGAATCATGGTATAGCAAACTGCACCACCAGCTCTTCCTTGGCATCTACTTTGATTTGTGAGATGGCACTGTAGGCGTACGCAGCGATCTTAGAGACCTGAGGAGGAAAGAACACAGTAAATCAAACAAAAAAATTCTACTGTATTTATCAATTTATGAGCACACTTATTAAATTCTTCATTTCAGTGGTGGACAAAGTACACAAATCAAGTACAGATATCCTAATAAAATATACTGTAGTAGAAGTATTAAGTACTCCTTTTCAATTTCACTTGAGTAAAAGTACTTGATAATGTACTAAAAAAGTACTGCTTGATTTATATTAATTTATTTAGTAAAGTGAAAATACTAAAATATACCATATACACCGATCAGGCATAACATTATGACAGGTGAAGTGAATAACACTGATTATCTCTTTATCCAGGCACCTGTTAGTGGGTGGGATATATTAGGCAGCAAGTGAACATTTTGTCCTCAGAGTTGATGTGTTAGAAGCAGGAAAAATGGGCAAGCATAAGCAGTACAACATGTCAGAAAAGACATTTATAATGTTACAAAAAAAAACTTCTATTTCAAATAAATGCTGTTCTTTTGAGTCCTGAATCCTGAACAAAAATGCATCACACAAATATGAAGCAGCACAACTGTTTTCATCATTGATAATAATCAGAAATATTTCTTGAGCAGTAAATCAGCATATTAGAATGATTTCTGAAGGATCATGTGACACTGAAGTGCCTTCCAATGAAAGTCTTTGCATATTTGCAATATTTTCATCTAATTGTTCTCTTTCAAGAAGACTGTTTATAACTTTTTTGAGAATGTTATACATGTCATAGGCTCATATGTAGCCGTGTATAAAGCAGTTTAAATGTACAGCGAGCCGGTCATTTAATAGCATGTTTAATAACATGAAACTGACCTGCTGTACGTCTGCGTAGGGGACCAGGTCAGCGGCGAGCACCTGATGAGGTTGGCTGGTCAATGATGGGAGAGGAACCGGCTTCTTCTGAGACAGCGTTCTGCTCAACACCTCCAGCTTGGTGCTTTAACAAACACACATGATTCAGCTCAATACACACATACACAAATTTAAAAATGAACTACAAAGCAAGCATTAACAAGCAACCAGAGCACCCAGACAGCAACATAGTGTTGCTGTTTGGGCAGTCACAGAACTTTCCCTTGTTAAAGGGTTAGTTCACCCAAAAATTACAGAATAAAAATTTATCACTCACCCTCATGTCGTTCCAAACCCGTAAGACTTTCATTCATCTTCGGAACACAAATTAAGATCTTTTTGATGAATTCTGAGAGATTTCCCTCCATTGACAGCTACGCAACTGACACTTTCAAGCCCCAGAAAGGTAGTGAAGACATCATAAAAGTAATCCGTGTGATTCCAGTGGCTTAACCTCAATTTTGCGAGTGCTTTGTTTGCGCAAAAAAACAGAATTGACCACTTTATTTTCAAAGCTCCTGATATACAAAATCAAAGAACGAACTGTTGTGACGTCATTTCAAAGAAAATCGAGCCGAAACAAAGTTTGTTTTGGGAGTTCGAAACAGCTTGCCAAAGTTAACTTTCCGGAAAAATTTTTTTGCTCCGGCTGGTAAAGACCTCTGAGCAACCATTGGTCCATGGCGATTATGTGATAGGTAGGTGTGGCTCTGAGGCTCCGCCGTCTTTCACGTGGAAATCTTCTCCGCTTCATTTCTCCTGTTCAGTCCATGAGTGAAAACATGAACACACCGGAGAGCCGCTTTATAGTAGAAAATGAAGTTGTACTTCTGTTTTTCATTCAGTAAAGCTGCTTCATTTTAAGCAATCCATTGTATAAAGTGCTATATAAATAAGTGTGACATGACTTTACTAGAATGCTGAATTGCAGAGCGTGAGCAAACATCCACATTGCTATGATCAGATGCTTTTCTTATGCTTTATTAAAAAATGCTTGCTGTTTTCTCAGTTTTGTTGTATGTTTATTTTGTTATTGAGAGGAAAGCGAGCAGCACATATTTACATATTCATCTAACCATCGCTCTCAGCAAAGTGGGTGGTGTCGGATGTTCACTAACAGTATAATCACACATTTCAAACTTCGTTTTAACCAGAAGCAAAGAGAGAAGGAAAACTTTGCCGTGAGTATATCGGGGCCTTTAATCTCCAACGCACATTCACGCAACAACGCCTGCTCTTGCGTCAACACAACAAGCATGTGACGTGGTGCTCTAGTGAACGAGCGTTGGAGATTAGTATTTTGAAAATAAAATGGTAAATTATGTTTTTTTGTGCAAACTAAGCACGTGTCTCGCTTTATAAAATTCAGGTTAAACCACTGGAGTCACATGAATTAATGATGTCTTTACTACCTTTCTGGTGCTTGAAAGTGGTAGTTGCGTAGCTGTCAATGGAGGGACAGAAATCTCAGATTTCATTAAAAATATCTTAATTTGTGTTCTGAAGAAGAACGAAAGTCTCACGGGATTGGAATGACATGAGAGGGAGTAATTAATGACAGAATTTTCATTTTTGGGTGAACTATCGCTTTAATTAATTTACATTTGAACCTAAAATATTGATGTCGTCAAAAAAAGTTGGTTACACTATTTCGATAGTCCACTTTAGACTTTCTACTAACTAACTTTGGAACTACGCGTTTCAACTAACTCTCAGAGTATTAGTAGACTGTCAGGTTTCGGGTTAGTAGAATAAGTTGGCGTACTTGCAAAGTTACTTATAGTCAGTAGAAAGTCTGTATTGGGAGCAATAAATTAAAGTGTTAGCAGATATTAAGCAGACAGTCTACTAATACTCTAATGACTGGTAGTTGACATGGAGTTGCAAAGTTACTTATAGGCCGTTTCCACCTGGTATTAAGATGTGTTTTGGTCGATCGGATCGCAAGTGGACGACGCTAAATACAGGTGTAAACGGGGTCTAAAACGCTTTGAGCTTGTCCACTTTCGACCACTTACAGAGGTAGTCGAAAACACATTCGACCGGAATGCATTCGTAGTGTAGACGCTCATGTAATTGAATGTGTTCAAACAGCCACAAAAGACCGTCTACTCTCTGCTACTGACCTAACGCGTAAACATTATGGGAAGCGCACTAGCCAAACGGGATTTAAACTTTGTCGGCTGAAGACCCAATTTTGGTTTGAAGATGAAAAAACGTACCAAGCACAATGTCTCTCTCACCATTCCTGATTTCTAACACACACTCACAGCGTTCGGCTGGTCTTGCGGCTGTCAAAGCAGAAACGAAAGCTGATGCTCTCTGTGTTTTCTGTCATCTCCATGTGTGTTCATATGCAAATTGCGCAAGCTCATTTCATACATTAGATCGAAAGATCTGAAAAAACCCATACATTTACCCGCCCATAGACCCTCCCCTTGAAGAAATCCGGACAGAAGTGGTTGAAAGTGGGCAAAAGAGACAGATTCAAACACCAGGTGTAAAAGAGAATGTGTTTCCCTCGTCTACTTGTGATCCGAACGACCAAAATCTTAATAACAGGTGTAAACAGGGCCATATAGTTAGTAGAACGTCTAAAGTGGACTATCGGGATAAAGATGTTACACATCTAGCATTGCAAGGTTATTTAGGTGACAGACAAACTTGAGCACTATTAGTACACCGCAATAGAAAACAAAAAGAAACCATCTTGACTATTTTATCCCTTTAAAAACCTCAAAGAAAGAGAAGTGTGCCTTGCGGTGATCTACAGAGTCTAATGTACATATCAATGTCATTTCAGTACAGCAACACACCTGTACTGTCTGGCTCTGTCCATGTATTCATGTTGCTCCATGCCTTGAGAATCAACAGCCGACACGTCAATTATGTTCCTACCCAGGAGAAAAAGAAAAGGTTTTAATCTACCAACAGTCCTAATTGCAAAAAATTATATGCTAAATGAAGACGAAAGGAACTGCGTGTGTCATACAAGGCTGTCCGCTGCAGGATGACCGTGAGCAGGGCCTGCTCATCTGTACGGTTGGTGGTCAGGTTGTCTGCGTTTCGCTCCGAGCCATTGGTGGTTTTTCTTTCCAGGTTTGGGTCAGGAATCAATGGCCTCACCTCATCACTCTTCTGCACAAAAGAGTCAAGAGGTCAAAAGCATGATCGTTGCAAAAAGACCACCGGCACACATTTTTAAGAAGGCAACACTGACCTAAAACAATAACTAAACAGCTATTTGACTGTTAATATAAAAAAATGCGTCACACACCACATGCAAATCGTCAGAAGTGGAGCAAATTTTTACATTTTGAAGTGAAAATTGTACATTTAATACCAAATTGACTGAAACGGTCATACATTTCAATCATATTCCCCGACTCCAACTACTTACTAACTTGCATCACATAACCAAACTCGAACCTGCCCAAAAGTGATTTATACAAAGAATACATTTCCACTGTTTTTTCCAACTGTTAGTGAATAATGTATAAAGAGGTGAAAAGAGTACCTGAAAACAATACCTGAGAAAAAATACAGTGAAATATCACCAATTTCAATACGACTTGTTATACGACTTTAAATATTTTACTCATACTGAACTTAGGCTCAAAGATGCACTAGTCTGCAACACCTGAGAGACATGCCAGTGAAAAACAAGAAACAGTTGATTTGTTAGGAGAGCAATCACAAGTTTATTTTCTAAAATCAAAATAAAACTGAACACCTCAATATTGCAATAAATCAAGGTCGACACAACAGCCTCTTAAACGCCTACAAACTCTCAAGTCTCGGTTAAACTTAGTGCTTAAAGAAGGCATAAAAACAAATATCCTTCAAAAAGGTCTCTTTAATATAATGGATAAATAAAATAATGCTAAAGTGCCCCATTATGGTTTAAATTTTATATTCCCTTTCATGCAGTGTGTGATATACACCTATCAGGCGTAACACTGATTATCTCTTCATCACGGCACCTGTTAGTGGGTGGGATATATTAGGCAGCAAGTGAACATTTTGTCCTCAAAGTTGATGTGTTAGAAGCAGGAAAAATGGACAAGCGTAAGGATTTGAGCGAGTTGTGATGGCTAGACGACGGGGTCAGAGCATCTCCAAAACTGCAGCTCTTGTGGGGTGTTCCCGGTCTGCAGTTGTCAGTATCTATCAAAAGTGCTCCAAGGAAGGAAGCACAACGAGTTTGAGCCGTTGACTTGACCTCCAAATTCCCCAGATCTCAATCCGATCGAGCATCTGTGGGATGTGCTGAACAAACAAGTCCGATCCATGGAGGCCCCACCTCGCAACTTACAGTTCTACGTCACTAGAAATTATATTTGCATGATATATTTGCCTATATTGTACGTTGTCCACCCGCGAACAACTTGACAGCCTTTAAACACAATTTTACTGACGACTGCTTCTCAAATCTCAACGTGGTATTCACAAAACACTTCCTCTTGAAAGATGGGTCAGTACTCATTATATTTAAACCAGCTGCTCCTCAGAATCACAACCTGCAAGTATGATCAATTATTGATGTATATACACTGCCTGGCCAAAAAAAAGGTGCTGTTTGGATTTAAATTGGAAAATGTTTAAGAGTCAATGATTGGATGATTATTGCAGTGATTATTATGTTTCTAGCATGTTATATGTTTGGCAACAGTTCTTACAACCCTAATTGATGAAGTGTGTAGCTTTTCCAGGAGGCCAATGTCAAGATTCATCAAGATTCGTCAAGACTCAAACTGTGAAAGGATGGTTGGGAGGGAGCATGAAGAATAATTTTCACCTGAATCTTAAATTCATTGAAAGTATTTGGGATGTGCAGGAGGAGACTTTACAGAGTGCTGGACTCTTGCATTGTCATTAAAAGATCTTGACCAAAAATTAAGGCACCTCTTGATGGAAATAAATGCTGAGATGTTGTTTTTATCAAGAGGTGCATACATTTTTGGTCGAGATCATGCATTGCCAATGCAAGAGTCCAGCACATCCCAAAGACACTCAAGCTCTCAGAAAAGAGGGATTTAGAGAGACTGATTCATTGAGTTGTTTGAGAATCCGTTAAAAAATGTGGTGATGTGCAATGTATATTATGAGAAAATGCATGTGAACCTGTTGTAGGAGACGCCAAAACAAAATTAGGAACCTTTAAAATAGCATAACAGGGGCACTTTATGTAAAATGAAATAGCCTACTTGCACTGGACGTGCTGGTTTCGGCCTCATCTCATATAGGAAAAACCTGTGATTTAGCAACTACCTGCTAATGCATTCGCATTCATGTAAAGTAGCTTTGTTGACAAGTAAGGGCAAAACGCACAAGATATAGTACCCTCATTGCACACATTGTTACAGATATAAACTGTTGCAGAAAAAGTTAGGTGCCATGCAAAATGTCGTCTCAGCCTCAGACATGTCACGAACCACGGACCGCTGGCTGAACGTCTGATGCATATGGCACACTTATCTGGAAACAAGAGTTTCGAAGTAGTCATCTGATTGGTTGAATTCTACAGAACGTCCACGAGACGTGTGTTGCATTCTTTAACGGTCCGCTTGGAAACAAATGCCATGACACAAAAGTCCCTCATGGAAGAAGAACGCCGTCGTGTTTACAACTGTGGGACTTGCAACTTAAATCAACTAAACGCTTTTCAAAAGTATGTAAAGTTCGCGGCTCCAGTGAACTTGCACAACGTTCCTGAGTGAATAATTTACAGATGCCCGCCAGTCTGTTATTGAACAGGTGACAGTGTATTAAAAGTTGCTTTTATTTTTGATACTTAGTAAAACTACAAAGTAACCAAAAAGTACAGTAACTAATTACATTTACTCAAATACGTTACACTACTGATAAAGATCATTTTATAGAGATTTTGCTAAAAAAAAGAAGAAAAAAGAAATATTTTATGGCAACAAAAAAAAAAAAAACAAGTAGAAAGAAATTCCAGTGTGGACCATGCATGATATAATAATATTAGATAATAATATGAGAATTTAGAGAAAATTATAATGAGTTTATTTAGAGTTATAATTCATATTAAACTGTTCAAAATCATAAAAATCCAAGATTTTCACTCAGACATTTGCTCAATATATACATACATTTCCAGGCCTGGATTTGAAAACCTACTGACTTTCCATGACATTGGGAACCCTGAATACTTCATTTCCTCATACATTACCACTCGTCAGATCTAGGGGTCTGAGTGACACATCTGATCCACGAGTCCCAAGTCACATACTCTCAATTTATGACATTTCCTATGTCTAATCATCATGGAACCAGCAGTGGTTATGAAAAACAATCTAATGAAATGAGGCATTAAAGTAAGGTTGCTGTAGTTTTGAAGCACACACACAGAAAACACACACCAATGATAATACATGTATAATGTATGTTATTGTTGCAGGAATACAAACGCCACATTCAGGGGTTATATGTGTATTTTGATTAAATCTTCCCTACCTGCTCCGAGGTTTCGCTATCGCTGCTGAAACAGCACCCCATGATAGACGTTCAGCAGGTTCAACCTCTTTTCTGTGTGAGTTTTTCCGTCTCAGGAGCGGTTTTTATTTTGTTTGTCTGTTAGCTGTGCAGAGCTTCGTAGGGACCATCACATGACAGCACTGCACTCCCAACCGTGTCACGTGACTTCCGTTTTCACACAACTACCCTGGCACGTCAATTCCGCCGGTCGCGTGACCGAGCAAAGCCGTTATGTTCGTTTTCTACTGATTTAAAAAAAATAAAATTAAAGGCGTCGTAAGCGATTTCAGAGTGTTACTCTTCTAAATTAAACAAAACTCATTTCAGGCGTGATATTCCCAAAATACAACACTTTTGGAAAATGTTGACAAATATTACGTTATTAATAATACATAAATGTAATTATAATAAACATATTGGCTTATAATACTATAATAAGACTTCGTAAAAGTGTGACTAGTTCTCTGTCTAACATTTTTTTTTTTTTTTTTTTAAACAACAAAAAAAAAAACATCTGTAGCAATGTTTGCAGTTCTACCAACAACAAAAAAAAAACCCTAAATAAATAGTTAAATACACACTATAAAGTCACACCTCTCTTCCTGTAACCTTAGTGAATTAATGCCTAGGCAAATTTTATTGGTGTCAACAGGCTGCAAAAACGTGATATTCCCCTATTAATGTTTGAATATTTTACCCCTCATGTTAAATACATGACTGAAAATACTATAAAAGACCACAGAAACACACTCGCCCATCTTAATTTTGTCATTAGAGCATCAGAGATGTTTTTGTGCCTTGCTTACTGCAAATAGGTAACTGTAGTTTCATGCAGATAAATAGCTATGTGTTAGCTTTTGTGGGAAATAAAGTTAAGCTATAGTATCTACTTATGTATTCAAAAGAAAACGCCCTATAATTAGGCTGCAATGATATATACAAAATTGTGACTGTAATCGAGTGAAGGGTGAATAGAATGTTGAATCCATATTATTATTATTTTTATTG
This sequence comes from Rhinogobio ventralis, assembly GCA_039654625.1. Lineage (NCBI taxonomy): Eukaryota > Metazoa > Chordata > Actinopteri > Cypriniformes > Gobionidae > Rhinogobio > Rhinogobio ventralis. The sequence continues at coordinate 33,548,356 of CM077199.1, forward strand.
TGTATTATTCATTATTGTGATCGTGTATTTGCTTCATAAAACTGAAGAGATGTGATTTACCGAATGCGGCCCCTTTAAGAAACATGACGCCGCGCGCACTGAGCATGCGCAGAAGAGAGACGCGCTAGAGACGAGACGAGCGCTGAAACTTTCACCAGTTGAAGCTGAAAACAAGGATAAATGTGTAATATTTTCTCCGGATGCCGTATATTTCCAGTATACAGGTGAGAGATGTTTCATTTATAATGTAAGAGTTGATGTTGCCTAAATGTACTTTGTTTTTTTAGTGTAACGTACATAGAATTAAATTGTCATTCATTTTGATCAGCCTCTTAGTCTGTACGTCTTGTCTATGATTTCTGTTGTCTTTGTTGGATTTCTGTTTAATTTATATATTAATTGAATAATTTATCCCGTGACTTGTTTCATCCTCATAAAATCTGGATTCCTATAAAAATGAACAACCTAACTATAGAGGCGTTTTAAAGGGTTAGTTCAACCAAAAAATAAAATTAATACTCTGTAATTACTCACCGTCCTGTTGTTCCAAACCCGTAACCCCTTCATCTTCGGAACACAAATTAAGATATCTCTGACCCCTCCATAGACAGCAATTTAATTAACACTGTCAAGGTCCAGAAAGGTAGTAAAAACATCGTTAAAATAGTCCATGTGACTCCAGTGGTTCAACCTTAATTTTATGAAGCGATGCTTTTTGTGCGAAAAAAAAACAAAAAAAAACGACTTTATTCAACAATTTGGTTCTTGCCTGTGTCAGTGTCCTACGCGGTTTCCGTTGTAAATACAGTGCAGAGCAGCCGATGCTGGTCACGTGAGCACCACAACGCATGCGTGTGATCATGGGCGTCGGAACCATTGTATGTGGGCGGGACAAGACCCACCCACTCTTTAAGACCAATGATATTGGACCCACTCACTTTTACCATCTATAATTCTGTTCACCTACCCCTAACCAATCAACACCTTATTATTAAACACAAGTTAGACGCTTTATTTCCACTTTTCGAAAATAAATGTCTTTCCGATCTGATATGTGAGCAAGTTCGGCAAAAGGCGGATTCGAACCTCGGTCCATTTGCGTCAAAACTTTATGCCATGTGTCTTACCCCTATTTGGTGACTTTTGTAATTTTGTCTGTCCCAACCAGCCGTTTAGTAAACAATGCGGACTATTTGCACTTAATGTAAATTGCATCTACTCCAGTAAAAATTTCGGGGGGACCCACCCACATTTTTTTTGCTTCCAACGCCCATGCGTGTGATGATGATGCAGGAAATGCACTGTATTTACAACTTAAAATGAGTAGGAGACTGGCACAGGTCATAACGTTTAACTGAGCTGCTGAAAAGCTTCTTTGTATATTTGAATAGTCCCTGTTTCAACTCATTTATGATGTCTGAGATCTTCTGTAAATTCTGCACATCATTAGTGTCAGACAAACTACAGGACTTCTCGATGTGTGTTTTCAATGTTTTACCCCTCAGGTTAAATACATGACTACAAATACTATTAAAGGCTACAGAAACCATACCTGCAAGATCTCTTTTCTGCCATTCACGTGATTAGTGCAGATCTGAGGAGTTTTTATTTGAAAGTATATCTGAAGGGAAATGACGGTTATTAGAAAAGTTTCGATGGCATCTTCTTTTTATCTTTCCTCAGTATGATGCCTAAAGTAGTGTTTATAAGCACAGCGCTGCTTGTGTTCAGGAGTAACCGCTGTATTTCGGCCATAAGCGCCACCTTCTGTCAGTGAATTAGCATTTTCTTTTAACCTGTTTTTATTCGTATAACATTACATACATACTTTATTAGGCTCAAATGTGAGGCTTATCATTTTTAAAAACGTTTTATTTGGTCAAAACTGGTATTATTTTATTATTAGTAGTAGTAAAGTTGTTTAAATCACATATTTTATTGTTATTTTACAGTTTAGGCTGTTCCAAGAACAGTTTAGGCTGTTCCAAACAACTTTGCCACCCAAGCAACATGTAGTTCTATTTTAATGTTAAAACTCCTGAAATATCACAATATCACAAATATGAAATTTCACAATTTTTATAAGAATTATTACTAATAACCCTCCTCTATTCAGTCTGTGCATATTGTTTATTAAGTGGATTTCTTTCGTAATCTTGTATAGTACTTACACATTTTGATTGTCAAGTGTTGTCAAGAATATTTCCTTCTATTCTCAGTCCCTCAATTGACTGTTGATTTCTGTCGTCTTATGTTAGATTTCTGATTAGTTTAGATATTAATTTACTAATATAACCTGTGCCCTGTTTCATCCTTATAATATCATGGGTTACATAAAAATTAGCAACCTAGAGCTGTTTTATATGCTTCTAATATGTGACCATCAAAATACTCTATATTTGAACTAAATTAAAGGCACCATATATGTTTGCTGTTAAAGTAATCCAGTATCAATTCAGTAACTTATCTTTGATTTCTCCAGGTCTGGTCCTGTGGGCGTCAGTATCTCACAGTGATCACAGTTCACACCTGCAGTGAAGCCCCTCCCACAACAATTCACCAATAAATACTGGGAATATTCCCATCATCCTATAAGAGAAGGACAAACTCCAGGTGTAGCAGCTGAAATCTGTGTGACTGTTAAAGATGGAGTTTATTAAAGAGGAGATTGAAGACCTGAGTGATCCAGAACCATCCAGAATAAAACATGAAGATACTGAGGAACAAATAGGTTGGTGTCCATTCTTGATTCGTCATTATTGACTGCTTTAGTAGCTGCGAAATAATAATCAGTATATGGATGATAAATGATAGAGAAATGCATCTAAATGATCATAACCAAGTTTTAATCATATTAACAAGTGAATGACAGAACTTACCTTTGCATATCAAAGATACTTGAAACTCACACAGACAGATACCTGATGCCTTGTTTTTCATTTTCACATTTAACCTCATTGAACTGATTCTGACTACTTTATATGTTTATTTTAGACCAGATGGAAGTGAAGGAGCAACAACACAAACTAAATGATGTAAAGAAACTCTGTGACTTCAAAACTCAAGGAACAAAAGCCAAAAAGCTGCACACCTGCTCTCAGTGTGGAACGAGTTTCCAAAATAAAGGAAACCTAAACACACACATGAGAATTCACACTGGAGAGAAACCGTATACATGCACTCAGTGTGCAAAAAGTTTTTCTCAAGCATCAGGTCTCCGTATTCATCTGCGCGTTCACTCTGGAGAAAAGCCATTTAACTGTGATCAGTGTGGTAAAGATTTTATTTTGTCATCAGATCTAAAACGACACCTGGAAGTTCATTCAGATGAGAGACCTCATGTGTGTTCTCTCTGTGGAAAGAGTTTTTCACGGCTGAACAGTTTTAAACAGCACCAGAAAACACATGATGGAGTGAGAGATCATGTGTGTTGTGACTGTGGGAAGAGCTTTATTACAACTGGCAATCTGAAACAGCACCAAAGAATTCATACTGGAGAAAAACCTTACAAGTGCTCATATTGTGACAAGAGTTTCACACGGTCTGGAACCCTGAAAACACATGAGCGAGTTCATACTGGAGAGAAGCCGTACCACTGTATTCAGTGTGAGAAGAGTTTCAGAGATGCAACAGGTTTCAGAATTCATCTGCGCATTCACTCTGGAGAAAAGCCATTTAAGTGTGATCAGTGTGGTAAAGATTTTAATTCGTCATCACATTTAAAAAAACACCTGAAAGTTCATTCAGATGAGAGACCTTATGTGTGTTCTCTCTGTGGAAAGAGTTTTTCATGGCTAAAGAGTTTTAAACTGCATCAGAAAACACATGATGGAGTGAGAGATCATGTGTGTTGTGACTGTGGGAAGAGCTTTACAACAACTAGCCATCTGAAACTGCACCAAAGAATTCATACTGGAGAAAGACCTTACAAGTGCTCATATTGTGACAAGAGTTTTACTCAGTCTGGAAACCTAAAAACACACGAGCGAGTTCATACTGGAGAGAAGCCGTAATACTGTACTCAGTGTGAGAAGAGTTTTACACGTTTATCATTCCTTCAAACTCATTTTAAAAAATGTTGTAAGTGAGCAACATTTGTTTTCATGTCAAATAGTAAAAACTGTGAGATAAAATATGGTGTTATTCCACTCAACAGTCAACAACTCTTACAGTGTAAATAAAGCAGTGTTTTTATTTTCTGTCAGGATGGATTATGTGCTAAATAGTTCTTTCTAGAATTCATTTCCTTATTTACTAAGTGTACTAAACTGTGTTCTGAAAGTATATGAATTTATGAGAAATAAAAAAACAGAGAAAAATCACAGTTTTTTTATCATTCTACCTTAGATAGTTCACCCAAAAATTAAATTTCTGTCATTAATTACTCACCCTTATGTCATTCCAAACCTGTAAGATATTTTTGATGAAATCTCAGAGTTCTCTGACCCCTCCATAGACAGCAATGTAATTACCACTTTCAAGGCCCAGAAAGGTAGTAAAGATATCATTCAAATACAGCGCAGCCGGAAAGTATTTATAGCACTTCACTTTTTCCACATTTTGTTATGTTACAGCCTTAATCCAAAATGAATTAAATTAATATATTTTTTCCTCAATTCTACAAACAATACCAAATAATGTCAACATGAAAGAAGTTTGTTTGAAATATTAGCAAATTTATTAAAAATGAAAAAAAAAATATCACATGTACATAAGTATCCACAGTCTTTGCTCGATACTTTGTTGAAGCACCTTTGGCACCAATTACAGCCTCAAGTCTTTTTGATGCTACAAGCTTGGCACACCTATTTTTGGGCAGTTTCTCCCATTCTTTTTGCAGGACCTCTCAAGCTCCATCAGGTTGGATGGGGAGTGTCAGTGCAGAGCCATTTTCAGATCTCTCCAGAGATGTTCAATTGGGTTCAAGTCTGGGCTCTGGCTGGGCCACTCAAGGACATTCACAAAGTTGTCCCGTAGCCACTCCTTTGTTATCTTGGCTGTGTGCTTAGGGTCATTGTCCTGTTGGAAGAGGAACCTTCGCCCCAGTCTGAGGTCCAGAGCGCTTTGGAGCAGGTTTTCATCTCTGTACATTGCTGCATTCATCTTTCCCTTGATCCTGACTAGTCTCCCAGTTCCTGCCACTAAAAAACATCCCCACAGCATGATGCTGCCACCACCATGCTTCACTGTAGGGATGGTATTGGCCAGGTGATGAGCGGTGCCTTGTTTCCTCCAGACATGACGCTTGCCATTCAGGCCAAAGAGTTCAATCTTTGTTTCATCAGACCAGAGAATTTTGTTTTTCATGGTCTGAGAGTCCTTCATGTGCCTTTTACTAAGGAGTGGCTTCCGTCTGGCCACTACCATACAGGCCTGATTGGTGGAGTGCTGCAGAGATGGTTGTTTTTCTGGAAGGTTCTCCTCTCGCCACAAAAAAAACGCTGGAGCTCTGTCAGAGTGACCATCGGGTTCTTGGTCACTTGGTCCATTTTGGAATAAGGCTGTAACAACAAAATGTGGAAAAAGTGAAGTGCTGTGAATACTTTCTGGATGTACTGTGCAGAAAGGAAAAGCTCAAGTAAATTGTAGCACATCCTAGTCAACTTTAAGCACAAAAAACGAAATTTACCAACAACAAAATTGTGGCCAGTGAAAATGCTGAGTGGCTAGTAACTTTGGAAAACTACTAGTTACAGTGGCTGGTGAGCAAAAAAGTTAATTACAAGCCCTGGTCATATGTATGATGATAGTGTATTTGCTCTGTAACAGTGCAGAGATTAAAGTGTCCCTATTATGCTATTTTAAATGTTCCTAATTGTGTTTTTGTTTTAGAAACCAAATGCCTATTACCATACTTTATTTCAGCTCTGGATCTTCTTCAGCACTTACATACTCACTCAGTGATACAAACAGTAAAAAGTCCTCAACCTTTTTAAGTGCATCAAAGTGGATTCAATATATTGTGGAGACAATATCTTTATTTGTTGTGCACGTTGACCTTTTACATTCACAAACAGCTATATAACACACTACCTGAAATGTAGTATTCGAAAAAGCATAGTAGGGGCACTTTATTAATATGCGGCCCCTTTAAGAATTATGACACTGCGCGCACTGAGCATGCGCAGAAGAGAGAAGCGCGAGAGACGAGACGAGAGCAGACACTTCCACACTCCAGCTCAGTTGGTGGCGTTAATGCACCGAAAGCTGATCTGACAACCGCCAATAAATTAAGAAGAAGAGACAAGACAAACGCTGAAACTTTAACCAGTTGAAGCTGAAAGTATCGCTGTTAACGCTCGTGAATGAAGGATAAATGTGGAATATTTCTTTTGGATGCCTTATATTTCCAGTCTGCAGGTGAGAGATGTTTCTCAGATTACAGAGTTTAACATTAATCAGCTCCAGAGTTCACGTGTTTAAGGACCAATGTAATGAAATGTGTTGTGTGTCCTGGTTTATTATTAGAGTGTAATAATATGTTGGCAGAGAGTTTTTCACAGACTCTGACTCTATTACACCAATAAAATGTGCTTAATGTGCCACTTTACAGAAGATCCCAGACATCACCATAATGAATGAGGGGAAAACAGGGAACTTTTGGAGACAAAGAGGCTTTTCAGCAGCTCAGATAAACATGATGGTCCTGATTCTCTCAGACTTTGGACAGGAGTTGAACAAACCTTGTTTTAAATGCAATTGATATCTCAATATTCCTGACAGAAAACCTATGTTCACTTAATTTAAGTGTAATTATGTAATTGAGGTAATCCAGCATTAATTCAGTAACTTATCTTTGATTTTTCCAGATCTGGTCCTGTGGGCGTCAGTATCTCACAGTGATCACAGTTCACACCTGCAGTGAAGCCCCTCCCACAACAATTCACCAATAAATACTGGGAATATTCCCATCATCCTACAGGAGAAGGACAAACTCCAGGTGTAGCAGCTGAAATCTGTGTGACTGTTAAAGATGGAGTTTATTAAAGAGGAGATTGAAGACCTGAGTTATCCAGAACCATCCAGAATAAAACATGAAGATACTGAGGAACAAATAGGTTGGTGTCCATTCTTGATTCTTCATTATTGACTGCTTTAGTAGCTGTGAAATCATAATCAGTATATGGATGATAAATGATAGAGAAATGCATCTAAATGATCATAACCCAGTTTCAATCGCATTGACAAGAATGACAGAACTGACCTTTGTACATCAAAGATACTTTATACTCATTCAGACTGTCTTGTTTTCTGCTGTGTTTTTAATTTTCACATTTAACCTCATTGAACTGATTCTGACTACTTTATATGTTTATTTTAGATCAGATGGAAGTGAAGGAGAAAAGACACAAACTAAATGACATAAAGAAACTCTGTGACTTCAAAACTCAAGGAACAAAAGCCAAAAATCTGCACACCTGCTCTCAGTGTGGTAAGAGTTTTGGAAAAAAAGGAAACCTTAACAGACACATGAGAATTCACACTGGAGAGAAACCGTACACATGCACTCAGTGTGGAAAGAGTTTTTCTCGTACATCAGTTCTCAAAAAACATCTGCGCATTCACACTGGAGAAAAACACTGTGATCAGTGTGGTAAAGATTTTATTTTGCCATCACAACTAAAACAACACCTGAAAGTTCATTCAGATGAGAAGCCTTATGTGTGTTCTTTGTGTGGAAATAGTTTTCCAAGGCTGGACAGTTTTAAACAGCACCAGAAAATACACAGTGAAGTGAAAGATCATGTATGTTGTGACTGTGGGAAGAGCTTTACTACATCTAGTCATCTGAAACGGCACCAAAGAGTTCACACTGGAGAGAAACCGTATACATGCTCTCAGTGTGGAAAGAGTTTTTCTCAAGCATCAAGTCTCAGTAAACATCTGCTCCGTCACTCAGGAGAAAAAACATTTACCTGTGTCCAGTGTGGTAAAGATTTTATTTTGTCATCAGATCTAAAAGACCACCTGAAAGTTCATTCAGATGAGAGGCCTTATGTGTGTTCTCTCTGTGGAAAGAGTTTTCCACGGATGAAGAGTTTTAAACTGCACCAGAAAACACATGATGATGTCAGAGATCATGTGTGCTTTAAATGTGGGATGAGCTTTACTAGAGCCGACTGTCTGAAACGGCACCAAAGAACTCATACTGGAGAAAAACCTTTCAAGTGCTCATATTGTGACAAGAGTTTCACTCGTTCTCCACACCTGAAATCACATGAGCGAGTTCATACTGGAGAGAAGCCGTAATACTGTACTCCGTGTGGGAAGAGTTTCAGACATTTATCAAGCCTTCTCACTCATATGAAGAAAAACAAAATTTTGTTTGAGCAACATTTGTTTTCATGTCAAATAGTAAATACTTTGAGATAAAATGTAGAGTTTTTCCACTCAACATTTAGACCGTTATTTTCTGAATTGGATATATTCGTGTAATTTAATTATTTACTAAGTGTACTATATTGTATTTAAGCTTCTAATTCTACATGCAATTATAAGAATTAAAACAGAAACAACATCTTGTCTTGATGGATCTATTTAATGAACACAGGGAATGAGTTATATACTGTAGTTTTAATCACATTAATGGGCTTTTTTATCATTCTATCTTAATTCTGTAATACATATGTCTGGGATGTACAGTATTACTGTCAAGGGCAGGTCAAAGTACACATTGTTTACAAGCAGCCAAAGAAGACCATAGGCTGGCATTATGCAAATTTGTTGCCAAAGGGTGGGCCAACTCCATATTAAACCCTACGGATTAAGAATGGGATGTAACTAAACTTCATGTGCCTGTAAAGGCAGGCATCCAAAAACTTTTGCCAATATAGAGTATCATTAGGAAGCATGGCGTTAGTTTTCACTGTTATGCTGATTATACTCAGCTCTATATTTCTTCGCGCTTTGAGAAATCGTGCCAATTCACAAAATTAATGAAATGCATAGCTGATGAATAAATTGGATGACTAGTAATTTCCTACAACTTAATTCTGAAAAAACAGATTCTAATTACTGGACCAAAAACCTCCACACAAATACTGTCTTAACACTTGATGGCTGCTCTGTCAAGACCTCGTCGTCGGTTAGGAACCTGGGTGTGCTCTTTGATACCAATCTTTCATTTGAAAGCCACATTTCTAGCATCTGTAAAAATGCATTCTTTTATCTTAAAAATATATCTAAATTACGACATATGCTCTCAATGCAAAATGCAGAACAGTTAGTTCATGCGTTCATGACCTCAAGGCTAGATTATTGTAATGCTCTACTGGGTGGTTGCCCTGCACGCTTAATAAATAAACTCTAGCAGCTAGTGTTCTTACTAGAATTAGGAAGTATGACCATATTAACCCGGTTCTGTCAACACTGCATTGGCTCCCTATTAAACAAACATCGCATACATTTTAAAGTTGTGCCAATTACTTACAAAGCACTCAATGGTTTAGCTCCCCAGTACTTGAGAGAGCTCTTAATGTATTATAGTCTATATATACACATCTATTGACACGTGTATATAACATGTCGACAACACAAACCAAACTCTTCTAGTCTCCGCTACAACTACAGTGTTTGAGGGCGGGTCAAAGTTCATATTGTTCACAGGCAGACAATGAAGACCATAGGCTGGTATTATGCAAATGTGTTACATTGTTACATAACAGAAAGTGAGACTAGAATTGCTGACGACTTGTTACGGAAAAATTGTTTCTTTTAGGGGACAATATCTTTATTTGTTGTGCACATCAATCTTTAAAACTTTGCAGACCTTTTACATTCACAAACAGCTATATAACACATCCCCTGATAGGTTATATACGGGGGAAAAAAACAAAGGGCTAGTTGCATTTGGCCACCATGTTGGATTTCCGATCTAGCGAGTGTGTGCATAAACGCTAGTGCAGAGAGCCGGAGAAAGCTGAGAATGATCTTTAGAGTTGTTTATAGAATATGTTACATCACTTTAAATATTACTAAGATCTATATTACTATCACATGAGCCACTGGCATTTAAAACGCATACATTTATGAGTAAGGTGAATGACTGAAGGACTGTACATATGCATGTCTTATTCTCTGACCAATTATGCCTACTGTAAATATAGAAATATGTAAATATAATTTAAAATAAAATATAGCAAAACAATGTGTAAAAACAGGTAAGACATTATAAAGACTTATCAGTTAGCTGTGCATCCACTCTCATCAAGTCTTTTTATTTCTCTGAAATATTCATATTTTCTATTATTAAAACCTCTGTAGCAATGTTTGCAGTTCTACCAAATATGGGAAAATTTGAAAACCGCTGTGGGATAATTAGTGTCACGGTTGGCTACTAACAGGAAGCGCACAACGAATAAAAATTTGTTACCAATAGTCTTTAATCCAAAAAGCATAACAGGAGCATTTAGGGAAACAGACTAGCAACACTCTAACCTCATTACTCATACCCCCGACACTGGACTGTGCTCAGGGGCTGGAGTGGATGTGTGTGCGTGGCCTAAACACACATAGCAGCAGCATAAATAGTAAGGATCCCACCTCTTCGATCCCACCAGAGGAGAGTAGGCTTTGGAACTTTTTCTCACTGGAACGGACTCAGGAATTTCACACTCGGGAACTACTTTCTCTGGTCTTGGGAGTGTTGAACCATTAGCAGCAAATCCTGTTTCTTAATTGTTCATTAAGCCTAGCATGATAAAAGGAAATCAAATTATGGTCGGAATATTGGGTCTTAGCAGGTTCCAAAAAGTCTGCAGTGTGAGCCTCGAGGAGACTAAATTAAATGGAAGTGTGCATTTGTATAATCCAGAACTTGGTGAGTCACTGTAACTGGAGTTCCTGCTCAGTCCGTTTTCTGGGGTCCTGTCTTCTGTCACAGTTGGCTGCTAACAGGAAGCGCACAGTGAAGAAGAATTCAATACCAATAACGCATAACAAGAACATTCAGGGAAACAGAATAGCAATACTCTAACACTGACAAGACAGGACAATAAACTGAACAAAACAGGGAGTACTTATACCAGAACTAAACGAGCATACTAATGAGTTAACGAGGGACAGGTGAATTAGACGAACCAATGAAACACATGAGAAAACTTGGTCAAAGGAAAACAGAAACTGAACACAATGAAAACAGACAAAACAGAATATAACCCTGACAATTATGGGGTTAAAAAGTAACTTTACCAAAATTAACAGTATTTCTAAATAAATAGTTAAATACACAATATAAAGTCACACCTTTATTCCTGTTATTCTGGATTTGTGAATTAATGTATGCAAATTTTATTGGTGTCAACAGGCTGAAAAAAAAACTACAGGATCATCACTTCATGTTATGATCACCTATCTATGTATGTTTTTAATCTTTTACCCCTCAGGTTAAATACACGTAAAATACTATAAAAGACTACTGAAACACACTACTGTATCTTAATTTTGTCATTAGAGTGTAGGAGATGTTTTTGTTCTTTTCTTACTGCAAAAAGTTAACTCTTGTTTCATGCAGATAAATAGCTATGTTTTAGCTTTTGTGGAAAAAAGTTTAGCTACTGTATACCAGTGGCGAGGCTACATAAAGAGTGTTATTGGCCCACTCAGATTGATGGCTGGTCCACCTAATCAAATGAGACACAAAAATTTGTTTGTGGGAAAGGAGAAGAAATCACGCATACATTATAATAATCACTCAAATACATGAATTTAGCGGAATCTCACTCCCGAAAGTTTGCAGCGTGTATGTGGCCGTTGGTCAGTTATGAAAAAATAAAAGTCACAACACCGGTTACATCACTTGCCCACCGTCGTTTTTTTTTTAAAATAGTAATAAAATAATTCCGCTCAGTTAGAGAACAGACACTACAAATAAAAACTAAACGTGTCTGCTTAATACAGCATGAGTCGAACGAGAGTCGCAGCACAGACCAGCAGCGGGAGACAGATTCATTACGAGAGCGAGGAGCTGAATGACAAGATGATAGCGGAAGATTTGGGTTCAAAGTGAAATGTAAAAGCGCCTATTTAAGTGAGTTTGTCATTGTACTGTTTTGTTGCTGTGTTTTTCATTAAAAATAATAATGAACCCACCATTCAAGCAACCCGCCCCCGAATTGGCGCTAATCCAAATAACCAAAAGTAAAATGCGCACAGTTGCACTCTCATTCATTCACGGCCGCACTGTCATTCACGGTGCTTGTCCACTGGCGCGTGTTCAGTTCATTCCTATGGAAGCTCAACTTTGCTTTTCTCCGATCCGTTATGAATGCACCGAGCGGCCGTGTGCATTTTACTTTCTGTTTAGAATTAGCTATTTAAAAGCCCTCATTGTTGATACCGGTATTACCGGTGTTGTCACACGTTAACCAGTGGGAAGATTTCCTTACCGTCACATCCCTACTGATTATATATCGCCTATAAGGAGTGCTCCCTTAAAAACTAAAAGCTGTCAGTCAACTTAGTTCATCGCAATGACGTGATATCACAATGTTCCGTTATAATCAATTAAGCTTTCTACACTGCACAATGAATCTCTTATTTACACAATGTCTACATTTAATTATAATGAGAGGATTTGTGAGCATGCAGAACTCAGCACTGGAGAAAAACTCTGGGTGTTGAGCGGATTCTAATTTAAACACCTCTGATTGGCCATCGCATTCAAGAATTCAACAGACATGTCTGTGTTTGGCTACATTGCTAAACGCTGCAAAAGCTAATATAAACTTTTGATGCTCTCCAGAGCACAAATACATATATTCACTGGATCGTTTGCCAAATCACCAATATGCATTACTGAGACGACTGATCCTAGACCAGCAGTTATGAGCAGCTTTTCTCTCTAAAAACAATTAAAAGCTGCAGAAGGCAGTGGTATGAGTGAGAAGCCTTGTCCAGCCTTACACATGTGCCGTCTATGATTATTTACCTAGTAGGGCTGGGTAAAAAAACGATTTGAATCGATTCTCATTTTTATGAACAGATATCGATTCTTAAATCCCAAGAATCGATTAATTTATCCTGTTTTCAGTTGATGAATGAACAGAACTTTGTAGAGCCCCTCCCATCCAATAAATCGCAATAATCTTTGTGCTTTGTTACTTTTGATATGAAACAATGTCTCAGATATCAAATTACGTCCATTTTATTACGAAATTACATTTTTTTTAGCAGTTTAATGTGGTGTGACAGATCACAGTAGCTCAGCTCAAGAGAAGTGGCAGTGCGCAGCTCACGTGAACGGATCATCTCCTCCGCTTTAATACCAGTTTCAGTGAGAAAAAAGCATTAATGAACGTCTGAAGGTATGTTAAAAGATAACGTAATGAAATCACGTCACATTTAATCGCTCAATCAGTGTTTCCACCGTGGAAAAACATCAATAAAGCAACTTGTGAACAATATGTCACGTAATGTCACATTTACCTCAGAAAAACCATTCAGTGTCCATAAACTCATTAGTCAGCTAGAAAAAATAACTCTAGAGATGAGCATTTTGATAACCACATTACCACCATTACATAGGCTATTCATTATCATTTTTAATGTTCTTCAATATTAATGCTTGTTTTTATGACTGCCACCACTTAAATGTTTATTTCAAAAAACAAATTGGAGTAGAAATATGATTATGTAATTGTAATTGTAATTTTATAGTAGCCTAATGTAGTACCAACTGACTACCATGTAGCCTATAGTTTACAGCATTAGTTGAGATTTTTTTTCCTCAGGAAAATTTGCCATGTACTGTATCTGATATACACTCACCTAAAGGATTATTAGGAACACCTGTTCAATTTCTCATTAATGCAATTATCTAATCAACCAATCACATGGCAGTTGCTTCAATGCATTTAGGGGTGTGGTCCTGGTCAAGACAATCTCCTGAACTCCAAACTGAATGTCAGAATGGGAAAGAAAGGTGATTTAAGCAATTTTGAGCGTGGCATGGTTGTTGGTGCCAGACGGGCCGGTCTGAGTATTTCACAATCTGCTCAGTTACTGGGATTTTCACGCACAACCATTTCTAGAGTTTACAAAGAATGGTGTGAAAAGGGAAAAACATCCAGTATGCGGCAGTCCTGTGGGCGAAAATGCCTTGTTGATGCTAGAGGTCAGAGGAGAATGGGCCGACTGATTCAAGCTGATAGAAGAGCAACTTTGACTGAAATAACCAAGGTTAAAACCAAGGTATGCAGCAAAGCATTTGTGAAGCCACAACACGCACAACCTTGAGGCGGATGGGCTACAACAGCAGAAGACCCCACCGGGTACCACTCATCTCCACTACAAATAGGAAAAAGAGGCTACAATTTGCACGAGCTCACCAAAATTGGACAGTTGAAGACTGGAAAAATGTTGCCTGGTCTGATGAGTCTCGATTTCTGTTGAGACATTCAGATGGTAGAGTCAGAATTTGGCGTAAACAGAATGAGAACATGGATCCATCATGCCTTGTTACCACTGTGCAGGCTGGTGGTGGTGGTGTAATGGTGTGGGGGATGTTTTCTTGGCACACTTTAGGCCCCTTAGTGCCAATTGGGCATCGTTTAAATGCCACGGCCTACCTGAGCATTGTTTCTGACCATGTCCATCCCTTTATGACCACCATGTACCCATCCTCTGATGGCTACTTCCAGCAGGATAATGCACCATGTCACAAAGCTCCAATCATTTCAAATTGGTTTCTTGAACATGACAATGAGTTGACTGTACTAAAATGGCCCCCACAGTCACCAGATCTCAACCCAATAGAGCATCTTTGGGATGTGGTGGAACCGGAGCTTTGTGCCCTGGATGTGCATCCCACAAATCTCCATCAACTGCAAGATGCTATCCTATCAATATGGGCCAACATTTCTAAAGAATGCTTTCAGCACCTTGTTGAATCAATGCCACGTAGAATTAAGGCAGTTCTGAAGGCGAAAGGGGGTCAAACACAGTATTAGTATGGTGTTCCTAATAATCCTTTAGGTGAGTGTATATCCACAATAATCGATATTGAATCGAATGTAATCGTAATCGAATCAAAAGCTTGTGAATCGAATCGAATCGAATTGTGAAATTTGTGTCAATACCCAGTCCTATTACCTAGTGTATTGTTCTTTTTCAGGTCACTGGCTATTTTATTTAAATGGATTTTGCTGTTTTCATGAAACTATTTGCTGACAATAAATCACATTTAACATGGAGGTCCACCCTATTTACCAAGGTCCACTCAATTTAAAGTTTCTGGCCTCACCACTGCTGTATATATCTACGTATGTATTAAAAAAAAGACCCTATAATTAGGCTGATGCAAGGGAGACATGTAGAAAAACAATACTGTAACTGTATTCGAGTGAAGGTGAATATAATGTTGAATTTATATATTAGTATTATTGTGTATTATTAATTATTATGATAGTGTATTATTTGCTTCATAACAGTGCGGAAATGTGATTTACTGAATGCGGCCTCTTTAAGAAACGACACCGCGCGCACTGAGCATGCGCAGAAGAGAGAAGAGCGAGAGCCCTTCTATAGTTTTGTTTTCTTTCTTCTCTCTCTTTTTTTGTTGTTTCCTTTGACGCCATTATTAGTGTAACAGTCGAACACATTGTGATCCCCTGTAAGTGTATGTTATGTTAATGTTCTTGTTAATGCGATAAAAAAGAGAGAGAAGCGCGAGAGACGAGATGAGGTCTGAAACTTTCACCATTTGAAGCTGAAACTGACGCTGTTAATCGTGAATGAAGGACAAATGTGTAATATTTTCTCCGGATGCCTTATATTTCCAGTCTGCAGGTCAGAGATGTGCCATTTATAATGTAAGAATTGATGTTTGTGTTGCCTAAATGTACTTTGTTCGCAGTGTAACGTACATAGAATTAAATATAGTCATTCATTTTGATCAGCCTCTATTCAGTCAGTCTGTAGGCTACATATTGTGTATGATTTCTGTTATAATATGATGCAGGGGCGTGGCCAGCGGCACAGGCCCGCCCACTATGATGAGTAGGCCCCCCCCAGTTTATTATATAAGATTTGTTAAATAACAGTTGTTTAAATTATTTGAACGTAATTACGAAATTATTATAACATCTCAAATACTAAAATAAATAAAATGTGTTTTTTACAGGTTTTTGCATAATGCTTGATGAGTTTGAAATAAATAAATGTGAGCATCACAGCATCTTCACCAGATCAATCATCAAGTGACAGTGACACTAATATTTGATTGTATTCAGTACTTGCTCTGCAATAAATCGCTGAGCCATTTCAAGTTTTGCAGATCATACTTATTATTGTTTCATTTTCAGTCTGCGGTGACTGAGTGAAACGTCACTTCATCATTGTGTATCAGTCATTGCCACCTTGTGGAATAAATGTGTATTGCACTTATTCTATCATTAAAGATTCAATTATTGTTGTGCAGAAAAAAAATACACGTACACTAGGGATGTGACAGTGAGTAAATTTCCCCACCGGTTAATCAACGTGTGAAACACCGGTAATACCAGTTTCAATGACGGGGGCTTTTAAATCGCTAATTCTAAACTGAAAGTAAAATGCGCACGGCCAATCATAACGGAGCGGAGCAAAGTGAGTGTTTTCAATGAATTGAATAAACTGAAAACGCGCCAGTGGATGAATGACAGTGCGGCCGTGTGCATTTTACTTTAGGTTTAGAATTAGTGCCAATTCGGGGCGGGTTGCTTGAATAGTGGGTTCATTAGCCAATAAAAACACAACAACAAAACAGTACAATGACAAACTCACTTAAATAGGCGCTTTTACATTTCACTTTGAAATCAAATCTTCCGCTATTTGTAGTGTCTCTTCTCTAACTGAACTAAATTATTTTATTACTATAAAAAATCTAAACGACGGTGGGGGTGGTGCCAAGATGGGCAAGTGATGTAACCGGTGTTGCGCCTGAACACCGGTAACACCGACTATCGTAGCAAGCCTAACGTACACTCTTACACACCTCAGGTCGTTAGCGACCCTATACAATTTTTACAAAAAAATTATGGAAAAACAGGCATTCTTTTATAATTTTTTTTCCTTGTTATATTGTTTGTAATGAATTGATTGAGGAATACTAAGAAGGTTAATGTCTAACTTTAAAAAAATAATGAGGAGGATGGTAGTAAATGACGTCCGGGTCGCTAAAGACCCGAGGTATGTATTTAAGGGTTAATTGAATAATATAGCCTGTGCCCTGTTTCATCCTTATAATATCCTGGGTTACATAAAAATGAGCAAACTAGAGCAGTTTCCTCTTCTAATTTGTAACCATCAAAATGATCTATATTTGAACCAAATTAAAGCCATATGTGTTTGCTGTTAAAGTAATCCAGTATTAATTATCAGTAACTTATCTTTGATTTTTCCAGATCTGGTCCTGTGGGCGTCAGTATCTCACAGTGATCACAGTTCACACCTGCAGTGAAGCCCCTCCCACAACAATTCACCAATAAATACTGGGAATATTCCCATCATCCTACAAGAGAAGGACAAACTCCAGGTGTAGCAGCTGAAATCTGTGTGACTGTTAAAAATGGAGTTTATTAAAGAGGAGATTGAAGACATGAGTGATCCAGAACCATCCAGAATAAAACATGAAGATACTGAGGAACAAATAGGTTGGTGTCCATTCTTGAGTCTTCATTATTGACAGAACTGACCTTTGCACATCAAAGATACTTTATACTCACACAGACAGATACCTGATGTCTTGTTCATTTCATTTTCACATTTAACCTCATTGAACTGATTCTAAATGCTTACTATGTTTATTTTTTAGATCAGATGGAAGTGAAGGAGCAACGACACAAACTAAATGACGTGAAGAAAGTCTGTGACTTCAAAACTCAAGAAATAAAAGCTAAAAAGCTGTACATCTGCTCACAGTGTGGAACGAGTTTCCAAAATAAAGCAGACCTTAACAAACACATGAGAATTCACACTGGTGAGAAACCGTATACATGCGCTCAGTGTGGAAAGAGTTTCAGACAAAAAGGAAACCTTAACATACACACAAGAATTCACACTGGAGAGAAACCGTATACATGCTCTCAGTGTGGAAAGAGTTTTTCTCAAGCATCAGGTCTCAGTGTTCATCTGCTCCGACACTCTGGAGAAAAGCCATTTAACTGTGTTCAGTGTGGTAAAGATTTTAAATTATCATCACATCTAAAACAACACCTGATAGTTCATTCAGATGAGAGACCTCATGTGTGTTCTCTCTGTGGAAAGAGTTTTTCAAGGCTGGACAGTTTTAAACAGCACCAGAAAACACATGATGAAGTGAAAGATCATGTGTGTTGTGAGTGTGGGATGAGCTTTACTACGTCTAGTCATCTGAAAGAGCACCAAAGAGTTCATAATGGAGAAAGACCTTACAAGTGCTCATATTGTGACAAGAGTTTCGCTCGGTCTGGAAACCTGAAATCACATGAGCGAGTTCATACTGGAGAGAAGCCGTACCACTGTACTCAGTGTGAGAAGAGTTTCAGAGATGCAACAAGTTTAAAAAATCATCTGTTTATTCACGCTGGAGAAAAACCATTTAACTGTGATCAGTGTGGTGCAAGGTTCATCTTGTCAAAGCATCTGAAAAGTCACCTGAAAGTTCATTCAGATGAGAGGCCTTATGTGTGTTCTCTCTGTGGAAAGAGTTTTTCACGACTGAAGAATTTTAAACTGCACCAGAAAACACACAATGAAGTGAGAGATCATGTGTGTTGTGACTGTGGGAAGAGCTTTACTAGAGCTGACCATCTGAAACATCACCAGAGAACTCATACTGGAGAAAAACCTTACAAGTGCTCATATTGTGACAAGAGTTTCACTGTGTCTGCAACCCTGAAATCACATGAGCGACTTCATACTGGAGAGAAGCCGTACCACTGTACTCAGTGTGAGAAGAGTTTCAGACATTTATCAAGCCTTCACGCTCATATGAGAAAATGTTGCAAGTGAGCAACGTGTTTCATATCAAATACCTCACAAGTAAACTGAGATAAAATATGGAGTTTTTCCTAAAAGCACAATATCATCTAGATTCATTTTCTTAATTTGGTAAGAACTAGAAAGACTTAAAGGGTTAGTTCAAGATCTTTTTAATGAAACCCAAGAGCCTGAGTTTTCCTCTGTTTCTTGTCCTGTCTTGTTAATGTGTTGGTTGTGTTTGCCTGCAGTTCTCCATTGTGTTCCTGTTGGATGATTATTAAAAAAATATTGTTTCCTATTTCTTTGTGCGCTACTTCTATATAACTACACGTGACACCTATCAAAAGTAGCCAAATTCTCTTAAAAAAGTGTTCACACCATATTCTCATGTTTCAAATGTGGGCCTTTTTTAGCTATACATTTCAAAGGTGCTGCATCCAAGCCAGAATTCTGGCCATGTCTGTTTTATGAGATTTAGGGCATATTTGCCATGTCAACTGTACCGTATATTTGCCAGAAGTGACCCAAATTTTCTATAACAGACAAGTATATGATATCCCACTCTTTGCCATATCATATGTGGGTCAATTTAGACACCCACCTGCATTAGCCACTGCTTAATGTGCCATATTAGGCCTAGCCAGAGCTGCTGACTGTGCTGTACATTTGCCAAATGTGGTCCAAATGTGGTGTAATGTATTCGGGCCATATTTGCTATATTTTGCCATATTTGTTGGACACATTAGTTTTACATCCAGATTCGCCAGTGATTACTGTCCCACATCTTTGCCAAAACTGGCCCAGATATGTTTTAAGATTTGGTTTACACCCAGATTAGCCATTATCAATTGTGCCACGTTTTTGCCAAAGGTGGCCCATATTCATCATTTATCATACGGGCCACTTTAGACAATATCTTTATTTGTTGTGCACGTCAATCTTTAAAACTTTGCAGACCTTTTACATTCACAGCAGCTATATTACACATTGCCTAAAAGGTAATTCGAAAAAGCATAACTGGGGCGCTTTAGGAACAGGCCCGGGTCTATGCAGTTGCTAGTAAACTAATTAGAGCAAACAAGAGCACCTTCAGCTGATACTGTAATAATATATTGGTGAAACAGATTTGGCAAACACTCCAATGCATATTTGTGTTTGCGCTCTGGGGAACGGCAAATGTATCTTTTTACAATGTGTTTTTGCAGCGGTGAGCAATGTAGCCAAACACATACATAGTTGTTGATCTCTTGAACTCAATGGCCAATCAGAGGTGTTCAAGTTAGTGAGAATCCACCAGTCTGTTTTTATTCAGTGCTGAGGTGTACAGCATGCTCGCGAAACCTCTCATTAACAAACAAAGTGTAGACACAATGTAAGTAAGAGTCAAGTCGTCCCCTTTTTTATATAGCGCTTTTTACAATACAGATTGTTTCAAAGCAGCTTCTCAGTGTTAACAGGAAAATAATGCAACAAAATTTGATTTGGCTGTACAGCCGGTCTGGAGAAAACAGTGATGTCATTGTCCAGCTCAGTTCAATTATCATATAGTGTCAATACAGACAGATCAGTAATATAGTTGAATATTTAGTGTCCCCAACTAAGCAAGCCAAAGGCGACAGAGGCGACGGTGGCAAGGAACCAAAACTCCATCAGCTGACAGAATGGAGATAAAAACCTTGGGAGAAACCAGGCTCAGTCGGGGGGCCAGTTCTGTGTATGATTATGATTCAGGCAACATTACAGGTCAGAAGTCAGATTAGATCGGAACATTTTTAATATTTGTCCAGTTCCATCTGGTTAAAGATCGGAGACAGGCTTGTTGAGGATCAGTGCCACTGGATGTCGTGTCGATGAGGCCTTCACAGGGAGAGTCTAGTTGACACTTAAGGGCTGCGTTGTGGTTGTGTCTAGACGCAGGTCCATCATCTGATCTGGATGTGGCCCAGATCCGGCTGACTACAGTAAACCTCAGGATAAACAGAGAGACTAATATTAGCGTAGATGCCAATCTTCTTTTGATGTAAACGAGTACACCAAGTGTTATAGGACGTGTTCTCGGTTCCGGCAGACCTAGTTAATGCAGCCTTAACAATTAATTAACTGATTTGAATAATATAAATTGATAATGTTCTATGTGTATGCCATAGTAAAGATATGTGTTTTTAGTCTAGATTTAAACTGACAGAGTGTGTCTGCTTCCCGAACAATGCTAGGAAGGCTGTTCCAAAGTTTAGGTGCTATATAGGAAAAGGATCTACCGCCTGCAGTTGATTTTGATATTCTAGGTATTATCAACTGGCCAGAATTTTGAGACCGCAATAGATGTGATGGAGTATAATGCGTTGAGAGCTTGCTTAAGTACTGGGGAGCTAAACCATTTAGTGCTTTGTAAGTAATACGCAAGATTTTAAAATGTATACAGCGTTTAATAGGGAGCCAGTGCAGTGTTGACAGAACCAGGCTAATATGGTCATACTTCCTGGTTTCAGTAAGAACTCTAGCTGCTGCGTTTTGGACTAGCTGGAGTTTGTTTATTAAGCATGCAGGGCAACCACCCAGTAGAGCAGTGGTTCCCAAACTTTTTAGAGTGGAGTACCCTCTGAGGCATTTACCATCCTTCTGCGTACCCCCTGTCTTCTACTTAGACTGCAGTCACACCTTTTCCATTAAGGGACAATATCTGCCCCCTAATTTGACTTTTCAGTGCATTTTATAAACACCTTTACAACATTAATAATGTTTTAAATAAAAACAAAGTTCAATAGAGAAATATGCAATGATGATAAAAACGTGAAAAGTTATTATTTTAAATACTAAAAGCGCCAGTAGGTGGCGGTACTGTCTTAATGTGTGCGTCATCAAGTCATTCATTCTTTCAGTAACGAAGCAAATGGCTACATTTATGAATGAATCATTGAATCAATTACTTTAGTTTTATGGTCGATTCATTTAAAGGTGCAGATTTGTTTAAGAAACACCGCTGTGTTTTGTAGTTCTGCTGTGGCGTTCGTTGGAGCTATTATTATGACAATACTGTTTAAAATGAACATCACTTAATATAACCCTTTTGTTCGTTGAACTGTTGTATAAAATCAATGTCAGGTTTGCAATCGTTTGGATATTTGGATTTGCATTCTTGCTCGTATAATATTATCAATATTAAAAACAAGAACTCACAAAGGGTATATTTTGTATCAAAGAGTTTAAATTGATCTCTATGCACCTTCTATGCCAGGCTATTTGTTCTTCATGCTAGTAAGTGCTAAATCTACAGGTCAAGAACAGCAGTAATGTATTTGCTAAGTCAGATTTGCTAAGTCAGCAGACTCTGCTCGCAACCTGTATGCACCCATGCACGCTGTTTATGTGGAAATGGATGCAGTCAGTTTTGCATGCAAAATATGTGGTATTTTGATTGGATGTCATGTATTTATGGCATTGTGACTGTTAGAAATACATGCTCGGTTTTATTGTTATTTTAAGGTGGAGAAGACTTAAATGAATGGCAAAACTACGCGTACCGCCCTATGCATACATTTTTGTTCGCATACTCCCTCTGTCACCTCACGTACCCCAGTTTGGGAACCACTGCATTACAATAATCTAGCCTTGAGGTCATGAACGCATGAACTAACTGTTCAGCATTTTGCATTGAAAGCATATGTCGTGGTTTAGATATATTTTTAAGATGGAAGAATGTCGTTTTACAGATGCTAGAAACGTGGCTTTCAAATGAAAGATTGTTTTAAAGAGCATACCCAGGTTCCTAACTGACGACGGACTTGACAGAGCATCAAGTGACAGCCATCAAGTGTTAGACAGTATTCTAGGTTACTGCATGCTGAGGTTTTTTGTCCAATAATTAAAAACTCTGTTTTTTTCTGAATTAAGTAGTAGGAAATTACTAGTCATCCAATTTTTTCATCAGCTATGCATTCAATTAATCTTGTGAATTGATAAGTTTCGTCAGGGCGCAAAGAAATATAGAACTGAGTATCAACAGTGAAATCTAATGCCATGCTTCCTAATGATATCTCCCAAGGGTAGCATGTACAGGGAGAAAAGCAACGGTCCTAGCACTGAGCCTTGCAGTACTCCATACTGAACTTGTGATCGATATTATATCTCTTCATTTACTGCTACAAACTGATAACGGTCAGATAAGTATGATTTAAACCATGCTAATGCAATTCCACTAATGCCAACATTTATTTATTACAATTAGTCTATTTAAAAGAATGTTGTGGTTGATAGTATCCAATGCAGCACTAAGATCGAGTAACACTAATAGAGAGATACAAACACGATCGGATAAGATTTATTGTGCATTGTTGACAGCTTCATTGATTATAACGGAACTTTGTGAGATGAACGGACAAAACGACAGCGTTTTAGTGATTGTAAAGGGAGACATCTTTTATCACAGATGAACACAACTTGTATTAATTTTAAAGCCTAAATGCAGTCGCCAGAAGTAAAAAGCTAAAGGTAGGCTATAAACGGACTAGACCACAGTCGACTTCAAAGTCACCATCACTAAGCTTCTAACAACTCTTCCAGTTTTTATCTCAAAACATTTTCCCAGAACATTTGAGTTATAAGAGCACAATTATGAGCATAATGAGGCTGTAAAAGCAGACTAAGTTTACCTTTTTTCCATGATGCCATTTAATCTCCCTGACAGCCTCTGTAGTCCCATTAAGCCACTTGTTAGCAACCGCCTTTTTCAAAACACGTAACAGCTTCAAAAAATCACGAGTGGGGTAATACTCATGTATTTTGTCATAGAATAAAAAGTGTCTTTAGTTTGTGTTCACCACAGACCTTATTTCAGCCATTTAAACAAAATCCCATTCAAAAAACCCATTGACTTCGGGAAGATGGAACCGGAAGTGCTAAAATGCTAACTTGCTTCCGTGTTTTGGCCTACAAAGTGATGTCATACCTGCACCACTCTCTTTCAGAAATACTCTGTGGCTGCGTCCGAAACCTGGAAAATGCTGCCTTCGGAGGATACATTTCAAGGTAGGAAGGCATCAAGGCACGTCCGAATCTAATGTTAGCTTCACTTCCTGTCTCCTGAGATACCTTCATCTGATCGAGTTTTGTAGGCAGCATAAATGTATTCTTCGCTGCCTTTGATATCCCACAATCCTGTACGTTCCATTCTGTGACAGTTGAGCTATCCCTTATTAAAATTAACCATGGTTTTATTATAGTAAAAGTATAGTAACCATGTTTTTTTTGGCTAATTGATTACCATTTATATACCCACAGTTTTACCACAAATACCATGGTTAAACTATGGTTAGAGTAGCAAAGCCATGGTTCATTTGTGGTTACCATGGTTTAACTATAATAACCATGGTTATTTGGTTTTATTTGTAGTAAAACCATGGTTCATTTCCGTAAGGGTAGAAAAAAAGATGGCATCCGAAAGTTGTGTTAGATGGTCAGTTTGTGTGTAAATGTACATTCTTGACCAACATTGTCCAGTTCTGATGTCATTTCTAGTGAGAAATTACTAATGTAGTAATTAAATATTTGTTTAGTTCTCACCAAAGCTCTCTCTATTTTGCTGTAGATCATTAAACTGTTACACTTTCTTAGAAATCTGTCCGTTTTGTGAGGTGCCTTCATGCACAAACACTGCCTTACAAGTCATTGTCTGATAAGGCAGCGAAACAAGTCAGCTGCCTATAGGTTTTCGGACGCAGCCCGTGATTTGATTCTGGAACCGGGCCTGTTTAAGAATATGCGGCCCCTTTAAGAAAAATGACGCGCACTGAGCATGCGCAGAAGAGAGAAGCGCGAGCGACGAGACGAGTGCTGAGATCAGTAGAAGCTGAAAGCGACGCTGTTAATGATCGTGACTGAAGGGTAAATGTGGAATATTTTCTCCGGATGCCTTATATTTCCAGTCTGCAGGTGAGAGATGTTTCTCAGATTACAGAGTTTAACATTAATCAGCTCCAGAGTTCACGTGTTTAAGGACCAATGTCATGAAATGTGTTGTGTGTC
Source organism: Rhinogobio ventralis (assembly GCA_039654625.1). Lineage (NCBI taxonomy): Eukaryota > Metazoa > Chordata > Actinopteri > Cypriniformes > Gobionidae > Rhinogobio > Rhinogobio ventralis. The sequence goes on from CM077199.1 coordinate 33,573,316, forward strand.
CTGGTTTATTATTAGAGTGTAATAATATGTTGGCAGAGAGTTTTTCACAGACTCTGACTCTATTACACCAATAAAATGTGCTTAATGTGCCACTTTACAGAAGATCCCAGACATCACCATAATGAATGAGGGGAAAACAGGGAACTTTTGGAGACAAAGAGGCTTTTCAGCAGCTCAGATAAACATGATGGTCCTGATTCTCTCAGACTTTGGAAAGGAGATGAACAAACCTTGTTTTAATGCAATTAATATCAAAATATTCCTGACAGAAAACATGTTCACTTCATTTAAATGTAATTAAAGGGTCATTCCATGTAAAATCAACCATTTTATCCATTGAAAAGAATTAAGAATAGAAGGATATCAAGATATCTTTAATACTTTTAGAGTGACAGGCACACAAACTTATTTATGGCACTCAGACAGGTATATTCTATGCAATTGTGTTGATAGAAAGATAAACGAGATACATTTCTAGTTTCAACATTATTTGTTGTTCAGATATTCCTCTGTAAAAGACAAAAGTATCAGCCGTATGCAAAGTGACCCACGTTTGGTTTTTCACTGAAAATGTGTACAATTGACCAATTTACTGTTGGAACCACATTAAGATCTCCATATCTCTGGCATTTTACCATATGGGGCCTTTACAATGAAGACACCAAAAGAAATGCTTGTTGGCGTATAATGCAACAAAGATTGCTAAAGTTGACAGATTTGACTAATAGTCCTACCAATCTCTGTGTAAAATAAAATAAAGCTGCCATCTTTTTTTTAAAATCACTTTTACCCTCCTGTAATTTGGCTCCAAATCTCAGGTGAAAATTGTTATATTGACCCCCCTCTAAAAAATTGTGGATTTCTTCAGAAAAAAATATTAACAAAATCAAAAATTTGAGGCGCGTCTGGTTAACTCTGCTAATTCAGCATCAATTCAGTAACTTATCTTTGATTTTTCCAGGTCTGGTCCTGTGGGCGTCAGTATCTCACAGTGATCACAGTTCACACCTGCAGTGAAGCCCCTCCCACAACAATTCACCAATAAATACTGGGAATATTCCCATCATCCTACAAGAGAAGGACAAACTCCAGGTGTAGCAGCTGAAATCTGTGTGACTGTTAAAGATGGAGTTTATTAAAGAGGAGATTGAAGACATGAGTGATCCAGAACCATCCAGAATAAAACATGAAGATACTGAGGAACAAATAGGTTGGTGTCCATTCTTGATTCTTCATTGTTGACTGCTGTAGTAGCTGTGAAATAATAATCAGTGAATTATATTTTTATCAGTTTTAATCGTGGTGAATGACAGAACTGACCTTTGCACATCAAAGATACTTTAACACTTTACAATAAGGTCTCATTTGTTAACATTAGTTAATGTATTAACTAACAATCAACAATAGATTTGTTTCAATATTTATTAATCTTTGTTAATGTTAGTTAATAGAAATCCAGCTGTTCATTGTTGGTTCACGTTACTTAAAGGGCATATTGCAGGTTAAATTTTTTTCAAAATGAATATATAACCTTGTATGAAAATACCATATGAAAAGTTAATGCAGGATTTAAAATGTTTTAAAAAGACATGACGGCACAAATTTGGTAGATAAAGTGACCATTTTGTTGGCTGTTTGTAAAAATGTTTTTGTTTTTTTTACTTTGCGTCATATTAAGTCACGAGGGAGTTGTTTGCCAGGCTCTGCGTTGGATCAGGTTAGGGCTGCACGTTTAGGAAAAAAATTACATTGCGATATTTTTTTTCCCAACGATATATATTGCGATATTGAGAGCCATCAATCCAGGCTAAAGTCAATAATTACCATTACATGATATTAATAATTTCACTAATAAGCAAGCTTCATTACAAGTGACAAAAAGGTCACTTAATATTTTATTCCAAAATTAGAACATTTCTGTAAACACCAAAGCAGAACACATTTTTAAATAAAACAGCAGCTTTACACCAACCCCCCGATTGGTTTACAACAATATAACTTAAAATAAATATATTTTTTATAAAACAATTTATAAGCATTTTGGTTCACAATCTTTTAAGTCAACTTTTCTTAGCCAAAGTGCCAAAGTAAAACAGTGTTGGTGTTGGTCATCATAATCATGGCTATTTAAGTGATCAGACAAATTGGTGGTGTTTCCTTGTTTTGTGGCCACAACTTTATGACACTCCATGCAAAGTACCTCTTTTTGGTCAACATCCTCCTTTTTGTAGCCGAAATAGTCCTAAATAGATGATTTCGACTTTCTTTTTGGTACGAAATCATTTTTAGCAGTGAATGTTGGCTGTGAGCGGTGAGCAGCGGCACAGCGAACCAATCACTGTGCAGGCACGCGGAACGTGCATGTCACCCCAGCAACAAGCCATACAACAAACTTGTGTTTACTGTGTGTGGTGTGTGCTACCCTGGTGCTACCTTTCTCTTAATACACCATGGGCTACTACCCTTCACATCGCATGTTCCGGCGATGTGACTATCGCTCACGCGCACATCGCGATGTCGATGTTAAAACAGAATATCGTTCAGCCCTAGCTCAGGTGCAGAATAGGCTGGTATTCAGTAGGAGTCAGCGTGCTTTCGGTAGATTTTCTATTTCAGTTTATCATCGTCATGGTAGATTATTGTGTCCAGCCTGTCAGGACATCGAGTCCACAGGTTTCCTAACCAAAAAAAGTTAGGAAACCTGCCTGGGTGCCGTTTTGTGCCAGTGAAGAGACGGGACTTCACTTCTGCATCTGCTTGGAAAAACACGGTGGTAGCGTTCACTTTAGACCGGAGGATTATCATCCTGGCGATATGATGGAGTTCAACATTGTAATACTCATGTAAAGGATGATATTAAATGAATCTTTGTTTTTATGTGAATCAATTTCAACATTGATGAATACAAAGTATGTACATTAACACAAATCATACAGTCTCACACTTTTCAAAACAGTTTTGAATTATGTAACTTACTGGTAAATATTTTATTCATGCCATGTACTGTATGTACATTCAAGTTCACTCAACTACATACTCATGGCGTCATATACATCCTCACACTCTATCGGTGAATCGGCACAAAATAAACTCATAACACAGAATTAATGAATAAAGGATAACATGAAACACATACAATAACACTATAGTGTCTGTGGTTCAGCCGCCGGCGGGAGATGCGATGGTCACGGATCCGTCAGAGATGCAGCTCAAAGAAAACGTGTAACTGTGCACCGTAAGTCTTGTTTTTTAAACATTTGCTAACAACCAAATCAGTCGTGATAAGAAACCGCTAACGTTATATCAGGTAATGTTAGAATCACGTTTAGTGTGGACGGGTATTAACGAGTGTGACTTATGCCTGATGGTCAAAGCTTATTAGTTTCTGTTATTGGTAAGTATCAATACTCCTAGATGACCAATACCAGCTTTGCTATTGCCTGATACATAATAATAATATTCTGTACAGTATTGTGATCTGAGCACAGTGTACATATCGTTAACATGTATATATCTATAAGCTAACACTGGTCTCTCACTGAGACACCTGCTCTGTTCTCCACTGGTTCTCCTCACACAACAACTCAATATATCTCCTCTAATTGTTGTTCTGTCTAATCCTGGCCTGTCCCTAATTGTCTGTCGTAATTGTATGGCTGTGGTCCTTGATATGAGTATGAATAAACATTTACAATTTCCTCAGCGCCCGAACTGTCATTGCGATCCATTGTTTTCCTATTGTTGAAATTGTCCGCACTCCCTCCCGTTATGTCACTTCCGCTTTTGGCATTTTTAGATGCGGAAGTAAAATTTTCTCACAAAAAACGACTCCAGAAGCCTGAGTAGAGTATTTATAAGTATATTTTAAAGGGGACATATCATGAAAATCTGACTTTTTCCGTGTTTAAGTGCTATAATCGGGTCCCCAATGCATCTACCAACCCAGAAAGTGTGAAAAAAAGACAACCCAGTAACTTTGTTTTAGTAAGCTTTTTTCTGCAAGCATGTGAAAAAATCGAGCCGCTCAGATTTATCTCCCCTTCTGACGTAGGAAGGGGATCTATTAAAATATTAATAGGGCTGTTCCGAATACCATTTTCTGAGCTTCGAAGCTTCGGTAGAACGGACACTGCACTAGTGATACAAAACACACAGGTCTGTTACATCCCAGTAACAAGCTCCTATATTTCGCAGTAGATTCATTTAGATTGATAATAACGGGTATTAGGCTTACTGCGATAGTTGGTGTTACTGGTGTTCAGGCATAACACTGGTTACATCACTTGCCTATGCCCCCACCGTCATTTTGATATATTATAGTAGTAAAAATCATTTAGTTCAATTAGAGAACAGATTAACTTCAATTAAAAACTGAACGTGCAGCGTGAGCCGAACGAGAGTTGCAGCACAGACCAGCAGCAGGAGTCAGATTTCATTTATCAGAGTGAGGAGCTGACTGACAAGATGATCGCGGAATTTGATTTCAACAACGTGAAATGTAAAAGCGCCTATTTAAGTTAGTTTGTCATTGTACTGTTTTGTTGTTGTGTTTCTCATTAAGAATAATAGGCTATTGAACCCACCATTCAAGCAACCCGCAGCCGAATTGGCACTAATTCTAAACCGAAAGTAAAATGCACACGGTCACACTGTCATTCATTTACGGCCGCACAGCGCACAAGCACTGTAATGTGACGGTGAGGGTAAAAAGGCTAATACATTTTGATTCTATTATTCTATTTTCCACAATGTCAATGTATTTCACCAGATTTTATAGTGTAAACATATTCAAGCGCGAATGAGAACCGCTTCGAGGGGGATGCCGGGTTTGCGAGAAAACCCCCTAAAAACAACTGAATATTCGAATCCCAAATCGAATACCAACCCACCGAACGGATATTCGAATATTCTGGTCCAGCCCTAAATATTACCACCCTGTAGCGACAACGATGTCTTGTAAGCAACACAGGTGCATTGCCTGAACAAGGGACAATTCAAGGCAGGTTTTGCTAAAAAGTTAAAGCTCAAGGATAGATCAGTACCAACTATTCGTGATTCAGCTTATAGTCTCTGGAGCGATACTGGTCACGGCAGTCATGAAAGGGAGAGCGCGCACTTTATTACAGTTCATCGGAGTTGTTTCACGGATATAACGTTTACCAGTTTATCAAGCACTCCCTGAAAAGGCATAAGGTTTGTATATATTTGTTTACTGTTAGTTGTAAGGAGTGTTATTGTGTAATTTGCTGTGTATGCTGATGATAATGCAAGGGAGAGTTTATGGACTTTAGTGCGCACTTCTAATAGTGGATAAAAGCAAGATGCAACATAAGTTAAAACGGAATTAAACTAAATTATACCTGATCTCCATGCAGCATTTATTCTCTGGCTCTGTAGGCATTATTGTCCGAGTCCAGTTTAAACTCAACACCGTTAGTTTCTGACATGTTCTGTTGTTGTTGTTGTTGTACGAGCTATTGAAGCACCGCCCTCTTCTTGAAAGAACAGGCAGGATGCATTTAAAGGGATATACATGAAAACTGTGGGTTTTTGCTCACCCCAAAAAAGTGGCCATTTTAACAGGCTATAATACATTGACTCACTGGGGGCTCTAACCTGCAATATGCCCTTTAACAAATACAACGGTAACACTTTATTTTACAGTGTCCTTGTTACATATGTTACATGTACTTACCATAGTAATAACAGTAAATTATGCATGATTACATGCAACTAACCCTCAACCAAACCCTAATCCTACCATAACCCTATAGTAAGTACTAGGGGTGGGGGAAAAAAAGAGACAGCATAGTATCGCAATATTCTGCATGGAGATATTGTATCGATACAAGGACGGCAAGTATCGATATTTTCAGGAACTAAATATCAGCTTGTATTGTGCAAAATTTTACCATAAGCTCTGCACTTATATGTCAGGGTTTGGAGTGAAGGATGAGGTGAGGACTCAAATGCAGATCAAATGGGCTGTTTATTAATAACAAGAAAACAAAAACTTCCCCTTAGGGGAAAACAAAAAAGGCGAGGCAGGGTCAGGACACATGATGGTACCTTAGATGACGAACTCGCACAGGACTGAAAACACAAGGAGAATAAATAGGGCCGCAAACAAGGAGGGTAACGAGGGAGGACAGGTGGGGCAACTGAACCAATAATCAGGTATCAAGATGGGCGGGATCAAGACAATAGACATGAGAGCACAAACACAAACCTTCTTGGCCATGGCAGGACTGACAGTGAAAGTCTCTGTGGCTGTAACAGGGATAGTGGGCAGCTCAGGCATGACCTCTGTGGCATTGACAGGGGAAGTGGGCAGCTCTGGGACCACCAGGCTTGAGAGCATCGCAGTCAGGTCCTCCAGGACCACTGTAGTCAGGTCCTCCTGGACCACCGGACCTGGGATCACTGAAGTCGGGTCCTCCTGGACCACCGGACCTGGGATCACTGAAGTCAGGTCCTCCTGGACCACCGGACCTGGGATCACTGAAGTCAGGTCCTCCTGGACCACCAGACCTGGGACCACCAAAGTCGGGTCCTGCACTTGGGAGCTTAGGAGTCGGGTCCTTGAAAACCACTGGAATAGGGTTTCAGGTGGCAGATGAGGTGAACCCGTTCTTCCTCCTCCTCTGAGTCATAGGAGGGCTGGGGATTCCACTGACTGAAGGTGGAAGTGGAAAACAGTCAGTGAGGAGAGAATTCATGCTGCGAAGGGACTTCACCTTCTCACGCTGATGTAAATGGCACACAAATTTCCAAAATGGCAGGTGCCCCAGCCTTCCCATCTCCCAAGGGCTGAGGGGCTTTGTGAGGCAGGTGTTAAAAACCTCTTTAAGATCAGCATTATCGCTGTAGTCCAGGTCATCCACTACAGCCAGGAAGTTAAAGGCAAAGTCTTTGATGTTGCAACCTTCTTGCTGGTCTTTCACTGAGGCCCAGTTGGAGGGAGATGGGAAAAGGAAGATGCCCAGTGTCTGCTGAGTCCTCTTGTGGCGAGTTCGTACTGTCAGGGTTTGGGGTGAGGGATGAGGGAAAAGATGACAACTCAAATGCAGATCAAATGGGCTGCAAGAAACAAAAAAGGCAGCAAAAACAGGCAGCAAGACTTTTCAGAAACAAGACTAGGCAGGATCAGGACACATACTTTACTCTTTAGCCTTTCCAGATTATTAAGTTATGGATTAGTAACGGTTTTCTTGATTTTCTTACTCTATTAGATTTTATATTTTATTGTATTTTGTGATGTTTTGTACAGCATTTTGGTAAGTGTAAGCTGAATTTAAACTTGCTTGCTTGCTTGCTTGAAGGTACCTTAGATGACAAACTCGCACAGGACTGCAAACACAAGGACAATAAATAGGGCAGCAAACAAGGAGGGTAACGAGGGAGGACAGGTGGGGCAACTGAACCAATAATCAGATAACAAGATGGGCGGCGAACAAGAGCCGCGGGTTACAAAGAACACAACAGCACACGTGGACAGATAGGACAGATTTAGTTTCAACGCAAAATGTAAAAGTGCCTATTTAAGTGAGTTTGTCATTGTACTGTTACAATGAATAACAACGAAACCACAATTCAAGCAATTGTCATCCCCGAATTGCTGCTAATTCTAAAGTGAAATGCGAACAACCATTCACAATGGCCGTATTAATATGTTATTGCAATACTCCGCATATTGTAATATATCGCTAATATTGTATCGCGGGGCCTCTGGTGATTTCCACCCCTAGTAAGCACATGTAGTTTATCAATATGGCTCAGTACATAAATATATAATTACACTGTAACAATGACACCATAAAATAAAGTGTATCCAATACAACTTTTGTAAATGTTGAAATTAACATTAACTAAGATTAATAAATGCTGTAGAAGTGCATTTTATTATTAGTTCATGTTAACCAATGAAACCTCTTGTTTTCTGCTAAGTGTTTTTAATTTTGACATTTAACCTCATTTAACTGATTCTAAATGCTTAATACATTTGTTTTAGATCAGATGGAAGTGAAGGAGCAAAGACACAAACTAAATGATGTAAAGAAACTCTGTGACTTCAAAACTCAAGGAACAAAAGCCAAAAAGCTGCACACCTGCTCTCAGTGTGGAACAAGTTTCCAAAATAGAGGAAACCTTAACAGACACATGAGAGTTCACACTGGAGAGAAACCGTATACATGCACTCAGTGTGGGAAGAGTTTCCAAAATAAAGGAACACTTAACACACACATGAGAGCTCACACTGGAGAGAAACCGTATACATGCACTCAGTGTGGAAAGAGTTTTTCTCAAGCATCATGCCTCCGTGTTCATCTGCTCCGTCACTCTGGGAAAAAAACATTTAACTGTGATCAGTGTGGTAAAGACTTTATTTTGTCATCAGATCTAAAAGACCACCTGAAAGTTCATTCAGATGAGAAGCCTCATGTGTGTTCTCTCTGTGGAAAGAGTTTTTCACGACTGAAGAATTTTAAATTGCACCAGAAAACACATGATGGAGTGAGAGATCATGTGTGTTCTGACTGTGGGAAGAGCTTTACTACATCTAGTCATCTGAAAGAGCACTACAGAACTCATACTGGAGAAAAACCTTTCAAGTGCTCATATTGTGACAAGAGTTACACTCGGTTGGGACGCCTGAAATCACATGAGCGAGTTCATACTGGAGAGAAGCCGTACCACTGTATTCAGTGTGAAGAGAGTTTTAAAGATACATCAGGTTTAAAAAATCATCTGTTTATTCACACTGGAGAGAAACCGTATACATGCACTCAGTGTGGAAAGAGTTTTTCTCAATCATCAGATCTCAGTGTTCATCTGCTCCGTCACTCTGGAGAAAAACCATTCAAGTGTGATCAGTGTGGTAAAGGTTTTAATTCATCATCAAATCTAAAACAACACCTACATGTTCATTCAGATGAGAAGCCTCACTTGTGTTCTTTCTGTGGAAAGAGTTTTTCAAGGTTGGACAGTTTTAAACTGCACCAGAAAATACATACAGGTGTGAGAGATCATGTGTGTTGTGACTGTGGGAAGAGCTTTACTGCATCCTGTGAACTGAAACGGCACCAAAGAGTTCACACTGGAGAGAAACCGTATACATGCACTCAGTGTGGAAAGAGTTTTTCTCGCGCATCAGGTCTCAGTATTCATCTGCTCCGTCACTCTGGGAAAAAAACATTTACCTGTGTTCAGTGTGGTAAAGATTTTATTTCATCATCACATCTAAAAGACCACCTGATAGTTCATTCAGATGAGAGGCCTTATGTGTGTTCTCTCTGTGGAAAGAGTTTTTCACGACTGAAGAATTTTAAACAACACCAGAAAACACATGATGGAGTGAGAGATCATGTGTGTTCTGACTGTGGGAAGAGCTTTATTACAGCTGACAAACTGAAACAGCACCAAAGAATTCATACTGGAGAAAAACCTTACAAGTGCTCATATTGTGACAAGAGTTTCAATCGGCCTGGAAACCTGAAATCACATGAGAGAGTTCATACTGGAGAAAAACCTTTCAAGTGCTCATATTGTGACAAGAGTTTCAATCGGTCTGGAAACCTGAAATCACATGAGAGAGTTCATACTAGAGAGAAGCCGTAATACTGTACTCAGTGTGAGGGCCGTTTTTAGGCATAGGCAAACTAGGCGGTCTCCTAGGGCGCTATCAGTGGCGGGGTTTTGTAATTGTCCCATATAAAACTTTAATGGCCAATTTAAAAATAGTATAATAAAATGTGCTAATTCACAACATTAATACATCCTTTATTAAATCACGTTGTCAAATTTAACTCATCTTTACTATGGTGTTGAATGCTGAATAGATTAATTCAGTTCTAGTAGTGCTTAATGCGAGCAGGGCTATACAGGCATCTGGCTACACAATGGTATTACTGGTATTAATTTTTAATCCTTATTAACAAATATATACAAATATAATTTGGAATGTATGTATTTGTTAATTAATACCAGTAATACCAATGTTGCTTTTTAAAATTTGACTGGGGGCACCAATAAGGATTTCGCCTAGGGCATCAGAATGGCTAGAAACAGCCCTGCTCAGTGTGAGAAGAGTTTCAGAGATGCATCAGGTTTAAAAAAAGCATCTGCGCATTCACTCTGGAGAGAAGCTATTTAACTGTGATCAGTGTAGTAAAGATTTTAATTTGTCATCACGTCTGAAACAACACCTGAAAGTTCATTCAGATGAGAGACCTCATGTGTGTTCTCTCTGTGGAAAGAGTTTTCTATATATTATAATCATATTGACAACTTGTAATAAATACTTCAATGAGCTCACTGTTTCTGGCTTAAATTAATGCATAACTTGGACACAGTCACCTCTGATAACAGATCAGTCTAAATTGTAATCTAGACAAATGCAGTTTCTGCAAAGCTGCACTGAAACAATATGTATTGTGGAAAACACTATACAAATAAATGAATTAAATTGTGACAAGTTTTTCCACTCAACAGTCAACAACTCTCACATTGTAAATAATGTCGGATTAGATTGTGTCTAAATAGTTTTTTCTAGAATTAGATACATTCATGCCATTTTATTATGTACTAAATTGTCTTTTGATACATGCAATTATGAGAAATAAAACAGAAACAACATCTTGTCTTGATTGATCTATTTATTGAACACTAATCATCACAGCTGTTCGTCATCATGTGTTTATTAGTTCCTCACGTCACTCATCAGTCTTTCTTAATACTGTAATAAATATGTTTGGGATGTACAGTATTATTGTCAACCAAATGATCAGATCTTGTATCACACAAAGAGTTTGGAGTTCATTTTTATCCTTTTATTACTGCTACATCCAAGCCAGAATTCTGGCCACGTCTGTTTTCTGATATTTAGGGTATATTTTTCATGTCAACTGTACTGTATATTTGCCATGTCAACTGTACTGTATATTTGCCAAAAGTGGGTCACTTTAGACACCCACCTACAGGTGCTGGTCATATAATTAGAATATCATCAAAAAGTTTATTTATTTCACTAATTCCATTCAAAAAGTGAAACTTGTATGTTATATTCATTCATTACACACAGACTGATATATTTTAAATATTTATTTCTTTTAATTTTGATGATTATAGCTGACAACTAAGGAAAATCCCAAATTCAGTATCTCAGAAAATTAGAATATTGTGAAAAGGTTCAATATTGAAGACACCTGGTGCCACACTCTAATCAGCTAATTAACTCAAAACATCTGCAAAGGCCTTTAAATGGTCTCTCAGTCTAGTTCTGTAGGCTACACAATCATGGGGAAGACTGCTGACTTGACAGTTGTCCAAAAGACGACCATTGACACCTTGCAAAAGGAGGGCAAGACACAAAAGGTCATTGCAAAAGAGCTCTGTGTCCAAGCACATTAATAGAGAGGCGAAGGGAAGGAAAAGATGTGGTAGAAAAAAGTGTACAAGCAATAGGGATAACCGCACCCTGGAGAGGATTGTGAAACAAAACCCATTCAAAAATGTGGGGGAGATTCACAAAGAGTGGACTGCAGCTGGAGTCAGTGCTTCAAGAACCACTACGCACCGACGTATGCAAGACATGGGTTTCAGCTGTCGCATTCCTTGTGTCAAGCCACTCTTGAAACAGACAGCGTCAGAAGCGTCTCGCCTGGGCTAAAGACAAAAAGGACTGGACTGCTGCTGAGTGGTCCAAAGTTATGTTCTCTGATGAAAGTAAATTAAATCAGGGTCCCAGAGTCTGGAGGAAGAGAGCAGAGGCACACAATCCACGTTGCTTGAGGTCCAGTGTAAAGTTTCCACAGTCATTGATGGTTTGGGGTGCCATGTCATCTGCTGGTGTTGGTCCACTGTGTTTTCTGAGGTCCAAGGTCAACGCAGCCGTATACCAGGAAGTTTTAGAGCACTTCATGCTTCCTGCTGCTGACCAACTTTATGGAGATGCAGACTTTATTTTCCAACAGGACTTGGCACCTGCACACAGTGCCAAAGCAACTAGTACCTGGTTTAAGGACCATGGTATCCCTGTTCTTAATTGGCCAGCAAACTCGCCTGACCTTAACCCCATAGATTGTGAAGAGGAAGATGCGATATGCCAGACCCAACAATGCAGAAGAGCTGAAGGCCACTATCAGAGCAACCTGGGCTCTCATAACACCTGAGCAGTGCCACAGACTGATCGACTCCATGCCACGCCGCATTGCTGCAGTAATTCAGGCAAAAGGAGCCCCAACTAAGTATTGAGTGCTGTACATGCTCATACTTTTCATGTTCATACTTTTCAGTTGAATGATTTACATCTCTGACACAATGATTTATCTCTCATCACCCGCAATTCATTGGAATAATATTTTTTATTACTTGGCTCGCCCGATCGGTGGATCTAACCGCAAACCGCACATCACAAATTTTTGTGATTTCCTTCAAATATCAAGTCAAGAGAGTGAACAACGCACATCAAGAAAAGAATGGTATTTCACTATTTAGGATAGCCCGTCGGGCAGGCCAGTGATACATTTTGGTAGCCCGACTGGAAAACACATTAGCCCCAGGAAGTTGGGCTAGCGATTTTGAGAACCCTGGCCGACACATGTTCGACCCTGAGTCTGATCCTGAATCAATGAATCAACAACACCTCAAATACAAAGGATACTCCAGCCTGTGACAGTGTGGAAAGTTATTGTTAATTATGTTTAGTTAGATGCATTGATATCAAACAATCTGTAACAATGCAATACTATCACATATAAAATTTAACATTTAACAAAATTTAACACATTTAACTCACATAAGTGTGTTGCACCATTCCTGTCAGATCTAATATAGAAGGCACAGCATTGTTTTTTAATCTCATTCTGTCTGCAAATCCAGTCTAGTTTACAAAAGAATCCGCAGTGAAATGAAGCAAACAAACATGCAATGTCTTACCCACGTGAGTTTAACCCCTCCTATTCGAACCGCCCACTCCAAGCGGGACTCGAACCCAGGTCCGCCGATATGAGAGTCAGACGCTCTAACAAGGAGGCTGAAAGCTACAATCTCTAGTGTCAGTCGCTAGAGCGTCTCTTGCGATCAGAGGAGTGAGGTTTACTCGCACAGCAACTACTAGCTTGCCTCCGTTACATGAGCTGGAACATGAACTAAAAACAAAGTTCAACTGCATTCCTAATATTGGAATCTGAAGGAAGCTTATGCAGTGACTGTGTTCTTCCACAACCAGGCACAGAACAATATTTTGTAATCTTCAATGGCATGTTTATTGCTTGGAAGTTTGGAGCCACGTAGGCCTATGTTATTTATGTTCATTTTAATTAAATTCAAACTTTATTACAGACTCAGGGTCCAATTTTTAAAACCCAACCAATATATACAAAAAATTTCGATTGATACCGTGTAGTACTCAACCTTATATTTCATAGGCCCATGATAAAAAAGAAGATTAAAGATTAAAAAGAACGGGACAAAATTCCTCCTTGTCGCACACCATTGCTAACCCCAAAAGGTGCAGAAACTTTATTGGCCCATTTTACTTGCATCAACTGGTGGGCATACTAATATGCCAGGATTCTGGTAGCTTTTTATATTGTTCACGTCTCTGTGGCCCTTTATGAGAGACATTTCGCTGTGTGGTAGAACATAGATCAAAACAGCAGCTTCTTTGAGGACTTGATCCACTCAGATATATATATATACACTCACCTAAAGGATTATTAGGAACACCTGTTAAATTTCTCATTAATGCAATTATCTAATCAACCAATCACATGGCAGTTGCTTCAATGCATTTAGAGGTGTGGTCCTGGTCAAGACAATCTCCTGAACTCCAAACTGAATGTCAGAATGGGAAAGAAAGGTGATTTAAGCAATTTTGAGCGTGGCATGGTTGTCGGTGCCAGACGGGCCGGTCTGAGTATTTCACAATCTGCTCAGTTACTGGGATCGTTTAAATGCCACGGCCTACCTGAGCATTGTTTCTGACCATGTCCATCCCTTTATGACCACCATGTACCCATCCTCTGATGGCTACTTCCAGCAGGATAATGCACCATGTCACAAAGCTCCAATCATTTCAAATTGGTTTCTTGAACATGACAATGAGTTCACTGTACTAAAATGGCCCCCACAGTCACCAGATCTCAACCCAATAGAGCATCTTTGGGATGTGGTGGAACGGGAGCTTCGTGCCCTGGATGTGCATCCCACAAATCTCCATCAACTGCAAGATGCTATCCTATCAATATGGGTCAACATTTCTAAAGAATGCTTTCAGCACCTTGTTGAATCAATGCCACGTAGAATTAAGGCAGTTCTGAAGGCGAAAGGGGGTCAAACACCGTATTAGTATGGTGTTCCTAATAATCCTTTAGGTGAGTGTATATATATATAGTTATATGTGTTAAAATTATACATACATTGTGTAGGAATCTGCATATGTAGTGCATGCATAATTTAAGAGGTCACAGAAATCTTCTAAATAAATTGTCCTCAGGTTAAAGAAAATTGTACAATGTTATGGTTACTGTACATCTCAGTTTAGTGCTGTGAAAATCAATTTGTAATAATTTAAACATAGCCTATGCATTTATATAAAATGGCAACATTTTATGTAAAATCCACTTTTATAAAAGATCTACATTTCTCATTTGTATTCATTGTGATAACATGAATGTGCTTTGGTTTAGTGGATGATTGCTGCCATCTACTGGAAAACAAATATATAAGTAGCCACTATATGGCTACTTAATGATTTTTTTATTTATGTTTAGACATTTCTAAAATCATTAGTATAACAGGCAACTCTCGTAATTTGTGGGGTGCGCGGTGAGATACAAGTTGCTAAACATTTAATATTTGACAACTGTTTACGATAGATGTATTCAGCGACCCACAGTAATAATACAGTGATGTAAACTGTTCATATTTCATTTTTGACATATTAGTGAATAGTGAATGTGTGCTTATTTTTAATAAAATACTATTTGCAAAGAGTATAGCCTAAATGATCACAACTAGGCTACAATTAGACTAGAACTATTTCTCTTCTTTATTCCCTTAAATCCCTTTTAATCTTTATTTTATTTTTTCAGGTATCATTTGCATGCTTGGCCTGTGTTTTCATTGCATTTACAGTTTTGACCAGCATGGTCGCCATTTTTTGGTGCATTTATCGCATGTATTTCTGGATTACAGTGTGCGTTTCTGGATCTGTTACTGTTTTCACTCGATATATAACGGAAATTCGAGCTCTTTTCGGGCAAGACGGCCGCGGTGTTGAGCCGAATTCCGACCCCCGACCAATTATTACCCCGTGACACAACACCTGATCATTTTAAGATGATCATTTATTTATTATTATTATTTGTAGACCGGATAATTTCAGGTACGTTAACACAGCTTTATCCATTTCAAAGTTTATGTTATGGCTTCTGTTAAAGTAACGGTTTCTATTCAGATTTTCGGTCAAAATCACAGTTCATCGTTCGAGATAATTTACCTCAAGCGGTCTGCTTTGAAGTTCTGTGAGGAATTGACGCGCATCGATGGAGAAGCATTTCCATTGGCTGCAGTCTGCCGGTATTGGCCAATCACAAAAGTCGACAACAGCCAATATCAGAGCAGAATATCCCGCTACGTTTTTATTGTTATATATTACGCTATGTTTATGTGGCTATTATATTTTAGACTATTGAGTGTGTGTGTGTGTTTCTCATTGTAATTTTTGTTCTCTTTATGCCTTGGGTGTTTATATAAAATAGATCATTAGTCCGCACTCCAGATCAGTGGGTGGCGGTAATGAACCCGAAAGTTGTTTGGCAACCGCCAATAAAAACAATAGAAGAAGAAAAAGAAAAATGACGCGCACTGAGCATGCGCAGAAGAGAGAAGCTGAAAGCGACGCTGTTAACGCTCGTGAATGAAGGATAAATGTGGAATATTTCTTTCGGATGTCTTATATTTCCAGTCTGCAGGTGAGAGATGTTTCTCAGATTACAGAGTTTAACATTAATCAGCTCCATAGTTCACGTGTTTAAGGACCAATGTAATGAAATGTGT
The DNA here is from genome assembly GCA_039654625.1 of Rhinogobio ventralis. Taxonomy (NCBI): domain Eukaryota; kingdom Metazoa; phylum Chordata; class Actinopteri; order Cypriniformes; family Gobionidae; genus Rhinogobio; species Rhinogobio ventralis. The sequence goes on from CM077199.1 coordinate 33,589,378, forward strand.
TGTGTGTCCTGGTTTATTATTAGAGTGTAATAATATGTTGGCAGAGAGTTTTTCACAGACTCTGACTCTATTACACCAATACAATGTGCTTAATGTGCCACTTTACAGAAGATCCCAGACATCACCATAATGAATGAGGGGAAAACAGGGAACTTTTGGAGACCAAGAGGCTTTTCTAGACTGGGTAAACCCAGCCCGATCTGCTGGCGATTTGATTTCGCCCTGCAGCTCAGGCTGGAAACCTGTACATATTTCTATCCTGCTTCTGTTACAAATTTGCGGGAACCAATCACAAACCGCCTTATCCACCTGGCGCGCTATTGGCGGGTTTAACATGATGCCGGATAGAGAAGCAATGGATCGTTGGTCTGATTGGTTGAAGGACTATCCAATTGTGTACAGAGTCATTTGAACTATGCCCGTTGATCACGTCTCTTGTGCAGTAGACTCCCCAGACCAAAGTTCAATCTTTAAAGTTTAAGCTTGGTCTGGTGATAAAAAAACAGGGAACTTTTGGAGAACTTTTTCAGCAGCTCAGTTAAACATGATGGTTCTGTTGTTTCTCTCAGACTTTGGTCAAAAGTTGAACAAACCTTATTTTAAATGCAATTAATATCTAACTTGTATCAAAATACTCCATATTCCTGACAGAAAACATGTTCACTTCATTTAAATGTAATTAAAGGGTCATTCCATGTCAAATAAATTATTTTACCAATTAAAAAGAATTAAGTATAGAAGGATATCAAGATATCTTTAATACTTTTAGAGTGACAGGCACACAAACTTTGGAAAAGTAATATTTATGGCACTTAGACAGGTATATTCTATGCAATTGTGTTGACAGAAAAAACGAGATACATTTCTAGTTACAACATTATTTGTTGTTCAGATATTCCTCTGTAAAAGACAAAAGTATCAGCCGTATGCAAAGTGACCCACGTTTGGTTCTTGACCACTGAAAATGTGTACAATTGACCAATTTACTCTTGGAACCGCATTAAGATCTCCATATCTCTGGCATTTTACCATATGAGGCCTTTAAAATGAAGACACCAAAAGAAACGCTTCATATGAACCAGAATACAAAAGGGTATTTAGATATAATTAATACTTCTTGAGTTGTAGGCATGAAAACTTGGGGCAAAAATTTGTAAATGGTCACCGTTGTGTAGCACTTATGTCCTCCAACACAAGACTGGACCGGTTCTAGGTTCGGAAGGAGTGGGGGGAAATATATAAAACTTATACAGGAGACCAGAGGTTGAATAAAGAAATAACACTTTACTGTCACACAAAAGAGAAAAAAAAATAGTAATTAGATCAGTGGAGAAAAAAACAAAACAAAAGGTAAGTAAGCAAAACACAACCACATGTAACACCACAGAACAATATAAAACCATAAGAAGAAAAAAAAGTATTCAATACTGTAACTCGGGTATCTCGTGGTGTATGATACAGTTCAGTTCATCCAATATGTGTAAAATAGTTCAGTTTGTCCGATCAGTTCAGTAAAAAAAATAAGTTAGAAATGTTGTCCAGTTCAGTTCATTCAATGTGTAAAATAATGTAATGTTTAAAATAGTTCAGTTTGTGTGTGTAATGTAAAAATATGTCAGATCCAATCCAGTTCAGGAAAAAAACGGTAAAAAGGTAGGAAAATTATCGTAATCCAATCCAATTCAAATAAAGCATTCACTCTTCTGTCAGTGGGTTACCAGGCAATGCAGCACAACCGGTCCTCTGGCTGACGAAGAGGAAATTCACTTTGGATATGGCTCGCCATCAAATCTTTGTCAAATGTCAAACTTTTTTTACTGTAACATAAAACCTGACCTGCACAACAGGTCATAAGAACATCATATTATTCCATCAATACAAATAATTAATATCGCTATACAAAACCGTAAAGCACAATGTCACCACTATGTTATTCAAACAGCTTTAAATGGTGGCAGAACAGGCATTATATACTCACTAAGTTACTCCAGTATGTTATATAATGAAATTTCATTACAGACAGCATACATTCATATTTCATTAACATCAGTTATTAAACAATACATATACATTTTTCCATGTAACTGTCGACTCTTCAATGGCATTAAACAGCATACGATCAAACGAGTTCAACAAAATGAGCCAAAACTCACCAAACAACTGCCATTCACCAAAATGTATTCCCTTCAGGTTGTTGACTAGGTAAACATCAGTATGTCTTACATTTAAGGTCTTAAAATCAACTCTTAAGTTAAAATCAGCATTAATCTCTTCTCAATCTCTCCGCTTCTCGTCTCCGTTTCTGACGTTGCATTATTGCCGTTGCTCTCTCTCTTACGTGTGCAAGCGAATCTCTTAAAGGGAAGCTCAATGCAATTCCTTATAAGTTTGTTTTTATTCAAATGTTCCTGAACTCTTAATGAATGTTTACTTTTAACACATTTACTTGTGAACTATGAAATATTATATTATCTTTTATATTATAATGTTATGGATTGTTGCAGTTATTTATTTATTTGTTTATACTCATTTAGGCCATATTTTAATGTGGGTTACAGTTGGCATATAATGCAACAAAGATTGCTAAAGTCAACAGATTTTACTAATAGAACAATCTCTGTGTAAAATAAAATAAAGCTGCCATCTTTTGTCATTTTTACCCTCCTGTAATTTGGCTCCAAATCTCAGGAGAATTTTGTCATATTGACCCCCCTCTAGTGGATTACTCCGACAAAATATTAAATGTCATGGATGTATATTTACTTTCATCAATATTTATGTTTGTCTTTCTTCAGAAAAATATATTAACAAAATAAAAATGTTGAGCCAGGTCTGGTCAACTCTGGTAATCCAGTGTAAATTCAGTAACTTATCTTTGATTTTTCCAGGTCTGGTCCTGTGGGCGTCAGTATCTAACAGTGATCACAGTTCACACCTGCAGTGAAGCCCCTCCCACAACAATTCACCAATAAGTACTGGGAATATTCCCATCATCCTACAAGAGAAGGACAAACTCCAGATGTAGCAGCTGAAATCTGTGTGACTGTTAAAGATGGAGTTTATTAAAGAGGAGATTGAAGACATGAGTGATCCAGAACCATCCAGAATAAAACATGAAGATACTGAGGAACAAATAGGTTGGTGTCCATTCTTGATTCTTCATTATTGACTGCTTTAGTAGCTGTGAAATAACAATCAGTATATGGATAATAAATGATAGAGAAATGCATCTAAATTATATTTGATCTTTTTTAATCGTAGTGAATGACAGAACTGACCTTTGCACATTAAAGATACTTTAACACTTTACAATAAGGTCTCATTTGTTAACATTAGTTAATGTATTAACTAACTATCAACAATACATTTGTTACAATATTTATTAATCTTATTTAATACAAACCCAGCTGTTCATTGTTGGTTCACGTTACTTAAAGGTGCATTATTCAAAACAAAGGCGTAGTTCGATGACGCCAAGTTTGAGTGCAGAATCTTGGGACATGTGGTCTCCACCTCACAGCCGGTGGAAAAGAATTGGGATAGGACTCAGAAATCATGTTAATGGATGCGAGTATTGTGGGAGCTGAACAAGGCCGCTGGAGCGATTGTTAATAAGATGAACACAACACACGCCTTGCGAGCAGCGGGACTTTTATTATGCCACAGTTGCCGGCGCCATTTCGGCTTCTCCGGTCATGAGTATGAGGTAACACAGCTCTGTTTATCATATTAGATACATTTGAGTGTGTTGAAATGATGTTATGACGTTACTCTGTGCGTTCGCTCGGCGGCTGCTATGACACTTGTTGCACACTGCAGTAAGAGTAAAGCGTTTCTGCTAAATAAAACCGATATGACGCAATTGACAGACGACTCCCTCGCACGTCCCGGTTCATTGTTTCATTTACAAATAGTAATGGAAATAGTAAATAGTTGGAAGCATTTGGGATATTGTAAGTACTCAACTGAAGAAAATATATAACACTGGCCTAGTGGTTTTTGAAAATTTTACTGAAAATGTTTTACATAGTGCACCTTTAACAAATGTTAACAAATACAACTTTTGTAAATGTTGAAATTAACATTAACCTCTTAGCCCGCACCGGTGTACTTTTATTTACTTTTGTTTTATAAAAAATGTTCAATCAACAATCACAAACTATGCATCATTTGAAAGCTAAAACACTTAAGATTTATGTTCTGAACTTGTTTTTGCAATAAATACACCAGAGAGGAAAGGGTTAAATGAAATGCTGAAGGACCGGCCATGTAAACATGAACAGAATAAACGCCATACTCATCTTTCATCTCCTATCGTTCAGATCAGATCGGACGAATCCAAGAAACACCCGCATACATGTCAGTGTAAGGGTCCACTTTTTAATAAAAAAAAATCCTCCTTTGTTTGTATGAGCGTTTTGAGTTAAAGTAATCAATCATGTCCATTTTCAATAAAATATAAATTCTAATCCGTATTATTATGGACTCTTGCGCTTAAGTTGAGCCCTCCCTTGTCTCTCTCCTCCGATCACAGGCGTTCTGGTGACTCAATATATCCAGGAAGTGCTAATTTAGGCTTGCCGAGGTGTCAATCATAGCACCCATGGTTTTCCTTGGATAAAGCCAGTCGATGCTAAGCCAATTCCTTGCTGACGTTTCCATTCACACCGGCGTGCGTGTCAGTTTTACGCACACACCATAGCGCAGCTCGCAGACTGTAAGACACAGTTCATATCAACTAAATGAGTTTTTTACACTTTGTAAATTCTGTAAATAGTTGCTTTAGTCTTTCAGTAACTGTATATCCATTATAATTAGCAGTTTATTGCAGATTTATTTGAATGAAAAACTACTCTTTACAATTACAAATGTTCTGAAATAAATGGCTTTTTTGAAAGGATGCCTAGACTTTTCTTGACATAACTTACAGAAGCTACATTTTTGAGAGTATCATTCTCAAACATGCAGTTTTATATTTAGGTTATTTTCAGGCCTTTAACATTAAAGTCTCATCCATTTTTCTCTAAGTGAATTTACTTTTTTTTTTTTTTTTTTTTTAAACGAGTCACTTACATGTATATTTTACCTTGTTTTACTCTGTTCCTATACTTCTTTGAGTTAAGGCCTGTTCACCGAGACGATTTTCATGCGTGTTTATCGCTGACGTTTAACGCCTCGTGACTAAACAAAGGGCACCAATATGAGTGTGCACGGACGCGCAAAACGCCAGGCGTAAAAGCGGCATTTTTAACAAAACGCCTTGGGTTCGTTTTTTTGTTTTGACGCGGCGTGTTAACTGGCCGACCAATCAGATCACAAAATGGTCTTGCTGAGCACACATTGATATGACAAAGAGGAAGTAGGCTAAGTAGACAAAGAAGAAGATGAGCTGTTAATGCTGCTTGCCAGTTAGCAAAAAGTGTGTGAATGGTTTTGGCAAGCACATAAATACTGGCTCTCTTCTTCTTCTGTGTGACAAGCAATGTCAGAAGCGTAAAGTTGCAGAGCACCACCTTGTGTACCGGGAACGCCATCTACTGGATTTGCACGTTCACTCAGCGCATCGCCAGTGAAAATCGTTTGGGTGTGAACACAAAGACGCAACGAAAAACGTCTCGAAATACGCTGGTGATAAGTGCGCGCTATAATCGTCCCGGTGTGCACAGGCCTTTATTATGACTCTTGGGTAACGTCTCGGTTACGTATGTAACCCTCGTTCCCTGAGGAGGGAACGGAGACGTAATGTCAGTGACTGACGAATGGGAGTTTCGCCTAGAAGCCTATCATCTTAGAGATCTTAGAAAACGCCCAATGGCAGGCCAATGCCATGGGCATGCGGAATTTGCATTTGCATAGGGAATTTGCTGGCTGCTGCTGCTGGGGCCGGGTGGGAGGGCGCCCTCGGCGGCGAGCAGGCTGAGGCGACTGTGCCAGCGGCTGGGTGGAAGCAGCAGCTGGCCGCCGGGGCAGTATGTGTTTGATAGCCTCAGTCTGCTTTTGGGCGGCTGAGAACTGTTGGGCGAAGTTCTCAACCGCGCTGCCGAATTGCCCATTCTGGGATATGGGAGCGTCGAGGAAACGAGTTCGCTCGGCATCCAGCATAGCAGCCAGGTTGAGCCATAGGTGTCTCACCTGGACCACTGCTGTGGGCATCACCTGGCCCAGGGAGCATGTGATCACCTTCGTCGGTCGGTGGCGGCACGCAGCTCATTTCTGAGCCCTGGGTCAGCCCTACCCTCGTGCATGTCACATAGCATCCGGGCCTGGTAGGCCTGCAAGATGGCCATGGCATGCAAAGAGGCGGCAGCCTGCCTCGCAGCTCTTTAGGTCTTCGACACCAAGGTTGATGTGAATCTACAGGCTTTGGAGGGGTGCTTAGGGTCGCCACGCCAGGTTGAAGCACCCTGAGGACACAGTTGCAACCCCAGTGTACCCTTTGGCCGCGGCCCCATCGAGGGCAGAGAAGGTGGAGGAGGCCGCCGAACGGTCGCAGAAAGACAACGGGGACTTCCAGGACTGCGTGACCTCCTCATGCACCTCCGGGAAGAAAGGTATTGGGGGCGTGGCCTGACGGGTGTCAGAACACGCTGCCCCCAAAAACCAATCGTCCAACCGCGAGCGTTCAGGTCGGGGTGGAGGGTTCCACAAGTACCTTGTGGACACAAGAGTAAGAGATACTCTTGGCTCCGAAGCAGAAACATGATGCGATGTTGCCAGCGTACTTCCTTATATACCCACGCGGTGGGGCAGAGCTACGCTATGCAAATTCCGCATGCCCATGGCATTGGCCTGCCATTGGGCGTTTTCTAAGATCTCGAAGATGATAGGCTTCTAGGCGAAACCCCCATTCGTCAGTCACTGACGTTACTCGGAGTGACTGAACGAAAGGGAACAAGTGTTACCCAAGTGTCTAGTTTAAAATAAGACCAGATTTATGAATATAGACCATAGAGTTTAAGAGCTGCAGACATTTTTATTTGGGTTTGTCGTTTTCAGAAAATTCTCAAAAATAGGGCCGCAAGTTAAGAGGTAACTAAGATTAATAAATGCTGTAGAAGTGCAGTTCATTATTAGTTCATACTAACTAATGAAACATTATTGTAAAGTGTTATCGATACTTTATACTCACACAGACTGTCTTGTAAAGTGTTTTTAATTTTGACATTTAACCTCATTGAACTGATTCTGACTGCTTAATCTGTTTATTTTAGATCAGATGGAAGTGACGGAGCAACGACACAAACTAAATGACCTAAAGAAACTCTGTGACTTCAAAACTCAAGAAACAAAAGCCAAAAAGCTGCACACCTGCTCTCAGTGTGGAAAGAGTTTCGGACAAAGACAAAACCTTAACACACACGTGAGAATTCACACTGGAGAGAAACCGTATACATGCACTCAGTGTGGAAAGAGTTTTACTCAAGCATCAAGTCTTGGTTATCATCTGCACGTTCACTCTGAAGAAAAACCATTTAACTGTGATCAGTGTGGTAAAGATTTTAAATTATCATCACATCTAAAACAACACCTGACAGTTCATTCAGATGAGAAGCCTCATTTGTGTTCTCTCTGTGGAAAGAGTTTTCCACGGCTTGACAGTTTTAAGCAGCACCAGAAAACACATACAGGTGTGAGAGATCATGTGTGTTTGGACTGTGGGAAGAGCTTTACTGCATCTAGTCATCTGAAACGGCACCAAAGAGTTCACACTGGAGAGAAACCGTATACATGCACTCAATGTGGAAAGAGTTTTTCTGAAGCATCAGGTCTCAGTGTTCATCTGCTCCGTCACTCTGGGAAAAAAACATTTAACTGTGATCAGTGTGGTAAAGATTTTATTTCATTATCAAGTCTAAAACATCACCTGATAGTTCATTCAGATGAGAAGCCTCATGTGTGTTCTCTCTGTGGAAAGAGTTTTTCACGACTGAACAGTTTTAAACTGCATCAGAAAACACACGATGAAGTGAGAGATCATGTGTGTTGTGACTGTGGGAAGAGCTTTACTACATCTAATCATCTGAAACTGCACCAAAGAACTCATACTGGAGAAAAACCTTACAAGTGCTCATATTGTGACAAAAGTTTCAATCGGTCTGGAAACCTGAAATTACATGAGCGAGTTCATACTGGAGAGAAGCCGTACCACTGTATTCAGTGTGAGAAAAGTTTCAGAGATGCAACAGGTTTAAAATATCATCTGTTTATTCACTCTGAAGAAAAGCCATTTAACTGTGATCAGTGTGGTAAAGATTTTAAATCGCCACTAAGTCTAAAAAAACACCTGAAAGTTCATTCAGATGAGAGGCCTCATGTGTGTTCTCTCTGTGGAAAGAGTTTTTCACGACTGAAAAGGTTTAAACTGCACCAGAAAACACATGATGAAGTGAGAGATCATGTGTGTTGTGACTGTGGGAAGAGCTTTACTAGAGCTGACAATCTGAAACAGCACCAAAGAATTCATACATGAGAAAAACCTTTCAAGTGCTCATATTTTCTATATATTGTATATTGACAACTTGTAATAAATACTTCAATGAGCTCACGGTTTCTGGCTTAAATTAATACATTGTTAGCTAACTGCGTGATTTGTATATGTACATTTCTGAAATGCATAACTCTGATAACAGATCACTCTAAATTGTAATCTAGACTGCACTGAAACGATATGTATTGTGGAAAACACTATACAAATAAATGAACTGAATTGTGACACAAGTTTTTCCACTCAACAGTCAACAACTCTCACATTGTAAATAATGTCGGATTGGATTGTGTCTAAATAGTTCTTTCTAGAATTAGATACATTCATGCCATTTTATTATGTACTAAATTGTCTTTTGATACATGCAATTATGAGAAATAAAACAGAAACAACATCTTGTCTTGATTGATCTATTTATTGAACACTAATCATCACAGCTGTTCGTCATCATGTGTTTATTAGTTCCTCACGTCACTCATCAGTCTTTCTTAATACTGTAATAAATATGTTTGGGATGTACAGTATTATTGTCAACCAAATGATCAGATCTTGTATCACACAAAGAGTTCATTTTTATCCTTCATTATTGACTGTATCCAAGCCAGAATTCTGGCCACGTCTGTTTTATGATATTTAGGGCATATATGCCCTAACAGCTCAACTGTACTATATATTTGCCAAATTATTATTAATTATGTAAGTCATATTTGCCATATCAATTGTGGGTCACTTCAGACACTCATCTACATTTTGGTGTAATGTACTCCGGCCATATTTGCTATGCCATGTGTTGGCCACATTAGGTTCACATTCAGATTCACCAGTGATTACTGTCCCACATCTTTGCCAAAACTAGCCCAGATATGTTTTAAGATAACTGGGTCACATTTGCTGTAACACATGTAAGCCACATTTGGTTTGAGCATCTGTCTATAAAAGATGCTCGGATTGCCATGGATTTAGGTTTAATTCGCAGTGGGAACCTATTCAGTCACACCGTACTATATTAGTGCAACGACATGTACCTTTACTCAAGCTGAGACGCTAGTATAAGGGTCCCAAGCCAAAGATTATTGACATATCGTGTAAGGGGCAAAGACCCTAATATGAAAAGCCCGGGCTCACCAAGGCCGGACACCATCATAATGAAGGGGCCTATGTGCTTGCAGCGCAGGGATATATGAGTTCTAGACCCCTAAGCACTAACTGTGAAGGGCCGGGCTCATAGAGGCTGGCTCACCTCTTTTTTTTTCTCCTTTTTTATACAGAGAGGACACTTGCCTGCAGTGCAGGTACTTCCAAACTGTAAAATCTGGCAAAGGTAGACGGTGATGACTAGCCAGCTGCTCTACAGGTATCGCCAATAGATATTCTGCTTGACCACGCCCAGGAAGAAGCCATGCCTCTTGTGCAGTGAGCCTTGACACCTATGGGGCACTGCAGGCCCATAGAAGCGTAGGCCGAAGAGATAGCATCCACCAACCATCTGGATAGTCTTTGCTTCGTGACTGGAAGCCCTTTGGTGCGGCCAACGAAGCTTACAAAAAGATGCTCTGACTGTCTGTACTGGATGAAGCGCTCAATATATGCTCTTAGAGCCCTGACTGGGCAGAGCAGGTGCAACTGCTGCTCATCCTCCGTGGAGGGTAGAGCAGAGAGCGTGATAACTTGTGCTTTGAAAGCACTTTCGGCACATAGCCATGTCTTGGTTTGAGGGTGACTTTAGAGTCGGCCAGGCCAAACTCCAGACAGGAAGCACTCACGGAGAGCACATGTAGGTCACCAACTCGCTTTACTGATGCTAATGCTAGCAGTAGTGCAGTTTTCAGTGAGAGTAGCTTGAATTTGGCTGTTTGTAACGGTTCAAATGGGGCCTCTTTCAGAGCTTGAAGGACCAATGATAGGTCCCAGGAGGGCACCGTAGGAGGCCATGGGGGGTTAAGCCTTCTGGCCCCTTTTTAGGAAACGGACAATCATGTCGTTCCTGTCCACTGACTGGCCAGCCATCGTGCATGAAAAGCGGCGATGGCTGCCACATAGACTTTGTGTGTGGATGGAGTACGGCCTGCATCCAACAGCTCTTGTAGGAAAGAAAGTATCGGTGATACTTCACACGAGGCTGGGTCCTGGTTCCTGGCTGAGAACAAGCTAGAGAACACAGACCATTTAAGGGCACAGAGGCGTCTAGTAGACGGAACTCTAGCCTCGCTGATAGTGCTCAGGACACTCGCTGGGAGGTCCTCAAGCTCCCGTCGAGGGGCTACACATGTAGTGCCCACAGTCAGGGACGGGGGTGCCAAATCGTTCCGTTCGCCTAGGAAAGGAGGTCTTTCCTCAGGGAAATTGGCCATGGCGCTGCTGAGAGCAGCTGAATCATCTCGGGGAACCAAGGCTGGGTCCGCCAGAGAGGGGCCACTAGTAGGACTGTATGTCTGCCCTCCCTGTTTCTCTTTATGACTTGGGGGAGGAGCAAGACTGGGGGAAAAGCGTAAACTGGGTGGCTGGGCCATTCGTGGGCCAACGCATCCCTGCTCTTTGAGAAAAATACTGGGCAATGACAGTTGTCTTCGGAGGTGAAAACATTCCATATCATTTGAACCATTTGGGGATGGAGGGTCCATTTCCCTGGGGACACATGGCTGGTTCTGTTTGCCCGGCACGTGCGTCGCCCTTAGCGAGCGCAGGTTGCCTTTCGCCCATAGGAGGAGACCTCTGGCTAGTTTGTACAGCCATAACGGGCCCGCCTTGCCAAGTTATGTAGGAAACCAGTGTCGTGGTAGAAAGATCTTGAGGACTAGCACAACTGCTAGCATTTCTAGGCAGTTGATGTGCAACCGTGTCTCCATGTTCGACCATGAGTCGAAGGCAGGTTCGCCCTCGCACAGAGGGCCCCAACCCGTGTTGGAGGCATCTGTGGTGACCACCATTCATCTCGATATTGTCCCCAAGCTCACCCTAGACTCTAAGAGACTGGGTTTCGACCAGAGGGCTTTAATACAGCCGTGGTTTACTTTGATCGAGAGGCGGCCTGAACGCCAAGCTCGAGGAGGAACCAGTATTTTCAGCCAGTACTGCAGAGGACGCATGTGAAGCATGCCCAGCGGGAGAACTGAGGAGGCTGAGGCCATAAAGCCTAGCATTCTCTGAAAGGTTCTGAGGGGTCTGTTGGTTCCCATTTCAAATGAGCGCGCAGGTCGGCATATGGTCTGTGACCGCTTGTCCGACAGTCACGCCTTCATCTGGGCTGAATCTAATGTCACACCCAGGAAAACACGAATCTCAAGAACGGCCTGTTACAGGGAATTATCTGGATAAGCATTCTTCAGATCCACTGAGAAGAACCAATCCATCGGGCGAACCTGCGCGAGGATATGCTTCAATGTTAACATTCTGAAAGGCCGTTTGATAAGGGCCTTGTTTAGATGTCTGAGGTCTAGGATGGGCCTGAGGCCGCCATCCTTCTTGGGAACAAGGAAGTAGCGGCTGTAAAATAATAACAGCCTTTTTCCCATAAGCTCATCACTTTGGTGCGGAGGACGTGAGACACGTTGCTCCTTACTGAAGTGTGTGTTATGCTCCTTACTGAAGTGTGTGTGTGGCTTTCATAGCATGCAGGGCCAGGTCTGTGGCACTCACTGAAAGCTTCTGGGTCAGGTCCAGTCTCATCCATATCACAGAGGAGTTTGGCCTGGAAAACTTGGAGGACCGCCATCGAGTGGAGGGTGGAGCCTGCCTGGCCAGCGGACGTGTAGGCCCTAACCGCTAAGGCTGAGGTTGACCTGCAGGGCTTAGACGGGTGCGACACTTTTGCTTTCCATCCTACCGCTGCGGGCAGGCAGAGGTGTGCAGCTACGGCTTCATCCAGCGGTGGCAGCTTCTCATACCCTTTTTCCTCTGCGCTGTTGATGGTCGAGAGATGGGCGCAAGCAGGCAGAATAAGAGGCTCGCCACGATTTCGGCAGATCATCGTGGACCTCCGGGAAGAACGGTGCTGCTCTCTGTTGAGGGGCCTATTGGCGCCCCGGCAGGAAACACTCGTCCAGTCGGCTGCGTGCAGGCTCCTCCGGCGAGACCCAATTGAGGCCTAGCTCACTGACGGCTTTTGTGAGGACGCAGATGAGTTCGACGTCAACACCAGCCTTGGAGTCGCTGCGGAGCTGATACGGTAAGGGGGCAGGTCTTCGATGGAGCCCGACCAATCCTCAGCATCTGATGCCGCTAATGACACGGAGTCATCATGCGGCCGAAAGAGACGAGACCCTCGGTGTCGAGCGGGGGGTGCTGGTCCAATCGGAAGAACATGACGGGCGAAACATCTCTCTGGGGAGACAGTGAAGCATGCGGGCCGTGGGCCCACGTGAGATCACCGGTCTCCGTATATTCAGCACTCTGACTTTGCCATCTTTCCGCCGAGGCTCAGACGGAAACGGGAGAGTGCAAGGGGTGGAGTCGCGCTCTGAAAAAAGTGCTATCCTCGAGCAGAGAGAGGAAAGCGGCATACTCTCGCAGTGAGAGCAGCCGGATCCGGCAAGAGCTGTGTCTGCGTGGTCCTTGCCCAGGCAAACAACACACTCGCCGTGCCTGTCCTCGTCATGCAGAAAGGCTCTGCATGTGCCACAGGTGTGCCACAGGTGCTCTTATGTGAATAATGCAAAGAAAGGATACACTGGTGTTTTCGCCGGAGAGCACAGGCGATTGAGCTCGCTGATTAGACAGGCCACTGGCTCGAATGCTAGATCAGGCCAGTCGCCTGAGTAGGAGAGTCAGCGAAGATCCGTAGGAAGGAGAATAAATCAGTATTTTCGAGAAAGGAGTTTTCCCACTGCGTCTAGCAAATACGACTGACCGTTTGAAAGGGAACTCTGGGTTTACCAAATAAAACCTGCTCCAGACCAGGTTAGGTTCACAGAGTAAGTTACCATGGTAACTGACTCTGGGTATAAGTTACCTCTCTTTTAGAAACTGGCTTGACTTACCCTGCTTTCTCAGGTTTGACATACCTTCCATTCTGAAACAGAAAACCCACAGTTTTCCTCATTTCAGAGGTAACACCCTCAGATTTTTCACTTAACCTCCTTCCTGAAATGGGCCCCTGATTAGCCAAATCAAATGTAAATCAATGTGTTTTTGCAGCGGTGAACAAGGTAGACAATCACAGACATAGTTGTTGATCTCTTGAACTACAATGGCCAATTAGAGGTGTTTAAGTTAGTCAGAATCCACCCACCTCTCAAAATGCCAGAATTTTTATGCAGCAGGCTCGTGAAAACCTCTCATTAACAAACAAAGTGTAGACACAGTGTAAGTAAGAGATTTATTGTGCATTGTTGGCAGCTTCATTGATTATAACGGACGTTTGTGAGATTAACTGAAAAAAGCAACAGCGTTTTAATAATTGTAAAGGGAGACATCTATTATCACAGATGAACACAACATTTATTAATTTTGAAGCCTAAATACAGTCGCCAGAAGTAAAAAGCTAAAGGTAGGCTATAAACGGACTACACCACAGTCGCTCTACTTCAAAGTCACCATCACTAAGCTTCCAACAACTCTTCCAGTTTTTATCTCAAAACATTTTCCCAGAACGTTAAACTAGTTTATAAGAGCACAATTATGAGCATAATGAGGCTGTTAAAGTGGACTGAACTTACCTTTTCTTACCTTACATCTCCCTGACAGCCACTGTAGTCCCATTTATCCACTTAGCAACCGCCTTTTTCAAGATATGTAACAGTTTAAAAAAATCACGATGGTGTATTTTATGTCATAGAATAAAACGTGAAAGTGTCTTGAGTTTTTGTTCACCACAGACCTTATTTCAGTAATTTAAACAAAATCCTATTAAAAAAACCCATTGACGCCAAAACAAATGCAATTTGCTTAAATCAATAAGAAATTCAAATCTGAACAAGAAGCTAATTGTTCAAAGCAATAAGATCAGATCTTATTGCTTTGAGAAAAAAAAAGTATCTTTCGTGAATTGAGCCAAAGTTGTAGGATTGAAAATAATCAAAGATGTTTGAAATTGAACAAAGACATTTGCTTTCCTGTTTCATCCCCCATCTTTCTTACCAGAAGGGCCATTTGGAATTATTAAAGACAAAGAGATGCTGATAGGTCTGTAGGCCAAAAAGTGTCACATCTTTACAGTGGGGGAAGATGTAATTATTTGATTGGCCAGTTTAAATGTCTCATGTTTGGGTTTCAGTCACATGGTCAAGGAAGAGATAAAAGGATATTGCAACTGTTGCTCTGTCTCTCTCTCTCTTCTCAGGGCCTGCTTTTTAGCTCTTCTCTTCTTTGCTCTCTTCTATTTGTCTCTTTCTCTCTACACTTCCTCTCTCTCTCTTTCTATTCCCCAGGTAACATTCTATTCATGCTGGGTACGACTAATGGTATAAGTTATTATCATCTCATATATCTATTTTGTAACTATTTTAAGTGTAACCATAACCAGATTTTGTCATTAAATTATTTCTATTACAAATGACGTGTTAACTAGTTTTGATTTGGTATTGACTTTGAAGTGCTACCTATTGCAATACAATATAGTCACACTATAGCAACGCTCTCCCACATATTTTGCTATTGTAATTGTGCTTATTTCCGTCGTTGGTATAAGTTGCAGTGGGTTGTAACAGTTTTCTACAATCTTGCTGATAAGGTTTCTTTAGTCATTCGGCAACCCTTGCTCATTTACTGTAAATGTTAAAGATAAAAGTAAATCAGGAGAGTGGTTTTATTTTGATTAAAAAAGCAATTGCAACTGATTTTATTCACAAACGAGGAGAAGTCATGACATATATGACATATAATTAGCAAAAACACTTTTATTTAAACACACACATTAACACTCTTTTCAGAAGGTCTTGGGATACCAGACAAATCAAAGTTTGGTCTACTCATGCAATCCCAGTGATACCAGCCTTTGCAGCTGACACACATTCAATCAAATATTCAAATAAAAAACTAGAATAAAATGACAATTGCAACAAACCTGTATTTATTAAAAACTTCCATGTTCAAAACGAAGTAAAAAATAAAAGTGTCTGCTTTGTCTGGTGTACAGGGATATTTATTGCCACAAGTCATCTTCTTTGGAAAAGAATCAAGGTTATATTATCACATGCATTATGGTTACCACATGCATAAATAAATTAACATGTTTTCATGCTTGTGTGCAATTTTAGAGAAAACTCTAGGTAAAACAGAAACATACAAATAGTGTTTGGCTTGTTTAGCGTTTACGACACCTCTGGCAAATCATATCAAACATAGCTATCAAACAACAGGACATAACACAATATACATGTAAACCATTGTGCATAAATAACATTTAGAATATGAGCTTAACTTCGTTTAACGCTGAACATTACCTGTATGTAAGCTGAGGAGCATGCACTAATATTTTCAGTGGTGCTTTAACACAAAACAGGAAACTAGTGAATATTCATGTAAGCTCGGACCAGTGTCACCGAAAATCTCTGACACCGAATATTTCAGAACAAAGGGTCTGTTTAAGAATATGCGGCCCCTTTAAGAAAAATGACGCGCACTGAGCATGCGCAGAAGAGAGAAGCGCGAGCGACGAGACGAGACGAGACGAGTGCTGAGACCAGTAGAAGCTGAAAGTGACGCTGTTAACGCTCGTGAATGAAGGATAAATGTGGAATATTTCTTTCAGATGCCTTATATTTCCAGTCTGCAGGTGAGAGATGTTTCTCAGATTACAGAGTTTAACATTAATCAGCTCCAGAGTTCACGTGTTTAAGGACCAATGTCATGAAATGTGTTGTGTGTCCTGGTTTATTATTAGAGTGTAATAATATGTTGGCAGAGAGTTTTTCACAGACTCTGACTCTATTACACCAATAAAATGTGCTTAATGTGCCACTTTACAGAAGATCCCAGACATCACCATAATGAATGAGGGGAAAACAGGGAACTTTTGGAGACAAAGAGGCTTTTCAGCAGCTCAGATAAACATGATGGTCTCTCAGACTTTAGACAGGAGATGAACAAACTGTATTCCTGACAGAAAACATATGTTCACTTAATTTAAATGTAATTAAAGGGTCATTCCATGTAAAATAAACCATTTTATCCATTGAAAAGAATTAAGAATAGAAGAATATCAAGATATCTTTAATACTTTTAGAGTGACAGGCACACAAACTTCGGAAAAATAATATTTATGGCACTCAGACAGGTATATTCTATGAAAAACGAGATACATTTCTAGTTTCAACATTATTTGTTGTTCAGATATTCCTCTGTAAAAGACAAAAGTATCAGCCGTATGCAAAGTGACCCACGTTTGGTTTTTCACTGAAAATGTGTACAATTGACCAATTTACTCTTGGAACCACATTAAGATCTCCATATCTCTGGCATTTTACCATATGGGGCCTTTACAATGAAGACACCAAAAGAAATTCTTGATAAGAACCAGAATATAAGAGGATTTTAGGATATCATTAATACTTGTCATTAATATAAGTGTTTTTTTCCCATTTTTGAACAGTCACTGTTGGCATATAATGCAACAAAAGTCGACAGATTTTACTAATAGTCCTACCAATCTCTGTTTAAATGTAAAATAAAGCTGCCATCTTTTTTAAAGTCATTTTTACCCTACTGTAATTTAGCTCCGAATCTCAGGTGAAAATTGTCATATTGACCCCCATCTAAAAAATTGTGGATTACTCAGTAAATATACATCCAGGACCTTTAATATTTTGGCTTTCATCAGTATTTATATTTGTCTTTTTTCAGAAAAAATATTAACAAAATAAAAATTAAGCCAGGTCTGGTTAACTCTGGTAATTCAGTATATATTCAGTAACTTATCTTTGATTTTTCCAGGTCTGGTCCTGTGGGCGTCAGTATCTCACAGTGATCACAGTTCACACCTGCAGTGAAGCCCCTCCCACAACAATTCACCAATAAATACTGGGAATATTCCCATCATCCTACAAGAGAAGGACAAACTCCAGGTGTAGCAGCTGAAATCTGTGTGACTGTTAAAGATGGAGTTTATTAAAGAGGAGATTGAAGACATGAGTGATCCAGAACCATCCAGAATAAAACATGAAGATACTGAGGAACAAATAGGTTGGTGTCCATTCTTGAGTCTTCATTATTGACTGCTTTAGTAGCTGTGAAATAATAATCAGTATATGGATGATAAATGATAGAGAAATACATCTAAATGATCATATATTATCAGTTTTAATCACATTTAATCGTGGTGAATGACAGAACTAACCTTTGCACATCAAAGATACTTTAACACTTTACAATAAGGTCTCATTTGTTAACATTAGTTAATGTATTAACTAACAATCAACAATACATTTGTTACAATATTTATTAATCTTTGTTAATATTAGTTAATAAAAATCCAGCTGTTCATTGTTGGTTCACGTTACTTAACAAATGTTAACAAATACAACTTTTATAAATGTTGAAATTAACAGTAACTAAGATTAATAATAAATGCTGTAGAAGTGCAGTTCATTATTAGTTCATGTTAACTAATGAAACCTTATTGTAAAGTGTTACCGATACTTTCTACTCACACAGACTGTGTCTTGTTTTCTGCTGTGTTTTTAATTTTCACATTTAACCTCATTGAACTGATTCTGACTACTTTATATGTTTATTTTAGATCAGATGGAAGTGACGGAGCAACGACACAAACTAAATGATGTAAAGAAACTCTGTGACTTCAAAACTCAAGAAACAAAAGCCAAAAAGCTGCACACCTGCTCTCAGTGTGGAAAGAGTTTCAGGAAAAAAGTAAACCTTAACACACACATGAGAATTCACACTGGAGAGAAACCGTATACATGCACTCAGTGTGGAAAGAGTTTTACTCGAGCATCAGATCTCAAATATCATCTGCGCATTCACACTGGAGAAAAACCATTTAACTGTGATCAGTGTGGTAAAGCTTTTAGTTCATCATCAAATCTAAAAACACACCTGATAGTTCATTCAGATGAGAAGCCTCATGTGTGTTCTCTCTGTGGAAAGAGTTTTCCACGGCTGAACAGTTTTAAAGATCACCAGAAAACACATACAGGTGTGAGAGATCATGTGTGTTGTGACTGTGGGATGAGTTTTACTACATCTAGTCATCTGAAACGGCACCAAAGAATTCATACTGGAGAGAAACCGTATACATGCACTGAGTGTGGAAACAGTTTTTCTCAAGCATCAGCTCTCAGGGATCATCTGCTCCGTCACTCTGGGAAAAAAACATTTAACTGTGATCAGTGTGGTAAAGATTTTATTTCATCATCAGAACTAAAAGAACACCTGATAGTTCATTCAGATAAGAGGCCTCATGTGTGTTCTCTCTGTGGAAAGAGTTATTCATGGTTGAAGAGTTTTAAATTGCACCAGAAAACACATGATGAAGTGAAAGATCATGTGTGTTGTGACTGTGGGAAAAGATTTACTACAACTGGCGATCTGAAACAGCACCAAAGAACTCATACTGGAGGAAAACCTTACAAGTGCTCATATTGTGAAAAGAGTTTCAATCGGCCTGGAACCCTGAAATTACATGAGCGAGTTCATACTGGAGAGAAGCCGTACCACTGTACTCAGTGTGAGAAGAGTTTCAGAGATGCAACAGGTTTAAAAAATCATCTGCTCCATCACTCTGGAGAAAAACAATTTAACTGTGATCAGTGTGGTAAAGATTTTAAATCAGCACCAAGTCTAAAAAAACACCAAAAAGTTCATTCAGATGAGAGACCTCATGTGTGTTCTCTCTGTGGAAAAAGTTTTTTGCGGCTGAACAGTTTTAAACAGCACCAGAAAACACATGATGGAGTGAGAGATCATGTGTGTTGTGACTGTGGGAAGAGCTTTACTAGAGCTGACTGCCTGAAGCAGCACCAAAGAATTCACACTGGAGAAAAACCTTTCAAGTGCTCATATTGTGACAAGAGTTTCACTCAGTCTTCACACCTGAAATCACATGAGCGACTTCATACTGGAGAGAAGCTGTAATACTGTACTCCTGTGAGAAGAGTTTCAGAGATGCAGGAGGTTTAAAAAATCAACTGTGATCAATGAGATAAGATTTTAATTCTTCATCATATCTAAAACAACACTTGAAAGTTCATTCAGATGAGAAGCCTTATGTGTGTTCTCTCTGTGGAAAGAGTTTTTCACGGCTGAACAGTTTTAAACAGCACCAGAAAACACATGATGAAGTGAGAGATCATGTGTGTTGTGACTGTGGGATGAGCTTTACTAGAGCTGACTGCCTGAAGCAGCACCAAAGAATTCATACTGGAGAAAAACCTTTCAAGTGCTCATATTTTCTATATATTGTAATCATTATGTTGACAACTTGTAATAAATACTTCAATGAGATCACTGTTTCTGGCTTAAATGAATACATTAATACATAATACAATGTGTTTTTGCAGCTGTGAACAAGGTAGTCAATCACAGACATAGTTGTTGATCTCTTTAACGCAATGGCCAATCAGAGGTGTTTAAGTTAGTCAGAATCCACCCACCACTCAGTTTTTATGCAGCAGGCTCGCGAAACCTCTCATTAACGAACAAAGTGTAGACACGGTGTACGTAAGAGATTTATTGAGCATTGTTGGCAGCTTCATTGATTATAACGGACGTTTGTGAGATGAACTGACAAAGCAACAGCGTTTTAGTGATTGTAAAGGGAGACATCTTTTATCACTGATGAACTAGGGCTGTCAATCGATTACATTTTTTAATCGTGATTAATTGCACACTTATCGTAAAATTAAGAATACGGCATTTATCTCATTAAACACATTCATTTTGTCATCATTTGCTATGTCCAGCAGAGTAAACAATCAGAAAACTGTATTTTCTGCAAGCTTCAAGAATCATTGGAGACTCCAAAAAGACACCAAATATAAGGAGTCCATATAATTCTACTATATAATAAATTTATACAAACCTAAGCACCCATGAAAAAAAAACGTACAGAATTAACAGTGTATAGTGTGTGTACAGAGCAACAACAATGAGATTGTTTTCATTCTAGATGAGTCAAGCGGCGATACCGAACAGGACCACAGGGAGGTGGTGATCTTTACTATATGGCACTTTTAAGCTTGATCAAATGGGAAAAGTAAATCTGCTTTAATATTGGTTAAAGTATACATTGAAAAAAAGTATTATATGTATTTTATGTCATAGAATAAAATGTGAAAGTGTCTTGAGTTTTGTTCACCACAGACCTTATTTCAGCCATTTAAACAAAATCCCATTAAAAAAAAACATTGACAATGGAACCGGAAGTGCAAAAATGCTCGCTTCCATGTTTTGGCCTACAAAGTGATGTCATACCTGCACCACTCTCTTTCAGAAACACTCTGTGGCTGCGTCCAAAACCTGGAAAATGCTGCCTTTGGAGGATACATTTCAAGGTAGGAAGGCATCAAGGCACGTCCAAATCTAATGTTAGCTTCACTTCCTGTCTCCTGAGATACCTTCATCTGATCGAGTTTTGAAGGCAGCATAAATGTATCCTTCGCTGCCTTTGATATCCCACAATCCTGTGCGTTCCATTCTGTGTTGAGCTAGAAAAAAAAGAGGCATCCAAAAGTTGAGTTCGCTGGTCAGTTTGTGTGTAAATGTACATTCTTGACCAACATTGCTCACTTCTGATGTCATTTCTAGCAAGAAATTACTAATGTAGTAATTAAATATTTGTTTAGTTCTCACTAAAGCTTGTGCTAGTTTTCTGTAGATCATTAAACTGTTACACTGCCATAGAAGTCTGTCTGAAATCAGTTTAGTGAGGTGCCTTTATGCACAAACACTGCCTTACAAGTCATTGTCTGATAAGGCAGCAAGACAACAAGTCAGCTGCCTAGGTTTTCGGACGTAGCCCGTGATTTGATTCTGGAACCGGGCCTGTTTAAGAATATGCGGCCCCTTTAAGAAAAATGACGCGCACTGAGCATGCGCAGAAGAGAGAAGCGCGAGCGACGGGACGAGTGCTGAGACCAGTTGAAGCTGAAAGCGACGCTGTTAACGATCGTGAATGAGGAATATTTTCTCCGGATGCCTTATATTTCCAGTCTGCAGGTGAGAGATGTTTCTCAGATTACAGAGTTTAACATTAATCAGCTCCAGAGTTCACGTGTTTAAGGACCAATGTAATGAAATGTGTTGTGTGTCCTGGTTTATTATTAGAGTGTAATAATATGTTGGCAGAGAGTTTTTCACAGACTCTGACTCTATTACACCAATAAAATGTGCTTAATGTGCCACTTTACAGAAGATCCCAGACATCACCATAATGAATGAGGGGAAAACAGGGAACTTTTGGAGACAAAGAGGCTTTTCAGCAGCTCAGATAAACATGATGGTCCTGATTCTCTCAGACTTTGGACAGGAGTTGAACAAACCTTGTTTTAAATGCAATTAATATCTAACTTGTATCAAAATACTCCACATTCCTGACAGAAAACATGTGTTCACTTCATTTAAGCGTAAATTTAAATGTAAATAAAGTAATTCAGCATTAATTCAGTAACTTGTCTTTGTAAGCATTTTTCCAGATCTGGTCCTGTGGGCGTCAGTATCTCACAGTGATCACAGTTCACACCTGCAGTGAAGCCCCTCCCACAACAATTCACCAATAAATACTGGGAATATTCCCATCATCCTACAAGAGAAGGACAAACTCCAGGTGTAGCAGCTGAAATCTGTGTGACTGTTAAAGATGGAGTTTATTAAAGAGGAGATTGAAGACCTGAGTTATCCAGAACCATCCAGAATAAAACATGAAGATACTGAGGAACAAATAGGTTGGTGTCCATTCTTGATTCTTCATTATTGACTGCTTTAGTAGCTGTGGAATAATAATCCGTATATGGATGATAAATGATAGAGAAATGCATCTAAATGATCATATATTATCATATTTTAATCATATTTAATCGTGGTGAATGACAGAACTAACCTTTGCACATTAAAGATACTTAAACACTTTACAATGAGGTCTCATTTGTTAACATTAATTAATGTATTAACTAACTATCAACAATACATTTGTTTCAATATTTATTAATCTTTGTTAATAGAAATCCAGCTGTTCATTGTTGGTTCACGTTACTTAACAAATGTTAACAAATACATTTTTTTTAATGATTAAGTAAGATTCAGAGATGCACTGATGTATCGGCCGATAAATATCAGATTTTTGATCAATTTACAACCATCGGCATATCGGCTATAGCATGAAAAATGGCAGATGGTTTCTTAATGAACTGCGTGAAGGCACTGAGCTGTATAATGTCTGTTGCGTAATCCAAGATTATAATGTAATATTCCTGCTGCGCTGCTGTCTGCGTTTTAATGTTAATCAAACAACAAAAGACCAACAAACAAAAATCACTCACTACTCTTGACTAAATAACTTTCATGAGGATTCATTTCCGCAATGCAACCTGAAAAGAACTTTATTTAATTTATATGTTCGATCTGTTGTATTTATGTACAATGTATGTATATTATGTATATACTCTAATGTATATACAGTACAAGTCAAAAGTTGGGACATCAGTGGGAAAGTGTGTCCAGACTTTTGACTGGTAATGTACTATTATATACACATAAAGAATATCGGCCGATATATATCGATATCTGACTTTTTCTTACGGCCTAATATCGGTATCGGCCCACAAAAACCCATATCAGTCGGTCTGTAGTTTTGATGAATGAATGACATGTAAGTCAGTACACTTAAATCAAGTCGTGATATATACTAGTGTCTGTGAATATTAAGCAGCAAAAAGACTTTAAATATGAATCCTGCATGCTTCTGTGTGAATGAGTGGCGCAGACGCGCGGTTTCATTTACCTCACACACACACACACATACTGAAACCTGCAGTGTTTTTCGGCCTCTGACGCCTCAATATATAAGGACATGAATGCATGAACCTCATCTCCAGTCACAGTCATTTTACCGTTTCATTCGACAAAATCTGTCATCATATCATAAACACGAACACACACACACACAGAGAAACTCAAAGGTCTTCACGGCAACCTGTCAAAATAAAAGTTCAGTTTAACAAGTAATTGTGACAGAAATATATTAATGTTGAACAGTAGAATTTAGCTATGTCTCAATGTAATAATAACATATGTATTTAATTTATACAGTGAAGAATATGCAGTGTTATCAAAACACTATCTATTTTAATGACAACATTTCACATAAGAGGGCAATGACAAATATCGATATCAGAATCGGCCAATAATTGTTTGTTAAAATTGGTATCGGCCCCAAAAAATCTTATCGGTGCATCCTTACTAAGATTAATAAATGCTGTAGAAGTGCAGTTCATTATTAGTTCATGTTAACTAATGAAACCTTATTGTAAAGTGTTACCGATACTTTATACTCACACAGACTGTGTCTTGTTTTCTGCTGTGTTTTTAATTTAGAAATTTAACCTCATTGAACTGATTCTGACTACTTTATATGTTTATTTTAGATCAGATGGAAGTGACGGAGCAACGACACAAACTAAATGATGTAAAGAAACTCTGTGACTTCAAAACTCAAGAAACAAAAGCCAAAAAGCTGCACACCTGCTCTCAGTGTGGAAAGAGTTTCCAAAATAAAGGAAACCTTAACAGACACATGAGAGTTCACACTGGAGAGAAACCGTATACATGCACTCAGTGTGGGAAGAGTTTTACTCAATCATCAGGTCTCAATTATCATCTGCACGTTCACTCTGGAGAAAAGCCATTTAACTGTGTTCAGTGTGGTAAAGATTTTAATTCTTCATCACATCTAAAACAACACCTGATTGTTCATTCAGATGAGAAGCCTCATGTGTGTTCTCTCTGTGGAAAGAGTTTTTCACGAGTGATCAGTTTTAAACAGCACCAGAAAACACATACAGGTGTGAGAGATCATGTGTGTTGTGACTGTGGGAAGAGCTTTACTAGAGCTGACAAACTGAAACGGCACCAAAGAGTTCACACTGGAGAGAAACCGTATACATGCTCTCAGTGTGGAAAGAGTTTTTCTGATGCATCAAGTCTCAGTAAACATCTGCTTCGTCACTCTGGGAAAAAAACATTTAACTGTGAT
This sequence comes from Rhinogobio ventralis, assembly GCA_039654625.1. NCBI lineage: Eukaryota > Metazoa > Chordata > Actinopteri > Cypriniformes > Gobionidae > Rhinogobio > Rhinogobio ventralis. The sequence goes on from CM077199.1 coordinate 33,614,004, forward strand.
CAGTGTGGTAAAGGTTTTATTTTGTCATCAGACCTAAAAGAACACCTGATAGTTCATTCAGATAAGAGGCCTCATGCGTGTTCTCTCTGTGGAAAGAGTTTTTCGCGGCTGAAGTGGTTTAAACAGCACCAGAAAACACATGATGAAGTGAGAGATCATGTGTGTTGTGACTGTGGGAAGAGCTTTACTACAAGTAGTCAGCTGAAAGAGCACCACAGAATTCATACTGGAGAAAAACCTTACAAGTGCTCATATTGTGACAAGAGTTTCACTCAGTCTGGAGCCTTGAAATCACATGAGCGAGTTCATACTGGAGAGAAGCCGTACCACTGTACTCAGTGTGGGAAGAGTTTTACACGTTTATCAATCCTTCACGCTCATATGAGAAAATGTTGCAAGTGAGCAACGTGTTTCATATCAAATACTGTGTGAAATCAAATATGGAGTTTTTCCTAAAAGCACAAAATCATCTAGATTCATTTTGTTAATTTGGTGACTTTAGTAGTCGCGTTTCCACTGTTGGGCTAAAGGCGGGTGTGCTAGTGCGTGCCAGTCGCGTTTCCACTGTAACTTCTGGGGCTTCCTCGGGGCCAACGGCCAGGGTTTTTGGGCCGCTGAATACCTTGGTCCAAAGCGGTCCCAGCTCAGGCTTGAGGAGTGGCTACGAGCAAAAGCGGAGTTTACCTGAGTTTGGAGACGGCAGCGTCGGCCCAGCGGATGATTTCACATACCAGCTAGCATTAGCATTAAAGACTTTTAAAATCATTTTAGCTCAAAACACACTTTCAGACAGCAGCGAGTGTTTGAAATAACTTCTGTTTGTAATCCGATGTGGATCACTGTATAAGGCAGAAATATTGATATGCCATGCAAAAGACTATTTGCACTAACCATTACCACAGTAAACATGGTAAATACGACTGCTTGAAGAAATCAGACATATCATATAGGCTATCACAATCGTGTATTTATTTAGTGCGTCTCGTCTCTTAAATTTATACCGGACTGTCTGATATCCATATTTAGCTCCGCATATGTCATAAAATAAAGCAACTCCGTTTTTTGGGAGCTTCCTCTGTTTCTCTGACTGAAAATGTAACTGTATTGGGGCTGTTACTGGAGAGAGTGCTAAAGCTGAGGTCATCTAGAAGTGATTGTTCTTTCTAGATCTGATAAACTGTCCAAAGACTACAAATAACCTGAATAACTGTCATCTTTAATGTGTAATCTCGAAAAATGAATTCATTATGATCAATGTATCACTTATTATTGTAAAACTGTGGTAAAACATCAATGCTTGGGTTTAATCTTTAAGTGAACGAAAAAAAAAATGCTTTTATCATGTTGGTTTTGTGATTTTGCTAGTTTCCAGTGATTTCTTTCTGATTAGTTTTCTGATAAAACTTCCATTTGTTGGTGAAATGATGGATTTTGACGTTTTCCAGAGAGGTTGTGTTTACAGGCGGGGAAAAGCCGATGAAAGCCCTGGACTGGATTGTGTCTAAATAGTTATTTCTAGAATGAGATATATTCATGTAATTTAATTATTTACTAATTTGTCTTTTGATACATGCAATTATGGGAAATAAAACAGAAACAACATCTTGTCTTGATTGATCTATTTAATGAACACTAATCATCACAGCTGTTCATCATCTAGGTTATCATCATGTGTATATTAAGCTGGGTGCACACTGCACGATTTTCGGCTGTCCCAGACGAAAGATTGACATCGTGAAACAATCGTGGCGATTTCTGTGATCGTGGCTCCCAGACGATGGTCCCATGTCGTACAGTGAGAGAGATTCAAAGACGGCCGTTGTCACAGTTTTGAGACCAAAGATGGCCTACGACAATTTGTTGACAATGTCAGAAATTTAGCATGATCATTGCACAGTGTGTTTGCTGCTACGACCTACATCTACTGAGCAGCCAATAAAAATGCAACATGAAATCAATGTGACATGGCGCTAAAACTTAAAACTGCCTACCTCAAGCTCTTTTCCTTCCTCTTTTTTTCAGCACACATAAAAACTACAACTGCCAAAGTGTGATTCATCCTGGTCTTTTTGTTTACCACTAGCGCATGCTGATGATGTTTTATTTTTCTATAGGCATCGTAGCCTACGAGTCAATAGGTGTCATCATCGTACAGTCTACATACATGTTGTACCCAAGTTTAATATATGTTGCACAGTATGATTTGTAATGATCTTATAGGATTGCTAAAATCGTGCAGTGTATCCCAGGCTTTACTTCCTCACCTCATTCTATATGTTTGAAATGTACAGTATTATTGTAAACCAAATGATCAGGTCTTGTATCATACAAAGAGTGCTTACATTGCTGACTGCTTACAAACAATAAAGTACCAAAGCTTCAGTTGGCTGCGTCTGTAACCTGGAAAATGCTGCCTTCAGAGGACACATTTCAAGGTAGGAAGGCATCAAGGCACGTCCAAATCTAATGTTAGCTTCACTTCCTGTCTCCTGAGATACCTTCATCTGATCGATTTTTGAAGGCAGCATAAATGTATCCTTCGCTGCCTTTGATATCCCACAATCCTGTGCGTTCCATTCTGTGTTGAGCTAGGAAAAAAAATGGCATCCAAAAGTTGCATTCGCTTGTGTGTAAATGTACATTCTTGACCAACATTGCTCACTTCTGATATAATTTCTAGCAGAAATTACTAATGTAGTAATTAAATATTTGTTTAGTTCTCACCAAAGCTCGTGCCATTTGGCTGTAGATCATTAAACTGTTACACTGCCATAGAAGGCTGTCCAAAATCAGTTTCGTTAGCTGACTTGTTTCGCTGCCTTATCAGACAATGACTTGTAAGGCAGCGTTTGTTATAGGTTTTCGGACGCAGCCCGTGATTTGATTCTGGAACCGGGGCTGTTTAAGAATATGCGGCTCCTTTAAGAAAAATGACGCGCACTGAGCATGCGCAGAAGAGAGAAGCGCGAGCGACGGGACGAGACGGGACGAGTGCTGAGACCAGTAGAAGCTGAAAGCGACGCTGTTAACGCTCGTGAATGAAGGAGAAATGTGGAAAATTTCTTTTAGATGCCTTATATTTCCAGTCTGCAGGTGAGAGATGTTTCTCAGATTACAGAGTTTAACATTAATCAGCTCCAGAGTTCACGTGTTTAAGGACCAATGTAATGAAATGTGTTGTGTGTCCTGGTTTATTATTAGAGTGTAATAATATGTTGGCAGAGAGTTTTTCACAGACTCTGACTCTATTACACCAATAAAATGTGCTTAATGTGCCACTTTACAGAAGATCCCAGACATCACCATAATGAATGAGGGGAAAACAGGGAACTTTTGGAGACCAAGAGGCTTTTCAGCAGCTCAGATAAACATGATGGTCCTGATTCTCTCAGACTTTAGACAGGAGTTGAACAAACCTTATTTTAAATGCAATTAATATCTAACTTGTATCAAAATACTCCATATTCCTGACAGAAAACATGTGTTCACTTAATTTAAATGTCAAATCAACCATTTTATCCATTGAAAAGAATTAAGAATATCAAGATATCTTTAATACTTTTAGAGTGACAGGCACACAAACTCTGGAAAAATAGTATTTATGGCACTCAGACAGGTATATTCTATGAAAAACGAGATACATTTCTAGTTTCAACATTATTTGTTGTTCAGATATTCCTCTGTAAAAGACAAAAGTATCAGCCGTATGCAAAGTGACCCACGTTTGGTTTTTCACTGAAAATGTGTACAATTGACCAATTTACTGTTGGAACCACATTAAGATCTCCATATCTCTGGCATTTTACCATATGGGGCCTTTACAATGAAGACACCAAAAGAAATGCTTGATAAGAACCAGAATATAAGAGGATTTTAGGATATCATTAATACTTCTTGAGTTACAGGAATGCAAACTTGGGGCAAAAAACACAATAGGTGTTTTTTCACATTTTTGAACAGTCACTGTTGCCGTATAATGCAACAAAGATTGCTAAAGTCGACAGATTTTACTAATAGTCCTACCAATCTCTGTTTAAAAGTAAAATTAAGCTGCCATCTTTTTTAAAGTCATTTTTACCCTCCTGTAATTTGGCTCCGAATCTCAGGTGAAAATTGTCATATTGACCCCCCTCTAAAAAAATTGTGGATTACTCAGTAAATATACATCCACGACATTTAATATTTTGACTTTCATCAATATTTATGTTTGTCTTTCTTCAGAAAAAAATATTAACAAAATATTTTTTTTAGCCAGGTCTGGTTAACTCTGGTAATTCAGTGTAAATTCAGTAACTTATCTTTGATTTCTCCAGATCTGGTCCTGTGGGCGTCAGTATCTCACAGTGATCACAGTTCACACCTGCAGTGAAGCCCCTCCCACAACAATTCACCAATAAATACTGGGAATATTCCCATCATCCTACAGGAGAAGGACAAACTCCAGGTGTAGCAGCTGAAATCTGTGTGACTGTTAAAGATGGAGTTTATTAAAGAGGAGATTGAAGACATGAGTGATCCAGAACCATCCAGAATAAAACATGAAGATACTGAGGAACAAATAGGTTGGTGTCCATTCTTGATTCTTCATTATTGACTGCTTTGGTAGCTGTGGAATAATAATCCGTATATGGATGATAAATGATAGAGAAATGCATCTAAATGATCATATATTATCATATTTTAATCATATTTAATCGTGGTGAATGACAGAACTGACCTTTGCACATCAAAGATACTTTAACACTTTACAATGAGGTCTCATTTGTTAACATTAGTTAATGTATTAACTAACAATCAACAATACATTTGTTTCAATATTTATTAATCTTTGTTAATAGAAATCCAGCTGTTCATTGTTGGTTCACGTTACTTAACAAATGTTAACAAATAAATTTTTTTTAATGATTAAGTAAGATTCAGAGATGCACTGATGTATCGGCCGATAAATATCAGATTTTTGATCAATTTACAACCATCGGCATATCGGCTATAGCATGAAAAATGGCAGATGGTTTATTAATGAACTGCGTGAAGGCACTGAGCTGTATAATGTCTGTTGCGTAATCCAAGATTATAATGTAATATTCCTGCTGCGCTGCTGTCTGCGTTTTAATGTTAATCAAACAACAAAAGACCAACAAACAAAAATCACTCACTACTCTTGACTAAATAACTTTCATGAGGATTCATTTCCGCGATGCAGAAAACGCAGACGGAATCTAGTCATAAAAACGGAATTTACTGCATAACGCGGAATGTCACGGAATTTGTCAAAGTTTTGATTCAAGCCCGACCAATTGATATGACCCTCTCGCAGATATATCGGCAACGGCGTATATGCCGTCGATATGAACGTGTATTCACACAAAATTATGTCAAAATGCTTGTCTTGTCGAGTATCATCATAAACATAGTTGGTTATGTCTTTTAAATGAACGTAAGGATGAAATATGCCAGTCATCACCAGCGTTTTTTTGGTCATTTTCACAAGTTTCATGGCCCACAGAATATCTGAACATGTAATCTCAAAAGAAAGAACAGACCCTCTGTTTTATTCTAGCTTCATGCATTCTTTTATTTTCAACACTTTAATGTAAGTTTCATGAAAAAAAGCTAGGCTACATTTTGAGAAAAAAGCTGAGAAAATCACGACAAACTGACACACAGATGGGATTCAGAACGATGATCAAACACAGATGGAGTAGATCGAGTCCATCAACACCCCAATGCTTCACAGTCCTGTAGCTCGTCCTGGGTCGTCATTTCATTCAATAACTTCAGGCAGTTTTGATTTATATGCAGTTTAATGTTGATGATCACGTTATTTTACATATGAATCCGCTTATAAGAGAGCGATCGTTCTTCTTCGCCTGTTTTTATCAGATTCTGTACTCGTGCAGGAGATGTGTAATAGCGCCCCCTACCGTATAACAGTGAAAACACGGAAAAATCTTGTCAATGGCAGGAAAGCGATTTCTCATAAAAGACATTTAAGAGATAACGAAAACCCCACTCACGGCTCTTGACTGAATAACTTTAATAAGGGTTAATATCAAGCATTCTGCGTTAGTTCAGGCAGACCACTAGTCAAGCTCTATCAGCTGATTGGAAAAATTCCAACTCCGCCCATATCAGCTGATCCGATTCCTATGCACTCAATTGCCAACTCTCAAACAGAGCGCCTTACTTAAGCGTAGCTTCAGTTTAGTCTGCCTGCTTGGCTGCTTCCACTGCACGCTGCTTTGCAACCCACCTCCTCCCCAGCTCCTCCTTAAACTGTGTTTAACGTAATCAATGTCATTCTGCTGTCAGTTTAAAAAAATGGGAGGTTGTCCCCAGAAGCTGCTGCTGTTCCCTGTCTTGGCTTTTCATGGAGCTCATGAAAAGGATGGAGAATTTAGAACAGAGCCATATCACCAAATGTAAATTTAGCAAAATATGCCAATAAAAAAGTTGACTAAAAGTTTGTCTATGGTATTTTTGACTTAAGTGGACCTGACTGAACTATATTTATACAGTGAAGATTATGAAGTGATATTTGACATTTGATTACTATTTCTGTACCTGAAAATCTAGTTTAGACATGCATGAAAAACCTGAAAAGAACTTTATTTAATTTATATGTTCTATCTGTTGTATTTATGTACAATGTATATATATATTATACTCTAATATATATACAGTATACAGTTTGGACACATTAGTGGGAAAGTGTGTCCAGACTTTTGACTGGTACTGTACTATTATATACACATAAAGAATATCGGCCTAATATCGGTATCGGCCCACAAAAACCCATATCAGTCGGGCTCTAGTTTTGATGAATGAATGACATGTAGGTCAGTACACTTAAATCAAGTCGTGATATATACTAGTGTCTGTGAATATTAAGCAGCAAAAAGACTTTAAATATGAATCCTGCATGTTTCTGTGTGAATGAGTGGCGCTGATGCGCGGTTTCATTTACCTCACACACACACACACACACATACTGAAACCTGCAGTGTTTTTTCTGCCGCCTCAATGTTTTTTAACTTTGCTGATATTAAACATGATCAAAACACTATCTATTTTAATGACAAAATTTCACATAAGAGGGCAAGTGACAAATATCGGTATCAGAATCGGCCAATAAAAAAATCTTATCGGTGCATCCTTACTAAGATTAATAAATGCTGTAGAAGTGCAGTTCATTATTAGTTCATGTTAACTAATGAAACCTTATTGTAAAGTGTTACCGATACTTTATACTCACACAGACTGTGTCTTGTTTTCTGCTGTGTTTTTAATTTTCACATTTAACCTCATTGAACTGATTCTGACTACTTTATATGTTTATTTTAGATCAGATGAAAGTGACAGAGCAACGACACAAACTAAATGATGTAAAGAAACTCTGTGACTTCAAAACTCAAGAAACAAAATCCAAAAATCTGCACACCTGCTCTCAGTGTGGAAAGAGTTTCAGACAAAAACAAAACCTTAACATACACATGAGAATTCACACTGGAGAGAAACCGTATACATGCACTCAGTGTGGAAAGAGTTTTACTCACACATCAGGTCTCAAATATCATCTGCGCATTCACTCTGGAGAAAAACCATTTAACTGTGATCATTGTGGTAAAGATTTTATTTCTTCATCACATCTAAAACTACACCTGAAAGTTCATTCAGATGAGAGACCTCATGTGTGTTCTCTCTGTGGAAAGAGTTATTCACGACTGGACTGTTTTAAACTGCACCAGAAAACACATGATGAAGTGAAAGATCATGTGTGTTGTGACTGTGGGAAGAGATTTAGTAGAGCTGGTGATCTGAAACGGCACCAAAGAATTCATACTGGAGAGAAACCGTATACATGCACTGAGTGTGAGAAGAGTTTTACACGTTTATCAATCCTTCACGCTCATATGAGAAAATGTTGCAAGTGAGCAACATGTGTTTCATGTCAAATACTGTGTGAAATCAAATATGGAGTTTTTCCTAAAAGCACAAAATCATCTAGATTCATTTTGTTAATTTGGTGACTTTAGTAGTCGCGTTTCCACTGTTGGGCTAAAGGCGGGTGTGCTAGTGCGTGCCAGTCGCATTTCCACTGTAACTTCTGGGGCTTCCTCGGGGCCAACGGCCAGGGTTTTTGGGCCGCTGAATACCTTGGTCCAAAGCGGTCCCAGCTCAGGCTTGAGGAGTGGCTACGAGCAAAAGCGGAGTTTACCTGAGTTTGGAGACGGCAGCGTCGGCCCAGCGGATGATTTCACATACCAGCTAGCATTAGCATTAAAGACTTTTAAAATCATTTTAGCTCAAAACTCACTTTCAGACAGCAGCGAGTGTTTGAAATAACTTCTGTTTGTAATCCGATGTGGATCACTGTATAAGGCAGAAATATTGATATGCCATGCAAAAGACTATTTGCACTAACCATTACCACAGTAAACATGGTAAATACGACTGCTTGAAGAAATCAGACATATCATATAGGCTATCACAATTGTGTATTTATTGTATCTGACAGTGCGCCTCGTCTCTTAAATTTATAGCGGACTGTCTGATATCCATATTTAGCTCCGCATATGTCATAAAATAAAGCAACTCCGGTTTTTTGGGAGCTTCCTCTGTTTCTCTGACTGAAAATGTAACTGTATTGGGGCTGTTACTGGAGAGAGTGCTAAAGCTGAGGTCATCTAGATGACCAAATTAAGATATTTTTGTTGAAATCCGATGGCTCAGAAAGGCCTCTATTGACAGCAATGACATTTCCTCTCTCAAGACCCATAAAAGGTACTAAAGACGTAGTTAAAAAGTCTCACTACAGTGGTTCTACAATCATTTTATGAAGCGACGAAAATAGTTTTTGTGCGCAAAAAAATCAAGATAACGACTTTATTCAACAAGTTCTTGTCTTTCGTCTGGGCCTCTGATGTGAACTCACGAAGCACCACGATGTAAGAATATGTATGAACAGGCAGCGAGTCGACACAACAAAGCATTCCAGAGACCCCCTCTTCGAACCATTAACGAATCATAAAAACTACTCCATGGAACCAAATGGCCAGAAGAGACGCCTCGTCTGCCTCATCTCAATCCCGTAAAGACCACAGGGGTAAGGACCCCTGTAAGGAACCCTCACACATGGAACCAAAGTGTTATCTGGAAGCAAAAGGTGCGCCCAAACATCAAACAGGGACACTTTGCCTTCCCCCTCCTTGTCGGTCGACACAGTCCAGAGACTCTCTGAATATCACACCAAAAGACCTCACAGGACTCAGGCATGATTCTGAGCCAAAACCTCTGAATTCACACCAAACGGTGCCTCAAACATATACCAAGGTATTATGTGTATTTTCATGTAACCTGTGAAGTTTCTCTGTATGCTAGACATTTATCACATATGAATCTTTATTATCTTCTACTCCAATCATGGGAAATATAGGCTGTTTGATATCTGTGCGATGCATAAACGATTTCCATCGTTTTGATGCAAGGTAGATTTGTGTAAAATGCACCATAATCACACTATGAAAGTTGGTTTCTTAAAAGTGTTTAACGAAACTTCCAAAGAATGTCACCACGTGATAATGTGGACATTATGCTAATGATATACCAGCACAGGAGAAGTGGGCGTAAGACACGGCCAAAACAACAGCCGATTGGTTGGTGACACTTTCAAGGACAGACTTTGGGACACGCTTATAAACAAGGACAAACACAATGTCTTTGCTTTTTGCTTTTGCTTCGTGCTTATGCTTATGCTTTTGCGGCGACTTCTGCTTTGGTTCGTGCTGGCCTTTTCATCTCACTGCCTACATGTTTCACTGCCCTTCGAGCTACCAAGAGCTCTTCACGAAACTCCGAAAAACTCTGTTTGAACCTCGCCGAAGAAGACTTCCTGGAGTCCACGCAGCCGCTCACCGAGACCCAGAGAAACTCCCGTTGCGTAGCAACCAGCTAACGTTATCCAGGATCCGGCACTACGAGGCTACCCTGAAAAAAATCACCAAGTGTCCCTCCGAACACAACAACTGACTGCCAGCCAAGCAACTCCGTCCCGAGAGGAACCCATGCTCACAGGAGCATCCAAACGCAAGTACATAACTCCATTTTGGCTGAACTGGTGAAAATCGTATCTAAGCGAACACACTAAGGTTGAATTGCTAGTATATTGATTCTCTCAGGTTGTGGTTAAGAAATCGTGTCTGAACGAGACACTTGGGACTCCATTCCTTTCCGTTAACAAACATCACTTTCCCTGCAAACTGTATGAATGAATGCTTGTGTGTCTTAGTAGATTAGATTGTGTGTTAAGAATAGTTCAATAAACCCTTGTTTACCTTTTCATCTATACAAGTGTCTCGGGCTTTGTGTTTATAAGTTATTGCCTCAAAATGATCGATTTTGTTACGGTGCTCATATCAATGGACATAAAATTAATGATATTATTACCGTTGGCCACGAAGTAATATCCTGACCAGAATTGATCAAATACTCTAATGTCGACATATCGGTGGACAAATAAGTTGATAAGGTGTTAAACATTAATTCTAAATTATGTATATGTATATTTATATGTAATTTGGGTCTCTTTCATTGTAATTTGGTTCTCTTGTTTAGCTTTCTTGTAGCTCAAACAGTAGAGCTTGGCGCTAGCAATGCCAAGGTCATGGGTTCGATTCCCAGGAAAAGCAAGAACTGACAAAAATGTAAAATGTGTATCTTGAATGCAATGTAAGTCGCTTTGGACAAAAAAAGTGTCTGCCAAATGCATAAATGTAATTCAATTCCCCGTCGAGTTATTTGATCCAAATCAATTCCTACAACGACGCATGCGCGAGAATATGACGTAGAGCCGGCGTTCTGAAAAAAATAAAATAAAGTGATGATACAGCAATGTAGTTGTATGACTTCACATTTTTAGAATTCAACAGCTTAGATACGGCGCGTCTTCCGCTGCTTATAAACAAAGTTCCTCGCTTCCGGGTCATGTGTCAGAACGCCGGCTCTACGTCATATTCTTGCGCATGCGTCGTGGTGCTTCGTGACTGAAGACAAGAACTTGTTGAATAAAGTCGTTATTTAGATTTTTTTTTTTTTGCGCACAAAAACTATTCTCGTCGCTTCATAATATGATTGTAGAACCACTGTAGTGAGATGGACTTTTTAACTATGTCTTTAGTACCTTTTATGGGTCTTGAGAGAGGAAATGTCATTGCTGTCAATAGAGGCCTTTCTGAGCCATCGGATTTCAACAAAAATATCTTAATTTGTGTTCCGAAGATGAATAAAGGTCTTACGGGTCTCGAACGACATGAGGGTAAGTAATTAATGACAGAATTTGCATTTTTGGGTGAACTAACCCTTTAAACTGCACCAGAAAACACATGATGGAGTGAGAGATCATGTGTGTTGTGACTCTGAGAAGAGCTTTACTACAACTAGTCATCTGAAACGGCACCAAAGAATTCATACATGAGAAAAACATTTCAAGTGCTCATATTTTCTATACTGTATATTGTAATCATTATGTTGACACATTGTAATAAATACTTCAGTGAGCTCACTTAAATTAATACATTGTTAGCTGTGTGATTTGTATATGTACATTTCTGAAATACATAACTTGAACACGGTCACCTCTGATAACAGATCAGTCTAAATTTCTAGAATTAGATATATTCATGTCATTTAATTATGTACTAAGTGTACTAAATTGTCTTTTGATACATGCAATTATGGGAAATAAAACAGAAACAACATCTTGTCTTGATTGATCTATTTAATGAACACTAATCATCACAGCTGTTCGTCATCTAGGTTATCATCATGTGTATATTAAACTGGGTGCACACTGCACGATTTTCAGCTGTCCCAAACGAAAGATTGACATCGTGAAACAACCATGGCGATTTCTGTGATCGTGGCTCCTAATCTGTGGTCCCATGTCGTACAGTGAGAGAGATTCAAAGACGGCTGTTGTCAGCAGGGGCGGACTGGGGCAAAAAAGTGGCCCTGGACTTTATGGCACAAAGTGGCCCATCACACCCTGTCTGCAACACACCTCACCATAAACCCACCAGCTCATTATGCACAGAAAAATTTTAAACACCACTTGCTAACATATAGATGCTATTTATACAGAAATATAAATTATATGTATTTTTTTTATTGAAATGCTTATCATAATGAATAACTGGCATACTTATATATAATTATATATTAACTTATAAATTAATATAATTTTCCTGCTGCACTTGGCAAATAGTGTTTATTTATTTATTTACAAATTTTTAATTATCTTTTCCATACACTGAAGTTTAATATCAATAAGTTCAATACCTACCATAAAATCAGTCCATATACAATGCTATGGTCTAGAAGACTTAGAATGTAGTGCAGAATGTGGACTGTTTTATAGTGCCTTTCTAGTGGTTATAGTATGCTTGGCATCTGTCATTTTATGGAATAGAGCTCAAATTGTGGAAAAGAGTTTAAAAATTATATAAAAAAAAATATAGCACAGCATATTAAAATGATTTCTGAAGGATCATGTCACACTTAAGACTGGAGTAATGATGCTGAAAAGTCAGCTTTGATCACAGAAATAAATTACATTTTACAATAAATTCACATAGAAGACAGCTATTGGAAATTGTATTAATATTTCTTAATATTTGTGGTTTTACTATATTTTTGATCAAATAAATTTATAAATTCGTTAATGTGCATTGTGTGACTAATAACGTAAAAGGCATTAAAATCTGAGAAATTCGAAAAGGTCAGTAGTTTACATCCCTGGAAATTAATCTCCGTCGTTTAACATTTCTTAATCATTAACAGTCCGGAAATATTGCTGTATTGACTTGTCATGTTCAGCTGTTTATGTCTTACCTCGGCTTGCATTCAAGTGCTGCTCAGTTTCTGTGGACAGTAGCTAAATCCTGCATTCTTCGATTTGATTGGATATCTCAAACATTTTGACATTGATGAGCACTTTTAGACCACTGACACTGATCAGGCAATAGGTGTCATCATTGTACAGTCTACATACATGTTGTACCTAAGTTTAATAAATCCATGTTGCACAGTATGATTTGTAATGATCTTACAGGATTGCTAAAATCGTGCAGTGTATCGTCCAGGCTTTACTTCCTCACGTCACTCAGTGTTTGTCTGGTAATACAGTAATAAATGTGTTTGGGATGTACAGTATTATTGTCAACCAAATGATCAGGTCTTGTATCATACAAATAGTTTGGAGTTTACTTTTATCCTTCATTATTGACTGCTTATGATCAATAAAGTACCAAAGCTTCAGTTGGCTGTGTCCGAAACCTGGAAAATGCTGCCTTCAGAGGACACATTTCAAGGTAGGAAGGCATCAAGGCACGTCCGAATCTAATGTTAGCTTCACTTCCTGTCTCCTGAGATACCTTCATCTGATCGATTTTCGAAGGCAGCATAAATGTATCCTTCGCTGCCTTTGATATCCCACAATCCTGTGCGTTCCATTCTGTGTTGAGCTAGAAAAAAATGATGGCATCCAAAAGATGCGTTCGCTGGTCAGTTTGTGTGTAAATGTACATTCTTGACCAACATTGCTCACTTCTGATGTCATTTCGAGTGAGAAATGACTAATGTAATAATTAAATATTTGTTTAGTTCTCACTAAAGCTTGTGCTAGTTTTCTGTAGATCTTTAAACTGTTACACTGCCATAGAAGTCTGTCTGAAATCAGTTTAGTGAGGTGCCTTTATGCACAAACACTGCCTTACAAGTCATTGTCTGATAAGGCAGCAAGACAACAAGTCAGCTGCCTAGGTTTTTGGACGCAGCCCGTGATTTGATTCTGGAACCGGGCCTGTTTAAGAATATGCGGCCCCTTTAAGAAAAATGACGCGCACTGAGCATGCGCAGAAGAGAGAAGCGCGAGCGACGGGACGAGTGCTGAGACCAGTAGAAGCTGAAAGCGACGCTGTTAACGATCGTGACTGAAGGGTAAATGTGGAATATTTCTTTCAGATGCCTTATATTTCCAGTCTGCAGGTGAGAGATGTTTCTCAGATTACAGAGTTTAACATTAATCAGCTCCAGAGTTCACGTGTTTAAGGACCAATGTAATGAAATGTGTTGTGTGTCCTGGTTTATTATTAGAGTGTAATAATATGTTGGCAGAGAGTTTTTCACAGACTCTGACTCTATTACACCAATAAAATGTGCTTAATGTGCCACTTTACAGAAGATCCCAGACATCACCATAATGAATGAGGGGAAAACAGGGAACTTTTGGAGACAAAGAGGCTTTTCAGCAGCTCAGATAAACATGATGGTCCTGATTCTCTCAGACTTTAGACAGGAGTTGAACAAACCTTGTTTTAAATGCAATTAATATCTAACTTGTATCAAAATACTCCACATTCCTGACAGAAAACATGTGTTCACTTCATTTAAATGTCAAATCAACCATTTTATCCATTGAAAAGAATTAAGAATAGAAGGATATCAAGATATCTTTAATACTTTTAGAGTGACAGGCACACAAACTTCGGAAAAATAATATTTATGGCACTCAGACAGGTATATTCTATGAAAAACGAGATACATTTCTAGTTTCAACATTATTTGTTGTTCAGATATTCCTCTGTAAAAGACAAAAGTATCAGCCGTATGCAAAGTGACCCACGTTTGGTTTTTCACTGAAAATGTGTACAATTGACCAATTTACTCTTGGAACCGCATTAAGATCTCCATATCTCTGGCATTTTACCATATGGGGCCTTTACAATGAAGACACCAAAAGAAACGCTTGATAAGAACCAGAATATAAGAGGATTTTAGGATATCATTAATACTTTTTGAGTTACAGGCATACAAACTTGGGGCAAAAAACACAAGAAGTGTTTTCCCCCATTTTTAAAAGCTCACTGTTGGCATAAATTGCAACAAAGTTGACAGATTTTACTAGTAGACCAATCTCTCTGTAAAATAAAATGATCATTTGTACCCCCCTGTAATAGGGCTGTAGTCAAGTCCACCTTTGTCGAGTCCAAGTCCAGGACTAGTCAAGACCGAGTCCAAATGAGACGGTCAAGAGAGAGACAGAAAAAAAAGAATCTTCAAGACCGTGTACTTAACTATGGATCATTTATGTGATGCGAGAGACAGCAAATCTTCTATTCTAAGACAATAATTTTGCATTATATTTGCAATGATAAAAAAGCATGTGCAGAGTAACACTGGATCAAATTAGACATTTTATTTACTTTAGGTATAGCAATTTAACTAAAGTCACATAAAGCTGTAGTGCAACTTCACATTTCAGTCTTTTTATTATAGTGTAACAATCACATTCTGGGCTGCCAATAGAAAATGTAACAAATAACAAGCAACACAGGAGTCACTAAAATGTTTTCCCATTCTTGATCTTATTAATTATCCTAAAGAATCCACAGTACAAAGTAACCAAAATAATAAGGAGCATTTTCAACAGCCCTCCCAAGCAAGGCTGTGAAGCAATAAACATGAACACCTTCAGCTGTGTGTGTTGTGTGTGTGTGTGTGTGTGATCACATTTAGGGTTTTTTTGCAATGACTTGCAATAAATAAATAATTAAGTGTGCATATTAGTTACCTGGTTGTTTTTAAATTCATTACAGGATTAGAATATAATATTTGAATATAACTAAATGTTGTTTCTAGAGCAGCAATATTAAAGCTTACGGCAGCAAAGTCACTATATATATATGTATATGTACACTACCAGTCAAAAGTTTGGAAACTGTACTATTTTGATTGTTTTTGAAAGAAGTCTCTTCTGCGCACCAAGGCTGCATTTATGGTATTAAAAATACAAAAAAGCTGTAATGTTGTGAAATATTATTAAAATGTAAAATAAGTGTTTTCTATTTGAATATATTGTAAAATGTAATTTATTCCTGTGATCAAAGCTGAATTTTCAGCATCATTACTCCAGTCTTCAGTGTCACATGATCCTTCAGAAATCATTCTAATGTATGGATTTGATGCTCAAGAAACGTTTATGATTATTATTGAATGCATTTGTGTAAAAACATTTTTTTAGGATTCTTTGATTAATAGAAGGTTCAAA
The DNA here is from genome assembly GCA_039654625.1 of Rhinogobio ventralis. Classification (NCBI taxonomy): domain Eukaryota; kingdom Metazoa; phylum Chordata; class Actinopteri; order Cypriniformes; family Gobionidae; genus Rhinogobio; species Rhinogobio ventralis. The sequence goes on from CM077199.1 coordinate 33,630,109, forward strand.
AGAACAGCATTTATCTGAAATAGAAAGCTTTTGTAACATTGTACTACCGTTCAAAAGTTTTGGGTCTGTAAGATTTTTTTTCTATTTTTTGGGAAAGAACTTAAAGAAATTAATACATTTATTCAGCAAGGATGCATTAAATTAATCAAGTGACAGTATAGACATTTATAATGTTGCAAAAGCTTTATATTTCAGATAAATGCTGTTCTTTTGAACTTTCTATTCATTAAATAATACAATTCAGTAACTTATCTTTGATTTCTCCAGATCTGGTCCTGTGGGCGTCAGTATCTCACAGTGATCACAGTTCACACCTGCAGTGAAGCCCCTCCCACAACAATTCACCAATAAATACTGGGAATATTCCCATCATCCTACAAGAGAAGGACAAACTCCAGGTGTAGCAGCTGAAATCTGTGTGACTGTTAAAGATGGAGTTTATTAAAGAGGAGATTGAAGACATGAGTGATCCAGAACCATCCAGAATAAAACATGAAGATACTGAGGAACAAATAGGTTGGTGTCCATTCTTGATTCTTCATTATTGACTGCTTTAGTAGCTGTGAAATAATAATCAGTATATGGATGATAAATGATAGAGAAATGCATCTAAATGATCATAACCCAGTTTTAATCGCATTAACAAGTGAATGACTGAACTGACCTTTGTACATCAAAGATACTTTATACTCACACAGACAGATACCTGATGCCTTGTTTCCTGCTTTTTAATTTTCACATTTAACCTCATTGAACTGATTCTGACTACTTTATATGTTTATTTTAGATCAGATGGAAGTGACGGAGCAAAGACACAAACTAAATGAAGTAAAGAAACTCTGTGACTTCAAAACTCAAGGAACAAAACCCCAAAAGCTGCACACCTGCTCTCAGTGTGGAAAGAGTTTCCAAAATAAAGGAAACCTTAACAAACACATAAGAATTCACACTGGAGAGAAACCGTATACATGCACTCAGTGTGGGAAGGGTTTTTCTCAATCATCAGATCTCAGTGTTCATCTGCTCCGTCACTCTGGAGAAAAACCATTCAAGTGTGATCAGTGTGGTAAAGGATTTAATTCATCGTCAAATCTAATACAACACCTCAAAGTTCATTCAGATGAGAAGCCTTATGTGTGTTCTCTCTGTGGAAAGAGTTTTTCAAGGTTGGACAGTTTTAAACTGCACCAGAAAACACATACAGGAGTGAGAGATCATGTGTGTTGTGACTGTGGGAAGAGCTTTACTGCATCCTGTGAACTGAAACGGCACCAAAGAGTTCACACTGGAGAGAAACCGTACACATGCACTCAGTGTGGAAAGAGTTTTTCTCAAGCATCAGGTCTCAGTGTTCATCTGCTCCGTCACTCTGGGAAAAAAACATTTAACTGTGATCAGTGTGGTAAAGACTTTATTTTGTCATCAGATCTAAAAGACCACCTGATAGTTCATTCAGATGAGAGACCTCATGTGTGTTCTCTCTGTGGAAAGAGTTTTTCACGGCTGAAGAATTTTAAACAGCACCAGAAAACACATGATGAAGTGAAAGATCATGTGTGTTGTGACTGTGGGAAGAGCTTTACTAGAGCTGACTGCCTGAAGCGGCACCAAAGGATTCATACTGGAGAAAAACCTTTCAAGTGCTCATATTGTGACAAAAGTTTCACTCGGTTGGGACGCCTGAAATCACATGAGCGAGTTCATACTGGAGAGAAGCCGTACCACTGTACTCAGTGTGAGAAGAGTTTCAAAGATTCATCAGGTTTAAAAAATCATCTGTTTATTCACACTGAAGAAAAGCCATTTAACTGTGATCAGTGTGGTAAAGATTTTAATTTGTCATCACGTCTGAAACAACACCTGATAGTTCATTCAGATGAGAGGCCTCATGTGTGTTCTCTCTGTGGAAAGAGTTTTTCACGACTGAAAAGGTTTAAACTGCACCAGAAAACACATGATGAAGTGAGAGATCATGTGTGTTTGTGACTGTGGGAAGAGCTTTATTACATCTAGTCATCTGAAATGGCACCAAAGAATTCATACTGGAGAGAGACCTTACAAGTGCGCATATTTTCTATATATTGTAATCATTATGTTGACAACTTGTAATAAATACTTCAATGAGATCACGGTTTCTGGCCTAAATTAATACATTGTTAGCTAACTGCGTGACATTTCTGAAATACATAAGTTTGACACAGTCACCTCTGATAACAGATCACTCTAAATTGTAATGTAAACAAATGCAGTTTCTGTAAAGCTGCACTGAAACGATATGTATTGTGGAAAACACTATACAAATAGTTGAGTTGAATTGTGACACAAGTTTTTCCACTCAACAGTCAACAATAGGGATGGGCGATACCACTTATTTTGTTTTCGATACGATACCGATACCTTCAAGGCCAGTATCACCGATATCGATACCGATACAATACTTCTAAACTGAACTTTTAAATTATTAAATGTGTTACATTATTAAAATTACTAAGAGTAAAATGGGTAAAGATACCCACATAACATTATATTTGAAAGGCATTTAACATTCAATATGCCTTAATTGCAACTTATTAGATCATATTTTTTTTACACATGGTTAAAAAGTTTAGTTGTAGTGCTAACCATGGAAATCTACAAATACTAGTTGAACTACAGTCACTGTAGTAAATAAACCAGGGTTCATTTTCACAAGGGACTGCCAGTGACAGGACGTTGCACCCATAAAATGCAACCTTTTTATTCTGACAGTGTATGATTTATATTAACATTAGTTACAGAATAGGACATGATCCATATCAACTTTTAACATTAAATTTAAAGAGTGTAATTGCACTATGTAGGCTACAATTTCTATTTGTTTATTATGAAATAACTTCTGATGAGCATTATTCTGGACTGTGTGTTCAAAAGCATCAATGGTTTCTTATTATATATTTTTTTGGAAATTTTTTTGCAGCTCTGTTTGAATACAGTGTCATCAGTGAGCAAACGCTCTCTCTGTGATTGATTGGTTCTGTCTTGCAGCATTTGCGTGCATTCAGATCATGGTTCAGATGAGCAGGAAAATAGTCCTATACTATACAATTAATATGAGTTATTCATTTTGTATGCATAAAAGAATCTTTTTAAATAAACATAATTACTGGTAAAAAAAAAAAAAAAAAACACCAGTGTATCGATATTTTTATTTGAGTATCAACTTTTCGATGCTCACATCAGTATCGATATATCTATACGCCCATCACTAGTCAACAGCTCTCACAGTGTAAATAAAGTCGGATTGGACTGTGTCTAAATAGTTATTTCTAGAATTAGATATATTCATGTCATTTAATTATTTACTAAGTGTACTAAATTGTCTTTTGATACATGCAATTATGAGAAATAAAACAGAAACAACATCTTGTCTTGATTGATCTATTTAATGAACACTAATTATCACAGCTGTTTGTCATCTAGGTTATCATCATGTGTATATTAGTTCCTCACGTCACTCAGTGTTTGTCTGGTCACATCTTAATACTGTAATAAATATGTTTGGGATGTACAGTATTATTGTCAACCAAATGATTAGGTCTTGTATCACACAAAGAGTTTGGAGTTCATTTTTATCCTTCATTATTGACTGCGTACGAACAATAAAGTACCAAAGCATCAGTTTACCAGGTTTGGTGGATGTAGATAGAAAATAATAGAAATTTTAAACAATGAACAAACTGTTGATCATTTGCATTATATACAGATGGTTTTAAACATCCCAGTACTGCAGTAAGATGTAATTGTGAACAAATATAATGGATTTAGAAAAATCATTAGGATTTTATAACTGGAGAAAAAAAAACAATTGATCTAAAACCAAACAGAATGTCTCAAAACATACAACTAGAACAGAAGCCAAAAACTTTTTTACATGTCATCATTGTGGAAAGAATTTTAAATGTTAATGGAACTTTAAGGAACTCTTAATAATTCACTCTGGAGAGAAACTGTTCTCCTGCTGTCAGTGCGGAAAGAGTTTCAAATGGGCAAACCGTCACAAAGATGGAAGACTGGATATTAAAAAATAATCAGCAAGGTTCATTAAACAGGAAGGCAGTAAAGCATGACAGCATGCGTGACACAACACGAACAACGACCAACAGACACAGAGTGAAGGTGAGGAACTTAGGCCTAGTCCATACATACACAGGTATTTTTATAAAGTTTTTCCTCCATTGTTTAAAAAAATAATATTGTCCACACAAGCACGGTTTAAAAAAAATCTCTGTCCACATGAAACCGCAAAAACGCTATGAAGTGTAGTCAAGAGCATGCCAAGCCAACAGGTGGCGATATAACCATAACCATAAAGCCATGTTGGCCAATCAGAAGCCTAAAATAAAGGTTATTGTCATAAGCAGTGTCCTGCGTAGTATTGCATTCTGATGCCTCTGTTCTGCAATATAATGGGAGAACTGTGCATAAATCTGTATACATGTGACAAACCCTGTTAGCACAGTTATTAGCAGCAATATTTTGGCTATGTCCGCCATTGCACAGACTCGCCTCATGTAAACAAAGGAGATAGCGGCGCACAATCTGACGTCAAACAAAGGAGATATCAGCAGCGCGCACTGATGTCACAAGCCAAAATATCCGGTTTCACTGTCTACACGACAACACTGCAACCAGAGATTTTGAAAATATTCAAAAAAGTTTGGTTTCAGTGACCGGATACTGCGTTTGAGTGTGGACCGCATATAAAAAGCTGCAGTTTTGAAAATACCCGTGTTTTCTGCATCAAGGCAAGAGATCAGTTGCTGATTATGCCATCGAATTTAAAACTCTTGCAGCCACTAGTGAGTGAAACCCAGCAGCGCTGGCAGCTCATTTTTTGGATGGATTGGTGGTGGACATAAGGATGAGATCTATGCTTGTGACCCCCCGGAACTCCTGGATGACATTATTGATCTCGTCATTCGTTTGGATTCCCGTATGGAATTGAGGAGTAAAGTTCAGGGAAGTACCAGATGGTCACGGGTTGAGTCATCTGTTTCCTGCCCTGCTTTCTGAGTCCTTGAATAATCTAACCCTGAACCTATGCAGGTGGGGAGAATAAGTTTGTGGCAAGCAGTCGAGGCAGAGGGACCGTGAGAGAACGGCACGTGGCCTGGCATTATTGATAATGAGCGCCAGCTGCGGGCCGCACCGGATGCATCGAGGAAGGAGCGACGACAGTGAAGGACAAGAGAGGACCAGGCCTGGATTTTATGTTGTGTTTTGTTTATATTTTATTATGTGTGCGCAGCAGTCGTCCGTAAGGAGGCTACCGTTTTTACTTTCAGTTTGTGTTTATTTATTAAAGTTGTTAAACGTTCGCCGGTTCTCGCCTCCTCCTTCCCATAACAAAGGATATCGTTACATTGGTACCCATCATGGCGGACGGCAGCAGACATGCTGTCGGAGAGCCCTCACTGCTGAGGGGGATCGCGGTGCTGAGGAGGTCGGGCAGCGCGGAAGAGTGAAGAGAGGCAGTGGTGCTGGAGCGATGGAAGACCCAGTGGGACGGAGAGCTTGCTGCTGTGCTCCTGTGTCAAGGTGGGGTGGCTGCCGTCTGAGAGGGAGCGGAGGATTTGCCGCCGTTTGCCGTGGCCCGGAGCCTGCTGCCGTCCGCCATGATGGGTAGGAGCAGGGGACGGGGGAGGAGCATGCCGGCTGCCCTCAAACGGAGGAGCCATCACCGGCCGCCAGGAGGTGGAGGAGGGTCGAGCCGCCCACCGAGCGTCCAGTACCATCGCATGGCACCATGAGTGAGAGCCTCCCAGCTGGTGGAGAACCGAGCGGCAATGTGTCTGGGAACCGGACCAAGATTTTTTTTTTACCTCTCTCCCCTCTCTCGTCCCTGTCGCCCCTCATGCTTCCGCCTCCTTTTCTCTTGCCTTGTCTCGTCGGAGGGAGGGGGAGAATAGAGCGTAGTCTCGGGAGTACCCCTCCGGCCTGCGAGGAGCGATGGGGGTATGTGGCAAGCAGTCGAGGCTGAGGGACCGTAAGAGAACGGCACATATCTCACGGAGGAGCTCAGATGCATAAAGGGAGGAGCGACAACAGTGAAGAACGAGAGAGGACCAGGCCTGGATTTTCCGTTATGTTTTGTTTATGTTTTATTATGTGTGTGTTTTTACTTTTATTTTGTGTTTAGTTTTGATTAAAATCTTTCAATGTACCGCCTCCTTCTTCCCATAACAACGGACTTCATTACCACGTTTTACTACTGAAGAGAAGCAACGTCGACTTTTAAAGGGGCTTTGTCTATATTGTAGCGGTCATGGTCATGTCGCAGCAGTTTGTCCTTCCTGCTTCAGTGTTACTGAATGGCTTGGTTGTTGATGTCGATTGGGCTCATTATTATGGTCTTCCCATTTATTCTCCCCCCATCCTCTCACCGCTCACTCCTTTAATGGACAACAGCTCGGTCCGGTAAGTTTGGTTACCTCTGGTAACCACTAGGAGGAACTAAAATTGTATTTATTCACCCCTTCTATTTCTATTGTGTTGGGTTACCCTTGGCTTTCCCTTCATAATCCTCATATTAACTGGACAGATAACACCATTTTATCTTGGAGTTCTCATTGTCATGCATCTTGTCTTGTGTCTGCTCCATCTTCTGTTTTTTCTTCTGTATTGCAGGAAGAGGAGGTGGATCTCTCTCTGGTCCCTGCCATGTATCATGATCTGGGTGCGGTCTTCAGTCGGTCCCGAGCTGCCCATCTACCTCCCCAATGACCATATAATTGTGCCATTGATCTTCTTCCTGGCAGTTCTCCGCCTCGTGGACATCTTTTCTCCTTGTCCACACCCAAATGGGTGGCCATGGAGAAATATTTGTCGGATTCTCTAGCAGCAGATTTGATTTGTCCCTCTTCTTCTCCGTCGGTAACGGGGTTCTTTTTTGTGAAGAAAGAGGATGACTCTTTGCGTCCCTGCATTGACTATCGTGGGGTGAATGGCATAACTGTTAAGAACAGGTACTCCCTGCTTCTTATGTCCACAGCCTTCGAGGTCCTGTGGGGTTCTACACAAAATTGGACCTACACAATGCTTATCATCTGGTTCGGATTAGGGAGGGGGATGAGTGGAAGACGGCCTTTAACACGCCCACTGGGCATTTTGAATATCTGGTTATACCTTTCGTGCTGTCCAACACCCCGGCCGTCTTCCAGGTGTTCGTCAATGACGTACTGAAAGATATGATTAACAACTTTGTCTTTGTGTACCTGGATGATATTTAAATTTTTTCTTGTTCATTACAGGTGCACGTCCAGCATGTACTTGTGCTTTTCATGCCCAGTCAGTTTCGTTCTTGGGGTCTATCATCTCGGCAGAGGGGATTCGCATGGACCCTGTGAAGGATGGGTCTGTCTCCGACTGGCCGGTACCTGGCTCAAGAAAAGCATTGCAACAATTTTTGGGCTTTTTTTTACAGGCCCACCTTTTTTACAGGTGTTTTATAAAGAATTTCAGCCAGATGGCGGCTCCTCTGACAGTGTTAACCTCCACCAAGTCCAAATTTTGTTGGTCTAGTGTTGCTCAGGCAGCTTTTGATGATTTGAAATCCAGGTTTACTACTGCTCCTATCCTTATTTTGCTGGATCCCTCATAATAATAAGTTACATCCTTGGTTGGAGGGGACGACGATTCCATTTTTGGTGTGGACTGATCATAGGAATCTGGAGTATATTCAATCAGCCAAATCGTTTGAACTCCAGAGAGGCTCGTTGGGCACTGTTTTTTGGGCGCTTCAACTGTCTTACAGACCGGGTTCTTAAGAATGTTAAGCCTGATGCTCTGTCCTGGCAGTTTGGTGCGCCTGTCGACGAGTCTCCACCTGATACCATTTTGCCTTCGGGCCGTGTGGTGGGGGCCATCACCTGGGGTGTCGAAGGTTGGGTCAGGCGAGCGCTAGCCCAGGTTGAGGTGTCCATGGGGTGTCCAGCAGATCTGTTATTTGTGCCTGACACAATCTGCACCACTGTCTTACAGTGGAGTTACTCTTCCAAGCTCACGTGTCATCCTGGTGTGAGGAGGTCGCTGGCAGCCATCCATTAGCTTGGTTTTTGGTGGAAGGCCATGGCTGAGGACATCCGTCGGTTCGTGAGGGCTTGTGAGGTTTGTGCTCAAAACAAATCTTCCAATCAACCTCCCGTTGGTCTGCTTCACCCCCTCCCCATCCCGCCCCTGGGCACATATTGCCCTGGATTTTGTTACTGGTTTTCCTCCATCCTGTGGCAATACTGTGATCCTTACAGTGATGGATCGCTTTTCCAAGGCAGTCTACTTCATTCCCCTCCCCAAACTCCCCTCGGCTAGGGAGGCGGCCCGGGTGGTCATTGACCATGTCTTCCGGATTCACGGCCTTACAGAGGATGTGGTCTCTTACAGGGGGCCCCAGTTCAGGTCCCAGTTCTGGAGGGAATTCTGTTGACGACTGGATTCCACCAATCTGTCCTCAGGATTCCATCCACAGACCAACGGCCAAATCGAACATGCAAACCAGGATCTTGAGCGGATGCACAATCACAGTGACGCCGACTGGGTTAAGCATTTACTGTATCTCAAGGAAATGTTGCAGCACGATCTGCCAGTCTCTTCAGAAGAAGATTACAAACGGGGAACGCCAAATGATTACACACAACAATTTTGTTTTGGTGGTTTTCTTGACGATGTGAGTACAGAACTTTTTTACTTTAATGGTAACGTTAGACATTTTTTACATTTGCCTAAAACATATGGAACTATTCCTAGATGTTTTGATTCTCGCGCCGCCTGAGCTGACACTGACAGGCGGTTGTCATGACAATGACGTAGTTTAGGGTGGCACAAGTTCACGTTCATTCTCACACACACACACACACACTCTCACACACGTGCACTCACACACACACTTTCAGTGAAATGGACTCACAAACCGTTTCAGCGTCGCGTTTATTTTGCTGATGCTGAGTGTCGTAACTGATGGTGCTGCTCAGGTCGCAATTTCAATCACACAGCATGGAGCAGTGTATGCCTACAGGAATATCTGGACCACAGCCAATCAGAGGGAAAGACCCACCCATCTCCATACACAGGTTTTGTTACCGCCGGCGCTCACTGGAAGACTACATTATCCAGCATTGCTTGAGATCTACAGCAAACTACAGCAACTCAAATAACTCAAAATACACAGCACTTTTTCCCCCTTGTGGTGGTTCTAAATGGTATAATTTTGTACAAAGTTGGAAAGTAATGGTAATGATTTAAGTAGTATTTTGTGTGCTTTATTATGCAGTTTTAAAGTAAAAGTAATCTGTTTTGATAGTTCAATACACTGTTAATTATAACAACTAGCTGAAAAAAAAATATTGCTAAAATTAGAACAAAGACTTAACTTGAGACTTGACTTGACTTGGACCGCAGGAACTTGTGAACATGTCTGACTAAAGGCAACAATAATAATCAAAAGGTGAACATTTATTAATATGCAATTTAATAAATGTGTATTGTTTAACTATTATTCATTAAACTAAATGAACCCAAAGTATGTTGGAAATGAACATTTATTAATATGTTTAATAAATTAACATTATTAATAAATGTTCATTTCCAACATACTTTGGGTTCATTTTAAGCAAGCAATACAGTAATTTTTTTAACAATAGTTGAGTTAAATAAAACTACCTAGCAAACTATCCATTTTCAACCCAACTTGGGTTGTTTTTAACCCAGCATTTTTTAGAGTGCAGAAGCTTGCGTTCTGCAAGTGAACGACGCCTCATGCTTCCATCCTAAAGAGGCACAAAATCACTCTCATGGACCTTTTCCTGGACTGTTCCCACCTGGTGGAGCAACCTGCCTCTCTCAATTCGAGCAGCCGAGTCTGTAGCCATTTTAAAAAAACATCTAAAGACGTCCAGCAGCACCTGACCAATTAAGACTAGCACCTATTCTATTCATCTTCTTTTTACTTAAAAAAAAAAAAGAAAGGAAGAAAACCCTATGTGTATTGCGCTAGACTAACAGACTTGTTACAGCAAATCATGCTGTTGCCCCTTGTGGTCTGATTGCTTCTATTTCTCTTCTCTTTTGTAAGTCGCTTTGGATAAAAGCGTCTGCTAAATGATTAAATACAAATGAGTCATACAGGCAGGTTCTCAGATGAGTCTGGATCAATAGGAAGGTATCTCTGGTGAGTATAGCTGTCGGCAGAGGTGGAAAGAGTATTGAAATTTTTTTTATCTCTTTTATTTCAACAGAGGTGAAGAGTGCATGTTATCATGACCACAATAGACACATTCATGGGAAATACTCTAGGTTAAAATAAACCACAAAAAAGTACTGTTACGTTGCTGAAATACAGTGGTGGTCAGAATTATTGGCACCCCTGGTAAATATGATCAAATATGGCTGTAAAAAAATAAATCTGCATTGTTTATCCTTTTGATCTTTTATTCAAAAAATTGACAAAAATCTAACCTTTCATTGGTAAAAGAATTGAAAGTGGGGGGTAAATCACATTATGAATTAAATGCTTTTCTCCAAAACACGTTGGCCACAATTATTGGCACCCTTTTATTAAATACTTTTTGCAGCCTCCTTTTGCCAAGATAACAGCTCTGAGTCTTCTTCTATAATGCGTTTAGTGAACACCTGACAAGAGATCAGAGACCATTCCTCCATACAGAATCTCTCCAGATCCTTCAGATTCCCAGATCCATGTTGGTGCTTCTTCTCTTCAGTTCATCACTCATTTTCTATAGGGTTCAGGTCAGGGACTGGGATGGTCATGGCAGAAGCTTAATTTTGTGTTCAGTGACACATTTGTGTGTTGATTTTGATGTTTGTTTTGGATCGTTGTCCTGATGGAGGATCCAACCACGGCCCGTTATCAGATTTCTAGCAGAGGCCGTCAAGTTTAGATTTTTTATCTGTTGGTATTTACTAGAATCCATTATACCATGAATCTGAACAAGATGTCCAGGACCTCCAGCAAAAAAATAGGCCCACAACATTAAAGATCCAGCAGTATTTTTAACCAAGGGCATGGGGTACTTTTTATCCCTGTTTGCACCAAACCAATCTGGTGGATCTGCTGCCAAAAAGCTCTTTTTATAGTTTCATCTAACCACAGAATCCGGTCTCTTTTGAATTTCCAGTCGTGTCTGACAACTGAATATGCTGGAGTTCGTTTCTGAATTTTTCTTGAATCCCTCCTGAACAACATGTGGTGATGTAGGGGTTGTTTGATTTTTTTTTTAAATTATTTTTAGGCTTTCTGACCCCAAGACTCAACTAATCTCTGTGATTCTCCATCTGTGATCCTTGGAAAAACTTCAAAAACTGGCCACATCAAAACTTTCCTCCTTGCCGTGCATTAGGACGGTATGGACACACGTCCTCTTTCAGGCAGATTCGTAACATTGGAACTTCTTAATTATTGGGAATTTTCAATGCTTTAGCTATTTTCCTACAGCCACTTTCTATTTTGTGAAGCTCAACAATCTTTTGCTGCACATCAGAACTATATTCTTTGGCTTTAGTCATTGTGATGAATGATTAAGGGAATTTGGCCTTTTTGTTTCCTCATATTGATACTCCTGTGTCCATATTTTTTTGATAAAAAATATCAATATTCACTATCATTTTCAATACCATTTCAAACTGCCACATACTGTGTACTTCCATATAAATATTTTTATCCATCCATTTAGCCAAGGAAATCATTATTTTCTAGCTTCAAAAAGCACAAGACTCATTGTAGAACTAATCTATTTGAATGGACAGGTTTAATTTCAAGTCTTCTGAAGAGACATGTCTGCTTCATAAAATGAACAGATTTTTATATATGGGCTTTTGTTTACATATTTTGTAATGCTTTTGTAACATTGATCAACTAACCATTACAATAATTACACTTAAACATTTACTCTGTGTATTTGTGTCTTTACAATAGGGTAAATTTGTTGCAATAGCTTACACGTAGCACAAAGAAGCTTGATTTCAAACATGATGAACATTCGTTTTTGAAGTCCATAAAAGTGCATATATCCGTCATATAACTGCTCCACACGACTCAGGGGGGTTAATAAAGGCCTTCTGAAGCAAAGTGGTGCGTTTGTGTAAGAAAAATATCCATATTTAAAACTTTATAAAGTAAATTATCTAGCTTCTGGCGAATCGCCTTCCGTATTCAACTTACGATAAAAAGTGTAGCGCCTCTCGCAGTTCAAAATGCTTACGCTACGTCTGACGAGCGTAACTGGTGTGCAATGTTGTCAGACGTAGCGTAAGCATTTTGAACTGCATATTTAATATACCTTGGAGGACAACAGCAGTTAGATCTCTTCTGATCTCTAGATCATAAACATGAATATTGTGTTTGCCTGTTGTTAGTGCCTGATAATCTTCCTGCATTATCTTTTCAGTTCTGGATTCATGGTGAATAAAGCAGTTAAGTTCTGGGCCTACATCTCTTGTCTCCATCTCTGAGCTTTGATTACCTTCTCCAATGAGCATCATATCTGCTTCAATACTGTCTTGGATTTGACCTTCCATTGGACAAAGTGACTGAATGTCTTCCACAGTTTGCACTGATGCATAACACCAGCTAGATATCTGGCAACTTCAGCACTAGGTATATAGTCATATATATATATATAAAGTCCCTTTCTAAAGACTTTTCGGTTTAAAATGGATGTGGTGACATTTGTCTGTCTTAAAACAACTATAAAACATTGTCCAAATTTGGCTTAATTTTTGAGGTAAATGATCTTTGAAAAGTTTGAAAAAACCATGTTATGAACATAAAATTAAGCTAAAGTAAGCTAAAAGCTTACCAGCCAACTATGGTAACGTTAGTGTTTGTTGATTGGTGTTTATATTTGTTTAAGCTTGACAATCTGGCTTTTTGTTTATTTTCTAATATATATTTCTAATTACAGATAAGTACAAAGATTAAATTGTAAAAAGGGATGCTTATAAGAGATTGTACATCTAAAACTGCTGAGGCTGTGAAGGGTTTTGATTATATTACCCACCAGGTACATTGTACTCAGCGTATCATCATTTGTCATTTTGTGAAAAATTAATTAAATCATTTTTTTGTTTTTCCCTTCAGATCAGCTGCTATAGAAGACAGAGTGCAGAGACAAGTGAAGAAGAGAGTAGTAAGTATGATTTAATCTCTGTTATTTAATTGTTTTTGTTTTTTGGTAAAGCCGCAGGTCACTTGTCATAGTCGTCCTGGCATACACCATTTTGCACAACTGAACACTGACCATTTGTTACAATAGCAAAATATGTGGGAGAGCGTTGCTATAATGTGACTATATTGTATTGCAATAGGTAGCACTTTAAAGTCAATACCAAATAATTTGTAATAGAAAGAATTTAAGGTGAGACACGGCAGGTGAAAACATTTTTCATGCAGTGGTCAATTTTGAGATTTTGGGCCAGTTTTCTCCCTTAACATGTACGCTATCATGTCAAAATAAAAAAGATGCCAACATTACACATTAAGGTGGTTATTTCATTATATTTTGTCAACTTGGAAATCACCAAAAGTTAGCATTCTAACGCGAGCTCCCGTGCCGTCTCCATTCACAGAAACATGTCATGCCTGGTATCATTGCAAAGCTCTCAGTCTCATACACAGCGCTGTCTAATATCCAAATATGGGCATTTCCTTTGTAGAAATAACCAACCGCGAAAGTTTGCTGGGGAATCTACAGCCGAAAACCACATCTGATTAGTCGATGTGAATTTCTGACTACGTGATTGGTTCTCACGCGTCACATGATATGCGCTGCCGCTTCCTTGTTTATTCTCCGCCTGAGAGAAAATGCAGACAACGCCGAAATCAGCTCATAAACGTTCACAGAAAAGACGGCAACAGCTGTCACTTGCAAGAGCTAGTAAAAAGAAAGTAAACAACAACAGATTAGACGATGAAACCCCATCAGCGAAATATTATACACTACTGATATTAATGAACTGAATATATATTTTGTTTGTAGGTTGGGGGTTTCAATAGAAATGTATGAAATTATACAATATAAAACTTTAAAGGCCGTTTTCTCAAAATGAGTTTTTTCTCACACTCAGATATATCCACTTCAGTAGCACCTACAAGCACCAAATGTCTTACACTTAACTATATTCTGAAGGCTTTTACAGAGGGATTTGTTGATATATCATTCCTATCCTGAGTCCTTTTACTCCAAAAAAACATGGCGAAAATTGATTTTTTTAAGGCTATTGTCAGTATTCTCTAAAGCACAAAATAAGATATCCTCTGTAAAAGCCTATTCATCTAATATGAATACTGGTGCAGATTCTGTGAAGATCACTCGGTGCGGGGCTGATCACAGGTGAGTACGTTCGCTTCAGGTATGTGTATACCAAGCAGTCACAGTTCATTAATACTCGTCCTTTCTCCTTCAGACGTGGTCGATATCAAGAAAACTCGAGGGAAACACTGGAAGCTCTGGAGAGCACGGGATCACAGGTGATGGGAAACTAACAGGTATCCTGGAGATAGTGATGTTACGTCTGACACCGACGCTCCAAAGCTTGCTTCAAACTCGAACGGTCCTTGCAATGAACCACTGCTTCGGAGCTTGTATCATTATGGCATTAGTCACGTGAAAATGACGTCTGAAGCAAACACACTGGTTCACTCCTGTATTGAACCACCTGACTGCTTTGACAGCCCAATCCAGTGTTGACAGGTTTGAAACCTGGTGGCTGTATTTCTTATAAAAGTGAAGCCAAACCATGGCAACACCGTGGGTTGTAGTAGTCGGTGTTTGGATTGCCGTTATTGTTGAGGAGAGTGGATTGAGTTTATTTTAGTGTTGTGATGGAGCCAGCAAGAAAGAGAAGTATTCCTTGCATACTCCTAATATTTCATCCAATAATTTTAAACCTGGTCCTTTCCAATTTCCAGATTTCGTTTTTGGAAATGTATGCAAATGAGCGTATATTTAAGTAGTATATAAGGCCTCATTTGCATATTAAAACAATACATTTTTTTCGTATGTTTATGCCAGTAATAAACTGGAGAAGTTTCACAGTGATATCTTCTAATTTAAAAAAATCCCTATTCACCTGTAGTGTCTCGCCTTAGTGACAAAATCTGGTTATGGTTACACTTAAAATAGTTACAAAATAGATGTATGAGATGATAAAAACGAATACCATTAATCGTACCCAGAGTATGTTACCTGAGAGATAGGAAGAGAGAGAGATAGAAAAAGAGCCAAAGAGCAGGCCCCAAGAAAAGAGAGAGAGAGTCAGAGAATCACAGAGAAGAGTTCTTTTATCCTTTCCTGGACCTGAAACCCAAATGTGAGACATTCAAACTGACCAATCAGATAATTACATCTTCCCCCACTATAAAGGTGTGACAATTCATAGACCCCCGATGTACACACACCTTGGCCTACAGGCCTATCAGCATCTCTGTCTTTAGGAATTCCAAATGGCCCTTCTGGTAAGAAAGATGGGGGATGAAACAATAAAGCAAATGTCTTTGTTTAATTTCAAATATCTTTGATTATTTTCAATCCTGCAAGGACAAAAATGGACGTGTCAAGCTTGATGAAGAGATAGTCAAAGCTTTGAAAGGTAAACTGAGAAGTCAGCGGAATTGTAATGCATATCTATGCAAATTGTATACTATATATTATATTCAAAAAATGGATGCAAAACGTTCAATCATTGGTTCATTTTATATAAATATTTTTCCCTTTTACAGATCCTGTGATAAAGAAGTCAGCAAACATTACAGTGTCTAAATTGCAAGCCCTCAGTTGCAGAAAATGCAAGTCGTACTCAAAGAAGTGACCATCTGTCAGAGATCAGTCAAGCTCGGTCCCATCCACTACTCAACCATCACTCTCCCCAGAATACTAATCACTCACACCTGCTTCCCATCAACAACCTCATCACCAGGCACAATATAACACTCACCACAGCCTCAGTTCAATGTCAAACCTCCAACAGGAACAGACCATATTCTGATGTCTCCTGACCCGCCGATACACCCAAAGATCCCAAGACGTAACGTATACTAACCTCTGTGTCATTGCCCTACTGTCTCCAGGATACCTGTTCGTTTCCCATCACCTGTGATCCCGTGCTCTCCAGAGCTTCCAGTGTTTCCCTCGAGTTTTCTTGATATCGACCACGTCTGAAGGAGAAAGGACGAGTATTAATGAACTGTGACTGCTTGGTATACACATACCTGAAGCGAACGTACTCACCTGTGATCAGCCCCGCACCGAGTGATCTTCACAGAATCTGCACCAGTATTCCTTGCATACTCACTTTGCACTCTTAGTATCTTAATAAACACTGTGTTTGGATTCACTTACCTCTGCCTCCTTGCATATATCCTGACACCGTCCACTTGAAGATGCTGTGACATTTAAACTCTTCTGTTTCTTTGTTTGGTTTGTAAAAATAAAAAAAATGCATTATTCACTTCTGCACTCCCAGGTGAAAAAGACTGGCTATTAAATGTACTTGAGTATGTTTTAGTACAATACAAATATAATATAAACATACTATTTGAATTCAAGTGCATTTTTAATACATTTAGTTCGTCCTTTTCACCTGGGCTTTGTTTTCCAGTAACTTTTATTCATTGATGGGGCTGGGGCACAGACTCAGAGAGGGGTGGCACATTTAAATGCATGTAAACCGTGAACCAGTATAAATAGCCCTACATCTGCTGTAATAATACTGTGTATTATTAATAACAAAACATATTATTCTGCGTAAAAAGGATTTCAAATTATGTATCTTGAAATGTGATATGAAATATCACATAACCCAACAGTAGTAGAAGCACATGGCCTGTGGTAAATGCAATGCAAGCAAGATTTCTTTCCATCATAGTTGTATAGTTGTAAACAAGATAGAGCAACTTAATTGACAACAGTATAGAAAGTGGCTTTTGAGCTCAGCAAGAAGCTGTAGAAGTGTTTATATTACATTATAAATATATTAGGCCTATATTATTCAGTTTTTCCCAGAGGTCCCGTGGGCGTGCACCCCAGAAGAAAATTTCGTTCATTTTACATTTAAATGCATAAATCTGGTGCATTTTGAGAGCAAAATTAACTGACTAGATCTATGATGAAATTTGTTTTTTGTAAACAATTTTGTACTTTAGTAGTAATTTATTTATTGGTTGCATAGATATGAATGGTGTAAAATCCAACAGTTGTTCTTACTAAGACTTTTTAGTTAACTTTACTTAATGTCCAATAATTTGTTGAACTTACTAACTATTTGCATACTATGCCTTCGCTACTCAGAAAACCCAAGTAAACATTACTTGTCTGGTTTGAGTACCATTTTGCCAAAGCAAAAAAAAAAAAAAAAAAAACGGTGGGGCAAAATGTTTTTAAGGCAGGGGACTTTTCACTAATTTCCTCCACTTCTGCAGTCATCGTTCTCAGTTGCATTCACTCATTTTCCAGTCATCTTGAATGTTATTGACAATACAACTAAACATTTTGGGAGAACGTCACATAAGTTGACTATAGTAAAATAAAGCCAAAAATAGTAAAACAAAGCAATTAATTTATTCACGCCGCAATGCATTCTGGGAGTACACTTCCTCAGATCACAGATAGAATTAAACTGACAAAACTTAAATGGTTTAAGTAAGACCAATTTAATGCAATTAAGCGTTAAGTGCATTCAATGCTATTTGAACTACTAAAAATACATTCACTTTACTTGAAGAAAATGTGGAAACCGATTGCACATAATTTTTTAAGTCGTCATAGCTGAAAATGACAGATTAAAACTATGTTGAGAATAATAGTATTTAAGATGTTTGCAGAACATAATATAACACTGTTAGTTAAATGGAATTACTCAAGTAATCTTACTATTAAATCTTAATTAAGATTAGTAAATATTCTAGAATATGTTAACTAGAATTGGCATTAAACTTGATATCTATTACTTAATTTACTTGGGAGGTGTTAGCTTTCTTTACTTTTAGCTGATTATTAAATTAACTTCAGTTTTCCCTTTAAGTTTGCTTTGCAAATATAAGGCAATCGGTTTCCAAACTTTTTAAAAGTAAACTAAACTTGTTCGAATTTACAGTGTAGGGCACATGAATGATAGTTCATAAATGGTCAAACATGTAGAGTATGCATTCGAACCATCAAAAATATGTAGCAAAAGAGGTTACCTTTGTTGACTTAGCTTATTTCTAGAATAATTAGTGGGGGCCTGTAATACATATTTATTATGTACATATTTACTAGGGGTGTAACTGTTCAAATTACTCATGGTTCAGTTTGTATGTGCTATATTCAGGGAAAAAAATAACTACTGTCAAATAAAAATAAACAAATATAAAAGAAAAAAAAGAAAAGCACAAATAAATACACTAGAGCAAAGATACTTATAAAATAAACAGTGCTTTTCAGGTTTTTCTAATGGGTCTAACATCAGTTTTCAGGTACAGAAATTGAATATCAGAAATCAAATGTAAAATAAAATTGCATATTTGACTGTATAAATTAAAGATTGTTCCTTATTAAAGTTACAAAAGCTATTAAATCTAGAGCAGTGAGTGATTTCCTTGTCCTTTGTTGTTTGATTAACATTAAAAACACAGATATTGCTAGGATGGGCAATTTTTGCACGCTTCGGTGAGCGCACACACAATCGCCTCACAGTGCGCGCAACTTCTCATTCGTGTCTTCTGGCTCCTGAATGTTTAAATTGGCTTAGTTTTAGTTTATTGTTGTGTGCAAATGATTTTTATAAGCTTTACTGCAGAGAAACCAACCAACCACCGCACTTCGCCGTCCGGTTGCGCCTACTATTTACTCCGATAACAACACGTCACGGCGCTCCACAACCACAGCAAACAGGGGGATGAGTGCAGTGACCATTTGCATGCATAAAATTAAATATAAATAAATCAAACCCCTTTAAAATATTAGTTTTGGTTCAGAAAACCGCTAGTACTACTAGTAGAGAATTAATACTGACAAGTCCAACAACCTATTACATTCCGACTCTGATGGAGTGGGGGGGCACTTGGGGTGGCCAATTACATTTTGGGGGTGGCCCGTGGCCCAGATTATGTATGCTACTGTACTTTAATGTACACTAGGAATTTATTTTGAAATGTACACAATGATATAGTACATTGAAGTTTTCTAGATTTCAAAGTGTATTCGTGTCTTAACATTTATATTTAATGATTTTACATTTAGTCATTTAGCAGACGCTTTTATCCAAAGCGACTTACAAATGAGGAGAGCAATAGAAGCAACTATACAAACAGGGGGCAACAGCGTGCAAGTGCTGTAACAAGTCTCAGTTAATCTAGCGGAGTACACACAGTACATTACACATACTTTTTTTAATTAAATAAACAAACAGAAAAATGAATAGAATAGTTAAGTGCTAGTCTTTATTGGTCAGGTGCATCTTGAAAAGATGTTGTCACATGTCTGTCATGTCTTGTGTAGCACATGTGGTGTTTTGTTATTTTGGGCCATGTGCTTGTGTCTCTGTTTGATCCCTCCCCCTTGTTATCTGATTAGTGTTTGATTTGCCCCACCTGTTCTCCCTCATTACCTGCCTTGTTTGTACCCTTTATAATCTCCTTGTGTTTGCAGTCCTATGCTGGATCATTGTTTAATGTTCGTTATCATGGTATGTCTCCTTTTCATGTTTCTTGTTCCTGGCCCTGATAGTTTGTTTTTGTTATGTTTGATTTTCCCCCTCGTGGGTTTTTGTTTTGTGTTTATTTTTTATTTTTTTCTCCAATAAATACCCATTTCTTCCTGCACTTGAGTCCTCGCTCCCTTTTCAACCACTCATTCCGTGACAGATGTGTCTTAAGATGTTTTTTGAAAATGGCTACAGACTCAGCTGCTCGAACTGAGATAGGCAGGTCGTTCCACCAGGTGGGAACGGTCCAGGAAAAGGTCCATGAGAGTGATTTCATGCCTCTTTGGGATGGCACCACTAGGCGTCGTTCTCTTGCAGAACGCAAGCTTCTGGAGGGTGTGTAAGTGTGAACAAGCGAGTTTAGGTATATTGGTGCAGAGCCGGTGGTTGCTTTGTAGGCAAGCACCAGTGCCTCGAATTTGATTTTGCACTTTTTATACAGCTTTATTATAAACTAGTAGTGTAATACTAAAGCATTTCTAATGAACTGAAATGCTATTGAAATGTTCTTGAAGCACATTCAATTAATTATTAAAAATTTATTTTAAATGAATTTAAAATATGAAATGAATACATTTAAATTGCACTAAATGTACTTGAAGTTGTTCCATTTTAACACAATTTAATATATTAAAATATATTGCTAATAGCTTAAACTTAATCTTAAGCATTTCTTGAAATGCACTTAATATATTTAAAGTTGTTTCAAAATAATACATTTAATATGCATTTAGTATAGTATAATTTAAATATATTAAGTATGTCCAAAAAAAGCACAATTTAAATGTATTTCCTTTTCACCTGGGTGGGGGCACCGATAAGGATTTCGTTAGGGTGTCAAAATGGCTAGAAACGGCCCTGTACACAGTGCCATTGTTTTTTCCGTTTCAATTCTAGTCCATAATCTTTTGAAGTGCATCAAAGTGGATTCACCGCGCAGAACAGCAGCATCTTGACATGTCGACAACACAAACCAAACTCTTCCAGTCTCATCTACAACTCCAGTGTTTGAGGGCAGGTCAAAGTACATATTGTTCACAGGCAGCCAAAGAAGAACATGTGCCTGTCGATCTTTAAAACTTTTACGTTCACAAAAAGCTATAACACAATGCCTGAAAGGCAGTGGTGGAATGTAACGAAGTACAAATACTTTGTTACTTTAGTAAATTTTTCACGTATCTGTACTTTACTTAAGTAGAATCAATAGTGCATACTTTTGACTTCATTACATTTTGCAGCAATTATTATACTTTCTATTCCACTACATTTCTACAACGTTCCGTTAAATTTTCTGATCAGTTTTCCTCCTGCCAAAACGTCTTCCTGACCGTCCGTCACACGTTTGTCTCACCAAGTTTGGTTGCCATAGATGTATATGGGTGGCTACCAAAGATTCTAGAACGCTAATCTTTGACCCAATCAGAGCCCTGTAAGGCTCTGGCAGGATTGCGGGAAGATGTTTGTCGAGCCTATAAAACACGTCAAAACTCCACGAGGCACAAGCATATTGGTGAGAACACTAGTTTAAACAACATACACACTGGGACATTTGACCGCACATCACATTTTTTACATTATTGATTCTTCTTGCAATCGTAATGCATTGGACTAGGGCCTACATTAAACCTTTAAATAAAAGGGTTATTGAGCTGTTTACACTGTCACATAGGCCTACAATAAAAAAGCCTGCACAGCGACAGGAAATAAACATGAACGCAAAAAACCTGCCTACCTCACCAGAGCATGTGAGCGGAGCTCCACTCATGAACAGCTCACCGGTAAAACGACGTGCGCTCAAATCCCGCTCCGACATGAAATTTCTCTGTACTGTAGCCTACTAGACTACTTATAGCCATTAAAACACGTATTTAATTTCATGTTTAAATATTATAGTGGTTTTTTTTTTTTTTGATCTACGTTGATTATGAAAACTGAACAGGACATCATAAGATGCGCATATCAGAAGACATGGGGGACAGAAATGATTTTGACCACTTCATTAAGTTTTGTTTTGTTGAAAGCCTTTCTTTAAAGTGAATTTCGTTCCCTTTCAGTCGGTCACGTTCAACGTACGTCGGAACTGACCGACGAATTGGGATCTGTTTTCAGAGACCAATCTACTTCGAGTGATTAAAAAAAACGAGCCAATGGACATTGGCATGCGGTTCACGCATTCCACGCACCGTCCCGCAGCGCGGGTATAAATACGGAAGTGGAACACCGCATCATTGCTTTTAACTTCGGAGCCGAACGGTTTGCTGTATCAAGCTGTTTCTACGAAGAGTTTTTAGACGAGTCTCGAGGAGGATCGCTCTCTTACCTGGGTGCTGGTGTGACGGCGCGAGTCAGCGAGTGGCCGCTGCAACATACAATTGTTCCTGTGTTGGTTGGCTGGGTGTTACCGTTCTTTGAGTGCTCACACGCAGGCTTGCAATCGGACTGCTGTGAGCCGCGGCCATCTCCCTGAGTGCTTCAGCACTTCTAAAAGAGCATTTCCTTCTAAAAGAGCAACACGGTTTGACCCTGCGTCTTTTTCAAGATGTCATTCAAACCGTGTGTTTCTGGATGTGGTTGTTTCCTGTCCTCATTTGACGGCCATGATCTCTCTCGCATATAAACATGTGAGATTGCGTTCGTGGGTGATTCATGTTCTCTCAGGAGAACGTGATCACGTCGGCGGGTTGTTCGTCTCACCTTTCTCGTAATGGCTTGAGCGTTCAGCACGCCGTGTGCCGTCGAGCGCCTGCTGACAGCGGGGGTTGTCACGGCAACCCAGCGCGTCACTCGGCGCTCTAGATGCGCGGTCAAGACTATGAAACCTCAAACGGGGTTGAGTCCCTTCGCCTATTCCCCGATCTAGTTTCTTTTCTGGTGCACCAGAAAAGGGCTACTTCGGCTAATAAGCCTTGGTGACCTGAGGATTACAGTGGGGCTTCCCCGCCGGGTACATCTCCTCGGGCCCCCACTCCTCTATCGCATCACGTGCGTGCTGAGACTTTGTTCGTGGGTGGTTCATGTTCTCTCATGAGAACATGGCCACGTCGGCGCGTTGTTCATCTTGCCTTTTTTCATAGGGGCTTGAGTGTTCAGCGCGCCGTGTGCCGTCGGGTCTGACGGCCACGCTCACTGTCTCACATGCCTGCTGGTAGCTTACAGATGGGATTGCTGGTCCTAAAAATAAATAAATAAAAAAAATAAAATAAAAAAAGAGGGCCAGCGTTTCGTTTGGGGCTCTGGCAGAGGACAGATGTCAATTGCTGCATCGGAGAGAGGGCTGTTATGCGCTGGAAATGGTAATGCTGAGTCTCACACTATAATAGTGTGTGCTCGTGCTGAATCAGATTCAGAGTTGACAGCCATGCTTTCCTGGGCGGCTGAGGCGTAGTGCAACGTGTAAATCGCCTTGCCTTCCCCTGTGTGGAAAAGTTTAGCAGTGTGGAACTATTTGGTGTCAAAATATGGAACACCAAAAGGGCCATAAACTGTATAAATGTTTTCCCTCTCTCACTACCCTCTGTCCTGCATGCACGAGGGTAGTCCCGGCCCAGGGGTTATGCAGGAACTGCGTGCGGTGATGGACCTCGCTCTCTGGGTGACGAAAGTCACTGCACGCTCCCTGGGTCAGGCGATGTCCACACTAGTGGTCCAGGAATGTCACCTGGGGCTAAACCTGGCAGATATGCGTGAGCCCGACTAAGTGTGGTTCCTCAACGCCCCTGTCTGTCAGGCTGGCCTCTTCAGCGACGCCATCAAGAACTTCGCCCAGCAGTTCTTGGTGGCCCAGAGGCGGACGGAGGTGGTTTAAAAAAAAAAAAAAAAAACATCCTAACCCAGTCGTCGGCCGCAGCGCCTCCTGCTTGTCGCCGAGGGCGTCCCCCTGGCTAGGTCCCCCAGACCGTCTCGCTGGCTCATCCGTACCATCAGACTCGGCTACGCGATTCAGTTCGCTTGCCGGCCTCCCAAGTACAGGGGCAGCGATGCCCATGTCTTGCGGTCAGAGATCGATGTCCTGCTGGCGAAGGACGCGATCGAGCCGGTTTCTCCAGCCGATATGAGGTCGGGGTTCTACAGCCCCTACTTCATTGTGCCCAAGAAAGGGGGTGGGTTAAGACCGATCTTGGACCTGCGTGTCCTGAATCGGGCCCTGCACAAGCTCCCATTCAGAATGCTAACGCAGAAACGCATTTTCGAATGCACCCGTCCCCAGGATTGGTTCGCAGCGATCGACCTGAAGGACGCGTACTTTCATGTCTCCATTCTCCCTCGACACAGACCGTTCCTACACTTTGCGTTCGAGGGGAGGGCATTTCAGTACAAAGTCCTGCCATTCGGGCTGTCCCTGTCGCCTCGCGTCTTCACGAAAGTCGCAGAGGCAGCCATTGTTCCGCTCAGAGAACGCGGCGTTCGGATTCTCAACTATCTCGACGACTGGCTCATACTGGCCCAGTCCCGGGAGCAGTTGTGCGAACACAGGGACCTGGTGCTACGTCACCTCAGCCTGTTGGGCCTTCGGGTCAACCGAGAGAAGAGCAAACTCTGTCCCACGCAGAGGATCTCTTATCTCGGTATGGAGCTGGACTCGGTCAACCAGACTGCGCGCCTCACAGAGGAGCGAGTCCGGTCAGTGTTGAACTGCTTGAATACGTTCAAAGGCAGGACAGCGGTCCCACTGAAATTCTTTCAGAGGCTCCTGGGGCATATGGCATCTGCAGCCGCGGTAACGCCACTCGGATTGCTTCATATGAGACCGCTTCAACGCTGGCTTCACGACCGGGTCCCGAGATGGGCGTGGCAGCGCGGCAAGTACCGGGTCTCAGTTACTCCTTACTGTCGCCAAACCTTTAACCCGTGGGCGGACCCTGCCTTTCTACGGGCCGAAGGGCCCTTAGAACAGGTGTCCAGGCATGCTGTGGTCTTCATGGATGCCTCTTCCATGGGTTGGGGGGCCACGTACAACGGGCACTCAGTTGCGGGTCTGTGGACGGGGCCCCAACTGCGTTGGCATATCAATTGCCTAGAGCTTCTGGCAGTACGTCTCGCCCTGGGCCGCTTCAAAAAGCCGCTACAGGGAAAACACGTACTGGTCCGCACGGACAGCACTGCGGCTGTTGCGTACATCAACCGTCAGGGTGGTCTACGCTCCCGTTGCATGCTCCGGCTCGCCCGCCATCTCCTCCTGTGGAGTCAGAAGCGTCTGAGGTCGCTTCGGGCCATTCACATCCCAGGTGCGCTGAACCAGACAGCCGACGAGCTCTCTCGTCAGCCGACACCTCCGGGAGAGTGGGGACTCCACCCCCGGAGCGTCCAGCTGATATGGGACCTATTCGGAGCCGCGCAGGTAGACCTGTTCGCCTCTCCGGACTCGACCCATTGCCAGTTGTATTACTCCCTGTCCGGGGGCACCCTCGGTACAGATGCACTGGCGCGCAGCTGGCCCCGGGACCTACGCAAGTATGCGTTTCTCCCAGTGAGCCTTCTCGCACAGATTCTGTGCAAGGTCAGGGAGGACGAGGAGCAGGTCTTGCTAGTTGCGCCCTACTGGCCCAACCGGACCTGGTTCTCCGAACTCTCACTCCTTGCGACAGCCCCTCCCTGGCCGATCCCCCTGAGGAAGGACCTGCTTTCTCAGGGGCGGGGCACTCTATGGCACCCGTGTCCAGACCTCTGGAGACTCCATGTCTGGTCCCTGGATGGGACGCGGAGGTTCTAGGTGGCCTGCCGCAGGCAGTGGCAGACACCATCGCTTCAGCTAGAGCCCCCTCTACTAGGCGCCTCTATGCTCTAAAGTGGAACCTGTTCGTTGAGTGGTGTTCTTCCCGCTGGGAAGACCCCCGAAGGTGTTCGATTAATGTCGTGCTTTCTTTTCTGCAAGATGGGTTGGAGAGAAGGCTGTCTCCCTCCACCCTCAAAGTGTACGTCACGATGTAGTTAAAGGTAAGTCCTTAGGTAAGCACGACTTAATCGTCAGGTTCCTCAGAGGTGCGAGGAGACTGAATCCTCCTCGTCCAACCTCGGTACCCTCTTGGGACTTAGCCCTGGTGCTTAGAGCGCTCCAGGGCCCTCCCTTCGAGCCTTTGCGGTCAGCAGAGCTAAACATCCTGTCCATGAAGACAGTGCTCCTGACTGCATTGGCCTCAATCAAGAGGGTAGGGGACCTGCATGCACTTTCGGTCAACGAATCGTGCCTAGAATTCGGGCTGGATATGTGCCCAAGGTTCCCACCACTCCCTTCCGGGACCAGGTGGTGAACCTGCAAGCGCTGCCTTCGGAGGAGGCAGACCCAGCCCTAGCTTTGCTCTGTCCCGTCCGCGCTCTCCGCGCCTACGTGGACCGAACTCAAAGCTTAGAACCTCAGAGCAGCTCTTCATCTGTTATGGAGGCCAGCAGAAGGGAAAGGCTGTCTCCAAGCAGAGGTTAGCCCACTGGATAGTGGATGCTATCGTCTTGGCTTACCAGTCCCAAGACGTGCCTTGCCCGTTCGGGGTGCGAGCTCACTCCACTAGGAGTGTAGCCTCCTCCTGGGCGCTGGCTCAAAGTGCCTCGCTGACAGATATATGTAGAGCTGCAGGCTGAGCGACACCTAACACGTTCGCTAGATTCTATAGCCTCCGTGTAGAGCCGGTATCTTCCCGCATCCTCGCCCCCCAGTGGCCAGTAGCGCTAAGTACCCGTTCTAGTGTCGGCTTGCATACGCCACTCCCGCCTCCGGGCCGGATACGTGCGTCTATTGTCTCCAGTTGTGTTCCCCGAAAATGGCTAACCCTGTCGAGCTCCTCCGTCACCCCTTCGGTGTCAGACGTTGCGGCCGTTTGACACCAGGCCTGCACCCGTATGCTTGTGGAACGTGTGTGTAGGCTAGGTTCCATATGTAGCGGTTCCCTAACGGCAACCCCATATGTGTATTCTCCACGGTACCAGCTACCCTACTCGGCTAGCCCCGTGTCTTTCCCTTGACAGAGCTCGCTCTGTCGTCTCTGGTGGTGTTCTTTCCCCCCTGGGACCAGGTTGGATCCACCCCAGAGACTGCCTTAGGTAGCACTACCCTGCTAGGTTAGTCCTTATGAGTATTTCCACCTCTCCTTCCACTGAAGGACGTGGCTCCGCAACGTACCCTCTCCCCGAGACGGGCACGCTTCCCAGCGTTATCCAATAGTCACGCTGAGTGGGTCTTGCAGGAACAGCTGTGACTGGCCTCCCTGCCCAGAGCCCTGACTCCCGCACCAACGTAGGTGTGGTCCAGCGAGCTCGGGCAGGGCGCTGGAAGGGCCAGCATCTCTGGCGTGTTAGTAGGGATCCCAATTCGTCGGTCAGTTCCGACGTACGTCGAACGTGACCGACTGAAAGGGAACGTCTCGGTTACGTATGTAACCCTCGTTCCCTGAAGGAGGGAACGGAGACGTACGTCCCGTCGCTAGGTGCTGTGCTTCAGCTGAAGGCCGAGTCACCTATCTCGGCTCCTCAGTTGAAAAGCAATGATGCGGTGTTCCACTTCCGTATTTATACCCGCGCTGCGGGGCGGTGCGTGGAATGCGTGAACCGCATGCCAATGTCCATTGGCTCGTTTTTAATCACTCGAAGTAGATTGGTCTCTGAAAACAGATCCCAATTTGTCGGTCAGTTCCAACGTACGTCTCCGTTCCCTCCTTCAGGGAACGAGGGTTACATACGTAACAGAGACGTTTTGTATAAATTGTATCTCAATTTTAATCAATGTTTTATCAACCAATTGCCTGGATTTAATAAATAATAAGTAAATATAGCAGACAATGACATGGAGGTGCCGGTGCCGCGTCAACAACGGCTTAAATGAACAACTACTAGAAAAAAGCTTTAGTTGGGGGCAGCCCTAGCTACTTATTTCCGATAGGCCTATATTTGAACCAGCATTTCACAAAGGGGATTCTGGGTTGAGTGCGTGGCGCTGAGCGGAATGAGCTTTAGAAATGAATGGAATCTTCAGAAAAGCGCTCTCACTCTGGAGGAAATATAACTGCTACGTTTTCTACGCAAACTGGGCCACAGATGGTAAGCACAATTACATTACCCCATAACTAACTTAATTAAAATGCCACAGCCCATACTGTTTTTTTTTTTAATTATTAGAATATAGACATTAAGAGAATAAATTGTTATGCAAGTACTTTTACTTTTAATACTTAAAGTACATTTAAAATCAGGTACCTTTTACTTTTTAGTAAAAAGTAAAAAGTAGGGTTTTCATTGTGGTACTTCTACTTTTATTCAAGTAAATATGTCTCTGGTTATTTGTACTTTTACTTAAGTACTGAGATTCAGTACTTCCTCCACCACTGCTGAAAGGTAATATTCGAAAAAGCATAATAGGGGCGCTTTAAGAAATATGACACCGCGCGCGCTGAGCATGCGCAGAAGAGAGAAGCGCGAGACGAGACGAGAGCAGACACTCCAGTTGAAGCTGAAAGAGACGCTGTTAACGATCGTGAATGAAGGACAAAAGTGGAATATTTCTTTCGGATGCCTTATATTTCCAGTCTGCAGGTGAGAGATGTTTCTCAGATTACAGAGTTTAACATTAATCAGCTCCAGAGTTCACGTGTTTAAGGACCAATGTAATGAAATGTGTTGTGTGTCCTGGTTTATTATTAGAGTGTAATAATATGTTGGCAGAGAGTTTTTCACAGACTCTGACTCTATTACACCAATAAAATGTGCTTAATGTGCCACTTTACAGAAGATCCCAGACATCACCATAATGAATGAGGGGAAAACAGGGAACTTTTGGAGACAAAGAGGCTTTTCAGCAGCTCAGATAAACATGATGGTCCTGATTCTCTCAGACTTTAGACAGGAGTTGAACAAACCTTGTTTTAAATGCAATTAATATCTAACTTGCATCAAATGCTCCATATTCCTGACAGAAAACATGTGTTCACTTCATTTAAGTGTAAATGTAAATGTAAATAAAGTAATCCAGTGTAAATTCAGTAACTTATCTTTGATTTCTCCAGGTCTGGTCCTGTGGGCGTCAGTATCTCACAGTGATCACAGTTCACACCTGCAGTGAAGCCCCTCCCACAACAATTCACCAATAAATACTGGGAATATTCCCATCATCCTACAAGAGAAGGACAAACTCCAGGTGTAGCAGCTGAAATCTGTGTGACTGTTAAAGATGGAGTTTATTAAAGAGGAGATTGAAGACATGAGTTATCCAGAACCATCCAGAATAAAACATGAAGATACTGAGGAGCAAATAGGTTGGTGTCCATTCTTGATTCTTCATTATTGACTGCTTTAGTAGCTGTGAAATAATAATCAGTATATGGATGATAAATGATAGAGAAATGCATCTAAATGATCATAACTCAGTTTTAATCGTATTAACAAGTGAATTACAGAACTGACCTTTGCACATCAAAGATACTTTATACTCACACAGACAGATACCTGATGCCTTGTTTCCTGCTGTGTTTTTAATTTTCACATTTACCCTCATTGAACTGACTCTAACTGCTTTATATGTTTATTTTAGATCAGATGGAAGTGAAGGAGCAACGACACAAACTAAATGACATAAAGAAACTCTGTGACTTCAAAACTGAAGGAATAAAAGCCAAAAAGCTGCACACCTGCTCTCAGTGTGGAAAGAGTTTCCACAATAAGAAAGACTTTAACAGACACATGAGAATTCACACTGGAGAGAAACCGTACACATGCACTCAATGTGGAAAGAGTTTTTCTCACGCATCAACTCTCAGGTATCATCTGCACATTCACTCTGGAGAAAAACCATTTAACTGTGATCAGTGTGGTAAAGATTTTATTTCATCATCAAATCTAAAACTACACCTGACAGTTCATTCAGATGAGAGACCGTATGTGTGTTCTCTCTGTGGAAAGAGTTTTTCAAGGTTGAACAATTTTAAAGAGCACCAGAAAACACATACAGGTGTGAGAGATCATGTGTGTTGTGACTGTGGAAAGAGCTTTAGTACAACTAGTCAGCTGAAGCTGCACCAAAGAATTCATACTGGAGAAAAACCTTACAAGTGCTCATATTGTGACAAAAGTTTTGCTCGGCCTAGTAACCTGAAAACACATGAGCGAGTTCATACTGGAGAGAAACTGTATAAATGCACTCAGTGTGGTAAGAGTTTTTGTCAATCGTCAAATCTCAGAAATCATCTGCGCATTCACTCTGGAGAAAAGCCATTTAACTGTGATCAGTGTGGCAAAGATTTTATTTCATCATCAAATTTAAAAAAACACCTGAAAGTTCATTCAGATGAGAAGCCTCGTGTGCTCTCTCTGTGGAAAGAGTTTTTCACTAAACAGCACCAGAAAACACACACAGGTGTGTGAGAGATTATATGTGCTTTGACTGTGGGATGAGCTTTACTACTTCTAGTCATCTGAAACGGCACCAAAGAATTCATACGGGAGAAAAACCTTACAAGTGCTCATATTGTGACAAGTTTCAGTCGGTCTGGGACCCTGAAATCACATGAGCGAGTTCATTCTAGAGAGAAGCCGTACCACTGTACTCAGTGAGCCTGTTTATTTACGCTGGAGAAAAGCCATTTAACTGTTTATCAAGCCTTCAAATTCATAATGAAATATGTTGTAAGTGAGCAACATTTGTTTAAATTTACAGTGTAAATAAAGTTGTTTTTATTTTCTGTCAGGATGGATTGTGTGACTTAGACTTCGATATATTCATGTCATTTTCATACTTAAGTGTACTAAAAACTTTGTTCTAAAAGATAATGCAATTATGACATAAAACAGAAACAACATCTTTGTCTTGATTAGGGATGCGGTGATTAACCGATTTCTCGATTAACCGCACTTAAAAACGTCACAATTAATTAACTGTAATGGCTCTGCTACACCGAGTGTTTCTTTTGCACGGAACGGAACTGTTGCAACTTGCACAAAACGAAAACAAAGTTACACCAGCGGTGCACCAGCTTAAAGTGCCGTGCTTATCAGAGACACGGAGGCTACTACTGTACACACTGGATTAACTGTGGCAGAGGGACCAAGCAGCGACGCTTTATTTCCACCAAAGAAACGTCTGAAGTTGCAGTCTATAGCTGAGCCCTCAGCGTGAGGTTTTGTTTTAAGCGACCGTTATTTTAGAACTTATTATTTCCATGTCAACGCATCATGCAGTCACAATACAGAGAAGTATCGTGTTTATTTAATAGATTATAGTGTATTCCATAGATATCAGTGTATGGAATTTAAATTTAACAAACTGTAGGCTACATGTTTTATTTATATAGGTTAGTAATTCATTTAAATGTCTATTTAAATCTCTGAAACCTCAAACATTATGTGGTTGAATAGTGATATAAAAAGCACTGAGCGTGTCGTCTCTGGCTCAGCGCCAGCCAAAGCGCGGAAGCACGTATGAATTTATCAGTGACGCAAACAAACAAACCAAAATAATAGACATGACTTCTCTCAGGTCACATGTAAAATTAGATAGATTATTAAAATGAATACGTATGGATGACAGTTCATGGATAACAGTTAAGTTTATTGCCCTCACACTGAGGATGTTTACAGAGCAGAGTACACCTTTCTTTAATTCCAAAGGGAGAGATGGACTTTTGTCTTTATCATTATTTTGTGCTGTATCATTTGGTTACTGTGTTATTTCTGGTTCAAAAGGTAGCAAAAAATAACACTTTAAAATCTAAAGAGTGTTATTGTGAATGTGTGTTCTGAAATTAATGAATGCATAATCGTGAAACCGTGATTATTTCTCAGACTATAGTCATACCAACAAAATCTATAATCGTTGCATTCCTGGTCTTGATTGATCTATGTAATGATTGATCTATTTAATTTAATGTCTTTATGTACTTGCGCACAGCGAGTACATAAAGACATTTTTCAATGGATCGTCGATTTTGAGGAGTCACCATGGAAACCCAGTGAGGGGAAAAAAAGCAAACTACATACTTCAGTGAAATTGAACTACAAACTACACACGGGTTCATTTCATATACATTTTTTTCCCTTTCACAGATCCTGTGATAAAGAAGTCAGCAAACATTACAGTGTCTAAATTGCAAGCCCTCAGTTGCAGAAAATGCAAGTCGTACTCAAAGAATTGACCGTCCACTTGAAGATGCTGTGACATTTAAACTCTTCTGTTTCTTTGTTTGGTTTGTAAAAAAAAAAAAATGCATTATTCACTTCTGCGCTCCCAGGTGAAAAAGACTGGCTATTAAATGTATTAAAAATGTAACTGAGTATGTTTTAGTACAATACAAATATAATATAAACATACTACTTGAATTCAAGTGCTTTTTTTTAAAACATTTAGTTCGTCCTTTTCACCTGGGCTTTGTTTTCCAGTAACTTTTATTCATTGATGTCATATTCAGTGTACTTTTCAGTAATGCAGGTATAACTGAAATGTTCTACAAGTGGATAAAAATAGCTCTGCCATTGCATTTCACTGATCTTTCATTTATTGTAATGTATTTGTCCAGAGTCAAGTAACCTTTATTTATATAGCGCTTTTTACAATGCTGATTGTTTCAAAGCAGCTTCACAGTGTTAACAGGAAAATACTGCAACAGAATTTGATTCGGATGTACAGCCGCTCTGGAGAAAACAAT
Source organism: Rhinogobio ventralis (assembly GCA_039654625.1). Classification (NCBI taxonomy): domain Eukaryota; kingdom Metazoa; phylum Chordata; class Actinopteri; order Cypriniformes; family Gobionidae; genus Rhinogobio; species Rhinogobio ventralis. Next base: position 33,662,457 of record CM077199.1, read on the forward strand.
GATGTCATTCAGCTCAGTTCAATTATCATATAGTGAAAATGCGGGCAGATCAGTAATTTAGTCGAAAATTAATTTTAATATTTAGTTGAATATTTAGTGTAGAGATTATGTATGCTTCTGTACTTTTTTAAATCTACACTAGGAATTTATTTTGTAATGTACACAATGATATAGTACATTAAAGCTTTCTAAAATGTGTATGTCTTAACATTTATATTTAATGATTTTACACTTTTTATACCATTTTAAATACTGAAAATCAGCTTTATAATAAACTAGTAGTGTAATACTAATGCATTTCTAATGAACTGAAATGCTATTGAAATGCATTGAAAAATTTTTTTAAAAAATACATTTAAATACATTTAAATTGCACTAAATGTACTTAAAGTTGTAAGCTTAAACTTTATCTTAAGCATTTCTTGAAATGCACTTAATATATTTAAAGTTGTTTCATAATAATACATTTAATATGCATTTAGTATAGTATAATTTAAATGTATTAAGTATGTCCAAAAAAAGCACAATTTAAGTGTATTTCCTTTTCACCTGGGTGGGGGCGGCGATAAGGATTTCGTTAGGGCGTCAGAATGACTAGAATCGGCCCTGTACACAGTGCCATTGTTTTTTCCGTATCAATTCTAGTCCATAATCTTTTGAAGTGCATCAAAGTGGATTCACAGCGCAGAACAGCAGCATCTTGACATGTCGACAACACAAACCAAACTCTTCCAGTCTCAACTCCAGTGTTTGAGGGCAGGTCAAAGTACATATTGTTCACAGGCAGCCAATAAAGAACATGTGCCCGTCGATCTTTAAAACTTTGCAGGCCTTCTACATTCACAAAAAAAGCTATAACACATTGCCTGAAAGGTAATATTCGAAAAAGTATAATAGGTGCGCTTTAAGAAAATGCGGCCCCTTTAAGAAACATGACACCGTGCGCGCTGAGCATGCGCAGAAGAGAGAAGCGCGAGAGAGGAGACGAGACGAGAGCAGACACTCCAGTTTAAGCTGAAAGTATCGCTGTTAACGCTCGTGAATGAAGGACAAGAGTGGAATATTTATTTCGGATGCCTTATATTTCCAGTCTGCAGGTGAGAGATGTTTCTCAGATTACAGAGTTTAACATTAATCAGCTCCAGAGTTCACGTGTTTAAGGACCAATGTAATGAAATGTGTTGTGTGTCCTGGTTTATTATTAGAGTGTAATAATATGTTGGCAGAGAGTTTTTCACAGACTCTGACTCTATTACACCAATAAAATGTGCTTAATGTGCCACTTTACAGAAGATCCCAGACATCACCATAATGAATGAGGGGAAAACAGGGAACTTTTGGAGACAAAGAGGCTTTTCAGCAGCTCAGATAAACATGATGGTCCTGATTCTCTCAGACTTTAGACAGGAGATGAACAAACCTTGTTTTAATGCAATTAATATCTAACTTGATACTCCAAAAATACAAAATACTCCACATTCATGACAGAAAACATGTTCACTTAATTTAAGTGTTGATGTAATTAGAGTAATCCAGTATAAATTCAGTAACTTATCTTTGATTTCTCCAGGTCTGGTCCTGTGGGCGTCAGTATCTCACAGTGATCACAGTTCACACCTGCAGTGAAGCCCCTCCCACAACAATTCACCAATAAATACTGGGAATATTCCCATCATCCTACAAGAGAAGGACAAACTCCAGGTGTAGCAGCTGAAATCTGTGTGACTGTTAAAGATGGAGTTTATTAAAGAGGAGATTGAAGACCTGAGTTATCCAGAACCATCCAGAATAAAACATGAAGATACTGAGGAACAAATAGGTTGGTGTCCATTCTTGATTCTTCATTATTGACTGCTTTAGTAGCTGTGAAATAATAATCCGTATATGGATGATAAATGATAGAGAAATGCATCTAAATGATCATATATTATCAGTTTTAATCGTATTAACAAGTGGATGACAGAACTGACTTTTGCATATCAAAGATACTTTATACTCACACAGACTGTGTCTTGTTTTCTGCTAAGTGTTTTTAATTTTCACATTTACCCTCATTGAACTGATCCTGACTACTTTATTTGTTTATTTTAGACCAGGTGGAAGTGACGGAGCAACAACACAAACTAAATGACGTAAAGAAACTCTGTGACTTCAAAACTGAAGGAATAAAAGCCAAAAAGCTGCACACCTGCTCTCAGTGTGGAAAGAGTTTCAAAAATAAAATAGACTTCAACACACACATGAGAATTCACACTGGAGAGAAACCGTACACATGCACTCAGTGTGGAAAGAGTTTTTCTCACGCATCAACTCTCAGGTATCATCTGCGCATTCACTCTGGAGAAAAACCATTTAAGTGTGATCAGTGTGGTAAAGATTTTATTTCATCATCAAATCTAAAAATACACCTGAAAGTTCATTCAGATGAGAAGCCTTATGTGTGTTCTGTCTGTGGAAAGAGTTTTCCACGGCTGAACAATTTTAAAGATCACCAGAAAACACATGATGGTGTGAAAGATCATGTGTGTTGTGACTGTGGGAAGAGCTTTACTACAATTGGTCAGCTGAAACTGCACCAAAGAATTCATACTGGAGAAAAACCTTACAAGTGCTCATATTGTGACAAAAGTTTTGCTCGGCCTAGTAACCTGAAAACACATGAGCGAGTTCATACTGGAGAGAAACTGTATACATGCACTCAGTGTGGGAAGAGTTTTTCTCAATCATCAAATCTCAGTTATCATCTGCGCAGTCACACTGGAGAAAAGCCATTCAACTGTGATCAGTGTGGCAAAGATTTTATATCGTCACCAAGTCTAAAAAATCACCTGAAAGTTCATTCAGGTGAGAGGCCTCATGTGTGTTCTCTCTGTGGAAAGAGTTTTTCACGACTGGAGAGGTTTAAACAGCACCAGAAAACACATGATAAAGTGAGAGATCATGTGTGTTGTGAGTGTGGGAAGAGCTTTACTACATCTAGTCTTCTGAAACGCCACCAAAGAATTCACACTGGAGAAAGACCTTACAAGTGCTCATATTGTGAAAAGAGTTTCAATCGGTCTGGAAACCTGAAATCACATGAGCGACTTCATACTGGAGAGAAGCCGTAATACTGTACTCAGTGTGGGAAGAGAGTTTCAGAGATGCAGGAGGTTTAAAAAATCATCTGTTTATTTACGCTGGAGAAAAGCCATTTAACTGTTTATCAAGCCTTCAAATTCATAATGAAATATGTTGTAAGTGAGCAACATTTGTTTTCATGTCAAATATGGAGTTTTTCCACTCAACAGTCAACGACTCTTACAGTGTAAATAAAGTTGTGTTTTTATTTTCTGTCAGGATGGATTGTGACTTAAGCTGTGTCCCAAATCGCATACGTGTGCACTATTCTATGCTATTTTGTAGTATAAATAGTGCGAGTAGTGCGTTCACACTGAAAATTCTAAAAAGAAGAGTGCACTCTAAGTACCCGGATGATGTACTTATTCAACCAATAAAAAGAAGTGTGGAATGTTGGACACTTCATGCACTCAACGGTCGCAGCTTTGATTACGTATGGAGGGGCGTGGCTAAAAGGGCACGAACACATAGCTGGATAAACTATTTATTCACTTCAAGATGACTGACGACGTTCCGTTGGACAATACATCTTATGTCGAAAGTAGATTTAAAAAAAAATTTATTCTATTTTATGTGGTTTATTATAAAAATTCACCATTACAATGGCATAGATCTTCTGTGAAGCTTTATTTACCAGATTTATCGTCGCAAGCAAGCTTCTCCAGTGGAGACAATTACGTCGCCTCCTGGTGGTAACTGGGGTCGTGTTGGTCATGATGGGTACCACTGACATAATTAATAAAAAGAAGAAATTTGTTTTTGTTGACAGATAGAACTTGTTGCATGCGTTAGACGTCACTTGCCCTCGGCGGAAACGGTTTAAATTTCCAGTTAGTAAAAAAACGTTAGTGTTCCATTTGGGACAATACTAAATTCATACACTAATAGTTAAGTGCATAGTGTATAAGTGTGTAGTGCGTCATTTGGGGCACAGCTTTAGACATTTTATATATTCATGTCATTTTCATGTTTACTAAGTGTACTAAAGTTTGTTCTGAAATATGCAATTATGAGAAATAAAACAGAAACATCTTGTCTTGATTGATCTAAATAATGAACAGAGAGAATGAGTTATATATTTTTAATCATATTAATGAGTTTTTTTTTTTATTTGATTTTTTATCATCCTACAGTTGTGGTCAGAATTATTGGCCCTGTTGGTAAATATGAACAAAGAAGCCTGTAAAAATAAATCTACATTGGTAATCCTTTTGATCTTTTATTCCAAATATCCACAAAAATCTAACCTTTAATTGAAAATCGGGGGAAAAGTTTTCTCCAAAACATGTTGGACATAATTATTAGCCCCCTTTTACTCAATACTTTTTTCAAACCTCCTGTTGCCAAGATAACAGCTCTGAGTCTTCTTCTATAATGCCTGGGGGGTATTCCAGAAAGCAGGTTATGTGACATACCCGGGTATGTTTAAGAGTAAGTAAGCGGATAACCTCAACTTTCGGTTCCAAAAGCTAAGGTAACTTTCAGGGTATGTAAGTAGCCATAGCAACTCACTCTCTGAACATAACCTGCTCCGGAGCAGCTCATGTTCCAGGGTTAGTTTGCTTAAGAGGTATTCAGATGTGTTTTATATAATTAATAAAGTTAGTTTAATCAACCTCCTATTGGTAACCCAGAGTTAATGCGCCACAGCGAGTACATAAAGACATTTTCAATGGATAGACGATTTGAGGAGTCACCATGGAAACCCAGGGAGAAACCATGGTGGGCAATTTAGCCATTTCTAATTATTGTGGGGGGGGGGGGGACTGTCAACCTACAGAGGACTGAATTCAAAGACACCCGAAAATCAAAGTGAAAAAATTATGCAGCAGGCGAGTCCATTTTGCTGAAATTTTACTGCAGCAACTCAAAATAGTACTCATTAGTTTGTATGGCCCCCATGTGCTTGTATGAAAGCCTGACAGCGTTGGGGCATGCTCCTATTGAGACAACGGATGGTGTCGTGGGGTATTTCCTCCCAGATCTGGACCAGGGCATCATTGAGCTCCTGGACAGTCTGAGGTGCAACCTGGCGACGTTGGATGGACCGAAACATAATGTCCCAGAGGTGTTGGATTTTTTGATATTGGATTTAGGTCAGGCGAGCGTGGTGGCCATTCAATGGTATTAATTTCGTCATCCTCCAAGAACTGCCTGCATACTCTCGCCACATCAGGCCGGGCATTGTTGTGCACCAGTTGGAACCCAGGACCCACTGCACCAGCATAGGGTCTGACAATGGGTCCAAGGATTTCATTCCGATACCTAATGCCAGTCAGGGTGCCATTGTCTAGCCCGTAGAGGTCTATGTGTCCCTCCATGGATATGCCTCCCCAGACCATCCATTTGTTCCATTTTAGCACAATTAAATATATTAAAATATATTGCTAATAGCTTAAACTTTATCTTAAGCATTTCTTGAAATGCACTTAATATATTTAAAGTTGTTTAAAAATAATACATTTAATATGCATTTAGTATAGTATAATTTAAATATATTAAGTATGTCCAAAAAAAGCACAATTTAAGTGTATTTCCTTTTCACCTGGGTGGGGGCGGCGATAAGGATTTCGTTAGGGCGTCAAAATGGCTAGAAATGGCCCTGTACACAGTGCCATTGTTTTTTCCGTATCAATTCTAGTCCATAATCTTTTGAAGTGCATCAAAGTGGATTCACCGCGCAGAACAGCATCTTCTTGACATGTCGACAACACAAACCAAACTCTTCCAGTCTCATCTACAACTCCAGTGTTTGAGGGCAGGTCAAAGTACATATTGTTCACAGGCAGCCAATAAAGAACATGTGCCCGTCGATCTTTAAAACTTTGCAGGCCTTCTACATTCACAAAAAAAGCTATAACACATTGCCTGAAAGGTAATATTCGAAAAAGTATAATAGGTGCGCTTTAAGAAAATGCGGCCCCTTTAAGAAACATGACACCGTGCGCGCTGAGCATGCGCAGAAGAGAGAAGCGCGAGAGAGGAGACGAGACGAGAGCAGACACTCCAGTTTAAGCTGAAAGTATCGCTGTTAACGCTCGTGAATGAAGGACAAGAGTGGAATATTTCTTTCGGATGCCTTATATTTCCAGTCTGCAGGTGAGAGATGTTTCTCAGATTACAGAGTTTAACATTAATCAGCTCCAGAGTTCACGTGTTTAAGGACCAATGTAATGAAATGTGTTGTGTGTCCTGGTTTATTATTAGAGTGTAATAATATGTTGGCAGAGAGTTTTTCACAGACTCTGACTCTATTACACCAATAAAATGTGCTTAATGTGCCACTTTACTGAAGATCCCAGACATCACCATAATGAATGAGGGGAAAACAGGGAACTTTTGGAGACAAAGAGGCTTTTCAGCAGCTCAGATAAACATGATGGTCCTGATTCTCTCAGACTTTAGACAGGAGATGAACAAACCTTGTTTTAATGCAATTAATATCTAACTTGTATCAAAATACTCCATATTCCTGACAGGAAACACGTGTTCAGTTAATGTAAGTGTATATGTAATTAAACTAATCCAGTGTAAATTCAATAACTTATCTTTGATTTTTCCAGGTCTGGTCCTGTGGGCGTCAGTATCTCACAGTGATCACAGTTCACACCTGCAGTGAAGCCCCTCCCACAACAATTCACCAATAAATACTGGGAATATTCCCATCATCCTACAAGAGAAGGACAAACTCCAGGTGTAGCAGCTGAAATCTGTGTGACTGTTAAAGATGGAGTTTATTAAAGAGGAGATTGAAGACCTGAGTTATCCAGAACCATCCAAAATAAAACATGAAGATATTGAGGAACAAATAGGTTGGTGTCCATTCTTGTTCTTCATTGTTGACTGCTTTAGTAGCTGTGAAATAATAATCAGTATATGGATGATAAATGATAGAGAAATGCATTTAAATGTTTTAAAGGAACACGCCGACTTTTTGGGACTTTAGCTTATTTACCGTATCCCCCAGAGTTAGATAAGTCCATACATACCATTTTTATCTCTGTGCGTGCCATAACTCTGTCTGACACACCCACCGTTAGCCTATCTTAGCACAAAGACTGGAGGTAAACGGCTCCATCTAGCCTACTGCTCAATAAGTGACAAATAACTTTGCTGCCGTACCATGGGTGCAGCAGAGCAAAAATAGTCCCCAGCGCGCAGCACCTGAAAATAGTCCCCAGCGCGCTCTCTGTGCAAGCAGGTTGTCACGTTGGTTATGTTGACGGAAGTTAGCCTATTTTCAGGCTCTGCGTAATATCATTGCGCCGCTGCACCCATGGTACGGCAGCAAAGTTCCTGGATTATTACGCAGGAATGAGAGTATAGTTCCTAGCCATACCGGTCTAGAAAATTGCAACTTTTCATTTTCCGTCGGTCTTAGTACACGATTCAACTATACACATCACAACATGTAAATAGGAAAATGTTGCCGTTATTTTGTCTCTTATTGAGCAGTAGGCTAGCTGGAGCCGTTTACCTCCAGTTTTTGTGCTAAGCTAGGCTAGCGGTGTGTGCGTCAGACAGAGTTATGGCACACACGGAGATAAAAATTATATGTATAAACTTATCTAACTATGGGGGATACGGTGAATAAGCTAAAGTCCCAAAAAGTCTGCGTGTTCCTAACAAGTGAATGACAGAACTGACCTTTGCACATCAAAGATACTTGATACTCACATTACTCACATACTGTTTTTAATTTTCACATTTAACCTCATTGAACTGATTCTAACTGCTTAATATGTTTATTTTAGACCAGATGGAAGTGAAGGAGCAAAGACACAAACTAAATGACATAAAGAAACTCTGTGACTTCAAAACTGAAGGAATAAAAGCCAAAAAGTTTCACACCTGCTCACAGTGTGGAAAGAGTTTCCACAATAAAAAAGAATTTAACAGACACATGAGAATTCACACTGGAGAGAAACCGTACACATGCACTCAGTGTGGAAAGAGTTTTTCTCACGCATCAACTCTCAGGTATCATCTGCGCATTCACTCTGGAGAAAAACCATTTAAGTGTGATCAGTGTGGTAAAGGTTTTATTTCATCATCAAATCTAAAAAAACACCTGATAGTTCATTCAGATGAGAGACCTCATGTGTGTTCTGTCTGTGGAAAGAGTTTTCCACGGCTGAACAGTTTTAAAGATCACCAGAAAACACATGATGGAGTGAAAGATCATGTGTGTTGTGACTGTGGGAAGAGCTTTACTACAATTGGTCATCTGAAACTGCACCAAAGAATTCATACTGGAGAAAAACCTTACAAGTGCTCATATTGTGACAAAAGTTTTGCTCGGCCTAGTAACCTGAAAACACATGAGCGAGTTCATACTGGAGAGAAACTGTATACGTGCACTCAGTGTGGAAAGAGTTTTTCTCAATCATCAAATCTCAGGTATCATCTGCGCATTCACTCTGGAGAAAAACCATTTAACTGTGATCAGTGTGGCAAAGATTTTAAATCTCAACCATGTCTAAAAAATCACCTGATAGTTCATTCAGATGAGAAGCCTCATGTGTGTTCTCTCTGTGGAAAGAGTTTTTCACGACTGATCAGTTTTCAACAGCACCAGAAAACACATGATGGAGTGAGAGATCATGTGTGTTGTGAGTGTGGGAAGAGCTTTACTACATCTAGTCATCTGAAACGCCACCAAAGAATTCATACTGGAGAAAAACCTTTCAAGTGCTCATATTGTGACAAAAGTTTCACTTGGTCTGATACCTTGAAATCACATGAGCGACTTCATACTGGAGAGAAGCCGTAATACTGTACTCAGTGTGAAGAGAGTTTCAGAGATGCAGGAGGTTTAAAAAAATCATCTGTTTATTTACGCTGGAGAAAAGCCATTTAACTGTTTATCAAGCCTTCAAATTCATAATGAAATATGTTGTAAGTGAGCAACATTTGTTTTCATGTCAAATATGGAGTTTTTCCACTCAACAGTCAACGACTCTTACAGTGTAAATAAAGTTGTGTTTTTATTTTCTGTCAGGATGGATTGTGTGACTTAGACATTTTATATATTCATGTCATTTTCATGTTTACTAAGTGTACTAAAGTGTGTTCTGAAATATGCAATTATGAGAAATAAAACAGAAACATCTTGTCTTGATTGATCTATTTAATGAACAGAGAGAATAAGTTATATATTTTTAATCATATTAATGAGTTTTTTTTTTTTATTTGATTTTTTATCATCCTACAGTTGTGGTCAGAATTATTGGCCCTGTTGGTAAATATGAACAAAGAAGCCTGTAAAAATAAATCTACATTGTTAATCCTTTTGATCTTTTATTCCAAATATCCACAAAAATCTAACCTTTAATTGAAAATCGGGGGAAAAGTTTTCTCCAAAACATGTTGGACATAATTATTAGCCCCCTTTTACTCAATACTTTTTTCAAACCTCCTGTTGCCAAGATAACAGCTCTGAGTCTTCTTCTATAATGCCTGGGGGGTATTCCAGAAAGCAGGTTATGTGACATACCCGGGTATGTTTAAGAGTAAGTAAGCGGATAACCTCAACTTTCGGTTCCAAAAGCTAAGGTAACTTTCAGGGTATGTAAGTAGCCATAGCAACTCACTCTCTGAACATAACCTGCTCCGGAGCAGCTCATGTTCCAGGGTTAGTTTGCTTAAGAGGTATTCAGATGTGTTTTATATAATTAATAAAGTTATATTAATGTAACTAAATTTGTTATATAGTTACAGTTATATAATATACAACATATATTAATTCTAAAGCACTATTACAACAAGGTAATGTTTAAATGTTAATTAAATTCAAATATATTTATTATTTATTTTATTGTCATCTCACACATGGATCGGCATTCAATTCATTAGCATCAAACAAACGATATAATCCTTATTCTCAGTGAATAAAGATTACTTATTAAACGAAAAGGTCAAAAAAATGATTGCACAATTACCAAATAGGTGGCGATGTGCACTAAGTAGGTTATGTAAATCGCCATAAACAAAAGAAGAAGGAAGTAGAATGGCGTGCTTTTTCTTAGCGTCTGTTTCCATGGTGAATCATCGATTCGTCTCTCTGTTGAGAATGTCTTGTGTGTTAACCGGGAACATACTCTGAGTTGTCTGAACTTACTCTGGGACTTGTTTTTGGAACCAGCATACCTTGAGTAAGCAAGGTTTGGGTTTATCAACCGGGAGTTCAAGGTATATATGACGGTAAGTTAACCTTGCTTTCTGGAATACCCCCCAGAGATCATTCTTTCATACAGAATCTCTCCAGATCCTTCAGATTCCCAGCCATGGCAGAAGCTTGATTTTGTGCTCAATGACACATGTTTGTGTTGATTTTGATGTTTGTTTTGGATCATTGTCCTGATGGAAGATCCAACCACGGCCCATTAGGAAGATTAACTTATCATCACATACATTCTGAACTCTTGGTTGATTAACCCAAAACTTGCTTACTCTGGGTATGTCCGTTCCAAAACACCTGTGAGAAGTTGGTTTAATCATCCTCCTATGGGTAACCCAGAGTTAATGCGCGCTCACGGCGAGTACATAAAGACATTTTCAATGGATCGACAATTTGAGGAGTCACCATGGAAACCCAGAGAGAAAAAAAAGCAAACTACATACTTCAGTGAAACTGAGCTGGAGGTTTTAATGCTTGCTTATGAAGACTATAAGCCCATTATAACTATAAAAAAAAAGCAATTGGCTTTTTAAGAAAGAGAGTTGGCTTGCGGACAGAGTAAATGCATGAGTTTATAAAATTATAAATAGGCTATTTTCCCCTTTCATTGTGATGCAAAATTCTTTTGGGCATGTTGTAAAAACAGACAAGCATTTACTTTTTGCCCTCCATACATTTCTTAATATTACTGTAGCAAGGCCGTAAACCATGTCTTGAACATTGGGGGTGACCAATTTTAATTTTAATTTTTATAAAGCATAAAGAAACAGAACAGTGAATGAAATTCTAAGTCTAATTCTAGTTGGGAAATAATCCTTTTTTGGGACTATTTGCAAACAATATTTGCATTAATTTGCGTCAAATATATTATTAGTCCAGAGGTTCTTCGCATTAGTGAATAAATACATAGATCTGCTGTTGACATGTGAATTCCCTAGTGGTCTGGTGGTAGAATTTTTGTAGACCGCGTAAAAGGTATTGTAATATTCCCCCACTAGAAGATGTCGGGCCCTCAGGCCACCCTCATGAAGGTTTCTGATTGTTTGGTCAGAGACATTCACACCAGTGGCCTGCTGGAGGTAATTCTGTAGGGCTCTGGCAGTGCTCATCCTGTTCCTCCTTGCACAAAGGAGCAGATACCAGTCCTGATGATGGGTTAAGAACAGGCTCTCCTAGAGTAACTGCCTGTCTCCTGGAATCTCCTCCATGCTCTTGAGACTGTGCTAGGAGACACAGCAAACCTTCTGCAATGGCACGTATTGATGTGCCATCCTGGAGGAGTTGGACTGCCTGTGCAACCTCTGTAGGGTCCAGGTATCGCCTCATGCTACCAGCAGTGACACTAACCCTAGCCAAATGCAAAACTAGTGAAAAACATTCAGAAAAGATGAGTAGGGAAAAAAATGTCAGTGGCCTCCACCTGTAAAACCATTCCTGTTTTGGGGGTTGTCTCAATTTTTGCCCATCTAGTGCACCTGTTGTTAATTTCATTAACACCAAAGCAACTGAAACTGATTAACACCCTCTGCTCAAAATGGTACTCTGCTACTTAACTGACCAGATCAATATCCCAGGAGTTTAAGAAATTTATCCCAGGACTCTGATTAAAAATTGTTCCTTTAATTTTTTTGAGCAGTGAATATTGGCTTCTCGTTTTATCAGGTGTAATCCTTCTGGAGCCAGTCAAAATGAAACATAAAAACATTTTCCATCAAGGTAATATTTTCTAAACTTGCTAAACTGTTACTGAAGCTATGTAATGTAGTATTTAATGTAATTTAGTTTTCTATGTAGACAATAGAATGAAGGCCCGTAAAACAGGCGGGGGTCTACCTTCCCTCACCCCGGCTGAGGAGCTGGCAATATCCCTTTATTAAGGATTAAAATTAATACCAGTAAGGTCGGTTTCACACTGCACGCATTAGCAGCGTGTAAGCAGCGCATATTTTTTCCGGCGTCCATGATGTCCAACAGATTAGAGCACCGCACGCAGAGGTGGCACGGCAGCGCGTCGCAGGAGCAGAGCAGAAGCGGCAGTGCAGCGATCGCTTCAGAGTCTATTTTTGCACGCTGAATTAAAGCCACAGTGCATTGTTCTTGATCAAAATGTAACTGATTAACATGAAAAATAACAAATTTCACCATGAAATCATGTAGTGAAGTGTTCCGTGTTTCACAATCACCATATGACATTAAGCGCTGTGAAAAAAATAAAAAATAAATACACAAAAACAAATCACTGCCAGAAGGTTTTGCTTCTGATTAAAACTAGAGGCATATCTTAACTTTAAGGTTACTTTTATCATGTAAACTACCTACACTCACCTAAAGGATTATTAGGAACACCTGTTCAATTTCTCATTAATGCAATTATCTAATCAACCAATCACATGGCAGTTGCTTCAATGCATTTAGGGGTGTGGTCCTGGTCAAGACAATCTCCTGAACTCCAAACTGAATGTCAGAATGGGAAAGAAAGGTGATTTAAGCAATTTTGAGCGTGGCATGGTTGTTGGTGCCAGACGGGCCGGTCTGAGTATTTCACAATCTGCTTAGTTACTGGAATTTTCACGCACAACCATTTCTAGAGTTTACAAAGAATGGTGTGAAAAGGGAAAACCATCCAGTATGCGGCAGTCCTGTGGGCAAAAATGCCTTGTTGATGCTAGAGGTCAGAGGAGAATGGGCCGACTGATTCAAGCTGATAGAAGAGCAACTTTGACTGAAATAACCACTCGTTACAACCGAGGTATGCAGCAAAGCATTTGTGAAGCCACAACACGCACAACCTTGAGGCGGATGGGCTACAACAGCAGAAGACCCCACCGGGTACCACTCATCTCCACTACAAATAGGAAAAAGAGGCTACAATTTGCACGAGCCCACCAAAATTGGACAGTTGAAGACTGGAAAAATGTTGCCTGGTCTGATGAGTCTCGATTTCTGTTGAGACATTCAGATGGTAGAGTCAGAATTTGGCGTAAACAGAATGAGAACATGGATCCATCATGCCTTGTTACCACTGTGCAGGCTGGTGGTGGTGGTGTAATGGTGTGGGGGATGTTTTCTTGGCACACTTTAGGCCCCTTAGTGCCAATTGGGCATCGTTTAAATGCCACGGCCTACCTGAGCATTGTTTCTGACCATGTCCATCCCTTTATGACCACCATGTACCCATCCTCTGATGGCTACTTCCAGCAGGATAATGCACCATGTCACAAAGCTCGAATCATTTCAAATTGGTTTCTTGAACATGACAATGAGTTCACTGTACTAAAATGGCCCCCACAGTCACCAGATCTCAACCCAATAGAGCATCTTTGGGATGTGGTGGAACGGGAGCTTCGTGCCCTGGATGTGCATCCCACAAATCTCCATCAACTGCAAGATGCTATCCTATCAATATGGGCCAACATTTCTAAAGAATGCTTTCAGCACTTTGTTGAATCAATGCCACGTAGAATTAAGGCAGTTCTGAAGGCGGAAGGGGGTCAAACACAGTATTAGTATGGTGTTCCTAATAATCCTTTAGGTGAGTGTATATACAGCATGTTATATGCATATATGTAACAGGTTCAGTCCAAATAACTCCACAAAGCCCTTACAGGTCAAACAACGCTCTGACCGTCAGCGTCATGCGAGGTTGATGGCTCAGAAGACAAAGCGGGTGAAATGACCTGCACTTTAAAGGAAGTAGAAGGAGATTTAGGCATGAAGCCCGGTCTCGGCCAGAGAGTGACACTGCAGTCACCGGGTCCAAAATGTGAATACAATCGGCGTTCACTGAGAACGCTTGTAAATCTCCAATGTGCTTAGCCGAAGCAAGGGCAAAAAGCAAAGCAGTTTTGAGAGAGAGCTCCTTAACAGCAATATAATCCAAGGGCTTGATTGGGTTGACAGGGGTAGAGAGAGAGCTTTCAGCACCAGTGCTAAGTCCCACGGCGGCACCGAAGGCGGTTGTGGGGGATGTAATCTCCTCGCCCCCCTGAGAAATCTGATCACCAGCGTATGCTTCCAGATCGATTGCCCGTCAACCAGGGAACAATAGCGGCCACATAAACTTTTCAATCTCGATTCAAACACACACGTGATCTTATTCCTTAAACTCAGTGTAAAGCAATATTAAATATGTGTTCTGAGTTTGTCACACCACAGAAAATGTGTTATTAACCACTCGCGGGAAAGCTTACACTCATTGGTGGGAACATACTGCCAACGATGGCACCAGATGTCGGCGGGGCGGGCCCCATTCACCAGTAACAGCGGATTATCAGTAAAAAGCGCAACGGTCAAATACAATTGTTTTACATAGAAAAATAATGGAAAAGGAATGGAAAAACACGCTCTGTGTGAACGGCCCCTTATGCTAATATTTATTTGAATGAATTTATTTAAATTATTAAAACAAAATAATAGGCTCACCAGCATGGGGCAAAAGGCACAAAGTACTGATACAAATACTTTAGCTAAAGTAATATGTTTTGCATATTGTCTAAGTGTATTTCTGCTTTTCCATAAGCGCCACCTTCTGTCTGAGCATTTGTATTTTTATTCAGCCTGTCTGCCGTTTGGTTCATATAACTTTACATACATAATCATTCTTTAGGCTCAAATATGAGGTTCATCGTTTTCATTTTAGAAAAGTTTTTGTTTCATCAAAACAAAACTGTTTTATTTGAACTGTAAAGTCATTTTACAGTTTAGGATGTTACCATATGTAACCATCAAAATGCTCTATATTTTAACCATATGTGTTTGCTGTTAAAGTAAACTAGTTTAAATTCAGTAACTTATCTTTGATTTTTCCATGCGCCCAAAATTTGTAAGTGTGCGACTAAAATTTTTCCTAGGTCGCACCGGTGCACCCAACGTGCTCGCATCCGCTGCCTGTCCACGAACAAAGCGTTAGCCTACAATAGCCTATCAGTAACGTTACCATAAATTATGACAATCATCAAAGCGTGATATATATAGCAGGCAGAGGAAATTAAAAAATTCCGTATTTTTATTTATTATGAGTTGTATTTCATTGTTTATTATTTAATTATTTTTTACATTTATAACACTTTGTTAAAACTGTAGTTTTAAAATAGTAGTTCAAAGCATTGTTTCCTGTGATTTTAATCCCTGTGTAACTGTATATATTATGTTGTCATTTACATAATATATATGAATGTATATGGAGCGTGATAAAAAGGTGACCTTGAAATTGTGGCGTTAAAGGTGACGCGAGCCGGGGAAAAATTTGGGTGCACCTAAATAAAAAAAGTTAGGCGCACCAGTGCAACCAAGGCAAAAAGTTAGTCTGGAGCCCTGAATTCACAATTCCGATCTGAACATTAAAGTGACTAAGGTTTGTAAGCAGCAACAAAGCAAAGTTTAGCCAGTGACTGAGACATGAAGCACACCGAACTTCAAAAGAACCAACCAACTCCGGAGAGGGACGTGTGCTTTCTCTTTTTAGAGACAAACTTGTTCACACCTCTCTTTGGGTAACTTGACCAATCCAGAGTGTGAGCGGGAGAAAGTTCCCTTCGTCTCTATTTACGACCTAACTGCATATTTTATAATGGTGTCAGAATTGGTACAGTTTTACTCCAAAGGGTGGTAAACATAATATGATGCATCTCATAATCGCATACTGTGCACCGTTGATTAAGAAAAAGAGAGCGGCACATTTAGATATCAAACAAGGTATGGCTGGAAAATAAAAAAACTGAGATATATTCTTACACATGAAAACAAGCATTTAAATTACCTTAACATAACGTCCACACATCATGACTAGTAGAGTATAACATAGGGAACATGCGTACACCAGAGTATGTGAGCAGAGTGGAGTGGGAGCGGAGCGAGGAGTGGAGCAGCGTGATTTTGAATGGAGTGAGGAGCAGATGTTTTTAAAAGAGCGTTGTGGTTTTCACTCACTCCGAGAGCGCTCCACTACCGCTTCATCACGAGTACAATTCATGCCAGCGGTCCATAATATAACTGCATTTTTAGCCAGAACTCACACGTTAAACACATTTAACTAGCTTGATTCAGATGGATCACTCAAATCAGAAAGAATGTAAAGGTTATGATGACGGCGATGGGCATGAGCGGGATGTTATAGTTCAAGGATTTTTTTTGTACCTTCTACATACTGAATATGATCGGGTGAAAGCAGGTAGCACAAGGTAGCACTTATTCACACACACAATCATTCTCTCTAATGCATTCAAACAAATGTAATCTTACAGTGCTTATCTGCTTACAGTTATCTGTATCTGATTTTGAATGAGCAGAAATCTGTAATGTAGTTACCCGTAGATAAAATAATAAATAATAAAACATACTATTTTCATCTTTCCAAACAAAATTTGCACGGCAAAAAGCAGCAGTGATAATGAACATTTAATGCTAATAAAGCCTAATATAAGCTTGGCAAATTTTTGCACACTAGTGTTCCAATAAACCACGTTGAAACTATCTCCTATTGTAAGTAAATGGTATGTTTACAGCTGTACTCATATTTCACGCCTGAAAAAATGTGTCATATATGGTGAAGACCTTGCCTCCATTTATTAAAATATCTATAGAATGTGTTACCACTTTGGGAAGGATGTATGAATGTATATTTGAGTGGGAGGCAGGACTCTGCAGTTGTTTCTGCAGAAGCTGCTTGGCTTTATATCTTTAAAGAATAAAGTCTATCTCTGGCATCAGAAACCCAAGACTGTGTGACTGTTAAAGATGGAGTTTATTAAAGAGGAGATTGAAGACATAAGTGATTCAAAACCATCCAGAATAAAACATGAAGATACTGAGCAACAAACAGGTTGGTGTCCATTTGTGATTCTTCAATAGTTCTATGAATTAATAAGCCATATATGGATGATAAATGATCATAACCTTGTATATAACAGTATATGCAGATAACATTGTATAGCTATATCATTATAATATAGCCTTTTTAATCATATCAACAAGTGATTCAAGTGACAACATGAGTTATATAGTTTTAATCACATTAATGAGTTTTTTTTATCTTAATACTGTGATAAATATGTTTGCGATGTACAGTATTATTGTAAAATCAACCTAAATGATCAGTTTGTAGCATATTAGCTCAAGGAAAATATTAATAATTAGTTATAAATATTTGAATCAGTTAATTGAATTAGCTTGATAATACCGCAGTCAATTAACCTGTTCGGCCAGCAAATGCTCAGTATTAATTATTTATTAATTCTAATAAATGTTAATTTCCAGGGTATTACTTACTGATTAGTTAAGCTTGTTTCTATATTAGTTAGTAGTAGTAGCTAAAGTGTTAATGTAGTACTAATCATTAGTCCTGCATTACTTCCTGCATAGTTACTTATTAATAACGGACCATTATTCTAAAGTGTTACCGGGACTCCAGAATATGAGCATGAACCACAAACATCTTTACACGACACAAACAAGTCTTTATTAACTAGACTAAACACTTGGACTTATCTAACATACACACACTTGAGCCCCTTTCTTCAAAGTCGTTGTGATGACGTAGTTATCGTTCGACTCTTTAACATGGGGGTTTTAAATGCAGATTAACTTTCACGTTGCACATTAACAAAGAAGAAAGTTTGTGTTCATCAAGGAACAAAGTAAGGATGAAAAAATGTCAGCTAATTCCAGAATTCAGGAATCTCTGTGTGAAAGGGGCTATACATGCATACAGTTTAGCAATGGAAAGAGAGCTGAAGCACAATACAGGAAAGCACGAAGCTATAGCATTGTTTAAAATTCAGCAAATCAACAGCCTTGAGCAATCCATCAGTTTCTTAGTTCTAACACCCTTCTTTTAAAAGCGTAGGGATATTCAATGTATCAAATGATGAGTGTGGCAAGCAGCGAGGCTGAGGGACTGTGAGAGCGGGACGAGGCTGGACGTGAGTGATAATGAGCGCCAGCTGCACACCGCACCAGCCTCATGTCTCACGGAGGAGCTCGGTCACATAATAGGAGGAGCAACGACAGTGAAGGAGGAGAGAGGACCTGGGGCCTGTACCATGATGGTAGTTTAACAGGATTAGTTTCGAGTTGACAAAACCAAACCAATCTATTCAGGCTTTGTTGGTCCCATGATGCTGATCATCAGCTTTCTCTGTCAACTCAGGCTTTGATCCTGAGTTTAGGAGTTTAGCTGTGACATCAGTAGTGAACAGCCAATCACATGCTGTGGATCAGTGAAACTGAGATTCACTTCTCGCGAGAGAAGCAGTGAGATTAATTTCTCTCTTCTTCAGAATATTACATGATTGAAAAATATTAAGAATGAATTTAAACAGATTTACACAGCAAGAAGAAAAGAGCTGTCTATGAAAGAGGACAACTTAAAGAAAAATCTTATACGTCAATGCAAGTAAAAGTTATGAAGTTAGTTTTTATATGATATATGGAGAGAATTGAACATTTCAGCTCACATGTAGTAATTTTTATAGCGTTATTTATTGATTTTAAAGCTTGACCTTTATATAGGCTATTTATAATAATTTTAACAAAGTGCCTATTAATGGTTGATTAACTAAAATGATACATGTGTAATTGATTAAGGGTATAATAATTACATAAATGATATCTAAATCATTCAAAATTATTATTATTATTATAAATAAGCATTGTTAAAAGCCAGACGATTTAGTCTGTAAAAACCATTTGCTATGTAGTGACCTTTAATTTGGAGTAGAAACTGGGGGAGTGACTTTATTGCATCAGAGGTGTGTCACTTTGCTCAAAGCTGATTGGTCCAATTTCAGTTTGAAATCTCTTATCCAGAACATAACCTGCCCTGGAGCAGGTTAGGCGTGGAGTGTAAGTTACTATGGAGATGAACACTGCTAAAAGCCAAACCACTTTAATGGTACCTAAAACCCAGGATTGGCACAAACATATCTGGCTAGCTAGCTAAACCGGCTTCATGGTATAGGCCCCAGGCCTGGATTTTACGTTGTGTATTGTTTACGTTTTGTTATGTGTGCATGGCAGTTCTTCCTAAATCTACGAACTACGTTACAATGAGACAAAGTTTGATATTTCCATGTCTCGCCCATTTGAATAAAACTGCCCTGATGCAATTTGTTGAGGCTCCAGTTGACCTTTGCTGAAGTTGTCTTGATGAGAGAGAACCAGTTGGAGTCAGAGGGTCTTTTGTGAACTGAAAGACAAGGCTGCAAACTTAGGCAGTTGATGTGTTAGAAGATGGAAAAATGGGCAAGTGTAAGGATTAGAGCGAGTTTGACAAGGGCCAAATTGTGATGGCTAGACGACTGGGTCAGAGCATCTCCAAAACTGCAGCTCTTGTGGGGTGTTCCCGGTCTGCAGTGGTCAGTATCTATTAAAAGTGCTCCAAGGAAGGAACAGTGGTGAACCGGCGACAGGGTCATGGGCGGCCAAGGCTCATTGATGCACGTGGGGAGCGAAGGCTGGTCCGTGTGGTCCAATCAAACAGACAAGCTACTGTAGCTCAAATTGCTCAAAGGTTAATGCTGATTCTGATAGAAAGGTGTCAGAGTACACAGTGCATTATTATTATTATTATTATTAGTAGTAGTAGTAGTACTAGTATTAATATTAGTATTATTATGGTGTTTTTGTTATTAAATTGATGTTACAATTCATTTGACCCGCATCTGTAACAATTTCACAGCCCATCACCACATAACCGATAATAAAAGATTAGATTAGTTTACTCCTTATTGAAAATGATTTAAAAATATGTAGGTCTATTACACAATGAATTATAGGCCTATAAATAAAATTATTAACAGTCTATATGTTCAAACACTGCAAGAAGTCATCAATGAAAATTAAGAGCAGCTTTTTTTCAAACACTGACTTTCAAAAACAACTTGTTTAACATGAAATACTTCTCTTCTAATTTTTTCACTAAATGTATAAGCCACAAGAGAAATATTAAGAAAATAAATGAATATAGTTATATACTGTTATCAGCAATATGTTTAAGTAGATTTGTCTCTCGTCATCTCTGAGAGAATATGTGCACCATTAATGCAGCGTCAGATGCCGTCAGCTTTTCACTTTCACTTTCTGTGCAAAATTTGCATATTGCTTGTGTGATATCCACTGACTCGCCTTCATGGTTTAAACAGAAAAATGTCCAATATTGCAACGTGACATTTTTCTTTAGAGTCGTAAGTTTCAGAAATCGGACGAAAATCGCACGGTGTATGCCCGGTTGCAATCAAAAGCTGCAGTGGTTTAAATGAGAAGACTTGCCCAGCCTTACACACGCACCGCCTATGATTATTTACCTTTGTGTATTGTTCTTATTCTGTTCACTGGCTATTTTATTAAGCCTATAAATTGATTTTGATGTTTTCACAAAACAATAAAACAATAAATCGCATTTAACATTGAGGTCCACCCTATTTTTTTTTACAACCACTGCTGTATATATCTATGTATGTATTCAAAAGAAGACACATTATGGCTGCAAAGTTGCAAGGGAGACATGTGCAGTAGAAAAACAATATTGTAACTGTAATCAAGTGAAGGTGAATAGAATGTTGAATCTGTATATATTTTTATATATTATTGTTGTGTATTATTAATTATTATTAATTATAAGTGTATTTTGGTTAATAGCCGAGCTGTGATTTACTGAATGCGGCCCCTTTAAGAAACATGATACCGCGCGCACTGAGCATGCGCAGAAGCGCGACTCGCGAGAGCCTTTTTTTCTCTTTCTTTTTTTTTCTCCCTTTTTTGTTGTTACCTTTTAATGTAGCCTAACAGTCGAATACATTGTGTTTCGCTGCAAGTGTATGTCATGTTAATGTTCTTGTTGCAACTTTCACCAGTTGAAGCTGAAAGTGACGCTGTTAATCGTGAATGAAGGACAAATGTGAAATATTTTCTCCGGATGCCTTATATTTCCAGTCAGCAGGAGAGAGATGTTTCATTTATAATGTAAGAATTGATGTTTGTGTTGCCTAAATGTACTTTGTTCGCAGTGTTACGTACAGAGAATTAAATATAGTCATTCATTTTGTTCAGTCTATATTCAGTCTGTGCGTATTGTGTATGATTTGTGTTATCTTTGTTAGATTTCTGTTAAATTCATATATTAATTGAAGAATTTGACCTGTGACTTGTTTCATCCGTATAAAATCTGGAGTCACATAAAAATAAGCAACCTTCCTTTAGAGCTGTTTTAAATGCTACTAATATATAACCATATCAAAATGCTCTATATTTCTAAAATCAAGCGCATATGGTCATTTGTGTAATTATTAAAGATATGATATTCCTCACAACAATTCACCAAATAAGAAAGCTTCAGTTCAACCGTCAGTGAAATTATGAGCAATATAGAGATGAGAAAATATACTGAAAATGCATCTAAATTATCGTAATCTTGTATAGTACTTCCACATTTTGATTGTCAAGTTTTAGAATATTTCCCTGTTTCATCCTCATAATATCCTGTGTTACATAAAATGAGCAACCTAGAGCTGTTTTATACACTAGTAATATGTAACCATCAAAATACTCTATATTTGAACCAAATCAAAGGCACCAGATGTGTTTGCTGTTAAAGTAATCCAGTGTAAATTCAGTAACTTATCTTTGATTTCTCCAGATCTGGTCCTGTGGGCGTCAGTATCTCACAGTGATCACAGTTCACACCTGCAGTGAAGCCCCTCCCACAACAATTCACCAATAAATACTGGGAATATTCCCATCATCCTACAAGAGAAGGACAAACTCCAGGTGTAGCAGCTGAAATCTGTGTGACTGTTAAAGATGGAGTTTATTAAAGAGGAGATTGAAGACCTGAGTTATCCAGAACCATCCAGAATAAAACATGAAGATACTGAGGAACAAATAGGTTGGTGTCCATTCTTGATTCTTCATTATTGACTGATTTAGTAGCTGCGAAATAATAATCAGTATATGGATGATAAATGATAGAGAAATGCATCTAAATGATCATAACCCAGTTTTAATCGTATTAACAAGTGAATGACAGAACTGACCTTTGTACAAAGATACTTTATACTCACACTGACAGATAGACTGATGTTTTGTTTCCTGCTAAGTGTTTTTCATTTTTACATTTAACCTCATTGAACTGATTCTAACAGATAAATATGTTTATTTTAGATCAGATGGAAGTGAAGGAGCAACAACACAAACTAAATGATGTAAAGAAACTCTGTGACTTCAAAACTCAAGAAACAAAAGCCAAAAAGCTGCACACCTGCTCTCAGTGTGGAAAGAGTTTCCAAAATAAAGGAAACCTTAAAAGACACATGAGAGTTCACACTGGAGAGAAACCGTATACATGCACTCAGTGTGGGAAGGGTTTTACTCAAACATCAAGTCTCAGTAAACATCTGCGCATTCACTCTGGAGAAAAAACATTTAACTGTGATCAGTGTGGTGAAGGTTTTAATTCGTCAAGAAATCTAAAACAACACCGGAAAGTTCATACAGATGAGAAGCCTCATGTGTGTTCTCACTGTGGAAAGAGTTTTTCATGGCTGAACAGTTTTAAACAGCACCAGAAAACACATGATGGAGTGAGAGATCATGTGTGCTGTGACTGCGGGAAGAGCTTTACTAAAGCTGGCAATCTGAAACAGCACCAAAGAATTCATACTGGAGAAAAACCTTACAAGTGCTCATACTGTGACAAGAGTTTCACTCAGTCTGGAACCCTAAAATCACATCAGCGAGTTCATTCTGAAGAGAAGCCGTACCACTGTACTCAGTGTGAGAAGAGTTTCAAAGATGCAGGAGGATTAAAAATTCATTTGCGCTTTCACTCTGGAGAAAAGCCATTTAACTGTGATCAGTGTGGTAAAGATTTTATTTTGTCATCAAATCTAAAAACACACCTGAAAGTTCATTCAGATGAGAGACCTTATGTGTGTTCTCTCTGTGGAAAGAGTTTTTCATGGCTAAACAGTTTTAAACTACACCAGAAAACACATGATGAAGTGAGAGATCATGTGTGTTGTGACTGTGGGAAGAGCTTTACTAGAGCCGACTGCCTGAAACAGCACCAAAGAATTCATACTGGAGAAAAACCTTACAAGTGCTCATACTGTGACAAGAGTTTTGCTCGGTCTGGAACCCTGAAATCACACGAGCGACTTCATACTGGAGAGAAGCCGTAATACTGTACTCGGTGTGAGAAGAGTTTCAAACATTTATCAAGTCTTAACACTCATATGAAAAAATGTTGCTGTAGGATTGAAAATAATCAAAGATATTTGATATTTGCAATTGAACAAAGACATACTGCTTTACTGTTTTCAACCCCCGTCTTTCTTATCAGAAGGGCCATTTTGAATTCCTAAAGACAAAGAGATTCTGAAGGCCTGTAGGCCAAAGGTGTGTCACCCCTGTAGTACAGTGGGGGAAGTTTGGTCTGATTGTTCAGTTTGAATGACTCACAATAGGGTTTGAGTTACATGGTCAAGGAAGTATAAAAGAAGATTGTAACTGTTGCTCTGGCTTCTTTTTTTTTCTCTGGCTCTCTTGATTCTCTGGCTCTCTCTCTTCTTGGGGGCCTTCTCTTTGCTCTCTTCTTCTCTTTCTCTCTCTCTCTCTCTCTCTCTCTTTCTATCCCTCAGGTAACATTCTTTTCATGCTGGGTACGATTAATGGTATAAGTTTTTATCATCTCATACATCTATTTTGTAAATATTTTAAGTGTAACCATAACCAGATTTTGTCATTAAATTCTTTCAATTATAAATGATTGCTAACTAGTTTTGATTTGGTGTTGACTTTGAAGTGCTACCTCTATTGCAATACAATATAGTCACAGTATAGCAACGCTCTCCCACATATTTAGCTATTGTAACTGTGCTTATTTCCGTCGTTGGTATAAGTACAGTGGGTGGTAATAGACGAGAAATGTACAGTTTTCTACCATCTTGCTCATAACGTTTCTTTAGTCTTTCGGCAACCCTGCAGCCTGAACCACTGTAGGCGACCCACCCTTACATTGCAATTGAGCAACATTTGTTTTCAAGTCAAATAGTAAATACTTTGAGATAAAATATTATGTTTTTTCCACTCAACAGTTAACAACTCGTACAGTTAAATAAAGCGTTTTTTTTCTGTCAGGATGGATTGTATGCCTAATTATTTTCTGAATTAGACATTTTCATGTCATTTACTTAATTACTAAGTGTACTTGTCTTCTGATGTACATGCAATTATGAGAAATAAAACAGAAACAACATCTTGTATTGATTGATCGATTTAATGACAGATAATGAGTTGTATAGTTTTAATCACATTAATGAGTTTAATCATTTTAGCTTAATACTGTGATATGTTTGGGATATACAGTATTATTTTAAATTTTATCTTGTATCATTAAAAGACGGAGTTCAAATTTTTATTCTTCATTATTGACTGCATAGGAACAATAAAGTACTAAAGCTTATATTGTAAGCGTGAACAAATATAATGGATTAACAGGATAATCATCAGGATTTCATAACTGAAAAAAAAAACCTTAATTGTTGAAAACAGACT
This sequence comes from Rhinogobio ventralis, assembly GCA_039654625.1. NCBI lineage: Eukaryota > Metazoa > Chordata > Actinopteri > Cypriniformes > Gobionidae > Rhinogobio > Rhinogobio ventralis. The sequence goes on from CM077199.1 coordinate 33,687,307, forward strand.
AGAACAGAAGCCAACAACTTTCACATGCCATCGGTGTAGAAAGAATTTTAAATGTTAAAAGAACTTTAAGGAACATCCTTCTGTCAGTGTGGAATGGGCAAACAGTGTCAATCATCATATTCTACTACAATGTAATGATTAAATTTAAGTATCTAACACAAAGCATTGTCAGCATAGGGTTTTGGCAAACACACGAAGAAGAAGATATATGTAAATAGTCTTTAGGAGATGGCGAAGGGATGGTGATGGTGGAACGGAAGGACCCTGGCGGCAATGATGGTGAATGGCCAGTGCAGCGGACCCAGAGCTCAAGGGAGGAAGGAACCATGGTGTAGATGTAGCTGACAACATCCGGGTGATGACAGACGGTGTTGTCGACATGTTGAGAAGATGCTGTTTTCAGTGCTGTGAATTCACTTTGATGCACTTCAAAAGATTGAGGACGGGCTGGAATTGATGCGGGGGAAAAAACTATTGCCATTGTTACTGTTTGTATCACTGTATATAAGTGCTAAGGAAGATCCAGAGCTGAAATAAAATATGGTAATAGGCGTTTGGTTTCCAACGCACAAGCAAATTAGGAACATATAAAATATCACAATAGGGACAGTTGGTTACAGTTGCCGTACACACTTAGGGTACGCCTCGGCCCTCAGTCAGACACACACTCTTCGTGTCTGTATAAATATGCAATATTAAAATAATTTTTCTTTAAAAAATATGCGGCCCCTTTAAGAAACATGACATCGCGCGCATTGAGGATGCGCAGAAGAGAGAAGCGCGAGAGACTCTCCAAGAACACTTCCACACTCCAGCTCAGTTGGTGGCGTTAATGCACCGAAAGCTGATCTGACAACCGCCAATAAATTAAGAAGAAGAGACGAGACAAGCGCTGAAACTTTAACCAGTTGAAGCTGAAAGTATCGCTGTTAACGCTCGTGACTGAAGGATAAATGTGGAATATTTCTTTCGGATGCCTTATATTTCCAGTCTGCAGGTGAGAGATGTTTCTCAGATTACAGAGTTTAACATTAATCAGCTCCAGAGTTCACGTGTTTAAGGACCAATGTCATGAAATGTGTTGTGTGTCCTGGTTTATTATTAGAGTGTAATAATATGTTGCCAGAGAGTTTTTCACAGACTCTGACTCTATTACACCAATAAAATGTGCTTAATGTGCCACTTTACAGAAGATCCCAGACACCACCATAATGAATGAGGGGAAAACAGGGATTTATTGGGGACAAATTGGCTTTTCAGCAGCTCAGTTAGGGGCCGTTCACATGTCGCGTCTTTTGCACGCTCAAGTTCGTTGTTTCAAATGTAGACGTGCGGCAAACGCGGTCGCGACGCGCTCGTTTTTTCCAAGCGCGTCCACGCCGCAGCGAGCTATATGGTGAGACCTGCAGACCTGGAGCAGACAGTTTTACGGCCCTGTAGGTAATTCACAATTGGTCTTCATTCACAGCCTACGAGAGCCAATTGAATTGTGTTTTTGTGAAATGAAAATTAATAATACACATAGTTGGATCAGCTGGACAATGTAATGATATATCCTCTTGAGACCCAGAATTTTTTTTTTTTAGTATTTGTTGCATGTCATTCCATTGTTTAGAGTAGGGCTGGTCATTTTTTTTAGCTTCGAGGTTTTGTTAGTAATCAACACAGAATATTCGAAACTTCGGAGGGAAGGGGCTGAACATATTCTTCTCTCTAATAAAGGCAGGAATCGCGAGAAGCAGCGCGCCTCAGGCTTATATGCTCCGGTGTTCAGGCGCAACACCGGTTACACCACTTGCCCACCGCGGCACCGCCCCCACCGTCGTTTCGATTCTTTTATAGTAATACAATAATTTTGTTCAGTTAGAGAACAGACACTACAAATAAAAACTGAACATGTCTGCTCAATACAGCGTGAGCCGAACGAGAGTCGCAGCACAGACCAGCAGCGGGAGACCGATTCATTACGAGAGTGAGGAGCTGACTGACAAGTGAATGGCGGAAGATTTGGTTTCAAAGCAAAATGTAAAAGCGCCTGTTTAAATGAGTTTGTCATTGTACTGTTTTGTTGTTGTGTTTTTCATTAAGAATAATAGGCTAATGAACCCACCATTCAAGCAACCCGCCCCGAATTGGCACTAATTCTAAACCGAAAGTAAAACGCGCACGGCCGCACTGTCATTCACGGTGCTTGTCCACTGGCACGTTTTCAATTCATTCCTATGGCAGCTCAACTTTCATAGGAATTCATCGAAAAACACTTGCTTTGCTCAGCTCTGTTATGAATGCTCGAGCGGCCGTGTGCATTTTACTTTCGGTTTAGAATTAGCGATTTAAAAGCCCCTGTCGGTGATACCGGTATTACCGGTGTTGTCATGCGTTGATTAACCGGTGGGAAAATTATCTAACCGTCACATCCCTAACGGTTAAAAAGGCTGATACATTTTGATTCTATTTTCCACAGTGTCAAACCAACGCAGCTTAACCCAAAATGCAAGCTCATGCAGTTGTGCACTCTAGACAGAGAATACTCAGTTGCAAGGAACACTTAGGCTAAGAAGAAGCAAATATATTTATAGTAATATTTAGTATAACGAGGTTGGGTTCCTCAACTGTCCATCCTATTAAAAACAGCTAGGCTGTAAGTAGGGATGGAACGATTAGCGGTTTCACGATAAACCACGATAAAATGTACTGACGGTTAGTAATATCGCTTAAAATGTATTTATCATTAAAACCATGTTTGATTATCACGATTTATATATAACTCGCGGTAAATCCTGTCCAGCCAGCATCAGTCTGGCGCAGGCGCAGCGCGCAACGGTTTTTGAACGAGAAGAAATGGCAGTGACAGCGCCGGGAGATTTTTCAGCCTTCTAAAAGGACCAAATCTGAGGTGTGGTCATATTTTGGCTCTTAAGGGAAACTTAATCTTAGATGGTCACCCTGTCTGCAGAACATGCCAAAATAAAGTCGCTGCAATAGAGAGAAACACTTCAAATCTGCGAACGCAAGGCAAGTGGACTTTGACCTCAATACTAAAACTACGTCTGGGAAATAACGCTTCTACGAAGAAAAGTTCGCAGCAAGTGGCTTTGAGCCAAAGACAAACGAACAAATTCAGACAAGACTAGGTTGACATTTAAGGCATAATGTATATTCATAGTACACTTATTACACAGATTTTCTTTACCACATAAATAGGCCTAATTACGGGGACATATTGAATTGAGACTAATATTTTAAATCTTACCTGTTTATAAATCCATTTTGTACAGTGTACAAAACACGAGAAGTTATAGTAATAATTATAGTAGTATTAATAGTAAAGTCCTGATTTCATCTTCAATACAATCAAAAACCGAGACGCAAGTTGCATTTGAATGAAACGAGAGCACGGCCGTTGTGATACGTGGATGTGCACTGTTATAATGTGTTGCTATTGACGACAGCCATTATAAGGAAGGGAATGCCACAGAATAGAATCTTGCTTAAAAAAGTGCACAGAGCTGCTGGTTTTATTTGTTGTTTGTTGATTTTCCAATATAAAACTTGTTGAAATGTTTTCAGTGTGTGCATCCTTTCTTTTTGAACACTTTCATCTCATTTGAACAAAACCGTGATAATATTGATAATCGTGTTAATTTGGGTCACTATAATCCGTGTTATGAAATTTTCATACCATTTCATCCCTAGCTGTAAGATAATTGTAAAAAAAAAATTATTGTATTTCGCCATATTTTAAAGTGTATTAAAGCGCGAATGAGGGGGATGCCAGGTGTGTGAAAAAAACAAAACGAATATTCAAATCCTAAAATTACAAATGGAATACCAACCCACCGAACGAATATTCGAATATTCGGTCCAGCCCTAGTTAGAGCATAATAAACAAATGGATAAAAGATATTTTATTCATATGTTATGTCCACTGTATGTTGTTTAAAACATAAAAAGACATGAAATTACATGTATAGGCAAAAACAATGGGATTTTTTTTCATTTACCAATACATTTTTAGGTTTCATGATTTTTTTTATTACCAAGCTTAGTATAAATATGATTCTCAACTATGTTAGATACAATGGAATTAATTGATGTACCATTTATACCATGATATACCATTTTACTTTATGCAATATGTGGGTAAAATGGCAATAAATGTGTAGTCCCATTCCATACAATGTATCCTAGGGATGCGCCGATACTGCCATTATTTGCCGGATCGGGTATCAGTCAGACTGGACCGATCCAAATTCGATACTGTGCGTTCAATATTCTGTGTTATTGTTAAGCCCCAGTGCCCCACAAAAGGCGAAAAAAAATTATAAAGCATCATCTCGTCGTGCTTAATATTAAAGGAACACGCCGACTTTTTGGGACTTATTCACCGTATCCCCCAGAGTTGGATAAGTCCATACATACCATTTTTATCTCCGTGCGTGCCATAACTCTGTCTGACGCACCCACCGCTAGCCTAGCTTAGCACAAAGACTGGAGGTAACCGGCTCCAGCTAGCCTACTGCTCAATAAGTGACAAAATAACGGCAACATTTTCCTATTTACATGTTGTGTAAGACATGTGATAAGAACCAACCGATCAGCTTCGGCCTTTATGTAACAACATTTAAAGCCAAGACGCACAACAGCTGATCATAGCTATACAGTGCAGGGTTTTTTTATTTCTCATCTCCAATTTCTAATAGAGCTAATGCATGGGCTGAAATTATCCTTTGCTGAAACTTTTTCCTCTTCATAGAGAACGCGGCTCATGATTGCTTAGCAACGGCAGACTGCCCTCCCGAGCACTTTTGAAAAGAGGAGAAAGCGGCGCAGCCGCCGTTTTTTACGCGTTTTTAGACGCGTAAAAATCCTGTCAATTTCAAAATTAACACCCCGTGCAGACTCCGTATTTCACATCACTATATCCTTGCTACAGTATTTATTACAGTTTATCAGTTCACTATAATTAATACAACAGCTATGCTGTAGCATTCATTAACAAAGTGTTGTAAATACTATACACCAATCAGGCATAACATTATGACCACTGAGAGGTGAAGTGAATAACACTGATTATCTCTTCATCACGGCACCTGTTAGTGGGTGAGATATATTAGGGAGCAAGTGAACATTTTGTCCTCAAAGTTGATGTGTTAAAACCAGGAAAAATGGGCAAGCGTAAGGATTTGAGTGAGTTTGAAAAGGGCCAAATATGTTATGGCTAGACGACTGGGTCAGAGCATCTCCAAAACTGCAGCTCTTGTGGGGTGTTTCCGGTCTGCAGTGGTCAGTATCTATCAAAAGTGCTCCAAGGAAGGAACCGTGGTGAACCGGCGACAGGGTCATGGGTGGCCAAGGCTCATTGATGCACATGGGGAGCGAAGGCTGGCCCGTGTGGTCTGATAAATCAGACAAGCTACTGTAGCTCAAATTGCTCAAGAAGTTAATAATGGTTCTGATAGAAAGGTGTCAGAATACACAGTGCATCGCAGTTTGTTGTGTTATGGGGCTGTATAGCCGCAGACCAGTCAGAATGCCCATGATGACCCCTGTCCACCGCCAAAAGCGCCAACAGTGGGCACGTGAGCATCAGAACTGGTCTACGGGGCAATGGGAGAAGGTGGCCTGGTCTGATGAATCACGTTTTCTTTTACATCACGTGGATGGCCGGGTGCGTCGCTTACCTGGGGAACACATGGCACCAGGATGCACTATGGGAAGAAGGCGAGCCGGCGGAGGAAGTGCGATGCTTTGGGCAATGTTCTGCTGGGAAACCTTGGGTCCTGCCATCCATGTGGGTGTTACTTTGACACGTACCACCTACCTAAGCATTGTTGCAGACCATGTACACCCTTTCATGAAACGGTATTTCCTGGTGGCTGTGGCTCTTTCAGCAGGATAATGCCCTGCCACAAAGCAAAAATGGTTCAGGAACGGTTTGAGGAGCACAACGAGTTTGAGGTGTTGATTGGCCAAATTCCCCAGATCTCAGTCCAATCGAGCATCTGTGGGATGTGCTGAACAAACAAGTCTGATCCATGGAGGCCCCACCTCGCAACTTACAGGACTTAAAGGATCTGCTGCTAACATCTTGGTGCCAGATACCACAACACACCTTCAGGGGTCTAGTGGAGTCCATGCCTCGACTAGTCAGGGCTGTTTTGGCAGCAAAATGGTGACACACACATTATTAGGAAGGTGGTCATCATGTTATGCCTGATCGGTGTACAGTATACTACAATTTACTAGTTTCCTACAGTAAATACTACAGTATATTTTCAAATGAGATGGCAAAAAACAGCAATAAACAGAATTAAACTGGACAAAACAAACATTTAACTTACCCATGTTAGAACACAACAAAATCGAGAAAAACAACGTAGGACAGGCAAATCACGTGGTCTCGCGAATCCTGTCGCTCCGCTTCTGAAATGCTCCTGGTGTGAGTTGGCACCACGTGGAAGACGGAGCAAAACAGCCGTAACGTGCCACAGATGCGTGCAGTGTTAAATAAGGGATTAAACATGATGGTTCTGTTATTTCTGTCAGACTTTGGACCGTAATTGAACAAACCTTGTTTTAAATGCAATCAATAACTTGTATCAAAATACTCCATACTCCTGACAGAAATCACGTGTTTACTTAATTTAAGTGTAAATATAAATATAATTAAATTAATCCAGCATGAATTCAGTAACTTATCTTTTTTTCCTTTTTTTTCCAGATCTGATCCTGTGGGCGTCAGTATCTCACAGTGATCACAGTTCACACCTGCAGTGAAGCCCCTCCCACAACAATTCACCAATAAATACTGGGAATATTCCCATCATCCTACAAGAGGACAAACTCCAGATGTAGCAGCTGAAATCTGTTAAAGATGGAGTTTATTAAAGAGGAGATTGAAGATATGAGTTATCCAGAGCCATCCAGAATAAAACATGAAGATACTGAGGAACAAATAGGTTGGTGTCCATTCTTGATTCTTCATTGTTGACTGCTTTAGTAGCTGTGAAATAATAATCAGTATATGGATGATAAATTATATAGAAATGCATCTAAATAATCATACAGTGCATCCGGAAAGTATTCACAGAGCTTCATTTTTTCCACATTTTGTTATGTTAAAGCCTCATTCCAAAATGGATTAAATTCATTATTTTCCCTTAAAATTCTACAAACAATGACAACTTAAAAAGAAGTTTGTTTGAAATCTTTGCAAAATTATTAAAAATAAAACATCACATGTACATAAGTATTCACAGCCTTTGCTCAATACTTAGTTGAAGCACCTTTGGCACCAATTACAGCCTCAAGTCTTTTTGATGCTACAAGCTTGGCACACCTATTTTTGGGCAGTTTCTCCCATTCTTCTTTGCAAGACCTCTCAAGCTCCACCAGGTTGGATGGGGAGTGTCAGTGCACAGCCATTTTCAGATCTCTCCTGAGATGTTCAATCGGGTTCAAGTCCGGGCTCTGGCTGGGCCACTCGGACATTCACAGAGTTGTCCCGTAACCACTCCTTTGTTATCTTGGCTGTGTGCTTAGGGTCATTGTCCTGTTGGAAGAGGAACCTTCGCCCCAGTCTGAGGTCCAGAGCTCTCTGGAGCAGGTTTTCATCAAGGATGTCTCTGTATTCATCTTTCCCTCGATCTTGACTAGTCTCACAGTTCCTGCCACTGAAAAACATCCCCACAGCATGATGCTGCCACCACCATGCTTTACTGTAGGGATGGCATTGGCCAGGTGATGAGCGGTGCCTGGTTTCCTCCAGACATGACACTTGCCATTCAGGCCAAAGACTTCAATCTTTGTTTCATCAGACCAGAGAATTTTGTTTCTCATGGTCTGAGAGTCCTTCACAGAGAAACGCTGGAGCTCTGTCAGAGTGACCATTGGGTTCTTGGTCACCTCCCTGACTCCCTTCTCCCCAGTTTGTAGTAAGAGTTCTGGTGGATCCAGACTTCTTCCATTTAGGGATGATGGAGGCCATTGTGCTCATTGGGACCTTCAATGCTGCAGACATTTTTCTGTACCCTTCCCCAGATCTGTGCCTCGATACAATCCTGTCTCGGAGGTCTACAGACAATTCCTTGGACTTCATGGCTTGATTTGTGCTCTGACTGTTAACTGTGGGGCCTTTTATAGACAGGTGTGTGCCTTTCCAAATCATGTCCAATCAATTGAATTTACCACAGGTGGACTCAAATCAAGTTGTAGAAACATCTTAAGGATGATCAGTGGAAACAGCACCTGAGCTCAATTGTGAGTGTCATGGGAAAAGCTGTGACTACTTATGTACATGTGGTTTTTATTTTAATTTTTTTTTAAATAAATTAGCAAAGATTTCAAACAAACTTCTTTCAGGTTGTCATTATGGGTATTGTTTGTAGAAATTTGAGGAAACTAATTAATTTAATCCATTTTGGTTTAAGGCTGTAACATAACAAAATGTGGAAAAAGTGAAGCACTGTGAATACTTTTCCGGATGCACTGTAACCCAGTTTTAATCGTATTAACAAGTGAATGACAGAACTGACCTTTACACATCAAAAATACTTTATACTCACACAGACCGATACCTGATGCCTTATGCCTTGTTTCCTGCAAAGTGTTTTTAATTTTCACATTTAACCTTATTGAACCGATTCTAATGGCTTAATGTTTGTTTTAGATCAGATGGAAGTGAAGGAGCAACAACACAAACTAAATGACATAAAGAAACTCTGTGACTTCAAAACTCAAGGAACAAAAGCCAAAGAGCTGCACACCTGCTCTCAGTGTGGAAAGAGTTTCAAACAAAAACGAAACCTTGACATACACATGAGAATTCACACTGGAGAGAAACCGTACACATGCACGCAGTGTGGAAAGAGTTTTTCTCAAGCATCAGATCTCAGTAAACATCTGCGCATTCACTCTGGAGAAAAACCATTTAACTGTGTTCAGTGTGGTAAAGATTTTATTTCATCATCACATCTAAAACAACACCTGAAAGTTCATTCAGATGAGAAGCCTTATGTGTGTTCTCTCTGTGGAAAGAGTTTTTCAAGGCTGGACTGTTTTAAAACGCACCAGAAAACACATGATGAAGTGAGAGATCATGTGTGTTGTGACTGTGGGAAGAGCTTTACTAGAGCTGACAATCTGAAACAGCACCAAAGAATTCATACTGGAGAAAAACCTTTCAAGTGCTCATATTGTGACAAGAGTTTCACTCAGTCTCCACACCTGAAATCACATGAGCGAGTTCATACTGGAGAGAAGCCGTACCACTGTACTCAGTGTGAAGAGAGTTTCAGAGATGCGACAGGTTTAAAAAATCATCTGTTTATTCACTCTGGAGAAAAGCAATTTAACTGTGATCAGTGTGGTAAAGATTTTAATTTGTCATTAAATCTAAAAAAACAACCGAAAGTTAATTCAGATGAGAAGCCTCATGTGTGTTCTTTCTGTGGAAAGAGTTTTAAACTGCACCAGAAAACACATGATGAAGTGAGAGATCATGTGTGCTGTGACTGTGGGAAGAGCTTTACTAAATCTAGTCATCTGAAACGGCACCAAAGAATTCACACTGGAGAGAAACCTTTCAAGTGCTCATATTGTGAAAAGAGTTTCAATCAGTCTGGAAACCTGAAATTACATGAGCGAGTTCATACTGGAGAGAAGCCGTACCACTGTACTCAGTGTGAGAAGAGTTTCAGAGATGCGACAGGTTTAAAAAATCATCTGTTTATTCACTCTGACGAAATAACCCTTCAAATTCATAATGAAATATGTCACAAGTGAGCAACTTTTGTTTTTTTTCATGTCCAATAGTAAATACTGTGAGATCAAATGTGGAGTTTTTCCACTCAACAGTCAACAACTCTTACAATGTAAATAAAGTCGTGTTTTTGTTTTCTTGTGACGTGATTGTGTGACTTAGACTTGGATATATTCATGTCATTTCCTTATTTACTGAGTGTACTAAAGTGTGTTCTGAAAGATCATGCAGTTATGAGAAATAAAACAGAAACAACATCTTGTCTAGTTTTAATCACATTAATATATATATATTTTTTATTATTATTTTTTTAATCATTCTATAGTTGTGGTCAGAATTATTGCCCCCCCTTGGTAAATATGAACAAAGAAGCCTGTAAAAATAAATATGCATTGTTAATCCTTTTGTTCTTTTATTCCAAAAATCTAACCTTTCATTAGCCGCGTTTCCACTTTCGGGCCAGTGCGATCCAGGGATTTCAACGGGCCGTGCTGGGCTAATAGCCTCAGACCTGTAGCACCGAGCCCAAAACCAAGCTGCATTTCCTCCGTCGGGTCAGAAGCTCTGCAGCGCTTCACTAAAACCCGACTGTAACACGCCTCTCTGGAACAACGTCACACAAACCCATCATTTCACCAACAAATGGAAGTTTTATCAGAAAACTAATTTAGAAAGAACAATAATTTCTACAAATTTTCCAACAAAAATACCACATGGGCAGCTTTAGCACTCTCTCCAGTGTGTTGTAGGAGAAAGGGGGAATAGGGAGCTGCTCCTTTAATGTGGAGAGAACCTGAAATTGTAGTCAGAGCGGGAGGGGATTATGGGTAGTGTAGTCCAGAACGCGCATGGTCGCGTGTGCAGCGCTGAATAGTGCGGAGATATATATTCTTTGTTTTTGTTTTATTCTGTTGAAATGGCCCGAGTATTTATGTTGACTGCAACATTGAAAGTCATGTCGAAGGGATCAATAAAGCAGCAGTTTGTCTAACTCATCATTTGCACGGACTTGAGTAACTAGTGAACTGTTACACACATACGGCTGCTGGGCCAGAGAGCACCGAAGAGAAAAAGGTAACAAGTGACAGTCCGAATAGTTACATTTTCAGTCAGAGAAACAGGAAGCTCTCGAAAATGTTGCTTGCTTTATTTTCTGACATAGTAGGCTGTGCGGCGCTAAATATGGATATCAGACAGTCCGGTATAAAGAGATGAGACCCACAGACAGATACAATAAATACACGATTGTGATAGCCTATAAGATTTGTCTGATTAGCAGTGTAAAACCAGCCTTTGTGTAAAAAAAAAAAAATCAACTGTCGTAAATGTCTAAATTACTTGTTGTGTACGTAGGGCAAAAAAGTTCCCGAAATAAACCAATTTGTACATTTTTCCGTTTTTCTTTTAGCTGCGCTTACAGTTTTGGCACGATTCTCTCACTCACTGAGTTTTGCAAGTGCAAGGAGGAAGGCGGGTCCACCTTCTTCTTGTAGCCAATCAAATGAGCTTCACAGATTTACTCTTATCTGATTGGTTAAATAAACACCCCAGCCGCAAGAACACATCTTTATCTTAATTTGGCTCAGCATCATTCTCGTTGCCGAAATGGTACTTTTAATGCACACATACATGTTAATAAATATATATGTATATATATATATATAAATAATAAATAAATAAAACATGGTTGCTTAATAAGCTGTGCACCATTAGGCTGAATATTTGTGTTAATACTGAATTTCGAGCTGGTTTTAGTATTTTTGGACATTCTGGTTCAGACTTTTTCAGACCACATCTCTGTTCATGGTATTTAAAACTCAGTTATATATTTTGAAATACTGTTCTGGTCGCACTGTCAATATTGATTCTGATTACTTTCGTGTGACTGCTATTATACACCAATCAGGCATAACATTATGACCTAATATTGTGTTGGTCCCCCTTTTGCTGCCAAAACAGCCCTGACCCATCGAGGCATGGACTCCACTAGACCCCTGAAGGTGTGCTGTGATATCTGGCACCAACTGTACAAATGGGTTTATTTTGGAAGCTTTTTTTGCCCTACGTACACAAGAAGTCATTTAGACATTTGCAATTATTTTTTTTTACACAAAGGTTTTAAGCGGCCAATCTGTTTTTGCAGTTCCTGGTTCTGTTGTTTTCGCTTGCAAAACAATGTTCACAGGCTTGCAATACTTTTGGCCGTATTTTGGCGAAAGAAACGTGTTAAAAGTGTAAGCGTGGAAAATGGAAGTCAGAAGAATACAGATCATATTTATTTTGCGTTAGCATTAAGCTGCAGTTTCACAATACATGAATTACACTTACGAATAACAGTAAAATGCTGCAAATATTTTTTTCTTACACTTGAAAGGCGATTTACGCCTTTACAAAACTTCTCTTGCGCTTGTAAATTTAATTTACGCTTGCAATCTTATGTAAATTTTTACAAATCTTACCCTGCGCATGCGATTTATGGCATCATTTTACCTTCATAACAAACCAAACTCTTCCATTCTCAGCTACAACTACAGTGTTTGAGGGCAGGTCAAAGTACACATTGTTCACATGCAGCCAATGAAGACTGTATTCCCGTCAATCTTTAAAAGGTTGCAGACCTTCTACATTCACAAAAAGCTATACAGGTGCTGGTCATATAATTAGAATATCATCAAAAAGTTGATTTATTTCACTAATTCCATTCAAAAAGTGAAACTTGTATGTTATATTTATTCATTACACACAGACTGATATATTTCAAATGTTTATTTCTTTTAATTTTGATGATTATAACTGACAACTAAGGAAAATCCCAAATTCCGTATCTCAGAAAATTATAATATTGTGAAAAGGTTCAATATTGAAGACACCTGGTGCCACACTCTAATCAGCTAATTAACTCAAAACACCTGCAAAGGCCTTTAAATGGCCTCTCAGTCTAGTTCTGTTGGCTACACAATCATGAGGAAGACTGCTGACTTGACAGTTGTCCAAAAGACGACCATTGACACCTTGCACCAGGAGGGCAAGATACAAAAGGTCATTGCAAAAGAGGCTGGCTGTTCACAGAGCTCTGTGTCCAAGCACATTAATAGAGAGGTGAAGGGAAGGAAAAGATGTGGTAGAAAAAAAGTGTACAAGCAATAGGGATAACCGCACCCTGGAGAGGATTGTGAAATAAAACCCATTCAAAAATGTGGGGGAGATACACAAAGAGTGGACTACAGCTGGAGTCAGTGCTTCAAGAACCACTACGCACAGACGTATGCAAGACATGGGTTTCAGCTGTCGCATTGCTTGTGTCAAGCCAATCTTGAACAACAGACAGCGTCAGAAGCGTCTCGCCTGGGCTAAAGACAAAAAGGACTGGACTGCTGCTGAGTGGTCCAAAGTTATGTTCTCTGATGAAGGTAAATTTTGCATTTCCTTTGGAAATCAGGGTCCCAGAGTCTGGAGGAAGAGAGGAGAGGCACACAATCTACGTTGCTTGAGGTCCAGTGTAAAGTTTCCACAGTCAGTGATGGTTTGGGGTGCCATGTCATCTGCTGGTGTTGGTCCACTGTGTTTTCTGAGGTCCAAGGTCAACGCAGCCGTATACCAGGAAGTTTTAGAGCACTTCATGCTTCCTGCTGCTGACCAACTTTATGGAGATGCAGATTTCATTTTCCAACAGGACTTGGCACCTGCACACAGTGCCAAAGCAACCAGTACCTGGTTTAAGGACCATGGTATCCCTGTTCTTAATTGGCCAGCAAACTCGCCTGACCTTAACCCCATAGAAAATCTATGGGTATTGTGAAGAGGAAGATGTGATATGCCAGACCAAACAATGCAGAAGAGCTGAAGGCCACAATCAGAGCAACCTGGGCTCTCATAACACCTGAGCAGTGCCACAGACTGATCGACTCCATGCCACGCCGCATTGCTGCAGTAATTCAGGCAAAAGGAGCCCCAACTAAGTATTGAGTGCTGTACATGCTCATACTTTTCATGTTCATACTTTTCAGCTGGCCAAGATTTCTTAAAAAATCCTTTCTTTGTATTGGTCTTAAGTAATATTCCAATTTTCTGAGGTACTGAATTTGGGATTTTCCTTAGTTGTCAGTTATAATCATCAAAATTAAAATAAATAAACGTTTGAAATATATCAGTCTGTGTGTAATGAATGAATATAATATACAGGTTTCACTTTTTGAATGGAATTAGTGAAATAAATCAACTTTTTGATGATATTCTAATTATATGACCAGCACCTGTATAACACATTGCCTTAAAGGTAATATTCGAAAAAGCATAATGGGGCGCTTTAAGAATATGCGGCCCCTTTAAGAAACATGACACCGCGCGCACTGAGCATGCGCAGAAGAGAGAAGCGCGAGACGAGACGAGAGCAGACACTCCAGTTGAAGCTGAAAGCGACGCTGTTAACGATCGTGAATGAAGGACAAGAGTGGAATATTTCTTTCGGATGTCTTATATTTCCAGTCTGCAGGTGAGAGATGTTTCTCAGATTACAGAGTTTAACATTAATCAGCTCCAGAGTTCACGTGTTTAAGGACCAATGTAATGAAATGTGTTGTGTGTCCTGGTTTATTATTAGAGTGTAATAATATGTTGGCAGAGAGTTTTTCACAGACTCTGACTCTATTACACCAATAAAATGTGCTTAATGTGCCACTTTACAGAAGATCCCAGACATCACCATAATGAATGAGGGGAAAACAGGGAACTTTTGGAGACAAAGAGGCTTTTCAGCAGCTCAGATAAACATGATGGTACTGATTCTCTCAGACTTTAGACAGGAGTTAAACAAACCTTATTTTAATGCAATTAATATCTAACTTGCATCAAAATAATCCATATTCCTGACAGGAAACATGTGTTCACTTAATTTAAGTGCAAGTGTAAATGCAATTCAGTGTAAATTCAGTAACTTATCTTTGATTTCTCCAGATCTGGTCTTGTGAGCGTCAGTATCTCACAGTGATCACAGTTCACACCTGCAGTGAAGCCCCTCCCACAACAATTCACCAATAAATACTGGGAATATTCCCATCATCCTACAAGAGAAGGACAAACTCCAGGTGTAGCAGCTGAAATCTGTGTGACTGTTAAAGATGGAGTTTATTAAAGAGGAGATTGAAGACCTGAGTTATCCAGAACCATCCAGAATAAAACATGAAGATACTGAGGAGCAAATAGGTTGGTGTCCATTCTTGATTCTTCATTATTGACTGCTTTAGTAGCTGTGAAATAATAATCAGTATATGGATGATAAATGATAGAGAAATGCATCTAAATGATCATAACCCAGTTTTAATCGTATTAACAAGTGAATGACTGAATGGAAAGTATTGCGTAAGTAAAACGAATTTACAGTGTAACTTTCGGTAATTATAGTGTAACTATAAAGTACGTACGTGTTGGTATAAGGGAACAATATATATTGTTTGGGGAACAAAGGGGGAACTACCAGGAAAATTAACAAATTATTTATACTGTAAGTATTTTTTAATTAAGGGGTAATTATTCTACTATTATGATACAGGGCTCTAGACTGTGACCATTTCGGGCGCATTTGCGCTGAAAATTACTGCGTGCGACTGTGAAAAAATATTTAGGCACACTGGTGCGGACCCGATCGATTCTCATGAATAGATGTATAATACAATAAGAATAAAAACTACAACTCCCAAAGTGCATCAACACTGAGCAACAGTTACGTTTCGTACTGCGAAACAGGTGAAACAGGTGTGACGCAGCCATGCGCACTTACCGGACGCCTCGTGCTGATGTTTCTTTGCAGCCAAATTAACTGGAAATACCACATTTGGATGATCATAAACAAGCTCGGAAATTAATGGGGGCTTGGGGCAAAAGTGCCAGCAAAAATAAATAAATTAATAATAATAATTTAAAAAAGCCCCTGTATGATTTCTTGCTTTTAATCTTTATCACACATGATATACAGGTGCTGGTCATTTAATTAGAATATCATCAAAAAGTTGATTTATTTCACTAATTCCATTCAAAAAGTGAAACTTGTATACTATATTCATTCATTACACACAGACTGATATATTTCAAATATTTATTTCTTTTAATTTTGATGATTATAACTGACAACTAAGGAAAATCCCAAATTCAGTATCTCAGAAAATTAGAATATTGTGAAAAGGTTCAATATTGAAGACACCTGGTGCCACACTCTAATCAGCTAATTAACTCAAAACACCTGTAAATGGCCTCTCAGTCTAGTTCTGTAGGCTACACAATCATGGGGAAGACTGCTGACTTGACAGTTGTCCAAAAAACGACCATTGACACCTTGCACAAGGAGGGCAAGACACAAAAGGTCATTGCAAAAGAGGCTGGCTGTTCACAGAGCTCTGTGTCCAAGCACATTAATAGAGAGGCGAAGGGAAGGAAAAGATGTGGTAGAAAAAAGTGTACAAGCAATAGGGATAACCGCACCCTGGAGAGGATTGTGAAATAAAACCCATTCAAAAATGTGGGGGAGATTCACAAAGAGTGGACTGCAGCTGGAGTCAGTGCTTCAAGAACCACTATGCACAGACGTATGCAAGACATGGGTTTCAGCTGTCGCATTCCTTGTGTCAAGCCACTCTTGAACAACAGACAGCGTCAGAAGCGTCTTGCCTGGGCTAAAGACAAAAAGGACTGGACTGCTGCTGAGTGGTCCAAAGTTATGTTCTCTGATGAAAGTAAATTTTGCATTTCCTTTGGAAATCAGGGTCTTGGCACCTGCACACAGTGCCAAAGCAACCAGTACCTGGTTTAAGGACCATAGTATCCCTGTTCTTAATTGGCCAGCAAACTCGCCTGACCTTAACCCCATAGAAAATCTATGGGGTATTGTGAAGAGGAAGATGCAATATGCCAGACCCAACAATGCAGAAGAGCTGAAGGCCACTATCAGAGCAACCTGGGCTCTCATAACACCTGAGCAGTGCCACAGACTGATCGACTCAATGCCACGCCGCATTGCTGCAGTAATTCAGGCAAAAGAAGCCCCAACTAAGTATTGAGTGCTGTACATGCTCATACTTTTCATGTTCATACTTTTCAGTTGGCCAAGATTTCTAAAAATCCTTTCTTTGTATTGGTCTTAAGTAATATTCTAATTTTCTGAGATACTGAATTTGGGATTTTCCTTAGTTGTCAGTTATAATCATCAAAATTAAAAGAAATAAACATTTGAAATATATCAGTCTGTGTGTAATGAATGAATATAATATACAAGTTTCACTTTTTGAATGGAATTAGCAGACGCATCTAAGCAGACGATAAGTAATTGGATCGTCCAGGCGATTGCCTAGGCCTATCAGGTGCACGGTTTGCCTTCACCTGTGGCCTTAAGGGCACATTCTACTAGAAGCATGGCGTCTTCTAGAGCCCTCCTCTCGGGTCCATTGAGGGAACTCATGTTCGCATCATTGGAACTTTAAAGGTGTTGGGGCAACTTTTTGAGCAGTGTTGCTTGTGCACTTTTCCCGTTTAGAATGGGCAACAAATTTAGATACTTTAGATCTAGATACTTTAGATCGGTCGTGGGCCCAGTGCCCAGCAACATTGCTCAAAAAGTTTCCCCTTGTATCATCACCTTAACTCCAACTGTAAATAAGGAGACATATATCAATAAAAAATTCCACTGCATCAGTACTAATTTGTGATAATTTTGCACTTTAAATATTAAAGTTTCAATCAATTAAATGATTTTATTATAATTGCATTAAATGATTGGTTGATTGGTGTCATGCTGCTGCTGATTCTTAGTTTTAAGAAATTTGATAACTTGCTTTTATACTTAAGTTTGGAAGTAGGAGTGAATTTCAAGAATTCTCAGCACTTAAGACTTAAATGGCACTTTGAGAAGCTTGATAAATACGGGCCCAAATGTCTCTTTTTCTGCTAGGTGTTTTTAGTTTTCACATCTAACCTCATTGAACTGATTCTGACTACTTTATATGTTTATTTTAGATCAGATGAAAGTGAAGGAGCAACGATGCAAACTAAATGACATAAAGAAACTCTGTGACTTCAAAACTCAAGGAACAAAAGCCAAAAAGATGCATATCTGCTCTCAGTGTGGAAAGAGTTTCACAAAAAAAGGAAACCTTAACACACACATGAGAATTCACACTGGAGAGAAACTGTATAAATGCACTCAGTGTGGAAAGGGTTTTTCTCAAGCATCAGGTCTCTGGAATCATCTGCGCATTCACTCTGGAGAAAAACCATTTAAATGTGTTCAGTGTGGTAAAGATTTTATTTCATCATCACATCTAAAAACACACCTGAAAGTTCATTCAGGTGAGAAGCCTTATTTGTGTTCTCTCTGTGGAAAGAGTTTTTCATGGCTAAACAGTTTTCAACTGCACCAGAAAACACATAATGGAGTGAGAGATCATTTGTGTTGCGACTGTGGGAAGAGCTTTACTACATCTAGTCATCTGAAACTGCACAAAAGAACTCATACTGGAGAAAAACCTTACAAGTGCTCATATTGTGACAAGAGTTTCAATCGGTCTGGAGACCTGAAATCACATGAGCGAGTTCATACTGGAGAGAAGCCGTACCACTGTATTCTGTGTGAGAAGAGTTTCAGAGATGCATCAGGTTTAAAAAATCATCTGCTCCATCACTCTGGAGAAAAGCAATTTAACTGTGATCAGTGTGGTAAAGATTTTATTTCATCCTCAAATCTAAAAAAACACTTGAAAGTTCATTCAGATGAGAGACCTTATGTGTGTTCTCTCTGTGGAAAGAGTTTCTTATGGCCGAAGAGTTTTAAACTTCACCAGAAAACACATGATGAAGTGAGAGATCATGTGTGTTGTGACTGTGGGAAGAGCTTTACAACAACTGGTCATCTGAAACTGCACAAAAGAATTCATACTGGAGAAAGACCTTACAATTGCTCATATTGTGACAAGAGTTTCAATCGGTCTGGAAACCTGAAAGTACATGAGCGAGTTCATACTGGAGAGAAGCCGTACCACTGTACTCAGTGTGGGAAGAGTTTCAGAGATGCGACAGGTTTAAAAAATCATCTGTTTATTCACTCTGGAGAAATAACCCTTCAAATTCATAATGAAATATGTCACAAGTGAGCAACTTTTGTTTTTTTTCATGTCCAATAGTAAATACTGTGAGATCAAATATGAAGTTTTTCCACTCAACAGTCAACAACTCTTACAATGTAAATAAAGTCGTGTTTTTGTTTTCTTGTGACGTGATTGTGTGACTTAGACTTGGATATATTCATGTCATTTCCTTATTTACTGAGTGTACTAAAGTGTGTTCTGAAAGATCATGCAGTTATGAGAAATAAAACAGAAACAACATCTTGTCTTGAACTTGTCTAATTTTAATCACATTGTGATTTATGAAAAAAAAAAAAAAATCAATTTACAGTTGTGGTCAGAATTATTGCCCCCCTTCGTAAATATGTACAAAGAAGCCTGTAAAAATAAATATGCATTGTTAATCCTTTTGATCTTTTATTCCAAAAATCTAACCTTTCATTAGCCGCGTTTCCACTTTCGGGCCAGTGCGAGCCAGGGATTTCAACGGGCCGTGCTGGGCTAATAGCCCAAAACCAAGCTGCATTTCCTCCGTCGGGTCAGAAGCTCTGCAGCGCTTCACTAAAACCCGCCCGTAACACGCCTCTCTGGAACAACGTCACACAAACCCATCATTTCACCAACAAATGAAAGTTTTATCAGAAAGAAATCACTGGAAACTAGCGAAATCACAAAACAAACATAATAAAAGCGTCCGTTTGTTGGCATTTTTGTTGTTTACTTTAAGATTTAAAACCCAAGCATCGATGTTTTGCAAAACAGGTTGACCGTGTAAATAATACAATAAATGATACATTAATCATAATGAATTAATTTGTGTCGAGATTGCACAGTCACACAGAAATAAAGTGGTATTTACCGTTATTTCACTAAAGAAAGATGACGCAGGTACTTATTCAGTTGCGTCTGTTTCTGTTTATTTGTAGTCACGGGACAGTAGCCTATTACATCACATTTAGAAAGAACGATAATTTCTAAAAATTTTCCAACAAAAATACGACATGGGCTTTAGCACTCTCTCCAGTGACGGTCCGAATAGTTATATTTTCAGGAAGCTCTCGAAAAAACGTATTTGCTTGCTTTATTTTCTGACATAGTAGGCTGTGCGGCGCTAAATATGGATATCAGACAGTCCGGTATAAATAGACGAGACGTACTGACAGATACAATAAATACACGATTGTGATAGCCTATAAGATTTGTCTGATTTCTTTAAGCAGTCGTATTTACCATGTTTACTGTGGTAATGGTTAGTGCAAATAGTCTTTTGCATCACTATTCTGTGATCGAAATTCCACATCGGATCACAAAAAGAAGTTATTTCAAACACTCGCGACTGTCTGAAAGTGAGTTTTGAGCTAAAATGATTTTAAAAGTCTTTAATGCTGATGATCTGGTATATGAAATCTTACACGGCGCCGGCACTTCCATCAGGTAAACTCCACCTTTGTTCGTAACCACTCCTCAAGTGCGAGCTGGCCCGCTTTGGACCCAGGTATTCAGCAGGCCAAAAAACCCTGGCCGTTGGCCGCAAGGAAGCCCTGTCGAGGCCCAATCAAGCCCCGGAAGTGACAGTGGAAACGTGACTGGCCTGGTTTTACGCGGCCAATCTGTTTTTGCAGTTCCTGACTCGTTTGCATATCTTCCTGTTCACAGGCTTGCAATACTTTTAGCCGTATTTTGGTGAAAGAAACACGTCAAAAGTGTAAGCGCGTAAAATGGAGGTCAGAAGAATACAGATCATATTTATTTTGCGTTAGCATTAAGGGTGTACTCACACTAAGCACGGTTGCCTTGTGCCGTGCCCGAGCGCCTCCCCACTCCCCCGCTGGCCTGCACTCACACTTGCATTTAACGTACCAGGCCGGAGCACGCTTATGTCATTCACAATGCAACTCTTTGTTTTGAAGAAGACCGGAAGAAAAGCGCGTTTTGCTAATAGACTGCCTAATAGATTTATTGCCACACAGCGATTTTCACTTGATTGCACTGCACGTATCAGAAGATTATTACGGAGGCAGCTGACTTTGATGGAGGAATTTGCAGCTTTACTCGCAAACTACAATTCATGTTCATCAATAAGGTGAGAACCAGGCCCGTTATAAACCTAAATATACTTAAATTAATTGAAAAGTGTATCCAAGTAGGAATAAGTTGGTGTTTGCTGTCGTAAAGATGACAGTAGCGCACAGCTGTTACGTGTTAGCGATCACACTACATGCGAACCGTGCTCGAGCCCTACTGAACCGCGCTCTGGCCCACCTCTTCCAAGCGGGCCAGGGCCGGCCAAACGAACCGCGCCAGGGCACGGAAAGCAACGCTCACACTTGTCACACGAACCGGCCATTCGGGCACGGTTGAGTGTTTGAGGGCAGGTCAAAGTACACATTGTTCACAGACAGCCAATAAAGACTATTCGAATAGCATAATGGGGGCGCTGGCCACTTTAAGAAACATGACACCGCGCGCACTGAGCAGGCGCAGAAGAGAGAAGCACGAGAGGAGACACTCCAGTTAACGAAGGAAAAATGTGGAATATTTTCTCCGGATGCCTTATATTTCCAGTCTGCAGGTGAGAGATGTTTCTCAGATTACAGAGTTTAACATTAATCAGCTCCAGAGTTTACGTGTTTAAGGACCAATGTAATGAAATGTGTTGTGTGTCCTGGTTTATTATTAGAGTGTAATAATATGTTGGCAGAGAGTTTTTCACAGACTCTGACTCTATTACACCAATACAATGTGCTTAATGTGCCACTTTACTGAAGATCTCAGACATCACCATAATGAATGAGGGGAAAACAGGGAACTTTTGGAGACAAAGAGGCTTTTCAGCAGCTCAGATAAACATGATGGTCCTGTTGTTTCTCTCAGACTTTAGACAGGAGTTGAACAAACCTTGCTTTAAATGCAATTAATATCTAACTTGCATCAAATGCTCCATATTCATGACAGAAAACATGTGTTCACTTAATTTAAGTGTAAGTGTTAATGTAATTAGAGTAATCCAGTGTAAATTCAGTAACGTATCTTTGATTTTTCCAGGTCTGGTCCTGTGGGCGTCAGTATCTCACAGTGATCACAGTTCACACCTGCAGTGAAGCCCCTCCCACAACAATTCACCAATAAATACTGGGAATATTCCCATCATCCTACAAGAGAAGGACAAACTCCAGGTGTAGCAGCTGAAATCTGTGTGACTGTTAAAGATGGAGTTTATTAAAGAGGAGATAGAAGACATGAGTGATCCAGAACCATCCAGAATAAAACATGAAGATACTGAGGAACAAATAGGTTGGTGTCCATTCTTGAGTCTTCATTATTGACTGCTTTGGTAGATGTGAAATAATAATCAGTATATGGATGATAAATGATAGAGAAATGCATCTAAATGACCACAACCCAGTTTTAATCGTATTAACAAATGAATGACTGAATGGAAAGTATTGCGTAAGTAAAACGAATTTACAGTGTAACTTTCAGTAATTATAGTGTAATTGTAAAGTACGTACGTGTTTTTTATACTGTAAGTATTTTTTAATTAGGGGTAATTATTCTACCATTGTTTATTGTTAAAAGGATCCCCATTACCTGTCACCAAAGTGAGACAAGCTAGTCTTCCTGGGGTCCACATCAAACAAACAAAAAATCACATAACAATGATAATCTAAAAGCAGTAAAACATTGTAGACATCATTATAAACACCATCAGAAATTATTCAAAATAAATTATTACAGTATTACATTCATACAGTAAATATGTCCATTCCCTATTCACAATTTTAAATAGTGTGTTCTCAGATGGTACCTGAAAGAGACTTTGCAATTCATTTTACGTATATTCAGTGGGCAATTATTCCAATGATTGATGGCACGATAAATAACGGTTTTCTTTAAAGCATTTGATTTTGGGCATGGTAACATCATCTCGCCATCATCAGCTGACCTAGTCAAATTAGAATGAACCTGATCACACCTAACAATTTGGTTATATAAAAAAACAGGTTGAAAAGAAAAGACAGTGTTTCTGAAAAAATTAATTGTATTGAAAACCAGCCTTTTCTCCACCATTAACCAGGAGAGTCGACGGTGCATACTGATAGTGTTTGTTCTGATGGGACAATGAAATACTAACCTAGCAGCTCTATTTTGGGCAGTTTGTAATTTTTTAGTTGACCTTTAGATGCAGACGACAGGGCACAATAATTTTACCAATGATATTACGCAGTGCCTGAAAATAGGCTAACTTCCGTCAACATAACCAACATGACAACCTACTTGCACAGAGAGCGTGCTGGGGACTATTTTCAGGTGCTGCGTAATATCATTGCGCCGCTGCACCCATGGTACGGCAGCAAAGTTCCTGGATTATTACGCAGGAATGAGAGTATAGTCCCTAGCCATATTGGTCTAGAAAATTGCAACTTTTCATTTTCCGTCGGTCTTAGTACACGATGTAACTATACACATCACAACATGTAAATAGGAAAATGTTGGCGTTATTTTGTCACTTATTGAGCAGTAGGCTAGATGGAGCCGTTTACCTCCAGTCTTTGTGCTAAGCTAGGCTAGCGGTGTGTGCGTCAGACAGAGTTATGGCACGCACAGAGATAAAAATGGTATGTATGGACTTATCTAACTCTGGGGGATACGGTGAATAAGCTAAAGTCCCAAAGAGTCGGCGTGTTCCTTTAAGCATGCATTTAATATTTGACATAAGGGACCACAAACATAGTCAGCTGCCAGGCCAAGTAATTTACTGTCCAGCATGTCAGCACCCACTTAGCTGTGTTCGGGCAGGGACTCCAACTTCCTTACTTCCCGCTCCTCCACACTATTAAACTGGAAAGTGCAACTCTTATCTAACATCACATTATTTTTTATGAGCTTCAGGTAACTAGAATCAATATTGTCCATATTCTGCCTTAGTGCATGGACCCTATTTATGAAGAAATCATTAAAATAATTCGCTATATCAGATGGATTGGTCAGAAACTTGCTTTCTGATTCCACAAAGGAAGCCCCTCCGTTTGTCCGTCTCCCCATTATTTCATTAAGGGTTTTCCAGAGTTCTTTACCATCCTGCTTTACAGCATTTATTCTCTGCATGTAATATTCTTTTTTCATCTATCTATTCAGTTTTGTAACCTGATTTGTCACACTTTCTCATAGGGGCATGCCTATCAACAATCTTCATGAAGCTATCCATAAAGATATTTAAGGAGACCTCAGGCTCCTCAGCAGCATACACATCAGCTCAATCAATATCACCAACATCTGCCAAAAAAAATTCCGGAATAAATTTCTTGAACATCCTTTTATGTACTATATTGACCTTACATTTAGGAATTTTAGTTTTCCTGGTAATTGCTATGATATTATGGTCACTAAACCCCACTGATTGAGAGACTGGTTTAGTGCAGCATTCAGGAATATTTGTATAAATATGGTCTATGCAAGTGGCAGAAGTATGGCCAGCACTGTTAGTAAAGACTCTGGTTGGTTGAGAGATCATCTGAGATAGATTACAAGCATCGATCAATGAAACTATCTTTTGTTTCATTGGACATTGATTCGCAAACCAGCTTATGTTCATATCCCCAAGTAAAAAAATATCACCATTCACATCTCTGTCACTCTGTCAATTAACACACATAAATCATTTAGATATTGCACATCAGTCCCGGGAGGTCTATAGCAGCAACCTATCAACACCGGCTTAAGGTGAGGAAGATGCACTTTAACCCATAAAGATTCTAAACCATCTGAGATAAACTCAGAGCACAGTGTTACTGGAAAGTTATCTCTAAAATATAATGCTATGTCACCCCCATGCTTGTTCCTGTTCCTTCTAAAAATATTATAGCCATCAATGGAAATCTCTGTGTCAAGAACAGTAGCATCCAGATGGGTCTCAGATAGTGCCAAGACATGAATGGTGTTTTCTTTAATCAGATAATTCAGTTCAAGTACCTTATTTCTGATGCTGCAGACATTCAAATGGGCCATAACAAGACCCTTTGAAACAGGAAGGAGATGCTTATCATCAATGGGCCTACTATCCATAAAAAAATTTAGTTCAATACAGTCTATATGAGCACAAGTTAAGGAAACCAGAGAACTAGTCTCTCGCTCCATCTCCTGGCTCCCGCTCCAGCTCCTAGCCATTGGTGCCTTTCTAATCCTTATTTTAGCAGGGGGATGGACAATAAGCTTGTCATGTCGGATGTAGGCTATGTCACCTCGTTCTCTGGCAGCTTTCATGGCTGGAATGAGTTCCTTACGCTTTTGCCTGATGGCTTCAGTGTAGTCCTCATTCACAAAGATGTTGGTGCCTTTCAACTCCTTAGTCTTTCCCAGAACAGCCATTTTATCTTTGTATCTGATGAATTTGATTATGATAGGCCTAGGTCTCTTTCCAGAATATCCGGATGGATTGCCAGTCCTATGTGCACGTTCAATCACCATCTGACTACTGTCCAGGTGAAGTTTCTCATTTATCACACACTTGACTTTGTCCTCAGTCTCCTTCCAGATTTCATTCTGGGCCTCAGGAATGCCATCCACAACAAGGTTATTCCTTCTTGTTTGACCCTCCAAGTAGTCCGCTTTCTCAGTCATCTCTGCCAATTTCCCCTGCATTGTTTTGATTTCAGCACAAGCATTAGATCATCAATGTCCTTCTGGGAGAATTGCAAGCTGCTTCTCAGCTCCTGTGTCTCCCTTGTCAATTTGTCAATCCGAGTATTCACATTGTTCACAATTAATTTCCACAACAGTCTTAAAGTTGCTTTCTTGCTGCTTCAGAAGTTGCATGAACAGATCCCTTTGTTGACTCATTAGATCTCTTATCTGTGAAAGCGACACCAACTCCTCTCCATTGCTTTGGTTGCTGCTTTGCTCCTTCTTGGGTGGCATGGTGTGCTGAGATTCTCTGCTAGGAAATCCTCAGGCATTCAACAGACGAAGTAGGCTATATCTATATCCACCAAGAATCTCAAAGTATGAATATCATCCACCGCTTATCACTAGATTTCTTATAAAATATAGAGTCTCAGAGTGGATTTTTAACAAAATTGAATTTCTCAAGTTAAGTTGAAACACTCAAAGTGTAACTCAAATTTGCAGCTTGTGCTGTTGTCATGAAGGATCTGTTGTCTGTGTCAGTCTCCTATGCTGTTGACTATTATGATAGGCAATAATCTTACGTTTGGGAGCAATTTAGCAGGAACATACACTGTACCTTTTTGTAGGAATAGTGTAAAGGCTTTTTTTAATCGCGGGGTACAAATCAGTGTATTATTTGTTTTGATAGCAAAAGTGCATCTGTTTTAATTTGGGCTTTCGTGTCTCAAGTCAAGTGAAACTTTTTTGGGGGAAATATACTACATGTGAAATATAATATATTCCATGTAGTTACAGGGTAAGTGTGACATCTGCTATTCTGTATTATGTATTAAAGAAAAATACAGTACACCCAGAAATGTCCTCACCATTTACCAGTGGTGTAATGTAACGAAGTAAAAACACTCGTTACAGTACTTGAGTATTTTTTTGGCAGAATCTGTACTTTACTTGAGTTTTTATATTTCTCTCAACTTTTACTCTACTACATTTCTTAAATAAAATGTATACTTTTACTCTAATA
This sequence comes from Rhinogobio ventralis, assembly GCA_039654625.1. Taxonomy (NCBI): domain Eukaryota; kingdom Metazoa; phylum Chordata; class Actinopteri; order Cypriniformes; family Gobionidae; genus Rhinogobio; species Rhinogobio ventralis. Next base: position 33,713,825 of record CM077199.1, read on the forward strand.
GGGACTATTTTCAGGCGCTGCATAATATCATTGCGCTGCTGCACCCATGGTACAGCAGCAAAGTTCCTGGATTATTACGCAGGAATGAGAGTATAGTCCCTAGCCATATCGGTCTAGAAAATTGCAACTTTTCATTTTCCGTCGCTCTTAGTACACGATGTAACTATACACATCACAACATGTTAATAGGAAAATGTTGGCGTTATTTTGTCACTTATTAAGCAGTAGGCTAGCTGGAGCCGTTTACCTCCAGTTTTTGTGCTAAGCTAGGCTAGCGGTGGGTGCGTCAGACAGAGTTATGGCACGCACGGAGATAAAAAATGGTATGTATGGACTTATCTAACTCTGGGGGATACGGTGAATAAGCTAAAGTCCCAAAAAGTCGGCGTGTTCCTTTAAAACAATGTGACAAACACACGCAAATCTGACCCAACTGTTTAATGTCACAATTGTTACAATCTATTTAACCAATGACACAAATGAGGAGCGGGAAAACTGACAAAGGAACCATGTGACAAATGAAAACAAACTGAAAGGCAATGAAAACAGATACTAACAGAACATAACTGTTACAATTGTTGCCTATTGTAATAGTAGAATAATTACCCCTTAATTCAAAAATACTTACAGTATAAATAATGTCTTAATTTTCCTGGTAGTTACCTCTTTATTCCCCAAATTTTACATATTGTTCCCTTATACAACAAGTATGTACTTACCGAAAATTATGCTGTGAATTCAAATTACTTTTGCAGTACTTTCCGGGCTTTAATCTAAAGCGTTACCAAATGTTTTTATATTTTAAGTATGAGGGAAGAACAAAACACTAAACTTAGTGAAGGTATATCTGACAAAATTATTTGACAAAAAAGACAAACTACACCTACAGGTTTTAGAAAAACAAAAAAGCATACATTTACTGCAAAATAATCCGTTATTAATATTTCATTGGTCCTCTCTTATTTTTGCATGTGTTCCTAATTTCTGTGTATGATAGCCTAGCCAAAAATTGATAGCCTAGCCAAACGTTGACTCCATTCGCAACTACGCAATATGCTTACAAAATCTTTAACACATTTTTAATAATATTAGAATAAAGGGTGAATATGTCCATTCTCATATGCCAGAAATAACTTTTGGCCGCTACTGTATGGCAGTTCATTAACTTTCCAACTGATCTTCAAACCATGCGGCAAAATCAAGCCACTTTTATGAGGATTTCGGGATTCCCTAGGGTTGTTGGAGCCATTGAGGGAACTCATGTTCACATTATTGTAACTTTAAAGGTGATGATGCACGGGGCAACTTTTTGAGCAATGTTGCTTGTGTATAGTGTATATCTGGATACTTTAGATCGGTCGTGGACCCTGTGTCTCACCTGGTTGCCCGTTAATGGCAACATTGCTCAAAAGGTTTCCCTGTGTATCATTGTTGGAGAATTATACTGATTATATGAAATAGAACCAGGCTAACAATAAAATGATGACTGGGCCTTATGTGATGAGAAGGGGCCTTATGTAATAAGAGTGTCTTGAAAGAACATGGAAAATTACTGGAAGATTATATCATTTGATGTATGGGTTTAGGAGACAGGTGGAGCGTTACATAAGGCCTCTCGAGCTGTCTTAAATAACTGGGAGAGTAAGAGTGATTCTTAGCTTAAAGAAATTTGATAACTTTCTTTTATACTTAAGTTTGGAAGTAGGAGAATTTCACGAATTCTCAGCACTTAAGACTTTGAGAAGCTTGATAAATACGGGCCCAAATGTCTCTTTTTCTGCTAAGTGTTTTTAGTTTTCACATCTAACCTCATTGAACTGATTCTGACTACTTTATATGTTTATTTTAGATCAGATGGAAGTGAAGGAGCAACAACACAAACTAAATGACATAAAGAAACTCTGTGACTTCAAAACTCGGGGAATAAAAGCCAACAAGCTGCACACCTGCTCTCAGTGTGGAAAGAGTTTCACAAAAAAAGGACACCTTAACACACACGTGAGAATTCACACTGGAGAGAAACCGTACACATGCACTCAGTGTGGAAAGGGTTTTACTCAGGCATCAGGTCTCTCGAATCATCTGCGCATTCACTCTGGAGAAAAACCGTTTAACTGTGATCAGTGTGGTAAAGCTTTTAATTCATCATCAAATCTAAAACAACACCTAAAAGTTCATTCAGATGAGAAGCCTCATGTGTGTTCTCTCTGTGGAAAGAGTTTTTCATGGCTGAACAGTTTTCAACAGCACCAGAAAACACATGATGGAGTGAGAGATCATGTGTGTTGTGACTGTGGGAAGAGCTTTACTACATCTAGTCATCTGAAAGACCACCAAAGAATTCATACTGGAGAAAGACCTTACAAGTGCTCATATTGTGACAAGAGTTTCAATCGGTCTGGACACCTGAAATTACATGAGCGACTTCATACTGGAGAGAAGCCGTGCCACTGTACTCAGTGTGAAGAGAGTTTCAGAGATGCAACAGGTTTAAAAAACCATCTGCTCCATCACTCTGGAGAAAAGCAATTTAACTGTGATCAGTGTGGTAAAGATTTTATTTCATCATCAAATCTAAAAAAACACTTGAAAGTTCATTCAGATGAGAGACCTCATGTGTGTTCTCTCTGTGGAAAGAGTTTCTTATGGCCGAAGAGTTTTAAACTTCACCAGAAAACACATGATGAAGTGAGAGATCATGTGTGTTGTGACTGTGGGAAGAGCTTTATTACATCTGGTCATCTGAAACTGCACAAAATAATTCATACTGGAGAAAAACCTTACAAGTGCTCATATTGTGACAAGAGTTTCAATCGGTCTGGAAACCTGAAATTGCATGAGCGAGTTCATACTGGAGAGAAGCCGTACCACTGTACTCAGTGTGAGAAGAGTTTCAGAGATGCATCAGGTTTAAAAAATCATCTGTTTATTCACCCTGGAGAAATAACCCTTCAAATTCATAATGAAATATGTCACAAGTGAGCAACTTTTGTTTTTTTCATGTCAAATAGTAAATACTGTGAGATCAAATGTGGAGTTTTTCCACTCAACAGTCAACAACTCTTACAATGTAAATAAAGCCGTGTTTTTGTTTTCTTGTGACGTGATTGTGTGACTTAGACTTGGATATATTCATGTCATTTCCTTATTTACTGAGTGTACTAAAGTGTGAAAGATCATGCAATTATGATCTAATTTTAATCACACTGTGCTTAAAAAAAAATTTTTTTACAGTTGTGGTCAGAATTATTGGCCCCTTTGGTAAATATGAACAAAGAAGCCTGTAAAAATAAATCTACATTGTTAATCCTTTTGATCTTTTATTCACTATTGCTGTCTTATACAGTGATCAGAAACAGATGTTATTTCAAACACTCGCGGCTGTCTGAAAGTGAGTTTTGAGCTAAAATTATTTTAAAAGTCTTTAATGCTGTTGTTTTGTCTGGCTATCACCAGACCAAGCTCAATCTTTTAAGATTGAACATTGGTCTGGGGAGTCTGCTCTGTATTTTCTACTGCACAAGAGGCGTGATCAATGGGTTCATAGTTCAAATGACTCTGTACGCAATTGGATAGTCCTTCAACCAATCAGACCAACGATCCATTGCTTCTCTATCCGTCATTGTGTTAAACCCGCCAATAGCGCACCAGGTGGATAAACCAGTTTGTGATTGGTCCCCGCAAATTTGTAACAGAAGCAGGATAAAAATATGTACAGGTTTCCAGCCTGAGCTGCAGGGCGAAATCAAATCGGCGGCAGATCGGGCTGGGTTTACCCAGTCTAGCTGTTGTTAGCTGGTATGTGAAATCATCTGCGGCACCGGCACTGCCGTCTCCAAACTCAGGTAAACTCTGCCTTTGTTCGTAACCACTCCTCAATCCTGAGCTGGCCGGCTTTGGACCAAGGTATTCAGCGGGCCAAAAACCCTGGCGGTTGGCCCGACGAGGCCCAATAAAGCCCCGGAAGTGACAGTGGAAACGCGACTGGCCCTGGCACGCACTAGCATGCCCGCTTTTGGCCCAACAGGTATAAACGTGGCTAAACATCCACATGGATGGCAGGACCCAAGGTTTCCCAGCAGAACATTGCCCAAAGCATCACACTGCCTCCGCCGGATTGCTTTCTTCCCATAGTGCATCCTGGTGCCATGTGTTACCCAGGTAAGCAATGCACACACACCTGGCCATCCACGTAATGTAAAAGAAAACCTGATTCATCAGACCAGGCCACCTTCTTCCATTGCTCCGTGGTCCAGTTCTGATGCTCACGTGCCACTGTTGGCGCTTTCGGCGGTGGACAGGGGTCAGCATGGGCACCCTGACTGGTCTGCGGCTATGCAGCCCCATACGCAACAAACTGTTGTGGTGTGCACGGTGTATTCTGACATCTTTCTATCAGTACCAGCATTAACCTCTTGAGCAATTTGAGCTACAGTAGCTCGTCTGTTTGATCCTTGGAGCACTTTTGATAGATACTGACCACTGCAGACCGGGAACACCCCACAAGAGCTGCAGTTTTGGAGATGCTCTGACCCAGTCGTCTAGCCATCACAATTTGGCCCTTGTCAAACTCGCTCAAATCCTTACGCTTGCCCATTTTTCCTGCTTCTAACACATCAACTTTGAGGACATAATGTTCACTTGCTGCCTAATATATCCCACCCACTAACAGGTGCCGTGATGAAGAGATAATCAGTGTTATTCACTTCACCTCTTAGTGGTCATAATTTTATGCCTGATCGGTGTATGTAGCTAGTATGAATAACAAAATGCTTTCTTTGTGTCCAGATTTGACTGTAATGCAAAACTGACACTTCAAATCAACATAAAAACTCAACTTTGACAAAAAGTATTCTTTAATAATGTCTAAATATACATGTTCAAATCAAATGCAAAGTTACTAATTATGTCTGAATCAAAACCCAGCATCCAGGGAATACACTGCCATGATGATATGTTTATATATAGGGATATACAGCCATCTAGAGGTTACACAATGGCATTATATTTGATAAATGGTGCATAATTTAGAGATGACCTTAAAATACATGTTAAAGGGGGAAAAAACATTATTACAACTCATTTTAGTAAAATAATAAATCTAATAATTCGGGAATTGCCCCTGATCGGTAGACAGGTGACATTATGCATGCATAGTAGTGCTCATACTAGGCCTACTCTCAGCAGAATCAAGATTAGAAACTAATATAATGGCCTGCTAAAGAAAGGATGATGATGATGAGCAGGATACATGCACTGAATACAAAGACATTTTCTTTCTTAACACCAGCTCAAAATTCATTATGAACACATATAGTCAGCCTAATAGTGCACAGCTTATTAAGCAACCATGCTTTATTTATTTATTTATTTGTTTATTTATTAACATGTATGTGTGCATTAAAAGTGTCATTTCGGGAAAGAGAACGATGCTGAGCCAAATTAAGATAAAGATGTGTTCTTGGGTGTTTATTTAACCAATCAGATAAGAGTAAATCGAGAGTCAGTGAGCAGCTCATTTGATTGGCTACAGAAGAAGATGGACACGCCTTCCTCTTTGTGCTTGCAAAACTCAGTGATGAGAGAATCGTGCCAAAACTGTAAGCGTAGCTAAAAGAAAGACGGAACTGTACAAATCGGTTCATTTCGGGGACTTTTTTGCCCTACGTACACAAGTCATTTAGACATTTGCAACAGTTTATTTGTTTTACACAAAGGTTGTTTTTACACGGTCAGTCTGTTTTGCAGTTTCTGACTCTGTTGTTTTCGCTTGCAAATCGATGTTCGTAGGCGTGCAATGATTTTGGCCCTATTTTTGCCAAAGAAACGTGTCAAAAGTGTAAGTGCAGAAAAATGGAAGTCAGAAGAATACAGATCATATTTATTTTGCGTTAACATGAAGCTGCAGTTTCACAATACATGAATTACACTTACGAATAACAGTAAAATGCTGCAAATATTTTTTTCTTACACTTGAAAGGCGATGTACACCTTTACAAAACTTCTCTTGCGCATGTAAATTTAATTTACGCTTGCAATCGTATGTACACTAATTTTACCTAAGAATATGCGGCCCCTTTAAGAAACATGACACCGCGCGCACTGAGCATGCGCAGAAGAGAGAAGCGCGAGACGAGAGCAGACACTCCAGTTGAAGCTGAAAGCGACGCTGTTAACGCTCGTGACTGAAGGACAAAAGTGGAATATTTATTTCAGATGCCTTATATTTCCAGTCTGCAGGTGAGAGATGTTTCTCAGATTACAGAGTTTAACATTAATCAGCTCCAGAGTTCACGTGTTTAAGGACCAATGTAATGAAATGTGTTGTGTGTCCTGGTTTATTATTAGAGTGTAATAATATGTTGGCAGAGAGTTTTTCACAGACTCTGACTCTATTACACCAATAAAATGTGCTTAATGTGCCACTTTACAGAAGATCCCAGACATCACCATAATGAATGAGGGGAAAACAGGGAACTTTTGGAGACAAAGAGGCTTTTCAGCAGCTCAGATAAACATGATGGTCCTGATTCTCTCAGACTTTAGACAGCAGATGAACCAGAGCCGTTGAAAAACAGAGTTACGAAACTCCCATAGACTTCCATAGGAACTGAGGAATGCGGAAGTAAAGCGTGTCACGGAGCGACCAATAGTTCCAGCATTGAACCCCATTCATTTCAGTGCATCTCAAGCACACTCGCTGGCAAATTGACGAAATTGCTATATATTTTATGGCATTAGTTGACCTCTCAGGAATCTTGATAGAAGTGGTATTTTATGAAGCGTGCTAGAGTTAATGTTTATTGTTATATAATAGATTGTTAGACTCTAACTGCAGTTAGATAACGTGGGCAGCGCTGCAACAGCTACTATATTGTTTCTATGAAGTCAGCCCATTCAAGGAATAACGTATCTAGAGCCTGGATATAAGAGTTGAATTAAATTGGTTGCCCTGTTTTTTTTTATTAAACATTATTTAAAACTTCTTTCTTGGGTTAAATTCTGTATATGCTAGCATCATTTATATTCACCTTTTGTGTATGCTTATGTGAGTATCATAAAATAACATTAGGACGTTAACAACATTAAAATGATATTACCAGTAGATGGCGGAAGAGGACCACTTATTGGCTCATTAGCCATCAAATCACTATTATAACATTAACATATCTATTTTTGTTACTTTATTTGTACTGAAGTGTTAAATATATAGGCTAATTGTAGGGAACATCACAAAGTCTAATGAAAAACAAAGGATTTGTAGAAAATGAGAGGATTCATGTAAAATGTAAACTTGCACTAAAATTCATTCAGCATTTTGAGACTGTATAAAACTTGTTTTGATCGATACAGAGGATTCTCATTCCCGGTAAATTAAACATATGATTGGTCATTATTTTCAACAGAAATGCCCGTGATTGGCGACAATACTCAACGCTGTAAAATCATGCACTCGCATGACCTAAATAAAATAACCAGATCACTCAAGAAAAACATTAATGTTGTTTCTTCTTTATCTCTCCCCAGAATAAAATGCTACTGTACAGCCTAGTCGAAGTCGATGCACATACTGTGTTAATATTTACCAGAAATTGCTGAAAATATAGTGAAACTGCTGTCTATCCTGCTTAATCCTATTCAAACAGATTGACAGCGCGGAGTTGTTTGGAACTATTGAGAGCTCTATGAACCACGTGACGGCGAGATCAAAGCGTGCCGCAACTCTCTTTTTCTATGGCTCTGAGTTGAACAAACCTTATTTTGAATGCAATTAATATCTAACTTGTATCAAAATACTCCATATTCCTGATGGAAAACATGTGTTCACTTAATTTAAGTGTAAATGTAATTAAACTAATCCAATGTAAATTCAATAACTTATCTTTGATTTTTCCAGGTCTGGTCCTGTGGGCGTCAGTATCTCACAGTGATCACAGTTCACACCTGCAGTGAAGCCCCTCCCACAACAATTCACCAATAAATACTGGGAATATTCCCATCATCCTACAAGAGAAGGACAAACTCCAGGTGTAGCAGCTGAAATCTGTGTGACTGTTAAAGATGGAGTTTATTAAAGAGGAGATTGAAGACCTGAGTTATCCAGAACCATCCAGAATAAAACATGAAGATACTGAGGAACAAATAGGTTGGTGTCCATTCTTGATTCTTCATTTTTGACTGCTTTGGTGGCTGTGAAATAATAAGCAGCAAATAATAATAATCAGCAAAAGTGCATCTTTTTTTATTTTAATTTCAAGTCAAGTAAAACTTTTTTTTTTAATACCGGGGAAATATACTCTTGTTCCATGTGGTGTGTACAGGGTAAGTGTGACATCTGCTATTATGCATTAAAAGGAAATACAGTACACCCAGAAATGTCCTTACCATTCACCCTCATGCCATCTGAGATGTGTACGACTTTCTTTCTTCAGATGAACACAGAAAAATAAATAATCTCTGCTAATGAACTAATTTGGGTTCCTAAAAGTTGAAGCGTCATACAGCAATAACTACAGTAATCCACACGACTCCAATGGATGAATAAATGTCTTCTGAAGTGAAACGATAAGTGTTTGTATGAAAAATACCAATATTTTAAACTGTAGACTATTGTTCCCAACAAACGGTCACCTGCACGAGCATGAGAGGGTTGAGTTCACGCTTGACATAACTTGAAGCGTGACTTAAGCGCGCTGAGAAACTCTGGTCACGCCGGAGGCTGTCAGTTTTCATTTTCTTTTCTTTTTTTTTATTAATGTTCACAACAATATACAAACAATAAAAGATAATAGCATTGAGAAACAAACAAGACAGGAAGACAGAGAGGCCAGTTCTCACGTGAAATTGGCACGAGAACGTCAAGAAAGCTTGAAGCTTCATGTTGCTCTTTACTCACACAAACACCACTTTAATTTACAAATGAATTGCATTCCCGCTGAAAAACAAGCGGTCTAGCGCAAAAATGTTGCCTATAAATAGTATTGCCAATAGTATTGGTTTTATACATACAGGCCCAGATGTCTTGTTTTCTGCTGAGTTTTTTAATTTTCATATTTAACCTCATTGAACTGATTCTAACTGCTTTATATGTTTATTTTAGATCAGATGGAAGTGAAGGAGCAACAATACAAACTAAATGACATGAAGAAACTATGTGACTTCAAAACTCAAGAAACAAAAGCCAAAAAGCTGCACACCTGCTCTCAGTGTGGAAAGAGTTTCAGACAAAAACAAAACCTTAACAGACACATGAGAGTTCACACTGGAGAGAAACCGTACACATGCACTCAGTGTGGAAAGAGTTTTACTCAAGCATCAAGTCTCAGTGTTCATCTGCTCCGTCACTCTGGAGAAAAAACATTTAACTGTGATCAGTGTGGTAAAGATTTTATTTCATCATCACATCTAAAAAAACACCTGATAGTTCATTCAGATGAGAGGCCTCATGTGTGTTCTCTCTGTGGAAAGAGTTTTTCATGGCTGAACAGTTTTAAACAGCATCAGAAAACACATAAAGGAGGGAGAGATCATGTGTGTTGTGACTGTGGGAAGAGCTTTACTACAACTAGTCATCTGAAGCAGCACCAAAGAATTCATACTGGAGAAAAACCTTTCAAGTGCTCATATTGTGACAAGAGTTTCAATCGGTCTGGAAACCTGAAATCACATGAGCGCGTTCATACTGGAGAGAAGCCGTACTACTGTACTCAGTGTGAGAAGAGTTTCAGAGATGCAACAGGTTTCAGAAATCATTTGCGCATTCACTCTGGAGAAAAGCCATTCAACTGTGATCAGTGTGGTAAAGATTTTAATTCGTCATCAAATCTAAAAAAACACCTGAAAGTTCATTCAGATGAGAGGCCTTATGTGTGTTCTCTCTGTGGAAAGCGTTTTTTATGGCTGAAGAGTTTTAAACTGCATCAGAAAACACATGATGGAGTGAGAGATCATGTGTGTTGTGACTGTGGGAAGAGCTTTACAACAACTGGTCATCTGAAACTGCACCAAAGAATTCATACTGGAGAAAGACCTTACAAGTGCTCATATTGTGACAAGAGTTTCACTCAGTCTGGAAACCTAAAAACACATGAGCGAGTTCATACTGGAGAGAAGCCGTACCACTGTACTCAGTGTGAGAAGAGTTTCAGAGATGCAACAGGTTTAAAAAATCATCTGTTTATTCACTCTGAAGAAATAATCCTTCAAATTCATAATGAAATGCACCAATCAGGCATAACATTATGATTATTGTGTTGGCCCCCCTTTTGCAGCCCTGACCCGTCAAGGCATTGACTTCACTAGACCCCTGAAGGCTGCCTTCAGGGGTCACACTGCCTCCGCTGGCTTGCCTTCTTCCCATAGTACATTCTGGTGCCATGTGTTCCCCAGGTAAGCGACACACACGCACCCGGCCATCCACGTGATGTAAAAGAAAACGTGTTTCATCAGACCAGGCATCACCTACTTCAATTGCTCCGTGGTCCAGTTCTGATGCTCTCCTGCCCACTGTTGGCGCTTTCGACAGTGGACAGGGGTCAGCATGGGCACCCTGACTGGTCTGCGGCTATGCAGCCCCATACGCAACAAACTGCTATACACTGTGTATTCTGACACCTTTCTATCAGAACCAGTATTAACTTGAGCAATTTGAGCTACAGTAGCTCGTCTTTTTGCCTTCACTCCCCACGTGCATCAATGAGCCTTGGCCGCCCATGACCCTGTCTTCGGTTCACCACTGTTCCTTCCTTGGAGCACTTTTGATAGATACTGACCACTGCAGACCGGGAACACCCCACAAGAGCTGCAGTTTTGGAGATGCTCTGACCCAGTCGTCTAGCCATCACAATTTGGCCCTTGTCAAACTCGCTCAAATCCTTGCGCTTGCCCATTTTTCCTGCTTCTAACACATCAACTTTGAGGACATAATGTTCACTTGCTGCCTAATATATCCCACCCACTACCAGGTGCCGTGATGAAGAGATAATCAGTGTTATTCACTTCACCTGTCAGTGGTCATAATGTTATGCCTGATCGGTGTGTCACACGTGAGCAACATTTATTTTTTTTCATGTCAAATAGTAAATACTGTGAGATAAAATGAGTTTTTCACTCAACAGTCAACAACTTGTTTTCTTGTGACGTGATTGTGTGACTTAGATATATTCATGTAATTTCCTTATTTACTGAGTGTACTAAAGTGTGTTCTGAAAGATCATGCAGTTATGAGAAATAAAACAGAAATAACATCTTGTCTTGAACTTGTCTAGTTTAAATCACATTAATGAGTTTTCTATAGTTTTGGTCAGAATTATTTCCCCCCTTGGTAAATATGATAAAAGAAGCCTGTAAAAATAAATCTGCATTGTTAAAGGATAAGTTCACTTTAAAATGAAAATTTCCTGATAATTTGCAAGATGTTCGTGTCTGTCTTTCTTCAGTCGAAATGAAATAAAATTGAGGAAAACATTCCAGGATTTTTCTTCACATAATGGTCTTCAATGGCAACGAAAATGTTGAAGGTCCAAATCAATGCAGTTTCAAAGGAAGGGCTTCAGAGGCTCTGCACAATCCCAGACGAGGAATAGGGTCTTATCTAGCGAAACGATCGGTCATTTTCAAGAAAAAATTAACATTTATATACTTTTTACCTAATTTGCTCATCTTGCGCTGCGACGCACCACGGATTGCGTAATCACGTCGGAAACGTACCGCCCCAAGCAAACGTGTGAAGACTAATACAAACGCCCTTTACAAAAAAAAATCTCCAACTTACAAATCATCCGAAATCGTTTAATCTTTTTTTGCTAAAGGATGTTTGTATTAGTCTTCGCACGAGTGCTTTGTAAACACGGGGGCGGTACTTCTGCCTATGTCTAGCGTGACCTTTCCGACGTGATTACGCAATCTGTGGTGTGTCGCAGAGCAGCGCAAAATGAGCAATTTAGGTTAAAAAGTATATACATTTTTATTTTTGTTTTAGAAAATGACAGATGGTTTCGCTAGATAAGACCCTATTCCTCGTCTGGGATCATGCAGAGCCTCTGAAGCCCTTCTGAAGTTTTTTGAAACTGCATTGATTTGGACCTTAAACATTTTGGTTGCTATTGAAGACCATTGTGTGGAGAGAAATCCTGAAATGTTTTTGAAGTGAACTAATCCTTTTATCCATTTGATCTTTTATTCCAAACATCTAACCTTTCATTGAAAATCTGGGGAAAATCTCTAAATGTTTTTCTCCAAAACACGTTGGACATAATTATAGCACCCTTTTTATTCAATACGTTTTTCAGCCTCCTTTTGCCAAAATAACAGCTCTGAGTTTTCTCCTATAATGAGCTTGGAGGTCACCTGACCAGAGATCCGAGACCATTCCTCCATACAGAATCTCTCCAAATCCTTCAGATTCCCAGCTCGTCTTCAGTTCACCTCTCATATTCTATAGGGTTCAGGTCAGGGGACTGGGACTGCCATGGCAGAAGCTTGATTTTTTTGTGTTGATTTTGATGTTTGTTTTGGATCATTGTCCTGATGGAAGATCCAACCACGGCACATTATAAGATTTCCATCAGAGGCCGTCGGGGGGTCCGTGTACTTTTGCGTCCATTCGTTTTTCCTTTTTTAAACCAGAAATGAAATATGTAAAATGCGGTTTCTTCCTTTTTTATTTTAACACCGATGAATAAAATGAGCAGATACAAGATAATTTTCCATAGGCAAGATAATTATTTAATTGAAAATAATATAAAATATATACAACTTGTTTTTTAATATGTAAAAATGCTAAATTAATTTCTAGTGTTTTGCGTCACGCTGAAGCGCCCTCTAGTGCCTTTTTCCTCCGGCGTCAATAGAATGACTCGCATCAAGAGAATAAAAAGATGACACTGATTAATTTTTATTCATTAAATTATTATTACATTTATATTTTAACCTAAACATGACCATTTCTAAACCTTATAGCCTCTTGTTTAGTGCTCCAACACATTATCGAGTTCCCGCTTGTGGTCTCGATCCCGTCCTTTTGCTTTTTACTCTGTTATATATGAAAAAAGGCCCAAACGACATACATTTCTGTGAGTTTTTTGTCTGGCTGTTAGGTGTTTTATATTGTTTTATATCCAGAAATTGTTTAGGATTAGGAGTCACTTTATATGCTATAGCCGATGTCTTGCTGTTCAAATTGAAAATATACCAATGATGACAAAATTATACCCCAATATGTAATTTTCATGAAGACAAAATTCCCATACCCTTTGGCAATCAACAGCATACTGCTGAGACAATGGCAATGTAAACAAAGGGGAAGGATAATATTTTTAAGTTAAGTGTGGAAAACGCTGAACGTTTAAGTGCGTTGCCTTCATATTCGGCCTGACCTGCTTGTCTGTATAGCTTTATTGGGCTTTTAATATCACTGTCTTAATTTTCTTCATAACTGTATTTTCTAGGAAAACGCTTAACGTGTTATTAATTGTGTTCATGGGCTCATCTGCTTGTCTGTATGTTTTATTTATAAGATGTGTACAAAATTTGCTCCTCCAATACCACTAGTACATTAAGCCGCATTAAGGGTTTACGTTTTTCACGTTAAGCACTTATAATGTCCCGCTTTGCTGAGCGAGTTTGCCGCCAGCATTCTCTTGGACATGTGGCAGTATCGGACCCCTCATGAGTGAGAATGGGTTGACTTGGGAACAAAAGGGGAGCAATCTCGCCCGTCACCATTTTGGGACAGGTGTTCTGCATCTGCAATGCCGCTTCAGTTTTAAAATCAAGCATGTATTATCATGATTTCAGGCTATCGAAAGTGTGGGAGAAACAGTAGGCCTAATTTACAAAAGGAAACTCTTTTAAATTTACATTTTTTTTAACTTTAATCTGTCCATTTTTAATTTTGGTTTAAAAATGCAAAACGTAATAAAAATCTGAAAAGAAGTCAATATTTTATTTAATGCGCATGAAATTTGTGTATACAGTTTTAATTTACAATTTGGTATTCAACATAGCATTTAAAAATACAACAACCGTTCGTTTTTTGTTTTTCTCGCCGTGGTTAAAAAAGGAATGGACGCAGAAGTACACGGACCTTGGGGTCTGTGTATCTTTTGGCCATTTGATTTTCCTTATTGAAACGGGTATTTCATGAGTTCACACTTACATCAAATTAAAATAGAGTAAAGATTATGTGTATTTGGCGTGCTGTCCGGGGGACGGCTCCGGGCTCGGAATTTTGGCCCGAACCCAGAGTTTAATAATGTGCTCCTCCCGAAATTTGTTAATAAAACATCACTAAAAAACCAAAAACGACTCCTTTTCATTTTTTTTTTATTTTTTAAACAAAACGAAAAACAAGAATTCAGCTTGATTATTTAGTTTTCTCGTTCAGAGGTAGAACAATTTAGACTGGGTGAACCCAGCCCGATATGCCGGCGATTTGATTTCACCCTGCAGCTCAGACTGGAAACCTGTACATTTTTCTATCCTGCTTCCGTTACAAATCTGCAGGGACCAATCACAAATTGGCTTATCCACCTTGCGCGCTATTGGTGGGTTTAATACGATGACAATAGAGAAGTGACGGCAAGCAGGTTTTTGTTTACATTCAACATGGCGGCCACCGAAACGCAGCAACTCGTTGATGCCACTGTTGCTGCTTTTTTAAAAGATTTCAAAGGCAAGTTTTCTTTGAAAACGGAACAGAAACTAGCCCTGGAACAACACCTACAAAAGAAGGATGCATTTGCCTTACTACTGACCTAATTTACCAGCTAGCCCGCTGGTGGCCAAAAGAATGGAGCTCAGCTCAAACCCTGTTGTTGTCTTTAGTTTAGCAAACAAATCGCTTGAGTGGGTGTAAATACTACTCTCGTTTTTCGCTCGATGCCATTGCTGCTTCTGCACAACGCTGATCAATGCTACAAACCAACACGTTTGTTGACACGTTTTCTGCCTGGAGTTTTCGCGTCGCTCTGCAAAGTACGCCACCCAGATCGTTGGTCTGATTGGTTGATGGACTATCCAAATGCTCGAATACACTGCAGGCTCGCTCTCGCTCGTATCTAAGGTAAATTAATCAACACTATCATCCCTTACATTGCTTTTACATTGTTGCTTTCACATTCACACGAATTGCGGCACAGTTCGAGTGTAACCGAACTCAGGTTGTGGGTTCTCGGGTTCGGTACCTCAGTGTGCACTGAGGTCCACTTGACAGTTATACATTAGCAATTTTTCATGCAAACCGTCCCCCGAACTAAACTTCCAGTGTAAAAACGCCCTGAGACAACAGAAGAAGCACACATTGTCTCACACGCACACTGTAGACTTGCGTGGCATATAACGGTTACGGTAACTTGGGGGGATGTCAAATAACAGTCATATGTTTCAGCATGTTACAATAATTATATGGCTAATATAGTTAAACTAGCTTATTCCCTAATGAATTAAACAGTTTGTTATCATACAGATACCTCGGGTCTTTAGCGAACTGCCCCCTGGTCGCCCTTTATCAAGGGAAAGTGCCAGCTCCTCAGCCTTCTTTCTATTGGCTACATAGAAAACTAAATTAGATTAAATACTACATTATATGGCTTCAGTAACAGTTTAGTAAGATTAGAAAAGATTACCTTGATGGAAAATGTTTTATGTTTCATTTTGACTTGGGGCAGAATTATTTCCCCCTTGGTAAAGATATCTGCATTGTTAAATGATTAGTTCACTTTAAAATGAAAATTTCCTGATCATTTACTTACCCCAAGATGTTCGTGTCTTTCTTTCTTCAGTCGAAAAGAAATTACATTTTTGAGAAAAATTTAATGGATTTTTCCAAAATGTTGAAGGGCCAAATCAATGCAATTTCGAAGGTCTTCAGAGGCTCTGCGCGATCCCAGCTGAGGAATAGGGTCTTATCTAGCGAAACCTTCTGTCATTTTCAAGGAAAAATAAACATTATATACTTTTTACCTAAATTGCTCATCTTGCGCTGCTCTGCGACACACCACGGACTGCGCAATCACGTCGGAAAGGTCCCTCTAGACCAGTGGTTTTCAAACCTGTCCTGGAAGCACCCCAGCCCTGCACATTTTGTATGTCTTCCTTATCAGACACCCAATTTAGTTCTTGCAGTCTCTACTAAAGAGCTGATGAGTTGAATCAGGTGTGATAAATGAGGGAGACACTAAATGTGCAGGGCTGGGGTGCCTCCAGGACACTGCTCGAGACGTAGCCGGAAGTACTGACCCAAGCGAACGTGCGAAGACTAATTCAGTCCCCCCAATGCCACCCCTTGGCAACTGGCCTGCATGGATTTTATCAAATACCAACAGATAAAAATCCCGATGGGTCCGTGTATCTTTTGACTATTTGATTTTCCTTATAGAAACGGGTATTAAAAAACAAAAAACGGTTCATTTCTTGTTCAAGTTTTTTTTTTTTTCAAAAAATGTATATTATGATAGAGAAGTAATGTAAACTTCAGCATTTTATAAGATATACAGACAGTTGATGTACTGTTTTAAAAACATAATAAACAATGCTCTAGTATAGTGCGTTTGCTCTTTGACTGACAAACTTCTTTACTTTTTTTTTAGTATTTTGCTAGTCAGCTCCTGACAGGCTGGAAATTGATTCTAAAAAGAATCGAGTCCTTGATTTCGAGGCGTTAGGAATTGAGAGTCGATTCCAAAGGTTAGAATCGATTTCATCGAGGGGAATCGACTCCTCTTTAAGATTCAGATCAACTGTTATGATCCTTGGTATCTGTTTTGTGTGGGGTTTCTCTTTTTGTATATGTGTGCAGGGATTGGCTGTCGTTGGAGGAGCCTGATTGGTGGATCTACTGGTGCTCTGCTTTAAAAGGGCGGCGCTAAATAAAGATGGGGAGCTCATTCTGGCGTTGGCCTGGTGGCGTGAAGAGCTCCGGATGCCTTCTCCCGTCGACAGATCCCAAACCTTTTAGTTGACTATGTTCGTTTGTTTATGGTGATTTAGTTGGGTTAACTTCATGTTTTAGGAGCGTAGGGGTGTCCTGCCATTTATTTTGACTTTGTTTGCGATTTGTTTATTATTAGGGAGAAAAGGGAAGTTTCTTTGTAATTTTGTGTTGTCTATGAGGTCATTTATTCATGTTTTATTTCTAAGTGTCTTTTGTTTGTTATGTTGGCCTTGGGGCACCCTGAAGTCATTGCTTCTTTATTTAATTACTTTATCCACCTTAATAAATATATAATTTTTGTGGAATTTAGATTTGTGTCTTTGGTGATCTGTCGGCTGGGGCGGGCTTTCCTTTCTTACCAACGAGTAGTTCACGTCAACCCCGTTTTTTTTTTACATAACGGGTCATAACATCAACAGTTAATGAATTTGCCTCTAGTTAGATAATAGTGACTGGATGTCTGATTCGTTACCGCGAACAGATTCTTTCGGACGGTTGGTTTCAATGAACCAATTCAAAAAACGATTCAGCGGTTCTTTTATGTCATCGCGTAAGGACGTCACTAGAACGTATTTCTAACATAATTCTGCATCTTGGATTTAAATTGTCAGAAGCGTTATACTTAGCAGCCCCGTTTTGGCGCCATCAGATCAATTTGCAGAAAAGTTGGATTTTATTCATCATCGTACACAATCTCTTCATTCATACAATACATTCAGAGGGTGGGACTCCCATTTAAACGGTGATATTAACCCTTAAATGCATGAATGTTTTGCCAATCATTCTTACATAATCGGGTCTTTAGCGACCCGGATCTATATCTAACACGGATGGATCTCTACCTGTCGCGATAATATAAAACTCTCCTGAAATTAGTGTAACAATTACACAAGAATAAAATAAAGCATATTTTGTTCCCTTTTGGAGCTTGGAAGGGTTCAGTTTGAGCAGATGTTTTATGAAACGTCACTTCATCATTGTGTATCAGTCATTGCCACCTTATGGAATAAAGGTGAATTGCACTTATTCTGTCAGTAGAGATTCAATTATTGTTGTACAGTACACTCTTACACACCTTGGGCCGTTAGTCACCCTATACAATGTTTTTTTTTTTTAAATGAATGGAAATTCAGGCATTCTTGTTATATTGTTTATAATGAATTGATTGAGGAATACTAAGGCGGCTGATGTCTAACTTTAAAAAATGAATGAGGAGGAGGTTAGTGAATCATGTCCCGGGTCGCTAAAGACCCGAGGTATGCATTTAAGGGTTAATTGGTTTAACTACAGGTGAGTGACAATTCATTTATATCCACTGGACAAAAAGCATAGTCTTTTACTGCTTTTGATTGGTAGACTAGCGTATATGGATGTTTTGGAGGCCCCGCCTCCAAGCCCGAGGCCCTAGGCAAGAGTCTACTCCGCCTATAGGTAGCGTCGGCGCTGGTGGAACCGTATCGCTCAAAGGTTAAGTGTAAAATTCAACATAGGCTACATGTGTAAAAATATTTAAACAGATTTAAAACAAATAAGAGTGCAAGTATATATATGTAACCTCCTACCTGAGATTCGAACCAGCGTCTTGGGCATTGCGCATTCTTTACAAACCTACACTTCACCTAAAAGGCCTGTAGGTTGCACGCCGCCTACTATGATAACTTCATCAGACAGTATATAAATATAACATGCATGAGTAGCTAATTCTTTTACTTAGCACGCTGAATGTGGTGCAGTCTGTCCCTCAAGCAATAAATATTGTGTATTTGCTCTTCTCTTTCTCCTTTTTTCGGCTCTGAAATGATAGCGTTTGGATGCCATTTCTACCACAACTTCACTTTATCTATTTACATCAGTGAAGTTGATATTACCATAGAATATTTAGATAATTTTCTTAGTGATGTGCTTTTCGATTGTACATTAAGTGCCAATAGCGATAGATTCTACTTGTTCATTTCAAGTCCTCAATCTTTTGAAGTACATCAAAGCGGATTCACAGTGCTGAAAACAGCATCTTTTCGACATGTCGACAACACAAACCAAACTCTTCCAGTCTCAGCTACAACTCCAATGAACACCATGATCTTTAAAACTTTGCATACCTTCTACATTCACAAAAAGCTATATAACATATTGCCTGAAGCATAATAGGGGCGCTTTAAGAATATGCGGCCCCTTTAAGAAACATGACACCGCGCGCACTGAGCATGCGCAGAAGAGAGACGCGCGAGACTAGACGAGAACTATTTTCTCCAGTTGAAGCTGAAAGAGACGCTGTTAACGATCGTGAATGAAGGACAAAAGTGGAATATTTCTTTTGGATGCCTTATATTTCCAGTCTGCAGGTGAGAGATGTTTCTCAGATTACAGAGTTTAACATTAATCAGCTCCAGAGTTCACGTGTTTAAGGACCAATGTCATGAAATGTGTTGTGTGTCCTGGTTTATTATTAGAGTGTAATAATATGTTGGCAGAGAGTTTTTCACAGACTCTGACTCTATTACACCAATAAAATGTGCTTAATGTGCCACTTTACAGAAGATCCCAGACATCACCATAATGAATGAGGGGAAAACAGGGAACTTTTGGAGACAAAGAGGCTTTTCAGCAGCTCAGATAAACATGATGGTCCTGATTCTCTCAGACTTTAGACAGGAGTTGAACAAACCTTGTTTTAATGCAATTAATATCTAACTTGTATCAAAATACTCCATATTCCTTACAGAAAACACGTGTTCACTTAATTTAAGTGTAAATGTAAATGTAATTAAAGTAATCCAATGTAAATTCAGTAACTTATCTTTGATTTCTCCAGGTCTGGTCCTGTGGGCGTCAGTATCTCACAGTGATCACAGTTCACACCTGCAGTGAAGCCCCTCCCACAACAATTCACCAATAAATACTGGGAATATTCCCATCATCCTACAAGAGAAGGACAAACTCCAGGTGTAGCAGCTGAAATCCTTGAGACTGTTAAAGATGGAGTTTATTAAAGAGGAGATTGAAGACCTGAGTTATCCAGAACCATCCAGAATAAAACATGAAGATACTGAGGAGCAAATAGGTTGGTGTCCATTCTTGATTCTTCATTATTGACTGCTTTAGTAGCTGTGAAATAATAATCAGTATATGGATGATAAATGATAGAGAAATGCATCTAAATGACCACAACCCAGTTTTAATCATATTAACAAGTGAATAACAGAACTGACCTTTGTACAAAGATACTTTATATTAGGGATGTGTGAGACTAGCCGACTAGTCGATTAAACGATAGTGCTGCTGCTAGTCGACTTGGAAGATACTAGTCGTTATTTTTTTTTTTTGCATATTTAATGATTTGGTTTATATTTTTTACAAAGGCTTCCCCGTCATGTTAATGTTACATCTCGAAATTAATATGTTTTTTGAAAAGTGTATATCTGCAGCAAAACAAAATAATTAAATTTTACCTCAGGTTTTGCATGCGTTGTTTTTTTTTTTTGCCGTGCGCGTGCGGCGGCTTCAAAGAAATGTCTGGAAGATGAGCAAGGTAAGGGAGAACTTTTCAGTTTTCTTCTATGTCATGTAAAACTAGTATAACAATTAAGCTTGTCTGAATACATAGTACATCGCAGTTTGTTGCGTATGGGGCTGCATAGCCGCAGACCAATCAGGGTGTTCATGCTGACCCCTGTCCACCGTCGAAAGCGCCAACAGTGGCACGTGAGCATCAGAACTGGACCACAGAGCAATGGAAGAAGGTGGCCTGGTCTGATGAATCACATTTTCTTTTACATCACATGGATGGCCAGGTGCACCAGGATGCACTATGGGAAGAAGGCAATTGGGCGTGTAAGTTACTATATTACTATTATGGGACAATGCGGTATGAAATTTTATATCGTATTAAAGGAGAAACATTATGAATGAAACTTACTTTACACTTGAACAGTTGCTATATCAACATCCTAACGATAAGAAAATACGGTTAAATAATGTATAGATGTCAGTACATGTCAAGCTTTTCTTGCAATTTTGATGCTCATCATCAGGCATAACATTATGTCCTAATATTGTGTTGGTCCCCCTTTTGACCCGTCGAGGCATGGACTCCAATAGACCCCTGAAGGTGTGCTGTGCTATCTGGCACCAAGTTGTTAGCAGCAGATCCTTTAAGTCCTGTAAGTTGCGAGGTGGGGCCTCCATGGATTGGACTTGTTTGTTCAGCACATCCCACAGATGCTCGGTTGGATTGATATCTGGGAAATTTGGAGGCCAAGTCAACACCTTGAACTCATTGTTGTGCTCCTCAAACCATTCCTGAACCATTTTTGCTTTTTGGCAGGGTGCATTATCCTGCTGAAAGAGGCTACAGCCACCAGGGAATACTGTTTTCTTGAAAGGGTGAACATGGTCTGCAACAGTGCTTAGGTAGGTGGTACGTGGCAAAGTAACATCTACATGGATGGCAGGACCCAAGGTTTCCCAGCAGAACATTGCCTAAAGCATCACACTGCCTCCGCCCGCTTGCCTTCTTCCCATAGTGCATCCTGGTGCCATGTGTTCCCCAGGTAAGTGACATTCACGCTCCCAGCCATCCACGTGATGTAAAAGAAAACGGGATTCATCAGAACAGCCCACCTTCTTCCATTGCTCTGTGGTCCAGTTCTGATGCTCACGTTCCACTGTTGGTGCTTTCGGCGGTGGACAGGGGTCAGCATGAACACCCTGACTGGTCTGTGGCTATGCAGACCCATACGCAACAAACTGTGATGCACTGTGTATTCTGACACCTTTCTATCAGAACCAGCATTAACTTCTTGAGCAATTTGAGCTCGTCTGTTTGATCGGACCACACGGGCCAGCCTTCGCTCCCCACGTGCATCAATGAGCCTTGGCCGCCCATGACCCTGTCGCCGGTTCACCACTGGTCCTTCCTTGGACCACTTTTGATAGATACTGACCACTTTTGACCGGGAATACCCCACAAGAGCTGCAGTTTTGGAGATGCTCTGACCCAGTCGTCTAGCCATCACAATTTGGCCCTTGTCAAACTCGCTTACACTTGCCTATTTTTCCTGCTTCTAACACATCAACTTTGAGGACAAAATGTTCACTTGCTGCCTAATATATCCCACCCACTAACAGGTGCCGTGATGACGACATAATCAGTGTTATTCACTTTACCTGTCAGTGGTCATAATATTATGGCTGATCGGAGTATACTTTTCATACACAAGAAGCATGTTCAAACCCGGCCATGCTAGTGGTTGCCATGGTAACGAACAACAATACCGTAACATGCTGATTCGTATGGACTAACTTTTATTTGAAGAAATCTCTTTAAAATAGGCTATTAGGTTTGAACTTATTGGTCCTGCGTTGCCTGACTCAGTTGATTTGAATAAATATTTCTATAATGGCTGCTTAAGTGAACGCTGAAGTTTAAAGGAACACGCAGACTTTTTGGGACTTTAGCTTATTCACTGTATCCCCCAGAGTTGGATAAGTCCATACATACAATTTTTATCTCCGTGCGTGCCATAACTCTCTGACGCACCCACCACTAGCCTAGTTTAGCACAAAGACTGGAGGTAAACGGCTCAAGCTAGCCTATTGCTCAATAAGTGACAAAATAACAGCAACATTTTCCTATATATATATGTTGTGGCATGTATAGTTACATTGTGTACTAAGACCGACGGAAAATTAAAAGTTGCAATTTTCTAGACCGATATGGCTATGGACTATACTCTCATTCCTGCGTAATAATCCAGGAATTTTGCTGCCGTACCATGTGTGCAGCGGCGCAATGATATTACGCAGCGCCTGAAAATAGGCTAACTTCCGTCAACATAAACAACGTGACAACCTTCTTGGACAGAGAGCGTGCTGGGGGCTATTTTCAGGCGCTGCATAATATGTAGTAAAATATGTAATGTGTAAATAGGAAAATGTTGGCGTTATTTTGTCACTTATTGAGCAGTAGGCTAGATGGAGCCGTTTACCTCCAGTTTTTGTGCTAAGCTAGGCTAGCGGTGGGTGCGTCAGACAGAGTTATGGCACACACGGAGATAAAAATGGTATGTATGGACTTATCCAACTCTGGGGGATACAGTGAATAAGCTAAAGTCCCAAAAAGTCGGCGTGTTCCTTTAATACAATGATCATAATGCAAGGCAAGCATCTGTTTTTAGTGGCGTTTAGTATGGGATTTAACTATTTGTAGATTAAGTGTTCTTTCAAATGGATCGCATATACAGACTGTCTCCACCGGGGGTGGGGTTAGACTAGTCAGTTACAAAATTTTAGTTTAAACGGTTATGAAATTTTCTGTTGTGCACATCCCTACTTTATACTCACACAGACAGGTGTCTTGTTTTCTCTTAAGTGTTTTTAACCTCACTGAACTGATTCTAACTTCTTAATACATTTATTTTTTTTTTTAGACCAGAAGAAAGAGATGAAACAACGACACAATCTAAATGATGTAAAAAATCTCTGTGACTTCAAAACTCAAGGAACAAAAGCCAAAATGCTGCACAGCTGCTCTCAGTGTGGAAAGAGTTTCAAAAATATTGTAAACTTTAACAAACACACAAAAATTCACCTTGGAGAGAAACCGTATACATGCACTCAGTGTGGTGAAGGTTTTATTTCATCATCACATCTAAAACTACACCTGATAGTTCATTCAGATGAGAAGCCTCATGTGTGTTCTTTCTGTGGAAAGAGTTTTTCACAACTAAACAGTTTTAAACTGCATCAGAAAACACATGATGAAGTGAGAGATCATGTGTGTTGTGACTGTGGGAAGAGCTTTACTAAAGCTTGTCATCTGAAACAGCACCAAAGAATTCATACTGGAGAAAGACCTTACAAGTGCTCATATTGTGACAAGAGTTTCACTCAGACTGGAAACCTGAAGAAGCATGAGCAAGTTCATACTGGAGAGAAGCCGTGCCACTGTACTCAGTGTGGGAAGAATTTCAGAGATGCATCAGGTTTAAAAAGTCATCTGCGCATTCACTCTGGAGAAAAGCCATTTAACTGTGATCAGTGTGGTAAAGATTTTAATTCTTCATCAAATCTAAAAACACACCTGAAAGTTCATTCAGATGAGAAGCCTCATGTGTGTTCTCTCTGTGGAAAGAGTTTTTCATGGCTGAACAGTTTTAAACTGCACCAGAAAACACATAATGAAGTGAGAGATCATTTGTGTTTTGACTGTGGGATGAGCTTTACTACATCTAGTCATCTGAAACAGCACCAAAGAATTCATACTGGAGAAAGACCTTACAAGTGCTCATATTGTAGCAAGAGTTTCACTCAGTCTTCACACCTGAAATCACATGAGCGAGTTCACACTGGAGAGAAGCCGTACCACTGTACTCAGTGTGGGAAGAGTTTTACACGTTTATCAAGTCTTCAAACTCATATTAAAAAATGTTGTAAGTGAGCAACATTTGTTTTCATTTCAAATAGTAAAAACTGTGAGATAAAATATGGAGTTTTTCCTCTCAACATTCAACAACTCTTACAATGTAAATAAAGCCGTTTTTTTTCTTTCTGTTGCTTGTGTGCTAAATAGTTCTTTCTAGAATTAGATATATTCATGTAATTTTCATATTTACTAAGTGCACTAAATTGTCTTCTGATTGTACATGCAATTATGAGAAATAAAGCAGAAACAACATTTGTGTCTTGATTGATCTATTTAATGAACAGAGAATTAGTTATATAGTTTTAATCACATTGACTATTTATCATTCTATCTTAATACTGTGATAATGTTCGAGATGTACAGTATTATTGTCAACTGAATGATCAGGTCTTGTATCATAATAGAACGAACAGAAAAAAACGTAACCGTTGAAAAACTGAACAGAATGTCTCAAAACACAAAGTCAAGCTTTATTGAACACCGCAGTATAAAAATAGAGATGGATGAACTGGTTTGTATAGACAATGCAGCAGGAGGGTAACAGACAGGTAAATTGACACACACACACGTTTACAGTCACTGATGTATATATAATGAATGCTTTCCTTGCAGGATAAACACACGTGACTTGGAAGAGGACATGGAACTAGAGACTGGAGATCGGAGACGAGGAGAATGGAGACTTGGGTGAGGAGACGAACAGTAGGGAAGGAGTCTTCAGGTGAGTAACAATCCGGGGGAATGTAAGGTGAGTCTAAAGCACTATTCAGACAGGATTAGATGGAGTAATGTAATTTTACCTCAGGATGTCTGTAATATTAATGGCCAATTTAGACGGGATAAGAAATATCAGTAAAACTAGCAGAAATGGGAGGGGTAACTGGGGAAGTAAATAATGCTGATTATTTCTTCATCACAGCACCTGTCAGTGGGTGGGATATATTAGTTGGGTGGTATATATATATATATATATATATATATATATATATAATATATAAGTTGATGTGTTAGAAGCAGGAAAAATGGGCAAGCGTAAGGATTTGAGCGAGTTTGACAAGGGCCAAATTGTGATGGCTAGACGACTGAGTCAGAGCATCTCCAAAACTGCAGCTCTTGTGGGGTGTTCCCGGTCTGCAGTGGTCAGTATCTATCAAAAGTGGTCCAAGGAAGGATTATTTAAAAAAAAAAAAAAGAAGAATAAAGAGGGCAGCGGGCCAAATCAGTTGCCAGGCCACCGGGAATTCACCCGGTGCTCCCAACGGCCAGTCCAGGCCTGGCCCTTGTGGTCCGATCAAACAGACGAGCTACTGTAGCTCAAATTGCTTAAGAAAGGTGTCAGAATACACAGTGCATCACAGTTTGTTGCGTATGGGGCTGCATAGTGGCTGACCAGTCAGGGTGTTCATGCTGACCCCTGTCCACCGCTGAAAGCGGCAACAGTGGCACGTGAGCATCAGAACTGGACCACAGAGCAGTGGAAGAAGGTGGCCTGGCCTGATGAATCACATTTGTTTTCTTTTACATCACATGGATGGCTGGGTCCGTGTGCGTCGCTAACCTGGGGAACACATGGCACCAGGATGCACTATGGGAAGAAGGTAAGCCGGCGGAGACAGTGTGATGCTTTGGGCAATGTTCTGCTGGGAAACCTTGGGTCCTGCCATTCATGTGGATGTTACTTTGACACGTAGCGCCTACCTAAGCATTGTTGAAGAAAACAGTGTATAACAGTTAGGTCCAGTCGAACGATTTATTAATTAAATTAATTAAATTCTGATTAGATTATGTTGGTAATAGGCACTCTGTGAAGAAGTTTCGTGCCTCTGACATGTGCTTTTAACCTTTTTTATCTGAATGGTAAGCAGAAAACACTTGAGGTTTGCCACAGACTTGTCCCACCGCCTAAAACGCAACTGAATGCTGTTTAAAGGCTGTTTGATATTTTACTCACCCCCATCTCATCCAAGATGTTCATGTCTTTCTTTCTTCAGTCGAAAAGAAACTAAGTTTTTTGAGGAAAACTTTCCAGGATTTTTCGTCACATAATGGTTTTCAATTGCAACCAACTGGTTAAAGGTCCAAATCAATGCAGTTTCAAAGGGCTTCAAAG
This sequence comes from Rhinogobio ventralis, assembly GCA_039654625.1. Taxonomy (NCBI): domain Eukaryota; kingdom Metazoa; phylum Chordata; class Actinopteri; order Cypriniformes; family Gobionidae; genus Rhinogobio; species Rhinogobio ventralis. The sequence goes on from CM077199.1 coordinate 33,740,291, forward strand.
GGCTTCACGATCCCAGACGAGGAATATGGTCTTATCTAGCGAAACGATTGGTCATTTTCCCCAAAAAATTTTAATTAATATACTTTTTTACCTAAATTGCTCATCTTGCGCTGCTCTGCGAGTGCCAGTGATTGCGCAATCACGTTCGAAAACGTCACACTAGACGTAGGCAGTGTTCTGAAATATTCTGTGTCTGAGATTTTCGGTGACACTGGGCGGAGCTTACATGAACATACATGAGTTTCCTGTTTTGAGTTAAACACCACACTGTAAAAAAAACAACTGTTGTTTTTACAGGAAAACGCTGGCAGCTGTGGTTACCAGATAATTCCTGTAAAATAAACAGCAGCACAGTAGATAACTTTGCTGACAAAATATGTAAATTGATTTACAGTGAATGAAATCACGGCTGAATCACATTAAAAAACTGTTAAGTCTACAAAAAAAGTGTGTTAATTTCGCATAACTGTTGTATATAAATAGACAATTTCCTGTATTTTTTACATGTAATAATTGCTTATTGTGCATCAATCAATAAATGATAAAATGAACAGGGAAATATCAAACAAAAAACTAATTTAAACTGGTAAAACAACAATAAAAAACATTTTAAATGGAGATGTTCTGTAAATTATACATAAAATCTATTCATAATATGCTGTATTTTTATGTTTTAATAATGAAGTTATTGGGGTAAATCTCAAAAATACATCTTGAGAAAAGACAAGAGAGGAAAATATCACTTTAGAAATGTATTTAACCGTCATTTTCATATTTACTAAGTGTACTAAATTGTCTTTTGTTTATAATGCAATTATGAGAAATAGAACAGAAACAACATTGTGTCTTCATTGATCTATTTAATAAACAGAGAATTAATTATTTAATTATCACATGAATGAGCATCGGACTGGTTCCCTTGAGAAAAACCCAATTTGATTTTCCCTAGGCTTTTGGATTATCGCAAAAAAGCTCTGTGATCAACACAAGTTTAGGATACTTAAACGTTTTGTCACTCAAGATAATTATCACAGATGAACACAACTTTTAGGAAGCCTAAATGCAGTCGCCAGAAGTAAAAAGCTAAAGGTAGGCTATAAACGGACTACACCACGGTCCCGCAATTTCAACATCATCATCACTAACTCTTAAGTTTTTATCTCAAAACATTTTCCCAAAAAGTTTGAGTTAAACTATAGTTTGTCATGGTAATTATATTACATATGACAGTATTTTGAGCTAATTTAAGCAAAGAAAGCTTCAGTGCGTCTGCGTCCTCACTCAGGTTAAGAGATTAAACCATAGGGTATATCACAGCCACCACATTTGGCAGGAGTTATGTCCTGCTCCTTATTTAGGTGGATAGCATTGAAGTCGCTCCCCTCAGACATTTTCACCTGAGGGCAGAGCTGAATGATTCAGACCTGTTGACTTCACTGGGTTTTCAAGTGGGCACCCCACCTCACCGGTGTTTCGTCAACTAGCCCACGACACCTCAATGGGGCTTGACAGCAGAACCAGCATCCTGGAACTGCTCCCTCGGCCATTCAGGACTTCACCACTTAGCTCTGACCCCCGCCCCCTCTGCCAACCTGGTTTAGCCACTGCTCGCTTCTCTTTAACCACAGCCATCTTGATGCTGTCTCTGCCTGCTTTGATATATTGTTCACCAGGTTCTTGCGGGTTGCCCCTCTAACCCCAAGCATCCCCAATGCTCTCCAAAGTGACTGTCCCGGGAACCCCCTGCAACCCACCTCCACCGGTAGATTCCAGGCTCTCCAACCCCTCTGCTGGCTCTATTAGGGCCACCTGCCTTGTTGCTTGGGTCCAAAGCATGATATCTGGTCGGAGACTGGTGACGGCAATCTCCTCTTGAAACTTGAGTTGCCTTCCGAGATCAACTCTCATCTCCCAGTCCTCTGCCGTACCAAGGATCCCTAAACATCTGTCCTCCTTGCCTGCCTTTCCCCAGGCCTGAGGAAGCCAATAAAGCGGGGGCCTTTGCTATGGGCCTTGATTCTTTTCCGCTTCCTCTCCTTCTCCAGTCCATTGGCCAGTTGTGCCACCTGACGCCACAGGACGACAGAATGTGCTCCAGGTTTGCTGGTCTCTTGCCCTGCGCACAGGAAGGATCCTCTGTCAGTCTCCATCTTTGGAGGTTTGTTGGTGTTGGCAGCACTTCGTACACGGAGCTAAGGAGGAACTTTATCCGATGCCCCTCCATGTTCCAGATGTCCCTCCAACTGCGAGATCTTCCTCTGACACTTTCCCACTGGGTCCAGCTGCCTTGCTGTTTCATGGCTACTGCCCTGGCTTGTCTGCTCTCTTGCTCCACAGCCCAAATCTCCTTCTGCACCACCCCTTTCTGGTCCTTTGCCCTTGCCTCCTTCCAGCTTGCTCGGGTGATGACTCCAAGGCCCAGCCCCCCTGAGTCATCTCGCTCATGATGTCTGCATGTTGTAAGCGCTCCTCCGCTTCCCTCAGAGCTCCACTGGCCTTCCATTTCCATCCCGTCTTCACTACGATGTTCGCCTGTCGCACAGCCTGATCTTCATTGTCACACAACATCATGGCCAACCGGACTTTGGCTGTCTTAAATTCCTCCACGACTGATGAAATTGGCAATTGCAGTTTGCTGCCGGAGCTGTACAGCCCTATAGAGCAAAAACTTTTGGGGACAGACAGCCACCTCCTGAAAAAGTTGTTGATTCTCCTTTCCAAAGCCTCTACTGTTGTCAAGGGGACCTCGTTCACAAGCAGTGGCCACACGAGCCTTGGAAGGATACCGTGTTAATAACTCCATACCTTGTATTTTCCGTGCAGGCCACTCCTCTCCAGGGCTTTCAGCCATTCTTCTGCTTGGTTGAGCATCTCCTTCACGCTTGCTTTGTCAGTCAGGACGGCTCTGTACCACCTCTCTAACATCTTTACCGGCTTTTCCGTGACTGTTGGGATGGTATCTTCACTGATCTTAAACTGGAAGCGGTCCTGGACATGGCCCCGCTTCAGGACCAAGCTTCTCAATTTTGAGGGTTTGAACTCCATCCTAGCTGCTGTAGTAAGCTCTACCAAATCTTCCAACATCCATCTGCCCTCCAGGATTGACCTTGCCGTGATTGTCAAGTTGTCCATAAAGGCCCTGACTGGGACCTGTTGGACTCCACTCGACAGCACAGCTCCCCATCTGGGCTTCTCCACTGACTTGACGAGGAGGTCCATCACCACTGCGAACAGAATCACAGAGATGGTACATCCGGTCACTATTCCAACTGGGGACTCCTGGTACTCCGCCTTTCTGTACAGAGGTGTCAATGTACTTGTTGTTAATCAAGAACTAAGTAAGCCTCTTCACCAAGATTCCGAAGAACACCTTCCCCTCCACATTCAACAATGAAATTATGCGGAAGTCAAGCTGGAAGAGACCTCCTGCTTGGGGATGAAGCAGCTCTCGGCAATAAGAAAATTGTCTGGCAGATGGTTTTTCCTCCACACTACTTTAGGTAGCCTCCAAAGACGTCTCCTCAGTCTCTCGCAGTTCTTGTAAACTCTGTATGGAATTCCATTCGGCCCCGGTGCAGATCTTCCCCTGGCCTTTCGGATCGTTGACTTTCTGCCATCTGGGCTCTCCGTCATCAAAGGGGATAGTTGGCTCCTCTGGGCTGCACAGCTTTACTTCCATGCTGAGTTCTTCCTCTCACCTTGGGTCACTGTGCACTTTACGGAGGTGCTCTTCTACCTCCTCCTTCGGGGCCTTTAGCACTCCTGATCTTTTATCTCCAAGGAGCCCTGACAAGTACTTGAAGGGTTTTTTTGTGAACTTGACCCTCTCCTTTTCCAGCATCCTTCTATCCCTTTGCTGGAACTCCACTCGGCGCAAGTCTTTATGTGCTCCCTCATGTTATCTTGCATCTTTTTAAGGGTAGGTTTTTTGTCTTCAGGAGCCTGTCGAAAAGCCTTTCTTCAATCTTGTTTTGCAATTTCCCTTGAGCGCCTGTTCTCTCCAGGCCCTTGGTCTGTCTCTGCTCCCTCCCAAAGCACTCTGCTTCCATGTTCCAGATGATAGTGGACATTGCCTTCATCTTCCTGCCAATGTCACCCGCGAGGACAGACTCCAGGACTTGGTCTATGATACATTGTTGGTACTTGGGGGAATGCTGATGCCTTTGTTGTATGCCTGGAGATTCTGGGTACTATGGTCGGACACCTGACCCTGTCTCTCCGTTGCACACTACTGTGTCGTAAACAGCCCATCCTACTTTGGTGTATCTTCGACCCCCTATCGCCTTTACAGACCTTTCCACACCTACAGACTCCGTTATTCTGAACCGTTGTCCTTTGATCATCATCCGTGGTCATAACAGTTGTCTATCCTACAGGTCGCTCATCCTCCCCTGCTCTTGCGCGACTTTGGGGGTGTCTTACTATAAACTTTTCCTTGAGTTGAGTTGGGTTCCTCCTCGCGGAGGAAGTGCTTTGGCTTGCCAAGCCTTGGCACCCCGTTTCTGGTCTGTTTATAGAACAATTACTCAGTCACCCTCTGTCGTTTCAAAGAAAACTACAACGGCGAGCATGTTAAGTATAAACACCTCGTCCGTTTAGGGAGAAGTGCACACAGTCAGCGGAAGCTCGTGCTGCGGAGCCAATACTATTGACAATAGTCAATCGTATTGGTGACACAGAGGGGCTCCCAAATAAAAATCTGCTTAGGGCCCCATAAAGGCTCAGTACTATGATACGGTCTAAATCCTGACTGGAAATCCTCGCAGATTCCATTTCTTTCTAAAAAGGAACATAGTTGTGAGAATACTTTTCTAGTATCTTTGCCAGAAGGGGTAGATTCGAGATCTGCCTGTAATTTACTAATTATAGGTATAGGTTTTTTAAAAAGGGGTTTAATAATAGCTAGCTTAAAAGTTTTCGGTACGAATCTGTAACAATGTTCGTTTTGTGGAGGAAAGGAAGAAGGCAGGGTCGGCGATAAGCTGGAATTTGTGGGCTTTATTTTCAACTCAAAACATAACATAAACTGGCGCCACGCGCACTCATTCAAATGAACACTCAAAGTCCTCTCGATTCGTCTCTGTCGGCGTTTTCTCCGTCTTCCGGCTCACTCTGTTCCTCCCCACGAGTTCCCAGCTTTCCTCTCTCTCCCGGCACTCTGCTCCTGCGTGGCTCTCTCCGCGCCAATCACTGCAATCAGACACAGGTGTTTATCATCATGCACTTGACCTACTTTCTCACCGCTCGTCTCGTGACTCCCTCCGTCTGTGCAGACCTCGCGAAACCACGCCCCCCTCGCCACAGTATCCTAATGACAAAGATGAATAAATTATATTAAGAAGAGGATCTACAACCTCTAGCAGCATACATGTTGTTGATTTTAGATGATTTAATGAAATTTAGACAATTCTTCCTCTCCTACTGCAACGAATGAATGAAAATGTTCCTTAGGGACACTACAATGCACTGTCTGATGCGATATTGTAGTAGACGCTTGCATAGTTATAATTTTCTCTCTAATATTATCAGTCTTGCAAGTGTGGGATTACAAATTTAAGAATCTGTTTAAAACATTATGTACATTGTGTTTTACATTCTATGACGATCAAGTACATCAGCCCAAGTGTTTGAGACATTAGTCTTTTGTCTTTATGCACTTTCTGACCATTTGGTATGACAAATTCAGGGCAAAGTTGTGCTTTTGTCTCTATGATAATGTGAATGTATGAGCAATACTGTCAGAGTGATTAGATTAGCATCTATGATTTGAATGACTGATTGGATTAGAACTGGTGACTGGTCATTCCTTTGTTTAGATTGTCTCCTCCTCTACTGTGTGAATCCCTCCCCCTGTAAAATGTGGGAAAATTACAATGTTTATACTGTTTAGGTCAGACTTTATGACTGCAGCTACCGACAGCATGTGTTCTCAATAAAGAATCCTGCTGAAGATACATCAACGTCTCCTGGTCTCTGCTTCGGCGAGGAAAAGAGTTTCCAACACAAGTAATGAAGTTTATAAAGTCATTACTGCTGTGCTGTTTGGAAACGTCATAAGTTGAAGCTTTATTTCTTGTTAATTTAGCCACTGTATCAAATAAATACCTAGGGTTGTGTTTTTCTTCTAAGAGAGACAAAAAGCAGTTTTTACTGTCTTTCTGTATGCAATCATGCTCTCTTTCCATGAAATGCGAAAAACCTCTAGTTTTGTTTTCTTCCAGCTACTCTATATTTTTCTGGCTGCTCCTTTAAGGACGCGAATGTGCTCGTTGTACCACGGCGTTGGACTATTTTCTTTAATCTTCTTTAAGCGCAAAGGAGCAACTGTGTCTAAAGATCTGGAAAAGAGAGAGTCAATAGTTTCTGTTGCAACATTGAGTTTCTCTAGGCTATCTGGGATACTGAGGAGATGAAACTGATCAGGAAGATTATTTATAAAGCAATCTTTAGTGGTAGGAATGATAGTTCTACCATATCTGTAACAAGGAGGTGGCTTTGCAGCCTTGGCTATATGAAGTATACACAAAATTAGATAATGATCTGAGATGTCATCGCTCTGCTGCAGAATTTCATGTGACAATATTAGATCTAAAGTATGATTACGACAATGAGTGTGTCCTGACACGGGTTGTCTAACACCAATAGAGTTTATGGTAACACTTTATAATAACGTTCAGTTATAAGTCACTTATAAGTTATTAGTTAATGATGAACTAATCATGTACAAAACATGACTATACATTCATAAATGATTAATAGGTGATATGCTTACATTTTATAAATGTTTTGTTAATTTAGTCAAGTTGTTATTATAAAGTGTTACAGAGTTTAGAATGTTTCTAAATGCCAGTCCCACAATGTGTCTTTTTCATTATCTATGTGGATATTAAAATCACCAACAATTAGGACTTTATCTGTAGCCAGAACTAACTCTGATAGAAAATCAGCAAATTCTTTGATAAAGTCTGTATGGTGCCCTGGTGGCCTGTATACAGTAGCCAGCACAAATGTAACCCTGGACCACAAAACCAGTCATAAGTCACACAGGTATATTTGTGGCAGTATATTATTTATATATGTATTATTAGTAGTAATATGCCATACTACTATGGACTTCATTTGAAATTTTTTTTTTGCACCCTCAGATTCTAGATTTTCAAATAGTTGTATCTCGGCCAAATATTGTCCTATCCTAACAAACCATCAATGGAAAGCTTATTTATTCAGCTTTCAGATGAGGGTGCCACTCTAATTATGCCCAGTGTCACTGAAAATCTCAGATACCGAATATTTTAGTTTAACATTACACACCTCCAGAGTTCACGTTTAAGGAGGTTTAATGTAATGCATGCATTGTTTCCTGGTTTATTAGAGTGTAATAATATGTCTGTTGACACCACTACAATGTGCTTAATGTGCCACTTTACAGAAGATCTCAGACATCACCATAATGAATGAGGTGTAAACAGGGAACTTTTGGAGACAAAGAGGCTTTTCAGCAGCTCAGTTAAACATAATGAACAAACCTAATTTTAATGCAATTAATATCTAACTTGTATCAAAATACTCCATATTCCTGACAGAAAACATGTGTTCATTTAATTTAAGTGAAAATGTAAATGTAATTAAAGTAAACCAGTATTAATTCAGTAACTTATCCTAGATTTTTCCAGATCTGGTCCTGTGGGCGTCAGTATCTCACACTGACCACAGTTCACACCTGCAGTGAAGCCCCTCCCACAACAATTCACCAATAAATACTGGGAATATTCACATCATCCTAGAAGAGAAGGACAAACTCCAGGTGTAGCAGCTGAAATCTGTGTGACTGTTAAAGATAGAGTTTATTAAAGAGGAGATTGAAGACATGAGTGATCCAGAACCATCCAGAATAAAACATGAAGATACTGAGGAACAAATAGGTTGGTGTCCATTCTTGATTCTTCATTATTGACTGCTTTAGTAGCTGTGCAATAATAATCAGTATATGGATGATAAATGATAGAGAAATGCATCTGCAAATGACAGAACTAACCTTTGCACATCAAGGATACTTTGGTTACACTTTACAATAAGGTCTTAATTGTTAACATTAGTTAATGTATTAAAGGTGCAGTGTGCAATATCCCAAAGTTGTTGTTGAACACTGTTCATATTTGAAATCAACCCAAACAAACTCAGGAACACTTTACATCCCGCACCTAATTCTGATCTAACAAGGATGTTAAACACAGCATTCTCTAGTCTAGCATCACTAGCTGGCCTTCATTACACACGCAGTGCAAGAGTGCAAAATAATGCTTCAAGATAAATAAAGATGATGAACGAACGACAAGGAAGCAAGAGTTGGTTGTTAGTCACCAGCACAGCAGCTATAGTTACCGATACTTTCTACTCACACAGACTGTGTCTTGTTTTCTGCTAAGTGTTTTTAATTTTCACATTTAACCTCATTGAACTGACTGACTGCTTAATATGTTTATTTTAGACCAGATGGAAGTGACGGAGCAACGACACAAACTAAATGATGTAAAGAAACTCTGTGACTTCAAAACTCAAGGAACAAAACCCAAAAATCTGCACACCTGCTCTCAGTGTGGAAAGAGTTTCACACAAAAACAAAACCTTAACAGACACATGAGAGTTCACACTGGACAGAAACCGTATACATGCACTCAGTGTGGAAAGAGTTTTACTCACACATCAGGTCTCAAATATCATCTGCGCATTCACTCTGGAGAAAAACCGTTTAACTGTGATCAGTGTGGTAAAGATTTTAATTTGTCATCACAGCTAAAAAAACACCTGATAGTTCATTCAGATGAGAGACCTCATGTGTGTTCTCTCTGTGGAAAGAGTTTTTCACGACTGGACAATTTTAAACTGCATCAGAAAACACATGATAAAGTGAGAGATCATGTGTGTTGTGACTGTGGGAAGAGCTTTACTAGAGCTGACAATCTGAAACAGCACCAAAGAATTCATACTGGAGAAAAACCTTTCAAGTGCTCATATTGTGACAAGAGTTTTAATCGGTCTTCACACCTGAAATCACACGAGCAAGTTCATACTGGAGAGAAGCCGTACCACTGTACTCAGTGTGAGAAGAGTTTCACTCAGTCTTCACACCTGAAATTACATGAGCGAGTTCATACTGGAGAGAAGCCTTACCACTGTACTCAGTGTGAGAAGAGTTTTACATGTTTATCAAGTCTTCAAACTCATATTAAAAAATATTGTAAGTGAGTTTTCCACTCAGTCAACAACTCAGTGTAAATAAAGTTGTGTTTTGGATTGGATGGATTGTGTGCTAAATAGTTATTTCTAGAATTGGATATATTCATGTCATTTTCATATTTACTAAGTGCACTAAATTGTCTTCTGAAAGAACATGCAATTATGAGAAATAAAACAGAAACAACATCTTGTCTTGATTGATCTATTTAATGAACAGAATCAATTATTGTAGAGATTGAGCCACTTGTAACATACTATCCACTGGAGGCGAGTTTTCTGAACCCAAGTGCAGTTTTATTATACTTAAATCAACCGTGGGATACAACATTCAATCATAAAACCTTGGCTTGAACAAAGACTCACCAACACGAGTTACACATTGGCAAACATGAGGGCTAAATACACAATGACTAAAGACAAGACGAGACACACCTGTGAACAATGATAAACCAATGAAAACATGACAACAGAACACAAGACAAAGGAGCACATGGCAGGATCACATGACAAGACCAGGAAGTGCATGGCAAGACATGACAGTGAACATGGCAAACTTAAACACATGAAACATAATCAAAACACCCTGTGACACCACTGAAGGCAAGTTGAAGTGAGAACCCAAGTGCAGTTTTTTTACATACATGAACAGATACAAAACAGACTTGACTTGAGACAGACCCTCACCAAATGTGGTTACAGGAAACAGTACTTGACAAGGACCATGGCAAACATGAGGGCTTAAATACACAAGACTAATGACAAGACACACCTGTGAACCATGATCAAACAATGAACCAATGACAGAACATGACAACAGAATACATGAAAAGATCACATGAGGGCAAGGGAATCACATGACAAACAGGAAGCATGAACATGAACAAAACCCAAACACACCGTGACAATTATATAGTTGTAATCACATTAATGAGATTTTTTATCATTCCATCTCAATACTGTAATAAATATGTTTGGTATGTACAGTATTATTTTAAACTAAATGGTCAGATCTTGTATCATATAAAAAGGGTTGGAGTTCAAATATCCTTCATTATTGAATGCTTACGAACAATAAAGTACCAAAGCTTCAGTTCAACAGATTTGGTGGATGTAAAGTTGATTTATTTCACTAATTCCATTCAAAAAGTGAAACCTGTATATTATATTCATTCATTACAGACTGATATATTTCAAATGTTTATTTCTTTTAATTTTGATGATTATAACTGAGAACTAAGGAAAATCCCAAATTCAGTATCTCAGAAAATTAGAATATTACTTAAGACCAATACAAAGAAAGGATTTTTAGAAATCTTGGTCAAGTGAAAAGTATGAACATGAAAAGTATGAGCATGTACAGCACTCAATACTTAGTTGGGGCTCCTTTTGCCTGAATTACTGCAGCAATGCGGCGTGGTATGGAGTCGATCAGTCTGTGGCACTGCTCAGGTGTTATGAGAGCCCAGGTTGCTCTGATTGTGGCCTTCAGCTCTTCTGCATTGTTGGGTCTGGCATATCGCATCTTCCTCGCCACATTACCCATAGATTTTCTATGGGGTTATGGTCAGGCGAGTTTGCTGGCCAGTTAAGAACAGGGATACCATGGTCCTTAAACCAGGTACTGGTTGCTTTGTGTGCAGGTGCCAAGTCCTGTTGAAAAATGAAATCTGCATCTCTATAAAGTTGGTCAGCAGCAGGAAGCATGAAGTGCTCTAAAACTTCCTGGTATACGGCTGCGTTGACCTTGGACCCCAGAAAACAGTGGACCAACACCGGCAGATGACATGGCACCCCAAACCATCACTGTGGAAACTTGGCAACGTGGATTGTGTGCCTCGCCTCTCTTCCTCCAGACTCTGGGACCCTGATTTAAAATTTACTTTCATCAGAGAACATAACTTTGGACCACTCAGCAGCAGTCCAGTCCTTTTTGTCTTTAGCCCAGGCGAGACGCTTCTGACGTTGTCTGTTGTTCAAGAGTGGCTTGACACAAGGAATGCGACAGCTGAAACCCATGTCTTGCATACGTCTGTGCATAGTGGTTCTTGAAGCACTGACTCCAGCTGCAGTCCACTCTTTGTGAATCTCCCCCACATTTTTGAATGGGTTTTGTTTGACAATCCTCTCCAGGGTGTGGTTATCCCTATTGCTCGTACACTTTTTTCTACCACATCTTTTCCTTCCCTTCACCTCTCTATTAATGTGCTTGGACACAGAGCTTTGTGAACAGCCAGTCTCTTTTGCAATGACCTTTTGTGTCTTGCCCTCCTTGTGCAAGGTGTCAATGGTCGTCTTTTGGACAACTGTCAAGTCAGCAGTCTTCCCCATGATTGTGTAGCCAACAGAACTAGACTGAGAGGCCATGTAAAGGCCTTTGCAGGTGTTTTGAGTTAATTAGCTGATTAGAGTGTGGCACCAGGTGTCTTCAATATTGAACCTTTTCACAATATTCTAATTTTCTGAGATAATGAATTTGGGATTTTCCTTAGTTGTCAGTTATAATCATCCAAATAAATAAACATTTGAAATATATCAGTCTGTGTTTAATGAATGAATATAATATACAAGTTTCACTTTTTGAATGGAATTAGTGAAATAAATCAACTTTTTGATGATATTCTAATTATATGACCAGCACCTGTATGTCTGTTGACACCAATACAATGTGCCACTTTACAGAAGATCTCAGACATCACCATAATGAATAAGATGAAAACAGGGAACTTTTGGAGACAAAGGCTTTTCAGCAGCTCAGATAAACATGATGGTCCTGTTGTTTCTCTCAGACTTTAGACAGGAGTTGAACAAACCTTGTTTTAATGCAATTAATATCTAACTTGTATCAAAATACTCCATATTCATGACAGAAAACATGTGTTCACTTAATTTAAATGTAAATGTAATTAAAGTAATTCAGTAACTTATCTTTGATTTCTCCAGGTCTGGTCCTGTGGGCGTCAGTATCTCACAGTGATCACAGTTCACACCTGCAGTGAAGCCCCTCCCACAACAATTCACCAATAAATACTGGGAATATTCCCATCATCCTACAAGAGAAGGACAAACTCCAGGTGTAGCAGCTGAAATCTGTGTGACTGTTAAAGATGGAGTTTATTAAAGAGGAGATTGAAGACCTGAGTTATCCAGAACCATCCAGAATAAAACATGAAGATATTGAGGAACAAATAGGTTGGTATCCATTCTTGATTCTTCATTATTGACTGCTTTAGTAGCTGTGAAATAATAATCAGTATATGGATGATAAATGATAGAGAAATGCATCTGCAAATGACAGAACTAACCTTTGCACATCAAGGATACTTTGGTAACACTTTACAATAAGGTCTTAATTGTTAACATTAGTTAATGTTTTAAAGGTCCAGTATGCAATCTCCCAAAGTTGTTGTTGAACACCGTTCATATTTGAAATCAACCCAAACAAACTCAGGAACACTTTACATCCCGTACCTAATCCTGATCTAACAATGATGTTAAACACAGCATTCTCTAGTCTAGCATCACTAGCTGGCCTTCATTACACACGCAGTGCAAGAGTGCAAAATAATGCTTCAAGAAAAATAAAGTAAAGATGATGAACGAATGATAAGGAAGCAAGAGTTGGTTGTTAGTCGCCAGCACAGCAGCTCCAGAGAAACAATGACACTCAAAACTGTGCTGTTACTATAGCCAACATTACGACAACAGCATTTCTTGGTTCTGTGAAACCGTAAAACCAATGTTACTCACGTATGGAGCAGAAACAACATTCCCAGGCCTTCCCGCATAGGTCTCTCTAGCGCTAGCAAATATTAACACAGATCCTAAAGCTCTTGCCTGATCATAACCCTTCTTTTTCCAGTGATATTCCTCTGAGATTTTCTCTTTTGTATTGCCTCTCATCTCTCTTTCAACCGTCTTTCTTCAAATCTCCCTCTTGCTCACTCTCTCTCCTCCGCCATCAAACGCTCCCTAATGCTGATTGGCTACACATTTGTTGGTCCAACAACTTTTCAACAGCGTTTTAGAAAAATCGCTTGCTACACCTTTAAAGTCCCCCTGTGGTAAAAATCTAGTTTGTAACGTTTATATGTCTATGTGGTGTTTTTAATATGCTTTAAGACAAACCATGTGCAAATTCAAAGTCAACATCACTGTTGAGTATGTTCTCTTTAAAACTGCAGTGAACCAATCGCTCGTGTTTCTGACATCACAAACGACCTTGTAACCAATCACATCAATGTGTGGGTGGGCTTCAGCATATCATTAATTATTCTCTGAAGCAGTGGATGGAGTCTCAAGAGAAGCCAGGTTATCCCGCTATATTTTTCTGTTGATATTAAAAAACGGGTAGATTTAGCAATATAGCGGGTGAATTATGTACTTTATGATGTGATGATGAACTATATGCCTTTCTCCATTGATGTTCTAAGTAGTTTAAAGCGTTTCTAAGGATACTGGCTGATACTGAAGGCAGACTGAGATGGCAAACTGGACATCGTTTTACGTAAGTTCAGTGACACATTATTAGCTGTTTGATAATGTAGTTTAGCAAAAGAATAATCATATTAATTACCGCTATGTGTCCGACGTTGTGCAGCGTTTACCTTAGTAATTTGGCAGACTGTATTTCTGAGCGTGTGTGAGTGAGTGGGGCGGGGCATATTCATGAGGCAAAGAGTAACATTCAAGCTATTTTAAGGCACAAATAAATGTTTTCAATGGAAAAAGCGATTAAATATGTCATTTTGGTGATCAAAGTTGAGTTTTGAAGGATAAAATGGGACTTTAACATGAATTAACAATGAGCAATACATTTGTTACAGTATTTATTATTCTTTGTTCATTAATAAAAATCCAGCTGTTCATTGTTTGTTCATGTTACTGTACAAATGTATTGACATTTTACAATTGTTGAAATTAACAATAACTAAGATTAATAAATGCTGTAGAAGTGCAGTTCATTATTAGTTCATGTTAACTAATGAAACCTTATTGTAAAGTGTTACTGATACTTTCTACTCACACAGACTGTGTCTTGTTTTCTGCTAAGTGTTTTTATTTTCACATTTAACCTCATTGAACTGATTCTGACTACTTTATATGTTCATTTTAGACCAGATGGAAGTGAAGGAGCAACGACACAAACTAAATGATGTAAAGAAACTCTGTGACTTCAAAACTCAAGAAACAAAAGCCAAAAAGCTGCACACCTGCTCTCAGTGTGGAAAGAGTTTCCAAAATAAAGGAAACCTTAACACACACGTGAGAATTCACACTGGAGAGAAACCGTATACATGCACTCAGTGTGGAAAGAGTTTTTCGCAATCATCAGCTCTCAATGTTCATCTGCGCATTCACACTGGAGAAAAGCCATTTAACTGTGATCAGTGTGGTAAAGATTTTACTTCATCATCACAGCTAAAAAAACACCTTAAAGTTCATTCAGATGAGAGACCTCATGTGTGTTCTCTCTGTGGAAAGAGTTTTTCAAGGCTGAACAGTTTTAAACTGCACCAGAAAACACATGATGAAGTGAAAGATCATGTATGTTGTGACTGTGGGAAGAGCTTTACTAGAGCGGATCAACTGAAAGAGCACCAAAGAATTCATACTGGAGAAAAACCTTTCAGGTGCTCATATTGTGGCAAGACTTTCAATCGGTCTTCACACCTGAAAAGACACGAGCGACTTCATACTGAAGAAAAATGTTGAGCAACATTTGTTTTCATGTTAAATAGGTAAAACGTTGAGATAAAATATAGATTTTTTTTCCACTCATCAGTCAATAACTCTTACAGTGTAAATAAAGTTTTTATTTTCTGTCAGGATGGATTGTGTGCTAAATAGTTATTTCTAGAATTGGATATATTCATGTAATTTTCATATTTACTAAGTGCACTAAATTGTCTTCTGAAAGAACATGCAATTATGAGAAATAAAACAGAAACAACATCTTGTCTTGATTGATCTATTTAATGAACAAAGAATCAATTATTGTAACGATTGATCCATTAAAGGCAAGTTGAAGTGAGAACCCAAGTGCAGTTTATTTACATACATGAACAGCTACAAAACAGACTTGACTTGAGACAGACCCTCACCAAATGTGGTTACAGGAAACAATACTCAACAAGGACCATGGCAAACATGAGGGCTTAAATACACAAGACTAATGACGAGACACACCTGTGAACCATGATCAAACAATGAACCAATGACAGAACATGACAACAGAATACATGACAAGATCACATAAGGGCAAGGGAATCACATGACATGATCACATGACAAACAGGAAGCATGAACATGAACAAAACCCAAACACACTGTGACAATTATATAGTTGTAATCACATTAATGATTCTCAATACTGTAAGTTTTGGTATGTACAGTATTATTTTAAACTAAATGGTCAGATCTTGTATCATATAAAGAGGTTGGAGTTCAAATATCCTTCATTATTGAATGCTTACGAACAATAAAGTACCAAAGCTTCAGTTCAACAGATATCGTGGATGTAGTGAGAAAATAATATAATCTGTAAAAGATATATAAGAATCGGTTTTACTGCTAAGACAAAAGCTGAAGATCCAACCCCCTGCAATAGAACAATAAAACTCACTAATCTGGAGAGAAGATCTCACAGAAGGAGTGTAGGACATCGGCCTGCCCAAAAACATTCTCCCCCTCTCCCTCCTCCCTTCCCTCCCCCAGATTCAAGTCACAGAATGCAGATATACCACTGATGATGTATCTTGTGAATTGTTTTTCCCCTTTCATGTGTGGTATCTTTTTAAAGGTCTCAGTGCGATTGGTAAAATGGTCTCAACTTCCCTGCTGTCACTGGTAGGATGAGAAAGATTGAAACATATGAGAATTCTGTTCTCCCTTTTTGAGTGGTCTCTTCAAAGATATCTGATCCTCTCCCCCAAACTAGGTGCTGTGTTGTAAATATTTACAAACCCTTTGTTCTGGTCTGTGTATTTAAGGAAGGGTAGCAGAGCTGCCATTTGGGAACATTCTCTAGCCAGAGCCCCCATGCCGTGCTGTGTCAGTGTCCGAGAGGCACTCACACACACTGTGTGTACTGTGCCAGATATGATGACTCTTTTTGAAGCTATTGTGTTTTATATTTTTATGCTGAAAGTTGTGTACCATGGATTTGTGTTTAATTATGTTTATTTAAGTTCTGTCTGGCAAAAATGTTAATCTTGATTTATCTTGTATTATTCTGAAATCATTATTTTAGTAGTGTTGCATGCAGAGTTTTGTAGAAGTTTCCGCAAATCTTTCTTTCAGGGCAGATTCATACCGAGGACCCCATGAGCATTGCGCTAAGCGTGAGGGGCAATCTGATTTCTGACTGTCACTGTTATTAACAAGTTGCAGCTCTCGTGACTATTAATAAAATTACACTTTTTGTTATGAGTAAACATGTTTGACTCACTTAAAGGTAAAATAGTTCACTCTGCAATCCTCTGTCATATCAGAACTGACTAATTTGTGTACGTGAGGTAATGTAAATTCGTGAGCATTATTCTCTGAGCGACCATGGTGGAACGAATATTTGAAATTAAGAGATACTAAGAGAAATCAACAATCTAAATTAAATCACAACGAATCATCAGCTGTTAAATTACAAACGTAAAAAAATGTAACAAAGTCACATAAAATTGGAGTCAGATCACTTTATTCATGGAGTCAGATTTAAAATTAGATATCAATAAATTAAGTGAATGAAACAGAAATGCTGAAAAGGCTTACACGCAGAATTCCTTCAACCAAGCCGTTAGATTCCGTGTTTGGCCTAAAGGATGGACCTTACAGATGAAACAATAAACAAACTGTTGATCATTTGCATTATTTACAGATGGTTTTAAATATCCCAGTGCTGTTAGTTGTACGTGTGCACAAATATAATGGATTTACAGGACAATCATCAAGATTTCATAACTGTAGAAAAGAACGCAATTGTTGAAAAACCAAACAGAATGTCTCAAACATACAACTAGAACAGAAAAACTCTTTCACATGTCATCAGTGTGGGAAAAATAAATGAAGAACTCTAAGGAACTCTTAATAATTCCCACTGGAGAGAAACTGTTCTCCTGCTGTCAGTCAAAGAGTTTCAAATGGGCAAACAGTCAAGTCAAGTCACCTAAAAACGTTGATGTTATCCAGCTCATTTCAATTATCATATAGTGACTATGCGGGCAGATCAGTAATTTAGTTGAAAATGTATTTGAATATTTAGTTTTATATTTGTAACAATTCACCAGTGTGAGTGCCCCTGATCATCACCAGAGGGCACTCCAACCCGGACTGTCATTCCATCATAGACTACATCACCCATAATCCTTTGCCCGGACTCATCAGCACTCACTGTTTACACCTGTGTCTCATTTACCTCATTACCTCTGCCTATATCTAGCCTGTTCACCCTGTCATTCATTGCAAGGTTTTGTATGTGTTGCTACTGCATCTCTGAGTGGTTTTCCCTGGTTCTTGTCTTTTTTTTGGGGGGGGATTTCTTGCCTGTTCTTTAGATTACCCGTTTGCCTTGTTCCCAGCCTTGTGTTTTGTTTGTTTGGACTGCCTGCCTATTTTTGACCCTTTGCCTGTGTTTTAGATTACATGTCTGGATTGTCCCTCTATTAAAGCTGTGTTTGGATCCTCTACCTGTGTCTCTCAGAGCAGTACGTTACAATATTTTAGTGTCCCCAACTGAGCAAGCCAAGCCAAAGGCGACAGTGGCAAGGAACCAAAACTCCATCAGGTGGCATAATGGAGAAAAACAAACCTTGGGAGAAACCAGGCTTAGTTGGGGTGTCAGTTCTCCTCTGGCCATCATGCCGTGTTGGTGAGGTAATTATTAGATAGGAATATTCGAAAGATCGGAGGAATGCGTTGTTCATGTCTGGGTGCAGGTCCACAATTTGATCTGGATACAGCCCGGATCTGGCTGACTACAGTAAACCTCTGTATAAACCGAGAGACTAACATTAACGTAGATGCCATTCTTCGCATGATGTAACGAGTACATCAGGTGTTATGGGAAGTGTTCCCGGTTCCGGCTGACCTAGTTAATGCAGCCTAAAAACTCATTTGAGTAGTATAAATAAAAAATCTT
The DNA here is from genome assembly GCA_039654625.1 of Rhinogobio ventralis. Taxonomy (NCBI): domain Eukaryota; kingdom Metazoa; phylum Chordata; class Actinopteri; order Cypriniformes; family Gobionidae; genus Rhinogobio; species Rhinogobio ventralis. The sequence continues at coordinate 33,758,658 of CM077199.1, forward strand.
TTATGTGTATGCTATAGTAAAGAGATGTTTTTAGTCTAGATTTAAACTGACAGAGTGTGTCTGTTTCCCGAACAATGCTAGGAAGACTGTTCCAGAGTTTAGGTGCTAAATAGGAAAAGGATCCGCTTGCAGTTGATTTTGATATTCTATCAACTGGCCAGAGTTTTGAGACCGCAATAGACGTGATGGAGTATAATGCATTAAGAGCTCGCTCAAGTACTGAGGAGCTAAACCATTTAGTGCTTTGTAAGTAATTAGCAAAATTTTAAAATGTATACAATGTTTAATAGGGGGCCAGTGCAGTGTTGACAGAACCAGGCTAATATGGTCATACTTCATGGTTCTAGTAAGAACTCAAGCTACTGCGTTTTGGACCAGCTGCAGTTTATTTATTAAGCGAGCAGGGCAACCACCCAGTAGAGCATTAAAATAATCTAGCCTTGAGGTCATGAACGCATAAACTAACTGTTCAGCATTTTGCATTGAAAGCATGTGCCGTAATTTAGATATATTTTTAAGATGGTAGAATGCAGTTTTACAGATGAGAGATTGGTATCAAAAAGCACACCCAGGTTCCTAACGGACGAGGACTTGACAGAGCAGCCATCAAGTGTTAGACAGTATTCTAGGTTATTACAGGCGGAGTTTTTTTGTCCAATAATTAAAAATTCAGTTTTTTCTTAATTAAGTTGCAGGAAATTTCTAATCACCCAATTTTTTATATCAGTTATGCATTCCTTTAATCTTGTGAATTGGTAAGTTTCGTCAGGGCATGAAGAAATATAGAGCTGAGTATCGTCAGCATAACAATGAAAACGAACGCCATGCGTCCTAATGATATCTCCCAGTGGTAGCATGTACAGGGTGAAAAGCAACGGTCCTAGCACTGAGCCTTGCGGGACTCTATACTGAAGTTGTGAACGATGTGACTCTTCATTTACTGCTACAAACTGATAACGGTCAGATAAGTGGGATTTAAACCATGCCAATACAATTCCACTAATGGCAACATCATTTTTGAGTCTATTCAAAAGAATGTTGTGGTCGATAGTATCGAATGCAGCGCTAAGATCGAGTAACACTAATAATGAGAGATACAACCACGATCGGATGATAAGAGTAAATCATTTGTAACTCTAATGACAGCAGTCTCAGTACTATGATACAGTCTAAATCCTGACTGGAAATCCTCACAGATACCATTTCTTTCTAAAAAAGGAGCATAGTTGTGAGGACACTGCCTTTTCTAGTGTGTTTAAATAGTGTCAGTCATCAGCCAAATATTGTCCTATCCTAACAAACCATCAATGGAAAGCTTATTTATTCAGGTTTCAGATGAGGGTGGCGCTCTAATTATGATTGACAGACACAAGACAAACGCATAGAATGGTATCTTAGAATTGCCTTAATGTAGCCTAACGTCGGTAACTAGCCTACTTAAGCGTAGCCATGTTTTTCCCAGTGCTTATAATTTCTATTGTCATACTGCAAATATATTTTTTCAGCATGCCTAGGCTACAACATATGCTCTCAAAAACACTAGCACTATTCATCACGATGGCTTGTATTCTATTGTAACGTTAGATTAGTGCCAGACCAGTTGTAGGCTACTGGCTATCATACGTATGCATACATTTTTAATTCAACATAACTCAACAAAATTTCATTTTACAGGAGGAAATGCCAGCAACGAAGAGGAAGCTGGGCCAAACACTGCAACTCCTTACCGTAACAAGAGGGCCAATGATGCTGGAAGAATTCAGGAGTACAAGAGGCTGCTGGATGAGTTCAACAACGCAGAAGACAGGAGACAGGAGAGGGGGAATGCCACTCTGGAAAAGTGGATGAAAATGCAGCAGGAGACTGAGGAGAGGCGCTTCAAAACATGTCTCACCAAAGCCAAGCTCTACACCATTCAGCATCCTGTTATCCCCAAAATCCTCAATATCATTCACCACCTCCAGCTCCCGGTGACTGGGTTGCACAGCGGTCTCCACACCTACCAACTATGCAGGCCCAACCCACAAACCCCTTTGATCTGACCCCACGCGTCCTGTATCAAAATGATAGTGGTGAACCAAGTGAGGAGATGTTTAAGTTGTAAGTTTTGTTTAAGTCATTTATTTTCAGTTATGCAGTTCTAATTTGTTTTACTTAACAGCACCCAGCACTTTTAATTTGTATGCTGTATTTATGATGCTGTGGTTTTACTTTTCATTTGACCTATACGGTATAGCTGCATTGAGTTATATTTTATATGGCCACGTCTGTTTGGAGCTGAAAAAAATAATAAAACATTATGCAGAAAGTTTGTCTCAAAAGAGCCATATTCTCCTAGTTAATGTCTATTCGGCTCTGTTGTTTGAGTCTGCGATATGTCTTTGGTGCTAAAGTTTATTCCTTAAAGTGTTATTCAACATTGTGAAAGTTATTTTATTTTTCTATAATAAATGTTGACCAAATGTAACAGTGTGTCATCTCTCCCTTACATACTTAAGTGTGATGTAATTATGAACAGAACAAGATCAACTTCAGTAAATAAACCAATAAACTTCAGTAAAATAATGATACATTTACTGTAGTCGGTTGCAGAACATAACAGGCAATAATGATTGTGTTTCACGTCAGAACAAGCAATAATGCAATACGAGCAATAAAGCAATATTCCTAATATTTGCCCCACTGTCACCACCAATGACACGGTCTGCAGGGTCTGGGCTTGCATCATAATTTTCATCTTCATTGCGACTCTCACAAAAATTGTGAAGGACACAGCAGGCGGATGTCACGGATTACGGTGACGTAACAATCACATCGCTTCAGTAGGCACCTCCATCTTCCTTTCAAGCATCCAAAAGCCCTCTCCACAGTCATTCTGGCTTGACTCAAGCGGTATTATCCCTCTGCCCTCCGGGAATGGCTTCATTAGCCATGGTAGCAGTGAATATGCGGTATCTCCCAGTATCACAAGAGGTACCTCCACACCCTGAATGGTTTCTAGTAGGTAGAAGGTAGTAGCATCCGTGTCTCTGATAAGCACGGCACTTTAAGCTGGTGCACCACTGGTGTAACTTTGTTTTTGTTTCGTGCAAATTGCAACAGTTCCGTTCCGTGCAAAAGAAACACTCTGTGTAGCAGAGCCTTTACGGTTAATTAACCGTGACGTTTTTAAGCGTGGTTAATCGAGAAATCGGTTAATCGCTGCATCCCTAATTGCCACGCGCAACTCCACCGGCACTGCCTGGCGGTATCTTGTATCCTGTCGAGTCAGCCTTTGACGAAGACTCTCACAGAGATGATGGAAGGTGGTTCTTCTCATTTGGAAGTTAAGCAGCCAATCTCTCTCTGTCCAGTTGTCACATACATGCTGCCACCAAACACTACACCGTGGCTGGACCCAGATGATCCTGTAAAAGATTTAAAAAAAAAACTAAATCCCATAATATTCACCAATTTTTAGGCCCTATTAAATCATTAAAAAATGATGAACACATGCAAGAAGGTTGTGTAAAATAAGCAGGCAAATGTCTTTATTTATTTACTTATGTATTTAATCTGCAATTAACTCATAGGCTATATGTTGACATTCTGCAGGCCTACAGCTGTCAATATTTAATTAAAACTGAATTAAGAACACAATTATAAATTACCCGTGACCACTCATCTTTTGAAACAGACGGCCAGTATGGAAACAAATTGCCACTCACCTTGGTCTCTCCCCAAATGGAGGTGCCAGGGCTCGCAGGATTGCTTGCAGTCTTCTCCTCCTTTTCTGCCGGCGACGATAAAATGTTTGCGCAACGAGGATGTTAATTTGGCGAATTTGAGCTAGCCTCGAGTATAGTTGGTGCTGCAGGTAGTAATGCCATAATAATAACAGTATAGTGGCAACGATATGCGTCTGTTCATTCATTATTGTCAATTGACAACACACTAATGTCAGACGCACGTCCATTTACAAACCAATCAATGTTAAGATGCAGCCCACATAGATGATAACGACAGGGCGCAAGTATGTCAGTAGTATGAAGTATGTTCTTTAGTGCGCTCGCATAATTGCAATGTGAAACCAAACCAAAACTAACTGAATGTATAAAATGTATCAAAACATGAACTTGGTGCGGACTTTCAGGTGTGAAAACGGCCTTAAATTATGTGTCTGGATTGTTCCTCTAATAAAAGCTGCATTTGGATCTCCAAACTTTTGAGTCTATTTTTAAGTCAACCTATTTCAGGGGTTTGATATATTCTGTCAAGTGTGAGAGCACTGTCTGTGTTATATTGTGTTAAAGGTGCAGTGTGTAGTATTTACAAGGATCTATTGACAGAAATGCAATATTATATACATAACTATGTTTTCAGTGGTGTATAAAGACCTTACATAATTAACTGTTATGTTTTTATTACCTTTGAATGAGCCATTTCTATCTACATACACCAGGGGTCATGTTGCGCGGTCATGTTTCTACAGTAGCCCTAAACGGACAAACTGCTCTACAGAGCTCTAGCTACTCTCTGCTGTCTCAAATGACGACATCTTTGTCCTGTGTCGGCCACCGTAGCTTCTCTGTGTGCTTTGAAAGGGAGGGGAGAGCGGTGGGTGGTTGCAATGATACTGTGTTGAATTTGTTGAATCAATGCAAGTAGGAACTATATATAGTATTAATGCAACTGTAACCAAGTTCAGGTGACTAGACTGTCGCAGTGTATTTGCTTTGTAACAGTGCAGAGATTAAAGTGTCCCTATTATACTATTTTAAATGTTTCTAATTTTGTTTGTGCATTGGAAACAAATGCCTGAGAGTGAGTGAATTTGAACACTTCTTTTGCATAGTTTGTGCTGTTTAATCATTTGAAATATAGCAAACTGGCAGCTCCAGTAGTAATGAAAAGATTTATCTTGAACTTTGCCATGGAAACTAGCATGTATAAACAATTTAATAGTCAATTTAATATGAATTTATACCTGTATGATATTATGCTGGACCAGCACGGTTTGGAAAATGGGTGGTTGATTGATTCAGCTGCGAGCGCCAGGGCATTATGGGTATTCTCTAGCCGTTGCGCATGCAACGGTTGTATACTCGTTATTGTGGTGCATTGTGGGATTGAATGAGTGCACTCAATAACGTCCACTATGGTTTCGGACACCACTACAAATGGCTGTCCCCTCAAATAGTGCCCTATTTAAGGGTATAGGGGGCGATTTCAGACACAGCCAATATCTTTATTTGTTGTGTATGTCCATCTTTAAAACTTTAAAGGCCTTTTACATTCACAAACGGCTGTGTAACACATTGCCTTAAAAGTAATATTCGAAAATTCACATCAGCACTATCTTTGATTTTTAACGGGAATGAAAACAAGGCTGTGAGGGACAGACATGCATCTCTTCAGTGGCTTGTACTGTTATTGTATTGTTTTTGGATTGTTCTGCTGATGAAACACCGCGTGATTTCAGTAGACAAAAAACTCCCAACAATATAAGCTGTGTATAAAACTATAAGTGATCTAGAAGCTTTATGCAGCTTTTTTTTTTTTTTTTTTTTTTTTTTTTTTACAGCGGATGCCATTGAAAACATGGTAAATCTATCTTTAACAGCCTTGCTTTCAACCTGTCAATTCACCTTATTCATTATGATGAGATCATTATTGTTAAGACAATGGTCAAATGCAAAGATGCAAGGGAGAAAAACAATACTGTAACTGCAATGTTGAATATAATGAATGTGAATATAATGTTGACACACACACACACAGTTATTGTGTATTAATAATTATGATAGTGTATTTGCTTCATAATAGTGCTGAGATGTGATTTACCGAATGCGGCCCCTTTAAGAGACATGACCACGCGCGCACTGAGCATGCGCAGAAGAGAGAAGCGCTAGAGCCCTTCTATACGTTTTGTTTTCTCTCTTTTCTTTTTGTTGTTTCCTTTGACGCTATTATGAATGTAACAGTCGAAGACATTGTGATCCCCTGTAAGTGTATGTTATGTTAATGTTCTTGTTAATGCGATAAAAAGAGAGAGAAGCGCGAGAGACGAGATGAGGTCTGAAACTTTCACCAGTTGAAGCTGAAAGTGACGCTGTTAATCGTGAATGAAGGATAAATGTGTAATATTTTCTCCGGATGCCTTATATTTCCAGTCTGCAGGTCAGAGATGTGCCATATATAATGTAAGAATTGATTTTTTTGTGTTGCCTAAATGTACATTGTTGTAAAGTACAGAGAATTTTGTTCAGTCTATATTCAGTCTGTGCGTATTGTGTATGATTTGTGTTATCTTTGTTAGATTTCTGTTAAATTCATATATTAATTGAAGAATTTGACCTGTGACTTGTTTCATCCGTATAAAATCTGGAGTCACATAAAAATAAGCAACCTTCCTTTAGAGCTGTTTTAAATGCTACTAATATATAACCATATCAAAATGCTCTATATTTCTAAAATCAAGCACATATGGTCATTTGTGTAATTATTAAAGATATGATATTCCTCACAACAATTCACCAAATAAGAAAGCTTCAGTTCAACCGTCAGTGAAATTATGAGCAATATAGAGATGAGAAAATATACTGAAAATGCATCTAAATTATCGTAATCTTGTATAGTACTTCCACATTTTGATTTAGTCAAGTTTTAGAATATTTTCTTTTGTGCCATCATTCTCAGTCTCTTAATTGCCGGCTGATTTCTGTCGTCTTGTGTTAGATTTATGATTAGTTTAGATATTAATTGAATACTATAACATATGCCCTGTTTCATCCTCATAATATCCTGTGTTACATAAAATGAGCAACGTAGAGCTGTTTTATACACTAGCAATACGTAACCATCAAAATACTCTATATTTGAACCAAATCAAAGGCACCAGATGTGTTTGCTGTTAAAGTAATCCAGTGTAAATTCAGTAACTTATCTTTGATTTCTCCAGATCTGGTCCTGTGGGCGTCAGTATCTCACAGTGATCACAGTTCACACCTGCAGTGAAGCCCCTCCCACAACAATTCACCAATAAATACTGGGAATATTCCCATCATCCTACAAGAGAAGGACAAACTCCAGGTGTGGCAGCTGAAATCTGTGTGACTGTTAAAGATGGAGTTTATTAAAGAGGAGATTGAAGACCTGAGTTATCCAGAACCATCCAGAATAAAACATGAAGATACTGAGGAACAAATAGGTTGGTGTCCATTCTTGATTCTTCATTATTGACTGATTTAGTAGCTGTGAAATAATAATCAGTATATGGATGATAAATGATAGAGAAATGCATCTAAATGATCATAACCCAGTTTTAATCGTATTAACAAGTGAATGACAGAACTGACCTTTGTACATTAAAGATACTTTATACTCACACTGACAGATACCTGATGTCTTGTTTCCTGCTTTTTAATTTTCACATTTAACCTCATTGAACTTAATACATTTATTTTAGACCAGATGGAAGTGAAGGAGCAAAGACACAAACTAAATGACATGAAGAAACTCTGTGACTTCAAAACTGAAGGAATAAAAGCCAAAAAGCTGCACACCTGCTCGCAGTGTGGAAAGAGTTTCCACAATAAAGGAAACCTTAAAAGACACATGAGAATTCACACTGGAGAGAAACCGTATACATGCACTCAGTGTGGGAAGGGTTTTTCTCACGCATCAAGTCTCAGTTATCATCTGCTCCATCACTCTGGAGAAAAAACATTTAACTGTGAACAGTGTGGTAAAGATTTTAAATTATCATCACATCTAAAACGACACCTGGAAATTCATTCAGATGAGAAGCCTCATGTGTGTTCTCTCTGTGGGAAGAGTTTTTCAAGGTTGCGTCATTGTAAACTGCATCAGAAAACACATGAAGTCAGAGGTCATGTGTGTTGTGACTGTGGGATGAGCTTTACTAAAGCTGGCAATCTGAAACAGCACCAAAGAATTCATACTGGAGAAAGACCTTTCAAGTGCTCATATTGTGACAAGAGTTTCACTCAGTCTGGGACCCTGAAATCACATGAGCGAGTTCATACTGGAGAGAAGCCGTACCACTGTACTCAGTGTGAGAAGAGTTTCAAAGATGCAGGAGGTTTAAAAATTCATTTGCGCTTTCACTCTGGAGAAAAGCCATTTAACTGTGATCAGTGTGGTAAAGATTTTAATTTGTCCTCAAATTTAAAAAAACACCTGAAAGTTCATTCAGATGAGAGGCCTTATGTGTGTTCTCTCTGTGGAAAGAGTTTTTCATGGCTGAGCAGTTTTAAACAGCACCAGAAAACACATGATGGAGTGAGAGATCATGTGTGCTTTGACTGTGGGAAGAGCTTTACAACATCTAGTCATCTGAAAGAGCACCAAAGAACTCATACTGGAGAAAAACCTTACAAGTGCTCATATTGTAGCAAGAGTTTCGCTCGGTCTGGAAACCTGAAATCACATGAGCGGGTTCATACTAGAGAGAAGCCGTACCACTGTACTCAGTGAAAAGAGTTTTAAACATTTATCAATCCTTCTCACTCATATAAATTTATATTTGTTTTCCTGTCAAATAGTAAATACTTTAAGATAAAATGTGGAGTTCCCTTTCATAGGTTCACTCTACGCTGCGAACCGTCGCTATGGGAACACCTTCGGTGTGACGAATATCTGAAGCCCTTATACCATCACTCCAATTTGATTGGCCAGTGACTCTTAGCACCACCCCGAGAATACGTCACGTATGCTTCATATCAGCGTGCTAGGCGTCATATCATCAGATTGCATTCCTCCAGGAAGCGGATTCTCTGTGCCCATTGGAAAGCGAATTTCTCGTGTTCATAGCTACCCCTTTTCAGAGCAGTTTTTACTCCTCTTAAGCGGACACGATGAGCTACAAGAGATGTATCGACCCGTGCAACAGGTTTATCGCAGGAGGAGACACTCATGACAGGTGCGTGCTATGTTTAGGCATTCAGCATGCTCAGGCCGCGCTTAACGAAACGGAGATTGGTTTGTGATCATCAATCTAAAGGATGCGTACTTCCACATCCAGATCGTCGAGAGATACAGGAAGTTCCTCGGGTTCGCTTTCGAGGGCAAAAGCTTAACAATACTGTGTCCTTCCATGCGGACTAGACTTAGCTCCTCTGACATTTACAAAATCTATGGACGCTGCTCTGGCCCCATTGCAGCTCCAGGGCATCCGGAGACTACCTGGACAATTGGCTGATATTAGCTCAATTCCACGAATTGGCAATAGTTTATTGAGACTTAGTTCTCTGCCATTTGAGGAGCCTAGGTTTGCGCATAAACCTTCAGAAGAGTGTTTTGCTGCCAAGTCAGCAGACAACTTTCCTGGGTGTGGATGTAGATTCTGGCGTGATGCGGGCACGATTGTCTCCCGCACGCGTTCAGTCACTACAAGACTGTCTGAGTCATTTTAAGACAGGTCATCTAGTCCACGTTGGTCTATGCCACAGACTGATGGGCCTTATGGCAGCAGCGTCCCCAGTAGTTCAGCTGGCCCTGCTCCACATGAGACCATTCCAATGTCAAGAGTCAAGGGATCTCACCTCAGTGCCAACCTTTCCGCAAAGTTCTGGTTACGCGCAGAGGCTTTCATGCTCTGCGTTCATGGACAAGGCTCCTGCTGCTCCGCAGAGGAGTTCAGTTAGGGATGTGCTGTCGTCGCAAGATGATCATGACCGACGCATCCCTTACGGGCTGGGGGGAAGTTCATCAGGGTTCAACAGACCAGGTTTCTGTCAGTCAGAGCGGTTCACATTCCGGGTCATTTGAACCTAGGGGCGGACCTACTCTCGAGTTAGGGCTTGGAGGTTGCATCCTCAGGTGGTGAGACGCATATGGCAGAGGTCGAGCGGATGTAGATTTGTTTGCTTTGAGCATGACTACGCACTGTCCGCTCTGGTTTTCCCTGTCACCGCCGTCGCCTCTGGGGATAGATGCTCTGGCCCATACATGGCCCAGGACCATTCTTTTTGCCTTTCCACCGATTCGCTTGCTCTTAGTGTTGCTGCTCAGAGTGCGAATGGACAAAGTAAGACACATGTTGTTGGTGGCCCCTCGCTGGCCCACTCAGATTTGGTTTTCAGACCTGGCCAGTCTGTTAGTCGGCCCTCTGTGGGAGGTTCCACTCAGACCAGACCTGCTGACTCAAGCTCAGGGTATGATCCAGCACCCCTGTCCGGACTTATGAAAGTTGTGGGTGGGGCCCCTGAGCGGGGCACGTTAATGTGTTCTGGTCTCTTGGCTGAGATTACAGATACTATTCTTAACTCGAGAGCCTCCTCCACGAGGCGTCTTTATGCCTTTAAGTGGAAGCTGTTTACCTCCTGGTGTAGACAATGCAACCTAGACCCAGTTCATTGCCCTATTGGTTCAATACTGGAGTTCTTACAAAGTTGTTTTTCGGCAGGGGGAACTCCGGCCACTCTGAATGTCTATGTGGCAGCTATATCTGCCGAGCATATACAGATGGGGGGGTGCTTCCGTTGGACGTCACCCCCTGGTCTCTTGTTTTCTGCAAGGGACAAGGCGGCTTAGGCCTTTCCGCCTTGCACAAGTTCCCTCATGGGATCTTTCTGTCGTCCTAGAGGGACTAACAGGTGACCCTTTTGAGCCATTGGAGTTGGTGGCAGAAAGTCTTACCCTCAAAACTGTTCTCCTGATGGCTCTGTCCTCTCTAAAGAGGATAGGGGATCTGCAAGCTCGCGTTTCCTTTCGCTTTGCGATTGCACCTACTCTGTGTATAGGGAGGGGCGGTGCTGAGCGCGCATTCTACAAGATAACCCCATGTCTACACCTAACCCTAACCCATTATAATCAGTGATGTTGTCTAATGTCTACACTAGATGCGGCGCAACACGACAAATCTCCGATAGTAAACTGATGCCTCGTTCTATTTATGACGTACTGACATGAAGGACAAAATGCTTTGCAACAGTCGCTTTGTTGCGTCCAGTGTGGACAGCTTCTAGCTGTCGCGCCGCATCCAGTGTAGACAACATCACTGATTATAATAGGTTATATTGTCTTTTGTCGTGTGTTAGACATTTATCATACACTTTATCAGGCTTTGTTGCGCATCTGCCATGGTACTGTCAGTCATCTCACCTTACTCTCTTCACGTGATCAGTGAACTGTGATTCCTGCTGCACTGTGTTTGTGTGTGTGTGTGCGTGTGTGACTGCAGCTCGTGCTGGGTGAGCAGAGCAGACGTTTACAATAGAAGCGACTGTTATCCAACTGAATTATTGACTGCATAGGAACAATAAAGTACCAAAGCTTCAGTTCAACAGATTTAGTGTATGTAGATAGAAAATAATAGAAGCTGTAAAATATGAAACCATAAACAAACTGTTGATCATTAGCATTATTTACTTTTTTTCCTAAATATTATATATATTTTTTTATATTTTTTTTATATATCCCAGTGATGCAGTTGTAAGTGTGCACAAATATAACTGGGGGAAAAAAACTAAAAGTAAAGTAATTGTTGAAAAACTGAACAGAATGTCTCAAAACATACAACTAGAACTGCCTCTAAACCTGCTCAACATTTTTAATTCACAATGAGATCACATATTACTCACACTGTGAGTATCACAGTACGAGAATGGTGTGATGTCATTGTGATCATCGCATGATCTCACATGTTGACTGGGTGTGAAATATTTTCTAAATATTCTGTGCATCTAAATTGTCATAATCTTTTATAGTACTTGTTATCCACATTTTTTGGTTGTCAAGTGTTTAAAAAGTGATTATTTCCTTTTGTGCCAGTAATAATTGATGTTTGAATGGATAATTACTCAGCTGAGGGAGAAAGTTTGAGCTTTTCTCAAGGTTTTATTTTTCCATTATAAACTTATAGAGGGAACAGTAAGAACTAAGCATTACATCATATAGAAATGTGATACAGACAATAACAATTCCATATAGCTAAGTCCCAATTCAGGGACTGCATCCTTTGAAGGCCGATCGTGTCACCGTGACGCAACGAAGGCTGCCCCAATTCGAAAGCTCCTTCAGATGCACCCCTTTGTTTCTCGGGCAATGAAGGATACAACAGATGGTCCTTCGCAGCCTACCCTACACCAGAATTCATTGCATGCCAGTGACGACAGGATTTTTATTAAAAGAAAAATTACCTTCTGTGTCTCTTAACAGTGTTTGGCAACAGCATCTACTAATAGCGAAACTACGTTTATGACAACATGCGATTGTGTGTCTGTACTGTATCCTGTGTGTGCGTTTGAGTGGGAGAGAGAGCGTGAAAGTGCTTATCCATAATAACTAATAAATGCTACATAATACATAATAAAACATGATTTTGTGGCAAAAATAATAATTGGAAATAATTTCTCCTATTGTTTACTATATTTATTTGCTTGGTCAGTGTCGTTGTGGGTTTTGGTTCTTTTGCTGTTGTCGGCTGTAAGGCGCTTTTAAATAACTGAAATCATTTAGCGGAGTGATATGGAACTGTAATGCGGTCAAAACCTGCCTGAAACTACTTTAGCTGTGCATTTCCCTGGAAATAATTGCACACCTTAGAACGTTCGTTAACCAATCACAATCAAGCATTCAACCGCCCCGGCCGTAGTATAAAAAAAATTAACTCACATCCTCAAATCAAACCATAAAATATTTCAACATGCAAAACCATTCTATGGTCCATTAGATTTTTGTCTTGGGCATCGTAGCTTTACAATTCTCTTACTTGCCGTTTTTTCATTTTAAGCCTGTATTGGGACTGTCACTGGAGTGAGTGGTAAAGCTCCTCAGGTTGTATTTTTGGTGGAAATTTTGTAGAAATTATCATTTTTTCTAAATGTGATGTTAACATCGTGTGACTACAAATAAACAGAAACAGCGACTGAATAAGTATGTGTGTACTCTTTCTTTTGTGAAATAACGGTAAATACTAGAGCTGCGAATCTTTTAGATTCGATTCACGATTCATAGGTTTTCGATTCAATTCAAGAACAATTTTTGCAAATTCAATTCGAGACGATTCACATTAAAATTCAATGAGATTCGATTAATTCGATTTGATTCTGCATTTTTTATATGCATTCATAGGATTATTAAAATGCTTCTCCCAATGTGTCTTAATCAGGGTGTGAATTACACAGCGGCCTTCAGGGGTCAGCGAGTGGAAAAAAACAACTTTTGTCAATTGTTAATGTTCATGTTATTCCTTTATTATTTTATTATTATTACACACTTTAATAGCCTATAAAAATTGGCATTTGTAGAAATTTACATAAGCCAAAATGTAAAATTGTATAATTGTAGGATAGTGTTAATGGCTACACAACCTTATTAAAGTGTTCCGGGTACATTAAACATGCAATGCTTGACTAGAATATCAGGCACTTTTCCAACTAATCCTAAACGAACTTTTCTTCACGGAATAGAAAAAAAATCCCTCTTTGTTCTCTTTATACGGAACATTTTCCTTATGATGATCCTGAAAGAAAACGTGCCGGGTGTCTACTGTTGCTATAGTACCGGACGCAGCTTTGATGCGCATCTGATTGACAGATAAACCACGCTCTTATTTCTGTGTTGTTAATGTTGTAGTTATTTCAGCAGTTTTCTTCGTACATTCAGTTAAACGACATTAAGTTAAATTTTATTTATCATTCATCAGAACTGTGCGTATGCATTTTAGACACTTACATTATGTGTTTGCTTTGTCCATGCAATAAATGTGCATCCTTGAATAAGCAGGGTTTTACTTCAACTGCTCAGGAATTGTATGACCCATTTCCGTAAAACGTCAGTATTTTATTTTATATCAGGGGCGATTCTAGGATTTTCATTTTAGGGGGGCTCAGCCCCTTTATTTAACACTTTAGTTTAGGGTCCAATTCTCACTATTAACTAGTAGTTTTCCATAGAAGAGCCCTTAAAGAGAGCCTGAGAAGACGCCATTCCTCTGGTTGAATAAGCATGTACCCCTAGAGGCGAAGTGAAGCCACGCGCCTCATAGGCCGCAGAAATAGCCTCAATCACCCAATGAGACATTCTTTGCTTGGTGATGGCCTTATTCTGCATGACCATATTGTACATCCCTTAATCATACCCAAGAATTTAGGTAGTGTTTTAGAATCAGTGAGATCCCAAATGTGACGAAGTTAGGGGGGTTCGGGGACATGGTCCCCCGAGAAAATTTCTATGATCTACATATGTGCATTTTAAGATGTTCTGAAGGCCAAAAAATTTGATAACAATAAACCATGTCTGTGGGCAGTAGATTATTTGTCTTTCTTCTTATCCCCACATCTCTCTTTGTTTTTATCTTGCCCTGTCTCGTCCCCTAAAGCTGAGCTTTGACTGATATATATATATATATTTCATTTTCATCAGTGAAGAAAGTAAACATATGGTTAACTGACATTTATACGTTTTATGAATCATTTTCATAGACACGTTAATTTATTTAAGGCTACCAGAAAAAGGTAGTTTTTTTAATTAATTCACAATATGCACACATTTATTACTAATGTTATGCCCCATACAGGCTGAAAAAAGCTGATAATTTAATGAAGGCTACAAATGGAGTTATATTAATTTACAATATGTACACATTCATTATTAATCTTATGCCTAATCTGAAGAAAACGGCTTTGTTAATATTTCTTGTTCATTAATTAGGCCTACATTATGAATCACATTAGATAGGCCTATTTTCAATTCAAAATGGCGAAATTAGACAAAAGTTGAATTTGCCTGAATATTTTTGTCATTTGTTTAACATTTCTGACTTAAAGAAGCAGCTGTCAAATATGAAATGTTTAGTTTAGCTACTTACATATCACGTGACGTCGAGTCGCGCTGCTAAAATTCGCGCTCAGCCTACTCTGATTTGATTGGTTTTCTCAAATATTTTGACATTGACGAGCGGTGACCGACCACTGAGGCCTAGATGAACACACACACACACACACAGCTCTGCTTCTGACGTGCGCTCTGCGCCACTGCGGATTGAAGAACGCGCTGATTAAAAGACAGGACGAAGCCGAAGCCTCCCGCTAGTTTCATATGTTTTAAAAGGGAGTTAATCACATATTTTTTAGGGGGGCTGGGCAGAATTTTAGGCTGAAGCCCCCCTAAAAAGGGCCTAGTGATGCCCATGTTTTATATAAAATATCGGTGACGTTTCGACGCAACGAAAGCATTTTATTTTAACAGTAGTGCACACGATGACTTGGCAGTTGACAATGGCTTGAGCGCTTTGACTCAGAACTATTCCTGTCTCGATAGAGAGCTGTCATTTGCTCATGTGAATAGCAGTGTCCGTCCTGAGGAGAGTTCAAAAATGTGTCACTGAGAGCTACGGACGAGCGCGAGCGCAATCCCGTGAAAGGCGGTAAAGAGTGCAGCGCGTGTCTGTGAAGGAGAGCTGTGAGGGCGCAACGTCTCCATTAATTCACGCATGTAGTATAATCTAATGTTTATTTTAAAGCACTGAATCACTATCGAATCGCGATTAATTTGATTCTTAGCATTTTAAATCGATTATTGATCGAAATCAACAATTCACGATTTCAAGATCGATGCATATGCATCGTCAGGATTTGTAATCGATGCATCGAGAAAACGAGTGAATCATTACACCCCTAGTAAATGCCACTTTATTTCTGTGGGACTGTGCAATCTAGACACAAATTAATGTAGTATGATTAATGGATCACTTAATATTGTAAAACTGTGGTAAAACATTGATGCTTGGGTTTTAAATCTTTAAGTAAACGACAAAAATGCCAACAAAAGGTTGCTTTTATCATGTTCGTTTTGCGATTTCATTAGTTTTCAGCCATTTATTTTTGATTAGTTTTCTGATAAAACTTCCATTTGTTGGTGAAATGATGGGTTTGTGTGACGTTGTTCCAGAGAGGCGTGTTACGGGCGGGTTTTAGTGAAACGCTGCAGAGCTTCTGGCCCGACGAAGGAAACGCAGCTTGGTTTTGGGCTCGGTGCTACAGGTCTGAGGTTATTAGCCCAGCCCGGCCTGTTGAACCCTGACAGAACAAAAATATATGGGAATATACTGCATGTAATATATTCCCATTTATTATAATATAATGCGATATATTGCATAATACATTTCCATATATGGGAAACAAGTGCTTATATTTTTCAATATACTGTAATATATGCTCCATAAATGGCTATATATTGATACATATAAAATATTTAGAAATGAAAACAAAAATAGCATTATATGTAATATTCCAAGTTTTATCCTTTATTGTGTTCATACACTGATCCGGCATGACATTATGACCAGTGACAGGTGAAGTGAATAACATACATCTTCACGGCACTGTAACGTAAGGTCCACTGGAGGCAAGCTTTGATGAACCCAAGTGCAGTTTATTAAATCCAAAACATGAACAGAAATCCAAAAATCCCAAAGTGAGCAAACAGAAACAACGACTTGACTCATGAACAGACTTGACTAAAACTCACCAACAGGTTACATAAACAAACAATACTCAACCAGGACCATGGCAAACATGAGGGTTTAAATACAATGAGACTAATGACAAGACGAGGGACACCTGTGAACACTGACGAGACAATGAACCAATGACATGACACAAGAACACATGAGGGCATGGAAATCACATGACAAGACCAGGAAGTGTATGGCTGTGAACAATGCAAACTAAAAAACATGATAGTGAACATGGCAGTGAACATAAACTAAGAACATGAAACATAACCCAGAACACACTGTGACAGGCACCTGTTAGTGGGTGGGATATATTAGGCAGCAAGTGAATATTTTGTCTTCAAAGTTGATGTGTTTGAAACAGGAAAAATGGGAAAATGTAAGGATATGAGCAAGTTTGACAAGAGCCAAATTGTGATTGCACGTGGGGAGCGAAGGCTGGCCCGTGTTGTCTGATCAAACAGACGAGCTACTGTAGCTCAAATTGCTCAAGTTAATGCTGGTTCTGATAGAAAGGTGTCAGAATACACAGTGCATTGCAGTTTGTTGTGTATGGGGCTGCATAGACACAGACCAGTCAGGGTGCCCATGCTGACCCCTGTCCACCACCGAAAGCGCCAACAGTGGCACGTGAGCATCAGAACTGGACCACGGAGCAATGGAAGAAGGTGGCCTGGTCTGATGAATCACATTTTCTTTTACATCACGTGGATGGCTGGGTGCATGTGCGTCGCTAACCTGGGGAACACATGGCACCAGGATGCACTATGGGAAGAAGGCGAGCCGGCGGAGGCAGTGTGATGCTTTGGGCAATGTTCTTCTGGGAAACCTTGGGCCCTGCCATCCATGTGAATTTGTTACTTGGAGTCCATGCCTCGACGGGTCAGGGCTGTTTTTGGCAACAAACGGGGGACCAACACAATATTAGGATAATTTATGCCTGATCGGTGTATAATGCACATACATTTATATACATGTTCATATAAATGTGTGTACACACATTTACAGAATGAGTTACAATCAGTGGTTACAACAGACTTCTAGTTCCCAGCATGCTTTGCTTCTGACTGTTAAAGGAGAGTAAATGTTAAAATTAAATGTTATTTCATGTGTTTTGCTCAATATTAATATAGGGGAGATCTGTTAGTGTTTCATGAATTATTTTAATAATAATAATAATAATTTGTTACATTTATATAGCACTTTTCTGGGTACTCAAAGCGCTTTACATATATAGAAGGGGGTGGGGGGGGGGTCTCTTTGCACCACCAATGTGCAGCATCCACCTGGATAATGTGACGGCAGCCATATTGCGCCAGAACGCCCACCACACTCCAACTTATTGGTGGAGAGGAGACAAGAGTGATGAAGCCATCAAATTTAAATTATGTTTATTGTGTGTCTGTGTAGATATTTTTCATGCAAGTTGTTAGTGCTAATGTTTTAGCTGTTAGATGTAAAGTAAGCTAGTTCATGGCTACATGACTCTGGGTTAGTTGTAACAAAAAGACTCGGGGTTAGTTGTAACAACAATGAAACGTTATAACCTACCCCAAGAATTTTTTTTTTAAAATGTATATGTTTTATTTGAATTTCAGTATGCCTAGGTCTTTGAAAATGTTAGAAGAGAAGGGATCAGGGGGACTTCCAAAAGTATACCACAGTGGAAAGAGGGTCTTCACTGAGGAACAAGAAAAACATCCTCAATTGTTCAAGTTAAATTTATTATGGTCAATTACTATGGCTGAGAGTGACAAACACACTGAGACTGAGAGTGACACACACACAAATCAGTTATATTGAAAAGTCAGTGTTGAATAAAGAGCTTTCAAAATCCTTTTTTTTGGTCATAATCCTTATTTCATTATGTTACATATCACCCCAGGATATGTTACAACTAACACAGACTATGGGGTGAATTGTAACATTTCACTCCTTGCGTTTGAATCGAAACCACACATTTTCTGTTTGTGTTGCAAAGATAATAGCTATGCCATTTAATAGCAGACACTTGTAACTAGTTTGAATCATATTCTGAACACACTGGCTCAAAAGTACTCCAAGATATAGACAGAAAGGTACAAAATGTTACAACCATCCCCGGTCTTACCAGTAATTTTGTTTATTTAAAAAGATTATTTGATGCATACAATACGAATAACCTATGTTACCGAATAATTGTGTAGTATAGAACTATTTTCCTGCTCATCTGAACCATGAACTAATTCTGAACGCACGCAAATGCTGCAAGACAGAACCAATCAATCACAGAGAGAGCGTTTGCTCACTGATGACACTGTATTCAAAGAGGGCTGCGTTTCCCAAAACTATCGTAAGAAACCATTGGTGCCTTTGAAAATGCAACCCAGAACAATGCTCATCATAAGAGTTATTTCACAATAAACTAATAGAAATTGTAGCATACATATTATACTCTTAAATTTAATGTTAAAAGTTGATATTGATCATGTCCTATTCTGTAACTAATGTTAATATAAATCATACACTGTCAGAATAAAAAGGTGGGTGCACCGTCCTGTCACTGGCAGTCCCTTGTGAAAATGAACCGTGGTTTATTTACCATGGTTACCAACTAGTATTTGTAGATTCCCATGGTTACCACTACAAGTAAACATATTTTAACCATGTGTAAACAAAAATATGATCTAATAAGTTGCAATTAAGGCGTATTGAATGTTAAAATGCCGTTCAAATATAATGTTAAGTGGGTATCTTTACCCATTTGACTCTTAAGCCGGGTACACAATGTGCGATTTTGGGCCACGATTTGTCCGTCTGAGACAAATTTTGAAATCCTAAAAGATTCCTCTGATCCTAGGCTAAAATCTGAAGTCTTTGATCCTTAGTTTGACATGTTCACCGGCAACCGATTAATAACGGTTCCGATCAAATTTTACTTCAGACATTAGTCATTTTAATAATTGGGCGTTTTAAGAATATGCGGCCCCTTTAAGAAACATGACGCGCGCACTGAGCATGCGCAGAAGAGAGAAGCGCGAGAGAGGAGGCAAGAGCAGACACTCCAGATGAAGCTGAAAGAGACTGTGTTAACGCTCGTGAATGAAGGACAAATGTGGAATATTTTCTCCAGATGCCTTATATTTCCAGTCTGCAGGTGAGAGATGTTTCTCATATAGAGTTAAACATTTAAAGATCCAGAGTTTACGTGTTTAAGGACCAATGTAATGAAATGTGTTGTGAGTCCTGGTTTTTTTATTACACCGCTTAACTACACGCGACGCGACAATGGCCGTTTCTCAATACCAAGTACAAACTTCGGACTGGCGTCCTTGGCAGGGCCTGTGTTGTGTAAAATTAAGTTCCTGTGAAAAACCGTTCCAGTGGGTGGAGTATACATGAATATTAATTATTTCCCTTGTTGTGGGCGTGGCCTTGAGACAACGCGCAAACAAATGTGTGATTTTGAGTGGTTTTGCCTGATTGATTACAGGCATTCAGATAAATAGGCCAGGACACAGAGCAAACAATGAGCGAATAACCTATGCTCGTCTAGCAACATCAAAATATTTCCACATGGGCCTACACCTATGGGAATCACTAGTCTCCAAGTACTTTAAAGGTATAGTCCATTCCAGTATAGTCATAACCAATGTAACCAACCAGTATAACCTATATTGGTGCCAATTGACTTCTATTGTATGTACTAAAATACACTGACACATTTTTTTCAAAATATGCCCCATGAAAGAACGAGCCATACAACTTTGAAACAAGATGAGGGCAATTATTTTTGAACAACCTATCATTTTAAATTGGACCTTCAAAAGAGTACATGGTTTTTCCTCTGTTGTATTTAGTTAAGTCAAATACATTTATTTGACAGAATATGAGATAAAGAACTAATAATAAATATTATATTAATAAAGTTATATCTCACACACACACACACACATATATATATATATATATAAGCATACCTCATGTACTTTGACCATATGTTGCACTGAAAAACAACTTCCTTTAATATTTTTTATGGTGTGTGAAATCATCTGAAATCCATAACGTTGTGTTAAACGTGTTTAACATTTGAAAATCTTTTTCTCATTTTACAAGTGTACATACAATGATAGCTCTTACATCCAGTCTGAAACAGACAGTAACTTTATATGATGATGAATATATGCAACGCAAAAGCAAAATTAAGCCATTATGACATTGGTGATGAAGACATGCGAAGCCTATAATTTTTTCCTATCCCAGTTTAAAAATAGTAACCTCTGGCCTATGTCCAAGAAGACTGGGCCATCCATCAGAACAATGCTTTAAAGCTTTATGCACCATGTTGCAAGGATCTGTACACAATTCCTGGAAGCTGAAAACATCCCAGTTCTTGCATGGTCAGCATACTCACCGGACATGTCACCCATTGAGCATGTTTGGGATGCTCTGGATCGGCGTATACGACAGCGTGTTCCGGTTCTTGCCAATATCCAGCAACTTCGCACAGCCATTGAAGAGGAGTGGACCAACATTCCACAGGCCACAATCAACAACCTGATCAGCTCTATGCGAAGGAGATGTGTTGCACTGCTTAAGGCAAATGGTGGTCACACCAGATACTGACTGGTTTTCGGAACCCCCAATACAGTAAAACTGCACATTTTAGATTATTGTGGCTATCCTGTGCAATAATCATGCTGTCTAATCAGCATCTTGATTTGCCACACCTGTGAGGTCGATGGATTATCTCGGCAAAGGAGAAGTGCTCACTAACACCGATTTAAGCCCTATTCGGACGGTAATTGTTTCTCGTGGGGTCGTAAGGTGTTTTCATCATTGACAAGGGCTTGTCTGTGATTTTATTGCCGTCCGAATCCAGAATGTCAGTGTTTTTCTCCCACTACCCGCGTAAAAATCCCCGGCCAAATTACCTACTGTTTTTTGACAAACACCAAGGTCGTGTGGTAATTTAATTGCCGTCCGAATCCACATCTCTGAATTTTCAAGAATATATCACTTCAAAATTCACTGTTTATATCCTTTTTGACCACTGCAGAGCACCGTACGGTTGCGCTTCGCTGTAATTTGGATGCATTTTAAAGATATAGACTTTTATTACTGAAATGCTGGCAAGTATTTACAAGAGCAATATATTTCATCACCGCTCAAAAAAATTTAAAGAAAAGCATGTAAACATTTGAAATGGGCCGTTATTACGGCAGGCAGCAATTATATAGTATGTTAAAATAGCCTTATGTTTATATGTAAATAGTTTATGTTTAGCATTATTTTTACTTCATGTAAATTATAGGCTGTATTTTGGCTCATTTCCTTGTGGAATAAAATTACATCCTTTATTTTAAGATAAAATGCAAGACAGTAGGGCTCGACATTATGGCCAAAAAATTATCTCGATAAAATCTTTTCATATCAGTCGATATCGATAATTATCACAATAAATGTCATATTTCTTTCTTTCAAATTTAAAGGCAGATTTTTGCTCCTAAGTGAAAGTTGTAGCAACCAGACTGTTAATTGTGGTTTTAAATTCTTTATTGTCAGAATATGACAAACACTTAACGTTTTTGAATTCCTTTTCCAGTCATTTTTCCTTAAAGGAACAAGCCGACTTTTTGGTACTTTAGCTTATTCACCGTATCTCCCAGAGTTGGATAAGTCCATACATACCATTTTTATCTCCATGCGTGCCATAACTCTGTCTGACGCACTCACCGCTAGCCTAGCTTAGCACAAAGACTGGAGGTAAACGGCTCCAGCTAGCCTACTGCTCAATAAGTGACAAAATAACGCCAACATTTTCCTATTTACATGTTGTGATGTGTATAGTTACATCGTGTACTAAGACCGACGGAAAATGAAAAGTTGCAATTTTCTAGACCGATATGGCTAGGGACTATACTCTCATTCCTGCGTAATAATCCAGGAACTTTGCTGCCGTACCATGGGTGCAGCGGCGCAATGATATTACGCAGCGCCTGAAAATAGTCCCCAGCACGTTCTCTGTGCAAGCAGGTTGTCATGTTGGTTATGTTGACGAAAGTTAGCCTATTTTCAGGCACTGCGTAATATCATTGTAAATAGGAAAATGTTGGCTTTTTTGTCACTTATTGAGCAGTAGGCTAGCTGGAGCCGTTTACCTCCAGTCTTTGTGCTAAGCTAGGCTAGCGGTGGGTGCGTCAGACAGAGTTATGGCACGCACGGAGATAAAAATGGTATGTATGGTCTAGGGATGTCAATTTACATAAATTCCCATGATCGATCGTCGTTTAAATTAATGATCAATTAATCGATTAATCGTTAGACTTAATACTGCAATATGCGTCTACATCAGTGTCACAAAGCCGACAGCATGACAGTGTGTGCAAATGCTGCTCAAAACACCATGATCCTCACCAAATGAATGAGAAGGGTTTTTAGTCTAAATAAAGGGCTAGTAGGATTGTGACTTATTTAATAATCAAATATAACCTCTAATACAATGCGTCACCAACGCCGCCTCATATCTGTTATTCAGAATGAACGCGCTCTTCCTGAAACAAAACACGCTGAACATGGCAACTAAACCCAATGAATTTACAACAATTTATTAAAATAGTGTTCTCACAAATTCTATAGCCAAATAAAAATACTGTAATAATATTCCATTACTCTTTTAATACATGTCTACATTAATAATATAATACAATTCTATATGAATATATCCCACATTTCTGCCACAGTACCATGGTGCAGTTAGTGTCACAACAGTAAATCCATGGTAAATTATGGACAAGATCGAAAAGCCTTCTGACTGTATCATTGCGCAGTGTTTCTCCTGTTTGTCAGCGCTGTTCCATCTGGCTTTAAGCTACACCAAGACATTTGTGTTTTTTTGCTGAATTCACGCGCTTCTCACTGGATCTCACAGCGCTGTTTATTGTTCGCGTAACCCTGCTGTAGTGAGCTCGCGCTGTGCTGGCGTTTGGATTTTGACCAGAGCGGATAAAGGGTCTGTATGACGCGGTTCAAATTAGTAACAACATCGTCATCATGTTTGGATGATAACTCAAGGTTAGTTTCACTTTTGATTCAACGTTCGTTGCCGCTTCCTTCTCGTTTCGAGTTTTCTTTGCCAGTAGAGCGTGTACTTTTGATGTGCAAATTAAAAGCTTCACGCTGACTGGCTGTTGTCGCGTTTATTTCTGCTGTGTGACTGGGTGTTAGAGTAATCCATATCGAGTAAAAATGTCCAGAGCTTATCGTTATCGACATCAATTTTAGTCGATATATCGTTTATCAGCCCCGCCCTACAAGATCACAAAACTCGCTCCTCCACCGTGAATAAATCATCATCCATGAGAAACGATTACCGTCCGAATAGGGCTTTAGACAGATTTGTAAACAATATTTGAGGGGAATAGGCCTTTTGTGTACACATAAAAAGTCTTAGATCTTTGAGTTCAGCTCATGAAAAATGGGGGCAAAAACAAAAGTGTTGCGTTTATAATTTTGTTCAGTGTATAATCAAGTACAAATTGTAATGTTAATTATGATGACTACAAGATTAATAAAACATGTTCCTCAGTAGGTATGTAGTTAACAGAAACGCTGATTATATAATAAACAAGAAATTCAGGATGACTCACACCAGGTTAGCTTTTAAACATTTTACTAGGGCACAAATAATTACTAATAATCTGTGTTAGCCTAGACGAGCATAGGTTATTCGCTCATTCTTTGCTCTGTGTCCTGGCCTATTTATCTGAATGCCTGTAATCAATCAGGCAAAACCACTCAGATGATTTATCATATCACACAAACTGTGCATTGTTTTGAAAATGAGAACTGACTGTTGCAGTTAATGCTTAACATTGTAACTTCACTGTCTTTTTCGAAATAATCCATGAAACGAGTTGCAATTTGAGGAGCGTGCACTAATATTTTCAGTTTCATTCGTTTGCTACGCCCACAACAAGGGAAATATCATGAATATTCATGTGTACTCCACCCACTGGAACCGTTTTTCACAGGTACTGAATATTACACAACACCGACCCCTAGCATTTTGGGGGCCCTAAGCAGATTTCAAAATGGGGGGCCCCCATGATCCTCCAACTTAAAATAATAAGATATAGAAAAATAAGGTGATAGTGATGCTGATGTTACATTGACACAGCAGCGTCTAATCACATCGCTCGCGAATTGCTGAATTAAACCTAGGGGTGATTCTAGGATTTCCATGAGGGTATGATTTAAAAAAAAGATATATTATTTTATATATTGTGGGTGAAAATGAATAATACAGTAGGTTCTACACTGTCAAGTCAATCCCTGGATATTGAATTAATTTCTAATCATTTTAAATAACCAGCTAGTAGTCATTTATATTCATTAAGAATATAGACAAACTTTGTATTACTGTAATTGTCTAGACTGGAAATATGTGGGTAAAATATTTTTATTGTATCGAGTTTTAAACACTATTATTTATTTTTTATTTATTTTACGCTACATGTGTGCAGTAAAACTAACTTTAAAGAAGATCTAGATTTACCATTTTCATTCATGGAGATAACATGGAAAACCTGCCATGCTTTAGTGGAGGATACCTGTCACTTGGTGGAAAACAAATATACTTTTAACATGAAAATGACATGAAATTACCCAGAGCAGAGAACCACGCATTAGCTCATTTGCCATTTCCACTCCCTTTTATAGTTCTTTACTTTTCACGTGTTTTGCTTGTGGTTGTATTATAAAATAAATATTATATACAATTTTTGCAATTTTTTTGCACTGAAGTATGAAGGAATTTCATAAGCCCAGATTTTTACAGTGGATGGGAAACTGTCTTTTTGATCCCGCATCAATTATGTAAACTGCATTTATAACAGAACTACACAGATGCAGATATCATAACTTATAAATAAATACACGTACGTTGTTCCTTGCTTTTGACGCTGACGCTGCTATGGATTGAAGAACCTGCTGAATAACTTAACCTATTTCTCCATATTTTAGTCTTTCATACGAGTTTTAAAGGGGACTGAGGCGATCACAAATTATTGTACATATTACGGAGTTAATGGGAAACGTTAAGTGTGGCTGGCTGGAAATTTAGGTGGGTTAAAACACTCCTAAAGTAGGCCTAGTGAAGCCCCTGATGCTATATGATGCTTGCAGCAACTGCCATTTCAACAACTTTATAGTATATTATGTCTTGTCAAATTCAACACTTACCCCTTTCTTACCCCTTTCTTGCTCCTTTCTTTCCACATCTTCTTTCCTTTTTTTCCTCTTCTCTGCGCCAGACTGATAGGGCCGCCTTTTAATTTTTAAACGGTGTGCAATTTACGCTAACACACATGATTGACAGCCAGGAGACACATGGCGACGCACAAGCAAACTTTATCTGAACACGTGGCCATGGGGCCCTATGAAACCACTTGTATCGCTTATTAGTTAGTAGGGATGGAACGGTATGAAAGTTTCATATCGCGATTATAGTGACCCAAATTATCACGATTATCAATATTATCACGGTTTTGAGATGAAAGTGTTCAAAAAGAACAGATGCACACACTGAAAACATTTCAACAAGTTTTATATTTGAAAATCAACAAACAACAAATAAAACAAGCAGCTCTGTGCACTTTTTTAAGCAAGAATCTATACTGTGGGATTCCCTTCCTTATAATGGCCGTCGTCAATAGCAACGCATTATAACAGTGCACATCCACGTATCACAACGGACGCGCTCTCTCGTTTCATTCAAATGCAACTTGCGTCTCTGTTTTTGATTTGTATTGAAAATGAAATCAAAGGACTTTACTATTAATACTACTATAATTATTACTATAACTTCTTGTGATCATCTTGTCTGGACGATTGTTTTGTACACTGTACAAAATGGATTTATAAACAGGTAAGATTTAAAACATTAATCTCAATTCAATATGTTCCTGTAATTATATATGTGGTAAAGAAAATCTGTGTAATAAGTGTACAATGAATATATATTATTATACTTTAAATGTCACCCTAGTCTTGTCTGAACGCGTTCATCTTTGGCTCAAAGCCACTTGCTGCGAACTTTTCCTTACGGAAGCTTCACGTTAATTTCAAGTGAGTGAGCTCAAATATTTCAACTCAACTTTGTGTCCAATTATTTCCCAGACGTAGTAAGTCCACTTGCCTTGCTTTCGCTATACAACAGTGGGTGATGGTCACGAAGACGACCCGGCAGATTTGCAATATAGCAGCGACTTTATTTTGGCATGTTCTGCAGACAGGGTGACCATCCTCGATTGAGTTTCCTTCAGGACTTTTGTAAAAGCCAAAATATGACCACACCTCAGATTTGGTCCTTTTAGAAGGCTGAAAAATCTCCCGGTGCTGTCACTGCCTTCCGCCATTTCTTCTTGTTCAAAAACCGCTGCGCCTGCAGGAGACTAATGCTGGCTGGACAGAATTTACAAGTTTTTAAAATCACAAAAATTATAAACACTGTTTTAATGATAATTACATTTTAAACGATATTACTAACCGTCAGTACATTTTATCGTGCTTTATCGTGAAACCGCTAATCGTTCCATCCCTATTAGGTAGGGCCGGCACTGGTCCTTGGTAGTTCAGACTCGCCAAGTTCGAGACGGGAGGACACAAGTGTATATTTTAAGCTACAATAAAACGAAATATGTTATAAAACACCACTCTTTTATTTATTTTTTTATTTTTTAAAATCATAACCACACAAATGTGATTCAGGCAATGATTGATTATCTTCACTGCATGTATATTTACATGCACATTTACATTTTAAAAATATTAAACATTAATATGTGGTTCAGGCAATATGTGTGCATATACACTCACCTAAAGGATTATTAGGAACACCTGTTCAATTTCTCATTAATGCAATTATCTAATCAACCAATCACATGGCAGTTGCTTCAATGCATTTAGGGGTGTGGTCCTGGTCAAGACAATCTCCTGAACTCCAAACTGAATGTCAGAATGGGAAAGAAAGGTGATTTAAGCAATTTTGAGCGTGGCATGGTTGTTGGTGCCAGACGGGCCGGTCTGAGTATTTCACAATCTGCTCAGTTACAGGGATTTTCACGCACAACCATTTCTAGAGTTTACAAAGAATGGTGTGAAAAGGGAAAAACATCCAGTATGCGGCAGTCCTGTGGGCGAAAATGCCTTGTTGATGCTAGAGGTCAGAGGAGAATGGGCCGACTGATTCAAGCTGATAGAAGAGCAACTTTGACTGAAATAACCACTCGTTACAACCGAGGTATGCAGCAAAGCCTTTGTGAAGCCACAACACGCACAACCTTGAGGCGGATGGGCTACAACAGCAGAAGACCCCACCGGGTACCACTCATCTCCACTACAAATAGGAAAAAGAGGCTACAATTTGCACGAGCTCACCAAAATTGGACAGTTGAAGACTGGAAAAATGTTGCCTGGTCTGATGAGCCTCGATTTCTGTTGAGACATTCAGATGGTAGAGTCAGAATTTGGCGTAACCAGAATGAGAACATGGATCCATCATGCCTTGTTACCACTGTGCAGGCTGGTGGTGGTGGTGTAATGGTGTGGGGGATGTTTTCTTGGCACACTTTAGGCCCCTTAGTGCCAATTGGGCATCGTTTAAATGCCACGGCCTACCTGAGCATTGTTTCTGACCATGTCCGTCCCTTTATGACCACCATGTACCCATCCTCTGATGGCTACTTCCAGCAGGATAATGCACCATGTCACAAAGCTCGAATCATTTCAAATTGGTTTCTTGACCATGACAATGAGTTCACTGTACTAAAATGGCCCCCACAGTCACCAGATCTCAACCCAATAGAGCATCTTTGGGATGTGGTGGAACGGGAGCTTCGTGCCCTGGATGTGCATCCCACAAATCTCCATCAACTGCAAGATGCTATCCTATCAATATGGGCCAACATTTCTAAAGAATGCTTTCAGCACCTTGTTGAATCAATGCCACGTAGAATTAAGGCAGTTCTGAAGGCGAAAGGGGGTCAAACACAGTATTAGTATGGTGTTCCTAATAATCCTTTAGGTGAGTGTATATGATTTATCTTCACTGTAATACAATAAAATATGACATAAAACACAACCCAGTCTTTGTTAAATGTCAGTTTTAATAATCAATAATAGCCATCAATAAAAGCACAAGTAAAATGTAACAACACAAAACATGGCAATGATAATCTCCGGTAATGTTTATGTGCTTTATTTAATGTTAAAAATGTTTAATATGACTTTGAATATCATTTTGTGCTCCCAGCTTTGCAACGTATTTGTACTAAAAGCAATTGGATAATTCACCTCAGATCTTGAAATTAAACGAATTTGTTAAATTTTGATTTGACTTTTTTTATTTGTTTTGGTTTGCTTTGCTTTGCAAGAACGTTCAAACTGTGAACAAACAAGTATATTCTATGACAAAGATTGTTTTAGTAACTCTGTATCTATTTTTAGTAATGTTTAAATGGTGTAATATTTGTGAATTTGATTATGTACGTATCCATTTCCTTGTGAGGGCCATCAAGATTAAAGGCTGATTTACACTTCTGCGTCGGACCTGTGCCGTAGCCTCTACGCCGTGGGCTACGCGACGATTTTCATTTATACTTCTGCGTCGTTGTCCGCGTCAACATGCAGTTACACATGCAGAGGGAGCATGTGTATCCCTGAGGGAGAGGTTCTGGCAGACCAATCACAGCGCTTGCAGTCCACGTAGAATTGACGCGTTGTTACATTTTGGAGAGGTGCATGTCAGGGTACGTCGTAGGCTATGCGTGCCACACACAGCGTACAATGTAGCTACGGCGTACACTCAACGCAGAAGTATAAATTGGGCTTTAGTGCCATAGCCTACGCTTGCCGCGAGAGCCCGCTCACACTTTCAAAGCACTTTCAAACACTTCCGTGTGCTTTCAAACACTCCCATGCGTTGATCATTATAGCCAATCACAGACACATCCGATGAGCGCATGAGTACAATGGCCAGTCACAGGTGTTTACAATTCCAGCGCTCAGAGTCATATTTTTTAAATTGCAGTACTGACTTGGTATTGCGGTCTGTACTTTTGACAACACTAGTTGGCAGAGAGTTTTTCACAGACTCTGTCTCAGTTGTTGACACCAATAAAATATGCTTAATGTGCCAGTTTACAGAAGATCTCAGACACCACCATAATGAATGAGGAGAAAACAGGGAACTTTTGGAGACAAAGAGGCTTTTCAGCAGCTCAGATAAACATGATGGTCCTGATTCTCTCAGACTTTGGACAGGAGTTGAACAAACCTTATTTTAAATGCAATTAATATTCAACTTTTATCAAAATACTACATATTACTGACAGAAATCATGTGTTCACTTCATTTAAAATGTAATTAAAGTAATTCAGTAACTTATCTTTGATTTTTCCAGGTCTGGTCCTGTGGGCGTCAGTATCTCACAGTGATCACAGTTCACACCTGCAGTGAAGCCCCTCCCACAACAATTCACCAATAAATACTGGGAATATTCCCATCATCCTACAAGAGGAGGACAAACTCCAGGTGTAGCAGCTGAAATCTGTGTGACTGTTAAAGATGGAGTTTATTAAAGAGGAGATTGAAGACATGAGTGATCCAGAACCATCCAGAATAAAACATGAAGATACTGAGGAACAAATAGGTTGGTGTGCTTTCTTGGTTCTTCATTATTGACTGCTTTAGTAGCTGTGAAATAATAATCAGTATATGGATGATAAATGATAGAGAAATGCATCTAAATGATCATAACCCAGTTTTAATCGTATTAACAAGTGAATGACAGAACTGACCTTTGCATATCAAAGATACTTTATACACGCACTGACAGACTGATGTCTTGTTTTCTGCTAAGTGTTTTTAATTTTCACATTTACCCTCATTGAACTGATTCTGACTACTTTATATGTTTATTTTAGATCAGATGGAAGTGAAGGGGCAACAACACAAACTAAATGAAGTAAAGAAACTCTGTGACTTCAAAACTGAAGGAATAAAAGCCAAAAAGCTGCACACCTGCTCTCAGTGTGGAAAGAGTTTCCAAAATAAAGGAAATCTTAACAGACACATGAGAGTTCACACTGGAGAGAAACCGTATACATGCACTCAGTGTGAGAAGAGTTTTTCTCAGGCATCAAGTCTCAGTATTCATCTGCGCATTCACTCTGGAGAAAAACCATTTACCTGTGATCAGTGTGGCAAAGATTTTAATTTGTCAGCAAATCTAAAACGACACCAGGAAATTCATTCAGATGAGAAGCCTCATGTGTGTTATCTCTGTGGAAAGAGTTTTTCATGGCTGAACAGTTTTAAACAGCACCAGAAAACACATGATGGAGTGAGAGATCATGTGTGTTGTGACTGTGGGAAGAGCTTTACTACAACTGGCAATCTGAAACACCACCAAAGAATTCATACTGGAGAAAAACCTTACAAGTGCTCATATTGTGGCAAGAGTTTCAATCGATCTGGAACCCTGAAGAAGCATGAGCGAGTTCATACTGGAGAGAAGCCGTACCACTGTACTCAGCGTGGAGAGAGTTTTAAATGTTTGTCAAGCCTTCAAACACGCAAGTGAGCAACATTTAGTTTTTAAGTCAAATAGTAAAAACCGTGAGATAAAAGATAAAGAGTTTTTCCACTCAAGTCAACAACTCTTAGGGGCCCTATCATACACCCGGCGCATTGTGACGCAAGTGTTCTTTGCTAATTTTAGCCTGATGCAGTTATTTTCACGTCCAGCGCCAAGTTGTTTAAATAGTCAAGTCAAGTCACCTTCATTTATATAGCAGCTTTACAGTGATAATAGGAAATTAATGGAAGAGAGATTGTTTTGGTTGTACATCAGCTCTAGAAAAAGTTTTTGTCCAGCTAAAGTAAGTTTTGATTGATTCATTCTCGTTGTAAGAAATCATTAGTTATTTACTTTGGGGCCACTTGCACAACACCACTTTCAACCAAAATAGAAATGCGTTCCGGCAGCTCATCCGCACTGCATCAGCGCCCAGCGGCTAGAGAACACAAACCTTGAAACAGCTTTGAAACGATACCGTTATCATCTTCGTGTAAACTTAAAAAAAAAAAAATGTGAATCTGTGAGAACGGTGACGGCATGCACGTAAGCATCACATGTTTAGTCTATAGGCAAGCATGCTTTTACAAAAAGACTGCCAAATTACTTGTCTGGCATAATAAAGCGCTTTTAGTTGTTTCCAAAAATTTCAGTTAACAACAAGAAAACTCTTCTGGAATTTTATATCATTAATCAATAAAATGTCCGGTGAGAGAGCTGCGTACACGCTGGATTGAAATGATGGCTACAAAGAAATCTCTAGAACTCATTTTGGTCATAGCTTGTCTTGAAAAACTAAGAAAATTTGACGGTCATCGTAGGAGAAGTCACACTGCAGGACTGTGCGCCAAATCTTCTGACACTGGTCAGGTAAAATTTGAACGCAATGGCCATTAATCGGATGTCTGTGAAGATGTCAAACTAACGATCAAAGACTTCAGATTTGAAGCTATAGGATCAGAGGAATATATTTTTGCAAAATTTGTCTCAGACGGCCAAATCGTCGCATACCCGGTTTTAGAAGACAATCCACATGGTCAGCTGCAAAAATAACCCTGTCCACGCCTTTTTCAGTGCCAATTTATCACTGCGTGTCTTTAGTAAACCCTGACAGTAGTTTTAACGCCAAAAGAGGGTTTGCGCTGGCAGAAGATGTTAGTAAATCTGGCCCTAAGTCTTTAATATAAAATATAAGCCTCTTATGCATCAACTGTGGGGACAAAACTCACACTGTACACTGGAGAAAAACATATGGATTGTAATATACATTTATTTAGAGAGAAGTATTATTTTTCCTATTTTTTTACCCAAAATGGAAGGAGTGAGCACTGCTGGGCACTAAACACACTCATGTTTCATTCATACAGGAAGCCAGAGGGCGCCCTCGAGCAGAAACTCCACATATGCCTCAGAGAGAAGTAATATAATGACATTTTCTGGAAATCCCTAATGTGAAGCTAGCACTGTGTAGCTGAATAAAAAGAGTGAATAGCTTTGACTGATTAAATATGAAGACAATAAACACACGACTGCATCAAGATATGGTGTATTTGAGTTCTTCAAGCCTTTTCTGGTATTTTAGAAAAGTATATTACAATGCAGTGCTAATCGACGTAAACTTTATCACTGTATAGAATACATTGTATGCCTCATCCTGTGATAAGAAGCCACATCAGCTCACAAAAAGGAAATTGAGCGAGTTGAAACATGTTTTTAAACATTGTCTTTTGTTGGACAACAGCTTTATGAACGCTTTGCATTACTAGTTTGTGACGCACGTTATAAGCGTCTCAAACTAGCAGTGCTTTCAGACAGAGCAGCGTTTACTACTGATCACAGAGCCGCTCTTCACTGACACGCTGTGCATATATTTATTTAATTAAAATCACAGCCTTTACGCTTTCATAATCGCACACAAGCCAAATCGCGATTGCAGTTCAATTTTGATTAATTGTGCAGCCCTAGTAGAGATTATAACATTGACCTATTAAATCCAAAAAAGCATAAAATGACAGAAGATTTCATCAATACAATGGGCTTATACTTAACAATCACCAGGCCTAGTAGAATTACATCTCACAGTGCCACATTAATAGACAATATATTCACGAACATTATGGAAAACAATATAGATAGTGGGCTATTATAAAATGACATTAGTTATCATTTACCTGTTTTTATTATCACTTTAAATATAGGAAGTATATGGATGCGGATCTTTGGAATAGAAATCCTAACTATATTTTCCTGAGAGCAGTGGAAAGAAATTAGGTAATGGACACCGTGAGAGAGTGCAAAAGCAAATCCTCCATGGATTGGAATAACATTTGATATGATTATAATAAAAAAAGTTATTAAAGAAATTGCAGAGCCATTAAAGGAACACGCCGACTTTTTGGGACTTTAGCTTATTCACCGTATCTCCCAGAGTTGGATAAGTCCATACATACCATTTTTATCTCCGTGCGTGCCATAACTCTGTCTGACGCACTCACCGCTAGCCTAGCTTAGCACAAAGACTGGAGGTAAACGGCTCCATCTAGCCTACTGCTCAATAAGTGACAAAATAATGCCAACATTTTCCTATTTACATGTTGTGATGTGTATAGTTACATCGTGTTCTAAGACCGACGGAAAATGAAAAGTTGCAATTTTCTAGACTGATATGGCTAGGGTCTATACTCTCATTCCTGCGTAATAATCCAGGAACTTTGCTGCCGTACCATGGGTGCAGCGGCGCAATGATATTACGCAGCGCCTGAAAATAGTCCCCAGCACGCTCTCTGTGCAAGCAGGTTGTCACGTTGGTTATGTTGACGGAAGTTAGCCTGTTTTCAGGCGCTGCGTAATATCATTGCGCCGCTGCACCCATGGTACGGCAGCAAAGTTCCTGGATTATTACGCAGGAATGAGAGTCGTAGAGAGATGGAGCCGTTTACCTCCGGTCTTTGTGCTAAGCTAGGCTAGCGGTGGGTGCGTCAGACAGAGTTATGGCACGCACGGAGATAAAAATGGTATGTATGGACTTATCTAACTCTGGGGGATATGGTGAATAAGCTAAAGTCCCAAAAAGTCGGCGTGTTCCTTTAAGTCATATCTCAAACTTGTCTTTTCAATCCGGTAAATTTCCAAATAAAATGAAAATGGCAAAATACCATCATATAAAATTGGGTACAGATACAATTTCACAAACTACAGGCCTGTTTCAGTTCTCCCCAATTCTCCAAAATCTTTGAAAAACTTTTTACAGAAAGACTTGAAAATTTCATGGAAACGCACAACCTTCTAGTTGGCAGTCAATACACACTCCAGACAGACAGATCAACATCTTTGGCACTAATGGAACTAATTGAGGAAATCACAAATTGCATAGATAAGAAGAAACATGTAGTGGGAATTTTCATAGATCTAACGAAAGCATTTGACACCATAAATCCTGACATTTTGTTAATAAATTAGAGAGGTATGGTTTCAGAGGGGTTGAGTTGGGTGAGTACACTGTTAAAAAAATCCTGTAGAAATTACAGTAACTTACTGGCTGCAGTTTGCCAGTAACTTACTGTAATCTAAATTTACAGTACCATTTAACTTGCTGTAATTTACGGTATAGTATTTTTTTTACTGTAAAACACAATAATTTTATTAATTTACTGTAATTCATTGTCCACTTTTTCTATTTACTGTAAAACTGTACAAATTACTGTATTTCAACAGGTCCCCGTAAATAACAATAAAAAGAAGCAATGACAACTGTTTACCTTTTTTTTAATTTTTTGTTTTTAATCATTCAATTATAAAAAACTTTCCGTTTTCTGAAAGCCTGCAGCTTTCATGAACAGATTCAGTCATGAAAACTTACAGATTCAAAAGGTCTCAAATCCAATCAAGTCCTTTCCACTACAGAGTAGACCAAAGGGCTGTACAGTAAAAAGAAAAAAGTCTACAAATAATAATAAAGCAGAACAAGAAGACAAAGATCAATAATAACAGAAAAAAACCCAGAAAACAACATTGAAGAAGAAAAAAGTTTTTGCTCTTAGTTATGGAAGCTTGTTTCTGCCACAGAGTAAAAAATAAAAAAGGTAATTGCGACTTCTCACAATTCAGACTTTTTTCCCCTCGCAATTCTGACTTTATAACTCGCAATTGCGAAGAAAAAAAATTATTATCATTCCGTAGTGGAAAACAAGCTTCCATACTTTGGTAGCTTAATAGTTTTGCCAGCTGAAATCCAGAAACTCCTTAATGAAGGAGGAACCATGAGGGTTCAGGCCAGAGTTCTTCCTTTGCACCATCTTTCCACTTCTTTTGCTGACCTGGAACTTTGAGGAGCACTTGCTGTTGTCGGGGTTAATCCTCACAGTGAACCTTTACATAAAAGAAAGAATTTGTAAGATCATTTAATGTGTAAAAACGTTTTAAACATTGGTTAAGACAACAATGAAAATTGTCATTTACTCACACTTATGTTGTTTTCAAACCCATAAGACTGGTTCATTTGCAGAACACAAATGAATTAATATTCTCTCTCTTCATTTTTGTCTATCCAGTCAACCAAAGTTTTTTTAGCATCAAGTGCATAAAGACATTGTTAAAGTAATCCATATGATTTGAATCCATATGCACTTTTTGAACTGGGATATTTTGGTTGAGTGGACTTTCAGTGGATGGACAAAAATGATGAGATTAAAAATATCTTAATTTGTTATTAACAAAAGTCATATGTGTTTGGAACATGAGGGTGAGTTAATAACAGAAGTTTAATTTTTGGATGAACTATTCTTTTACCTGTATTAAGATATGAAAACGTAGAAAAATATCTTAAAGGGTCATGAAACACTAAACTACATTTTCTGACATTTTTACAGAGATGTTTGTGTTACACATCAGAGAAGACAAAGCACACAATTTTTGTCTTCCAGGTTTAAAATCTACATTGTGTCAATGTCACAATTTGTAGATTTTAAACCCGGAAGAAGAAAATAATTATTTATGAGACTGCGTGTTCTTATCCTATGAGAAGACACTTCACTTAATTAATCACAACACCACATGTTGATTTCATGTGACAGACGTTTCAAACACTGAGATCACATAGAGTAAGTGAGAGATGCGTTCATGGATTGAAGGTGAGTGTTTGTTTTAGCTTTTGAGTTTCTACATTGCATTGATTCACATCCATATACCACGAGTCTTCGACACAAATGCGATTCATTCGCTAAGTGAGTGTAACCGGTCTTTACAGCTCCTTGATATGACTAATCGAACCGCTTATAACAGCACAAAATAAGCCTTAAAGTTATTAAAGATGCAAGAGTGTGTTCATAAACATTTTATAATAAAATAATAATGCAAGTACTATTGTTGTCAAAAGTACAGACTTAAAAAATGTGACGATACCAGCATTTCCCTCTAGCATTTTGAGTGCTGTTGAACAGATTCTTAAACACCTCTGATTGGCCATTGTGTTCACACGCTCAACACATGTCTGTGATCAACATATGTCTGGCTACAAAGATCAATGCTTCAAAAACACATTTGTTTGATGCTCTTCACAGAGCGCTTACACAGATGCACACTGGAGTGATCCCTAATATATCCGCTGATAGACGTCTATTTACAACATGTTTTTGAAGCGTTGATTTCATTGTAGCCAATCACAGACCTATATGTTGAGTGCGTGAACACATTTTAATATTTGCCAATATTTGTCGCCACAAATCTCTCTAAGCTCTCTCCTCACAGTATGTATGTGAGGTGACTGCGTCGTTGAGTGCCGTTGTTTTTTTTTCTTTTTTTTTTTTTTAGTTAAACCAAAAATATAAAATATGCAAAGAAAAAGCAGGAATATTTGCAAAAACCTTTGCAGCTGACAGGTTCTTGCATCTGTGTCTTCGTTTTAAAAGCCTTTCTGTGATTGGTCAGGTTTCACGCTCATTTTTTTATACTGTATTTCGATTTACAGTAAATGAACAATACTGTATTTTAATGGTTCCAGGGGGATATTTCCCACAGTGCAACTTTAAAATACAGTAACATACTGTATAACTGTCTTACAGTAAAATACAGTTCATTTTACAGTTAATTACTGTGAAATTTATAGAAATTGCTAACAGTGTAGCTATTTAAGAAACCGGCAACAATTTGTAGAAATTGGTGAACATAACTCTACATACAGGAACATAACTTGTGGTGTACCACAGGGATCGCTCTTAGGTCATCAATGACATTTGCAGAGTATCAAACATACTAAAATGTATTTAATTTGCTGGTGACACAAATATGGTGATCACAACAGAAATCAATAAACTAAAACTGTGGTTTGATGTAAACAAAGTGTCACTAAATATAAGTAAAACAAAGATTGTTATTTGGAAAACACTAAACAAACCCTTGACAACACAAGTATAGAAAGAGTATATGAAAATACATTTCTTGGTGTGATTTTAGACCACAAAATCATCTGGAAACCACACATAATACACGTCAAAGCAAAATTGGCAAAGACCATAGCAATATTGAATAAATCAAGACATATTCTGGACAATAAATCAATGCTTATTCTGTATAATACAGTCATTCTACCATATTTGAGCACAATACAAAAGAGAGTGAATCATCAATCATCAATAACGTTGCATATCTTGAACAGACAAATTCATTATTCATTGAAGTCACACACACTGAAGTTTATTGATCTGGTTAAATTTAAAGGGTACATAACACACAGTTTCTGCCAATCTCATGTTAATCTTGAGTATTTATAGAGTAGTATTGCATCCTTCATATCTCCGAAGACTCTTTAGTTTTATCATATTTATAAAAGACAGATACGCTTTACCGATTCTTTCCGAAAACAGCCGAGCTCGTGGAGGTGTGCAGTGGGCGGAGCTAAAGACTCACGAGCACACGCATAGTATTCACTATACGTTTGTGTTGTTTACATTATACACACTTGCGCGCAGATTGCCAACAAAACACAGACATCTGATGCAGTTTCACTCACCGCCTGCGGTCTTTTATCGCTGGGACCGCTCCATCTTTCAATTTCAAACGATCTGCAAATCCAGCGTCGAACTGGGCCTTGTTTATAAAACATTCTTCACCTAAATGATTTGCACCTCTGTCTACTAACTCTCATTGGAGTGTTAGTTGAGCATTAGTAGACTGGTAAGGTTAGAATAAGTTGACATGTAGTCGCAAGGTTACTTGTAGTCAGTAGAATGTCTGTTGGAGGACCAGAGATAGCAGATATTAAGCAGACAGTCTACTAATACTCTAATGAGAGATAGTTGACATGGACGTGCAACGTTACTTATAGTAAACAGTTTTTTTTGTATCAACTTAATTAAAGTGTAAATGTGCTAATGTGAATAGCCCTTTTGTTTTATGTTTGTTCTGAAAATAGAAATGACTTTCTTTTTTTCACTGGAATTCCTCCACAACTTGTAACATTCTAAAACAACATTCAGAGGCAATGTACATCTAAGGCAATGCCAAAACGGTATCCAATGCGTGCCTTCTGATCAACATTAGAGCGCCACCCTCAGGCTGAATAACGCAAGGAGGTTAGACCTCTGCCAAAAGTGTGTCTGCATGTGTTCAGCTATTAGAATATAAAGCTTACAAAATGTTTATCATAAATTAACTTTCTCCACTTCGCCCTGTATGTGATTTACTTATGAATACGCGGCCCCTTTAAGAAGAATGACCGCGCGTACTGAGCATGCGCAGAAGAAAATAGGGCGAGTGGCTGAGAGGAGAATCGCTTTGAGTCGAGTCTGTTAAAAGAAAGACAATAGGTATTATGTTTCTTCATACCTGAGCGATTATTTTATGTGTAAATATAGCCGAAGTTAAAGCAATTGTCTTTATCTTATGTGTGTGGTGATTTTGTCAGACGACGTCTCGATTATAAATCAGGATTTTGGTGAAGAGCAGCTGCTTGGAAGTGACGGCTGGTTAACGTGTGGGACTATTACATATTCGTCCCGTTGTCTGACAACAGAAAGATAAAGAGATGAAGGGCTGACAGGCGACAGAATGCAAATGCGACGTAATGGCGTCATTGATATGCTAATTAGCGACCGTGAATGAAGGATAAATGTGGAATATATTGTGAGAGATGTTCGTCACATTACAGAGTTTAAATGCTAATGTAATTAAAAGCAATATGTTGTCTTAACCAGAGTTTTTCACAGACTCTGACTCTATTACACCAATAAAATGTGCCACTTTACTGAAGATCCCAGACATCACCATAATGAATGAGGGGAAAACAGGGAACAGACAAATAAGCTTGATGGCTCTGATGTTTCTGTCAATGAAACCTTGTTTTAAATGCAATTAATATCTAACTGCATTAAAATATTCCATATTTTTCAAAAATAAAACATATGTTCACTTAATTTAAATAGAATTGGTATTTCAGTATAAATTCAGTAACTTCTTTTTTTATTTGGCAGATCTGATGTCCCTCCCACAACAATTCACCAATAAATACTGGGAATATTCACATCATCCTACAAGAGAAGGACAAACTCCAGGTGTAGCAGCTGAAATCTGTGTGACTGTTAAAGATGGAGTTTATTGAAGAGGAGATTGAAGACATGAGTGATCCAGAACCATCCAGAATAAAACATGAAGATACTGAGGAACAAATAGGTTGGTGTCCATTCTTGATCATTCATTAGATATAATTCATAAGATATAGAAGTGCATCTAAATGATTATGATCTAGAATAACTGTTGTCATCCAAAATTATTAACTTGAACTCCTCTTAACCACAGAATATTTTATTTTAGACTGGATGGAAGTGAAGCAAGGACATAAACTGGATGAAGTTGAGGAGGAACATTGTGACTTCAAAACTCAAAGAGAAAAAGCCAAAACGCTGCACACCTGCTCTCAGTGTGGAAAGAGTTTTTCTCAAACATCAAGTCTCAGTAATCATCTGTGTGTTCACTCTGGAGAAAAACCATTTAACTGTGATCAGTGTGGTAAAACGTTTATTTCATCATCACATCTAAATAAACACCTGATAGTTCATTCAGATGAGAGGCCTCATGTGTGTTCTCACTGTGGAAAGAGTTTTTCGAGGCTGGATCATTTTAAACAGCACCAGAAAACACATGATGAAGTGAGAGATCATGTGTGTTGTGAGTGTGGAAAGAGCTTTACTAGAGATGACTATCTGAAACGGCACCAAAGAATTCATACTGGAGAAAAACCTTACAAGTGCTCATATTGTGACAAGAGTTTTGCTCAGTCTGGACACCTGAAAGTACATGAGCGACTTCATACTGGAGAGAAGCCGTATCACTGTACTCAGTGTGAGAAGAGTTTTAAAAATCCAACAGGTTTCAGAAATCATCTGTTCATTCACTCTGGAGAAAAGCAATTTAACTGTGATCAGTGTGGCAAAGATTTTAATTTATCATCAAATCTCAAAAAACACCTGAAGGTTCATACAGATGAGAGGCCTCACTTGTGTTCTCTCTGTGGAAAGAGTTTTTCAAGAATGGAAAATTGTAAACGGCACCAGAAAACACATGATGAAGTGAGAGATCATGTGTGTTGTGACTGTGGAAAGAGCTTTACTGCATCTGGTGAACTGAAACGGCACCAAAGAACTCATACTGGAGAAAGACCTTACAAGTGCTCATATTGTGACAAGAGATTCACTCAGTCTGGAACCCTGAAATCACATGAGAGAGTTCATACTGGAGAGAAGCCGTACCACTGTATTCAGTGTGAGAAGAGTTTTAGACAGTTACCAAACCTTCTTACACATATGAAAAAATGTTGCAAGCAACATGATTTCATGTCAAATACCTCAGAAGTAAACTGTGTGAGATAAAATATAGTTTTTCCTAAAAGCACAATATCATCTCATTTACTTATTTATTAAGTGTACAAAATTGTAATTATCAGAAATAAAACAGAAACAACATCTTGTCTTGATCTGTTAAATAGTTTTAATCACGTTAACGATTTTAAACATATCTAAATACTGTGATGAATATCTTTGGCATATACACTCACCTAAAGGATTATTAGGAACACCATACTAATACTGTGTTTGACCCCCTTTCGCCTTCAGAACTGCCTTAATTCTACGTGGCATTGATTCAACAAGGTGCTGAAAGCATTCTTTAGAAATGTTGGCCCATATTGATAGGATAGCATCTTGCAGTGGATGGAGATTTGTGGGATGCACATCCAGGGCACGAAGCTCCCGTTCCACCACATCCCAAAGATGCTCTATTGGGTTGAGATCTGGTGACTGTGGGGGCCATTTTAGTACAGTGAACTCATTGTCATGTTCAAGAAACCAATTTGAAATGATTCAAGCTTTGTGACATGGTGCATTATCCTGCTGGAAGTAGCCATCAGAGGATGGGTACATGGTGGTCATAAAGGGATGGACATGGTCAGAAACAATGCTCAGGTAGGCCGTGGCATTTAAACAATGCCCAATTGGCACTAAGGGGCCTAAAGTGTGCCAAGAAAACATCCCCCACACCATTACACCACCACCACCAGCCTGCACAGTGGTAACAAGGCATGATGGATCCATGTTCTCATTCTGTTTACGCCAAATTCTGACTCTACCATCTGAATGTCTCAACAGAAATCGAGACTCATCAGACCAGGCAACATTTTTCCAGTCTTCAACTGTCCAATTTTGGTGAGCTTGTGCAAATTGTAGCCTCTTTTTCCTATTTGTAGTGGAGATGAGTGGTACCCGGTGGGGTCTTCTGCTGTTGTAGCCCATCCGCCTCAAGGTTGTGCGTGTTGTGGCTTCACAAATGCTTTGCTGCATACCTCGGTTGTAACGAGTGGTTATTTCAGTCAAAGTTGCTCTTCTATCAGCTTGAATCAGTCGGCCCATTCTCCTCTGACCTCTAGCATCAACAAGGCATTTTCGCCCACAGGACTGCCGCATACTGGATGTTTTTCCCTTTTCACACCATTCTTTGTAAACTCTAGAAATGGTTGTGCGTGAAAATCCCAGTAACTGAGCAGATTGTGAAATACTCAGACCGGCCCGTCTGGCACCAACAACCATGCCACGCTCAAAATTGCTTAAATCACCTTTCTTTCCCATTCTGACATTCAGTTTGGAGTTCAGGAGATTGTCTTGACCAGGACCACACCCCTAAATGCATTGAAGCAACTGCCATGTGATTGGTTGATTAGATAATTGCATTAATGAGAAATTGAACAGGTGTTCCTAATAATCCTTTAGGTGAGTGTACAGTATTATTGGCAACTAAATTATCAGGTTTTGTATCATACAAAGAGGTTGGAGTTCATTTTTATCCTTGATTATTGACTGCTAAGAAGTACCAAAGCTTCAGTTCACCAGATTTGAATGTAGGGCTCCATATTTACCTGTTTTGTTCATTTATATGCCATTCAGTTCAAAAGAGTGCACTTTTAGAAAAAATTTGCTCTTGTCTCCCGGTAGTTTCATAGGGGCAGAAATGCCATAAAATAATAAAAAAAAACCCTCATAATTCAAGGTATAGGGGCACAAAATCCCTATAATGAGTTTTAGTTTTCCCACCATTGATGGAAATTTCTGTCATTGGTGGGAAAACATTTCCCCGCCATTGTTTTCTGTGTTTTCACTGTGGTAGCGGGCACTATGACACATCTTCTGAAAGAGTACTGAATCTCCTGATCAAAACACATGCGAAGAAGATGCAGAAATGAGGGATATCATATGCATATATAAAATAACACACTCATCATTAAACAGCATATAAATCAAAACTGCCTAATGTTACCCCAGATAGCAAAAATCATCTGGCCCAGACCATTCGTAAGTTCTGTACCAGATCCGCGCATCGGACTTGGGTCAGTGTCTTTTGGCACAACGGGCCAATACCGGTGTTGTGCCGAATTTCGACCCCACTGCCAAATTATTACCCACCTCGTTGAAGTTGCTACCTGATTGCCTAATCCTAACCACTCCCCCATACTTAATCCTAAACCTACCAATACTAGGGGGGGTTTTACTCTTCCGGACCAGCTCTGGACCAGATGCGGATTCCTTTATGGTGATTTGGCCTCTCTGATTTAGAGCTCATTATCTACACACAAACAAAGTAGTATTAATTTCTCCTTCAAGCAACTTCGTCTCATATGCATGATTA
This sequence comes from Rhinogobio ventralis, assembly GCA_039654625.1. NCBI lineage: Eukaryota > Metazoa > Chordata > Actinopteri > Cypriniformes > Gobionidae > Rhinogobio > Rhinogobio ventralis. Next base: position 33,801,902 of record CM077199.1, read on the forward strand.
CATATCTTAATTGTTTTATGCTATAGATATTTTTTCTCTTAGGTTTCAACATGAAGCTCTTAGACAACAAAAAGTTAAAAGTACTGATTTAGATGTAAAGACAATTACTATACTGCAGCATTCTGGAGTGCAAGAGTTCTGTCACATGATGATGTATGCACAGGAGCTCAAAACACAGCGTCAGCTCATGTGTGAGTTTGCTCCCGCACATATGTCATCAAGCTTGCAATCCAGACTGTTCTGAACATGCTCAGGACTGTTTGCAGAGGCTGTGGATTACAAGTTATAATGTTATTGTAATTAATATTTGTGTTTGCACTCTGGAGAATGTCAAATGTGTCTATTTGCATCATTTTTTGCTGCGACGAGCAATTTAGCCAATCACAGACACCGTTGATCTCTAGAATGCAATGGCCAATTAGAGGTGTTTAAGTTAGTCAGAATCCACCCACCGCTCAAAACGCCAGAGTTTTTATGCAGCAGGCTCGCGAAACCTCTCATTAACAAGCAAAGTGTAGACACGGTGTACGTAAGAGATTTATTGTGCATTGTTGGCAGCTGTATTGATTATAACGGGCAAAGCGACACCATGGTTTTTTTGGCTCGCCTTTGAGGCTACAGCCTATATAATCCATTGAATAAAACTATTAGAGGACAGCCAGGATTCACTCTGCAAGGGACATAAATATTGCATGTTAAAATAGTAACACATTAAAGCAATGTAAAGGAAGACTAAGAGAAAAATATTTGTGGCAATATATTTTTTAAATTCTGTTCCAATTGTTGGTAAAAGTCGTGACTTGTAAATAATCTTAAATGTCTCACTGTTACACTGCTATGGTGGAGCCGTTGCTTAGACGTCACCTGCTCTTTACTAGAGCACCCGCAGTAATTTCAGAAGCACTCTCAGTGATTTGATTCTGGAACCGGGCCTGTTTAAGAATATGCGGCCCCTTTAAGAAAAATGACGCACACTGAGCATGCGCAGAAGAGAGAAGCGCGAGCGACGAGACGAGACGCGTGTTTACATTTTCACCAGTTGAAGTGACGCTGTTAACGATCATAAAAGAAGGAATATTTTTCTTTCGGATGTCGTATATTTCCAGTCTGCAGGTGAGAGATGTTTCTCAGATTACAGAGTTTAACATTAATCAGCTCCAGAGTTCACGTGTTTAAGGACCAATGTAATGAAATGTGTTGTGTGTCCTGGTTTATTATTAGAGTGTAATAATATGTTGGCAGAGAGTTTTTCACAGACTCTGACTCTATTACACCAATAAAATGTGCTTAATGTGCCACTTTACAGAAGATCCCAGACATCACCATAATGAATGAGGGGAAAACAGGGAACTTTTGGAGACCAAGAGGCTTTTCAGCAGCTCAGATAAACATGATGGTCCTGATTCTCTCAGACTTTAGACAGGAGTTGAAAAAAACTTGATTTACTTGCAATTAATATCAGAATGTAATGGTAGATATATTCACTATGGATGTTTTCATAGCACTCAGCTGACACATTTGTTTGAAGGACAGCATTGGGCAGGATGTGGAATAGTGTGTTTTGTCAATAAAAAAAGGGGCCTTTTATCCGATTAATTGAAAAAATAATCGGCCAACTAATCGATTATCAAAATAATCGTTAGTTGCAGCCCTATAGTAAAGTAAACATTGTCATAATTGATCAGCATTAGTTCATAAGCAATTGCTTGGCATAAATGTGTGCTATTCATTGATTGCGAACTGATCTCAAGCTGTCTGAAGCGCAAGCCTGTAGAACACACAACACGTTTCAAATCCTGAACTGGTGTGCGATCTACAGGCTCACGCATTTATTTAATTAAATCTTAGCCTTTTGAAGTTTAATAGTCACATTAGGCAGTATCGCGATTTATGTTTTTTCATCCCTAAAATATAAGACGCCTTAAATGATCATTAAGATGCTTCTTATGATCTTACATTTAAGAAAACTTATTCGCACACATGCTTCAAAATAAATTTTACAGTTCACACACATCTATTTTTAGTCGCAAATGCGAGTGAAATGGTCGCACTGTCGAGCCCTGTATAAATAGGTAACTTATCTTTGATTTTTCCAGATCTGGTCCTGTGGGCGTCAGTATCTCACAGTGATCACAGTTCACACCTGCAGTGAAGCCCCTCCCACAACAATTCACCAATAAATACTGGGAATATTCCCATCATCCTACAAGAGAAGGACAAACTCCAGGTGTAGCAGCTGAAATCTGTGTGACTGTTAAAGATGGAGTTTATTAAAGAGGAGATAGAAGACATGAGTGATCCAGAACCATCCAGAATAAAACATGAAGATACTGAGGAACAAATAGGTTGGTGTCCATTCTTGATTCTTCATTATTGACTGCTTTAGTAGCTGTGAAATCATAATCAGTATATGGATGATAAATGATAGAGAAATGCATCTAAATGATCATAACTCAGTATTAAAGGCACAATATGAAAGCGTTTTAGATGAAAATATCCAAAAACCACTAGAAAATTTTTATATATTTTGTTGACTTGTGTACTTCCATTCTCCCAAACGCTTCCAACAATGTTTAGATCCAGAGAAATCAGTCATTTTAACCAGGAAACCGGCCGTGTCATTGCGTCGCCTGTCACTGACGTGATATCCAGTCTACCCTTGATTTCCAGAAACCATGGAAACACCAAAGATGCTTTAATACAAGGGTCTTCAACCAGGGGTCCGCAGCGGTACTGCAGGGGGTCTGCAAATTAGTGTTTGATCACAAATTATTTTTGTAAAAAAATTAAAACAAGGGTAAAAAACAAAAAAACATAGTCAAATTTAAATATAAGCACCCTGAAAAGAAAAAAGAAAAGAAAAAAAGACCACCCTCAGTTGATACTGTAATAATATTTTATTGGCGAAACAGATTTGGCAAATACTATTGCGTCTTTGAGTTTGCGCTCTGGAGAATGTGAAATATTCATATTTACTTGTTTAGTTTTTGCTGCGGTGAGAAATGTGGCCAATCACAGACATGTTTGTTGATCCCTTGAACGCAATGGCCAATCACAGGTGCTTAAGTTAGAATCCAGTCATCGCTCAAAATGCCAGAGTTTTTGTTCAAAGTGCTGAGTTCTGCTTGCTTTCGCGATTCCTCTTATTAAAGGGGGGGTGAAATGCTGTTTCATGCATACTGAGCTTTTTACACTGTTAAAGACTTTGATTCCCATGCTAAACATGGACAAAGTTTAAAAAAAATAAGTTGGATGTTTGACGTTTGTGTGGCAAAAATACTCCTTCCGGTTTCTCACAAGCTTGTTTTTTTTGAGTATGGGTCTGCGTGACGTCAACAAGGGCGGAATGTCCTTGTACGGGCCGTACAAGCTCTTCTCCCGGAAGGGCGCGCGCGCGACCAGAGCGAGAGAGCAAATGCACGCCCCATTAACACGCTTTGCTCGGCTTTAGGGAAGCCGGCTGCACTGCAGTCACAGGACTTCACGAAATTAACAATGTCACCAAAGAAGTGTGTTTTTGGTTGTCAGGGCAAGACAACCCTGTACAGCTTCCCAAAGAACCTAGCGTTAATGGGACAGTGGATGGAGTTTGTTTTTCCGGAGCAGCAACAGAGTTGTGCAGGTGTTTTGGTTTGTTTCCTGCATTTCGGCGATGATTGTGTTTTGAAAACAAGGCCCAGTTCGACGCCGGATTGTAGCTCGTCTAATGCTGAAAGATGAAGCGGTCCCAACGTTAAAGGTTCACGGTCGTGCGTTGTAACCGCAGGCGGTGAGTAAAACTGCTTCAAATGTCTTTGTGTTGTTAACTATTGTCGCGTAAGTGCACCAAGTAAACAACATGATCACGTATAGTTAATTTATCAATGGAGCATGCGATGTATGGTGTGTGTTTAAATACATTTGTTTAGCTGACCACTATAGGTGTCTGTTTGTTTATTGTAAAACCACCCCAAACAACAATACACAAAGAGTGGGAAAATATGTTGAACTAAATGATTTTTTTCATTTTAAACCTAGTTCACACAAAGCGCGCTTCTTCATTCAAATACGCTACTATTCCATTGTTTTTCTATGTAAACCCGCACTAGTCTGACGTGCAAAACCGTTCTGCTTGCTACTGCTAACGTTAAATCGCATACAATAGTCCATAAACCAAATCATGTCCTCATAAACCATGAGTAAACACACACAAATGTAGTAAAACTCATGACGCATGACAAGCCGCTAAGCAAATACAGTTACAGTACATACCACATAGAGACGTCCTGCTGTAGTCGTTGTTGCTGCTGCTCCTGTTCAATTTCAGCCTCCGGATCAGATTCTGGATCATATGTATGGCTGAATCTGATTGATAGCCATCGTTTATTTAGGACAACGTTTTTTCACAGCTTTCAGACGCTCTCAATGCAATAGCTGCGCGCACTCGTGATTCTTTAGCTCCGTAGCTATGAAGGATGCAATACTATTCTATAGGTACTCAAGATTGACATGATATTGACTGAAACTGTTTCACCCCCCCTTTAACAAATAAAGACACAATTTAAGTAATGGATTCATTGTGCAGTGTAGACAACGACTGATTTTAACAATGTTGTGAGATAAGTGACAGCTTAATTGTGATTGTAAAGTGAGCGCTCTTTCGTGCTTTCGAGGCTATACAGCTATAATCCATTGAATAAAATTATTGTTTTTCATTTACAGGCGCAAGCATGGGCAGAGTTTCTCTTTATAACATGTTTTTGCAGAGTTGTGCAATGTAGCAATCACAGAAATATGTGTTGATTTCCAGATGCATTTAAGATAGAATCCACTTCACCGCTCAAAGTGAGTTTTTGTTCAGTGCTGAATTCTGCATGCTGGCAAATCCTGAGATTATAACAAGGAAAGTGTAGACATTATGGAAGATTAACTGTGCAGTCAGCTTCATTGATAATGGAGCTGAACTGAGATGTCAGCTTTTTAGGAATTATTAAGGGAGCGCATTCTGCCACAGCAAACCATGCACGCGCTTGCTTTTATGTTAAATTACTTGAAACTATTTCATGGACGTACAGAAAAAAATCTATTTATACTTTTATGCGGGCGTGAGCGGGACAAAACATGAATGTTGCGGGCCGGAGAGGGAGAAGGTAACGTATATTTTTGCGGGACCGGGACAGAATCCTGCGGGAGTGGGACTGAGAAATCAGTCCCGCGCAGGTCTCTACATCAAGCTACGCTTTTGTTTTGAATAAGCGACCTCTAGCGGTGAAAATTACATACTGTGCCTTTAACAAGTGAATGACAGAACTGACCTTTGCTCATCAAAGATAATTTGGTAACACTTTACAATAAGGTCTAATTTGTTAACATTAGTTAATGTATTAACTAACATGAGCTAACAATGAGCAATACATTTGTTACAGTATTTATCAATCTTTGTTAATGGTAATGAAAATCCAGCTGTTCATTGTTTGTTCATGCTACTTTAAAAATGAACTAAAAATAATAAAAGCTGTAGAAGTGCAGTTCATTATTAGTTCATGTTAACTAATGAAACTTTATTATAAAGTGTTACCGATACTTTATACTCACACAGACTGTGTCTTGTGTTTTTAATTTAACCTCATTGAACTGACTCTGACTGCTTAATCTGTTTATTTTAGACCAGATGGAAGTGACGGAGCAACGACACAAACTCAATGACATAAAGAAACTCTGTGACTTCAAAACTCAAGAAACAAAAGCCAAAAAGCTGCACACCTGCTCTCAGTGTGGAAAGAGTTTCCGAACGAAAGCACACCTTAACATACACATGAGAGTTCACTCTGGAGAGAAACCGTATACATGCACTCAGTGTGGGAAGAGTTTTACTCAATCATCAGGTCTCAGATATCATCTGCACATTCACTCTGGAGAAAAACCATTTAACTGTGATCAGTGTGGTAAAGATTTTATTTCATCATCACAGCTAAGAAAACACCTGAAAGTTCATTCAGGTGAGAAGCCTCATGTGTGTTCTCTCTGTGGAAAGAGTTTTTCACGACTGGACAATTTTAAACTGCACCAGAAAACACATGATGAAGTGAGAGATCATGTGTGTTGTGACTGTGGGAAGAGCTTTACAACAACTGATCAACTGAAACGGCACCAAAGAATTCACACTGGAGAGAAACCGTATACCTGCACTCAGTGTGGAAAGAGTTTTCCTCAATCATCAGGTCTCAGTAAACATCTGCTCTTTCACTCAGGAGAAAAAACATTTAACTGTTCTCGATGTGGCAAAGATTTTAATTTGTCATCACGTCTACAACACCTGAAAGTTCATTCAGGTGAGAGGCCTTATGTGTGTTCTCTCTGTGTGTAACCCTGATGAAATATATTCATTGGTATAAGATATAAAAGTTTGAATAAATAATTTCATAGTTTAATGACGCAATGAAGTTATGATTTTGCTCAATGTGAGAAATGCATATTGGGCAATGTTCATGGTTTACAGAATACAGCATTAAAAATGTTAAATATTTGTTGGGTAATAATATATGTGAAAATGCTATAAAGATGCCTGTAAGAATCAGAAGAAAGTATATGAACAATATGAATATATGAACATTTTGGCCGATAACCAATAATTCTTTATATTTGAAAGCCAATAACTGATATATTAATGATATATTAATTTTGATAAACTTTGAGAGCCTGATTACAAAAACAGAAGGCTCACCATTAAAAGCCATGTCCCAAACACTTCAACATAACACTTCAATCAAACATATACAGTACAGTAGCCTAGTTTGACCCAGCGTAAGATTCCTTAACGTTTCAAATTAATTTTACACTCCTATGGCCAACTTACTTTATTAAGAAAATGGTAACACTTTACCATAAGGTTTAATTTTTGTTAGCATGTGAATCTTCAACCGTCTTCTGCTGCTGACGCCTTTGATCCTGTGCGCGTGAGGTTACATTCACATTGAGTTAAAGGTACCATGTTTTTGTTTGGCCTGTGTGGTGAAGCAGCCATTTGGTTTTAGGTTACAACGTACCCGAGCTACATTCAGGCCTGCATCATTTGAACATTTGAAGGGTATTTCACATTAAGCTAGGTTTTTGCCGGCTATTTTATTTTCTTGGGCCCTTATGTTTTGAATGTGAATTTGAATGCATTTGTGAATGTCAAGTAAATCTGTTATACTTTTTTATAAAACAGCTGTGGTTACTGACTCTTTTGATATTTTAAGTTAAGACAAAAGAGTTTTTTTTCTCATTTAAATGTGAAAGTGTTTATAGGATAAAAGTAATTCCAAGACATTTCATTTCCTGTTAAAGGGGTGATGAATTGAGAAATCAACTTTCCCTTGAGCCTTTGATATATAAAAGTTCATCGTGATATAAGAATATCCTGTACGTTTCGGAGCTGAAAACTTCTTGTTAGTCAAAGAAAAGCTTTTATTGACACCAGGCCCAGAAAACGCTCGATCTCAGAATATGTCGACCCTTGACGTCATCGTATGCTGAAATGCCGCCTCAACAGATAAATATTTAGCCCCGCCCACCGACTCGTGGAGCTAAACTTGGGCTAACTTGTGTGTTTTCCAGACAGGCTACCAATACCTATCATCTTAAATAGTGAAATAACATTCCTTTCTTGATGTGTGATGTTCACTCTCTTGACTTGATATTTGAAGGAAAAATACAATTGCGGAAGTTTTGATCAGGCTGTCTGCAGTTTTGCTGACGTACTTGGCTTGCGTGTGCGTGTGTGTGTGTGTGTGTGATGCATGGTTCCCGGTTATATCCACCGATCGGGCGGGCCAAGTAATAAAAAAAATAACATTCCAATTAATTGCGGGTGGATGAGAGATAAATCATTGTGTTTGTTTGATAAAGACGTTTTGCGAATCATCATTCCGGTTGCCGTTTTCCCACACGCTTTCAAAACAATTCCTTGTATACTCAGGGGAGCCGAAGCTCATTAAATATGCAATCATAGCAGTGGGTGTTTACTTCCAAGTCTTCAGTGCAGCACGGCCATAAAAATCGAGCGTTCCATAAGAGAGGCTCAAAACCTATAGCCTATTAATAGCCTATTACTTATTCATTATAATATCTAAAGGTCCAAATGTAATTCGTCAGTCATGGTCCCACACCAACTAAACACTGTAGCCATGCTCCAAACTCACGCTAATAGACCCTTTTCACATTTCCGGGTTTCTCAAAGCAGAAGTCGTCATAGTTGGGTTAACTATTATAGCGGTGAATGAGAGAATACATTAAATATATTTTTTCTGTCCCCATTTGCTCACATAGCAAAAGAAAAACTCCACAATAGTGATGTCACAACTTTCAAAAAGAGGGAAAAAATAGAGTGAGATTGATAATGGCAGTGAAAAGAGAGAAAGATGTTATTTTTACCGTCACTCCCATAGACGCTGTATTAGAAACACACTCACAGCAACACTAGAAACACTAACTTGGTTTTTGTCATTTGATGCAAAAGTAATTTAATACAAAGTATTAGTGTTATAAATGTACATACATTTAAAAAAAAAAATGAAAATACAAAAAACGTTGCAGTATTTACGACACAGTCTGTGAAAAGGGTCCATGGTTGAGATGAAAAGAGATTGAGTTGATCTGAGTAGACCGCTCTCAGTGTTTTGATAATGCCTGAGGGCCTCAATGTTTACATTTTTGGGAGAGATAAACCCATGAATGGCACACTAATAGTAACCAATGAACAATAAACTTGGTCAAGAAAATATAAAAATCTTACATACTTCCCCTTTAAGAATGTGCGGTCCCTTTAAGAAGACACCGCGCGCACTGAGGATGCGCAGAAGAGAAGCGCGAGAGACGAGACGAACTGAATGAAACTTTCACCAGCTGAAGTTAAAATTGACGTTAACAATCGTGAATGAAGGACAAATGTGGAATATTTCTTTCAGATGTCTTATATTTCCAGTCTGCAGGTGAGAGCTGTTCCTCAGATTACAGAGTTTAACATTAACCAGCTCCAGAGTTCACGTGTTTAAAGGGTTAGTTCACCCCAAAATTAAAATGCTATCACTAATGCTGCCTTCACGTGCTATTGGAATTATCCTAAATGAGTTTCCTAGGTAAAACTTGCACACGAACGCCCTCTGATGTCGTGTTTACCACTGGGAAGCTCGGAAAATAATTTTGATACCCAATTTCCGAGCGTGCCATAAACTTTAAACATATAACTACTGCTGTGACAGTTATTGTTACGAACTTTTAAAGTTTTTAAAGATTTATTTATTTTTTTACCCAAAACAGCTCGTCTTGTCCTTAATGTAGTGCATATTTACATCATTTTAAACGTATTATATGTTTTATACACCGCGAAAATAGCATTTGACCGAAATTATACAAAATCGGCAGAAAGCAGACTATCTGGATAGCATTGTAAATGTTTTTGGTTGTACGATTTTCCCAATAAATAGGCAAGAATAAACCTGGGGCCGTATTCACAAAACGTCTTAAAGGAACACGCCACTATAGTTAAACATCAAAAATGACCAAAGAGTTTTGATATTTTTCCTATTTACAACTTGACTCTTCTGTAGTTACATCGTGTACTAAGACCGACGGAAAATGAAAAGTTGCAATTTTCTAGGCCGATATGGCTAGGAACTATACTCCCATTCCTGCGTAATAATCCAGGAACTTTGCTGCCGCACCATGGGTGCAGCGGCGCAATGATATTACGCAGCGCCTGAAAATAGGCTAACTTCCGTCAACATAACCAACGTGACAACCTGCTTGCACAGAGAGCGTGCTGGGGACCGCTATTACCCAACTATGATGACTTCCACTTCTGAGAAACCCGGAAGTGTGAAAAGGCTCTATTTACAAAGTATTAATCTCCAATGCGTGTTAACGAGAGAGCACCACAATGCATGCGTGTTGTGTTGTACAGATACCTGTCCTGATTCGGTCATTTTGTGTTGACCGTGCAACATCCCATAGGTTCTGTACAGGGTTAGTTCACCTCTCGAGTCTTCGGATTCAAGTTGTTCGTTCAGTATGTCCTTGTCGTTTGACTGTGTTAAATATGTTTAATATAAAATATATTTTACTGTACCTGAAAGCACTGTTTATTAGGGCCTGAGCAATGATGGTGTGATGATCCTATTGGATTTGTTTGGTCTATTATTCTTCTTCTCTGAAATGAATCGCATTTGAGGGCCTAAACATGCTCAAACTCATGAAACTTTGCACATGCTTCAGAAGTGGTGAAAATTTACGTCCGATATGGGTTTCAGAATTTCCTACAAAATTTCAATTAAAGGGATAGTTCACCCAAAAATGAAAATGTGATGTTTATCTGCTTACCCCCAGGGCATCCAAGATGTAGGTGTCTTTGTTTCTTCAGTAGAACACAAATGAAGATTTTTAACTCCAACCGTTGTGGTCTGCCAGTCGTATAATGCATGTGAATGGCAACGTTTTTGAGTATGAGAGTAAAAAAACATACACATACGAACCCATATTAAACCCTACGGCTCGTGGCGACACATTGATGTCTAAAGACACGAAACGATCGGTTTGTGCGAGAAACTGAACAGTATTTCTATCATTTTTTTTTTACCTCGAATGTGATCTATGTACAACAGCCGTCACTGCACGCCATCACTTCCGGTGGGTGAGGTCAAATGTACATGATGTGGCTTATCTCAATCGGATACATGCGGCGGAAGTGATCTCTCGCGCGTATCTCTACGCCATATCTTGTATTTTGACCTCATCTACCGGAAGTGATGGCGCGCTGCAAACTGATGTACATAGTGTTGTATTTGAGGTAAAAAAAATAAATAAATACTGTTCGGTTTCTCACACAAACCGATCGTTTCGTGTCTTAAGACATCAATGTGTCGTCACAAGCATTTACACATTATATTAATTTAGGCATTAATATAACCCCTAATTTTAGGAAATTGTACAAAGCCAATTTTACACCAGTGCTTGAAAAAAACAGATGATTTGACCAGGTGGATGCCTCTCCCTCTGTCTTGGCTGGGACGGGTTGCCTTTATAAAGATGAATGTCATATCTCGTTTACTGTATCCAATGCAGATGATTCCTATTTTATTGTCTAATAAAGTTATAAAAGAGTTGAATGGGTGGTTAAGTTCATTTATCTGGAGCAAAAGAAAACCCAGGTTGAAATTATCAAAACTTCAGCTCCCTAGTGCAAAGGGCGGTTTGGATCTCCCAAATTTTAAATCGTATCAGTTGGTTTGCCAGCTTCGATTCATTGTTGAATGGTTTAATGCAATCGGTTTGGCTTGATCTTGAATCTTCACAGTCCAAATGCCCTTTACAAAACGTATTATTTGTCCGTAATTCTAAGCTGAGGAGAGCTATGTGTGATAGTACTTTAGTGCGTAATACTCTCAAGGCATGGCGTGTTATTCAAAGATTGGAAGATAGGATCGATACAACCTCTCCTCTTTTGCCAATCCTTAATAATCCAGAGTTCCTGCCAAGTACTATGGACCCTGGTTTCAACCTTTGGCCTGCTAATGGTATATATTTGAGGAGGGATCACTATTATCCTTCGATATTATAGCCTCAAAATATAATTTACCTAGGCAAAAAAAATTTTTTTGATTATTGCAAATTAGAGATTATACAGGGAGTGCAGAATTATTAGGCAAGTTGTATTTTTGAGGATTAATTTTATTATTGAACAACAACCATGTTCTCAATGAACACAAACTCATTAATATCAAAGCTGAATATTTTTGTATCAATATTTTAAGTAGTTTTTAGTTTTAGCTATTTTAGGGGGATATCTGTGTGTGCAGGTGACTATTACTGTGCATAATTATTAGGCAACTTAACAAAAAACAAATTTATACCCATTTCAATTATTTATTTTTACCAGTGAAACCAATATAACATCTCAACATTCACAAATATACATTTCTGACATTCAAAAACCAAACAAAAACAAATCAGTGACCAATATAGCCACCTTTCTTTGCAAGGACACTCAAAAGCCTGCCATCCATGGATTCTGTCAGTGTTTTGATCTGTTCACCATCAACATTGCGTGCAGCAGCAACCACAGCCTCCCAGACACTGTTCAGAGAGGTGTACTGTTTTCCCTCCTTGTAAATCGCACATTTGATGATGGACCACAGGTTCTCAATGGGGTTCAGATCAGGTGAACAAGGAGGCCATATCATTAGATTTTCTTCTTTTATACCCTTTCTTGCCAGCCACGCTGTGGAGTACTTGGACGCGTGTGATGGAGCATTGTCCTGCATGAAAATCATGTTTTTCTTGAAGGATGCAGACTTCTTCCTGTACCACTGCCTGAAGAAGGTGTCTTCCAGAAACTGGCAGTAGGACTGGGAGTTGAGCTTGACTCCATCCTCAACCCGAAAAGGCCCCACAAGCTCATCTTTGATGATACCAGCCCAAACCAGTACTCCACCTCCACCTTGCTGGCGTCTGAGTCGGACTGGAGCTCTCTGCCCTTTACCAATCCAGCCACGGGCCCATCCATCTGGCCCATCAAGACTCACTCACTCTCATTTCATCAGTCCATAAAACCTTAGAAAAATCAGTCTTGAGATATTTCTTGGCCCAGTCTTGACGTTTCAGCTTGTGTGTCTTGTTCAGTGGTGGTCGACTTTCTGCCTTTCTTACCTTGGCCATGTCTCTGAGTATTGCACACCTTGTGCTTTTGGGCACTCCAGTGATGTTGCAGCTCTGAAATATGGCCAAACTGGTGGCAAGTGGCATCTTGGCAGCTGCACGCTTGACTTTTCTCAGTTCACGGGCAGTTATTTTGCGCCTTGGTTTTTCCACACGCTTCTTGCGACCCTGTTGACTATTTTGAATGAAACGCTTGATTGTTCGATGATCACGCTTCAGAAGCTTGGCTATTTTAAGACTGCTGCATCCCTCTACAATATATCTCACTATTTTTGACTTTTCTGAGCCTGTCAAGTCCTTCTTTTGACCCATTTTGCCAAAGGAAAGGAAGTTGCCTAATAATTATGCACACCTGATATAGGGTGTTGATGTCATTAGACCACACCCCTTCTCATTACAGAGATGCACATCACCTAATATGCTTAATTGGTAGTAGGCTTTCCAGCCTATACAGCTTGGAGTAAGACAACATGCATAACGAGGATGATGTGGTCAAAATACTCATTTGCCTAATAATTCTGCACTCCCTGTATATTCAGAAATACTACACTTACTTCCAATATTAATTTTCAGTAATTGAGAAGATACTTTTAAATCCTCCTACACAAAAGTTGATTTCCTTTTTTCTACAAAGCTCTGTGCTCTTATGGTACAGTTAATACCTCACACCTCAGATTAATTTGGGAAAGAGAGCTTTGGGTGGATATCTCGGAGGATGAATGGGAGATGGTTTGGTCTCAGTTTGCAATAGAGCAATAGCTATTCAGTTTAGGATCCTCCACAGAATACATATTACGCCTCATTTAAGACACAAATACAATCCAGCTCACTCACCACTCTGCCCCAAATGTAAATCTGACATAGGAGATTATATTCACTGTGAATGGGATTGTCATGTGATCCAGATTTACTGGTCCAGAATCGTAGCTCAATTGAATAACATCTTAGGTTTGGCCTTGGATCCTGACCCTTTGTCTCTTCTCCTGGGTTTTCCATGTAAGCTTATTTCTAATAAGCATAAAAGACGTCTTTTTAGCCTGTTTTAGCCTGTAACATTTGCTGCCAGGAAGAATTTACTCATGTCGTGGATCAGCGATAAACCTCCCTTTATAAAGGGATGGCATTCAGTTATTAGAGAAACTTCTAACATGTTTTATTCACTCTACAACTGATACTTTTATTTGCATTTGGACACCATATTTGGACAGCATAAATGCCTCATTGTGATATTCTGCGGTTTGGTATGATATAGTGTCTCCAGAGGTTTTATTTGTCTTCTGTTTTTTTCTTGTTCTCTGTTGTTCCTGTTGCACATTTCTGTTCATAGTACAACGCCTTGGTGTTATATTATGTATACTTTTGTGTTTATCTTTGTTGTGTGTCGGGCAATTTATGTTATTTTGTTTTGTGTTTGTTTAAATACATAAATAAGAGTCCTGGCCTGAAGACATCTACATGCCAATATTCAGTTAGTCATAGCGCCACCTGCTGGAAACAGAAAATGGCATGCTTTATACTGTAATTCACTCCCAGAAACACATTTAAATGCCATGAAGTACCAAACATGCTAGAAACACGTTAAATCAAGCAACACTTGGTTCTATTGTATGCGATTTATGCCACAAAATAGGACGTTTTTGTAAGTCGGGCATACAATGTCCGATCTGCCCCAAACACATTTGATAAGAGTCCTGCCCTGAACACATCTACACTCACCTAAAGGATTATTAGGAACACCATACTAATACTGTGTTTGATCCCCTTTCGCCTTCAGAACTGCCTTAATTCTACGTGGCATTGATTCAACAAGGTGCTGAAAGCATTCTTTAGAAATGTTGGCCCATATTGATAGGATAGCATCTTGCAGTTGATGGAGATTTGTGGGATGCACATCCAGGGCACGAAGCTCCCGTTCCACCACATCCCAAAGATGCTCTATTGGGTTGAGATCTGGTGACTGTGGGGGCCATTTTAGTACAGTGAACTCAAGAAACCAATTTGAAATGATTGGAGCTTTGTGACATGGTGCATTATCCTGCTGGAAGTAGCCATCAGAGGATGGGTACATGGTGGTCATAAAGGAATGGACATGGTCAGAAACAATGCTCAGGTAGGCCGTGGCATTTAAACGATGCCCAATTGGCACTAAGGGGCCTAAAGTGTGCCAAGAAAACATCCCCCACACCATTACACCACCACCACCAGCCTGCACAGTGGTAACAAGGCATGATGGATCCATGTTCTCATTCTGTTTACGCCAAATTCTGACTCTACCATCTGAATGTCTCAACAGAAATCGAGACTCATCAGACCAGGCAACATTTTTCCAGTTTTCAACTGTCCAATTTTGGTGAGCTCGTGCAAATTGTAGCCTCTTTTTCCTATTTGTAGTGGAGATGAGTGGTACCCGGTGGGGTCTTCTGCTGTTGTAGCCCATCCGCCTCAAGGTTGTGCGTGTTGTGGCTTCACAAATGCTTTGCTGCATACCTCGGTTGTAACGAGTGGTTATTTCAGTCAAAGTTGCTCTTCTATCAGCTTGAATCAGTCGGCCCATTCTCCTCTGACCTCTAGCATCAACAAGGCATTTTCGCCCACAGGACTGCCGCATACTGGATGTTTTTCCCTTTTCACACCATTCTTTGTAAACTCTAGAAATGGTTGAGCGTGAAAATCCCAGTAACTGAGCAGATTGTGAAATACTCAGACCGGCCCGTCTGGCACCAACAACCATGCCACGCTCAAAATTGCTTAAATCACCTTTCTTTCCCATTCTGACATTCAGTTTGGAGTTCAGGAGATTGTCTTGACCAGGACCACACCCCTAAATGCATTGAAGCAACTGCCATGTGATTGGTTGATTAGATAATTGCATTAATGAGAAATTGAACAGGTGTTCCTAATAATCCTTTAGGTGAGTGTACATGAAAATATACAGATATAGTAATAGCGCCACCCACTGCCAACAGGAAGTGACGTGTTTAACACTGTGATACACTACTAGCAACATGCTAAAATATGCAATTGAGTACCAAACATGCTAGAAACATTCTAAAACATGCTAGCAACACTTAGCTGAGTGCTAAAGCATGCTATTATCGTCATGAAACAGGAAGTTGTTGTAACTCAAGCATACAATGTCCAATCTGCCTCAAACTTTACATGTTTGATAAGAGTCCTGGCCTTAAGACATCTACACGCCAAAATTTAGTTGTAGTCATAGCGCCACCAGCTAGGAGCAGGAAGTGTGGCAAATACAAATGACTGACGTAATCCTTCTATTTTTATATACTTAAATGCATATTGCCCACCGTGCTCTGTTTTCCTAAAGCCACCGAATGGCGGTGGCACAGGTGCGAGGGCCCTTTAATCGCTGCTTGCAGCTTTAATTTAATTTGTGTTTTTGTTTTAATGTATTTGTCTCATTGTTTGTTACTTGCATCTTTGTTAAATAGATAGGAACTAATAGGAACAAAAATAACTATACCACAATATATATTGTTATCATGAAATAACATGTTGGTTATATTTTCCCCATCCTTTCCATGGCCTCAAATAGAAGTAATATAAGTATGATTTTTTTTAAACCATTTTAATTTTAAATTTAAATGCACGTAATATCTAACTGTATCAAAGTACTCTATATTTCTAACAGAAATGCAGGATGCGAAAATGTAATTCAAGTAATTCAGTATATATTCAGTAACTTCTTTTTAATATATTTGGCAGATCTGGTGTCCCTCCCAACAATTCACCAATCACATCTCATCATCCTACAAGAGAAGGACAAACTCCAGGTGTAGCAGCTGAAATCTGTGTGACTGTTAAAGATGGAGTTTATTAAAGAGGAGATTGAAGACATGAGTGATCCAGAACCATCCAGAATAAAACATGAAGATACTGAGGAACAAATAGGTTGGTGTCCATTCTTGATTCTTCATTGTTGACTGCGGAGAAACACTAAAACTTAAGTTTAACAGATTTATGATACATAATTACATTTAAATGTGACCCGTGCTGGCAAAATGAGTCGCAATGAGCAAATTTTCAAAAATGAGTTTTCACATTCTCTATAAAAAAAATTTATGATTTGTTGGAATCATACAAAAAAAAAAAAAACGAGCTACACCTGTTTGAAGTCGATAAAGTCAGAAAGTGAATTTTGAGAAAAATCCTTAAAAGCCTTGGTAATACAAAAGTCAAAATTAAATATTTATAGGAAAATGTATACATTCAAACTTTTTTCCCCATAATACCATAATTGTTTGATTAACATTTAATGAAACAGAAAGCCTATATAGTAAGACCTACTGTACCGCACGGAGCTAATATAATGTTACACGTCCGATGTTTTTTCCCAACAGTTAACCAAACGTTCACTTAAGACACAACAGATAATGTTTGTGTGAATAATAGCCAAGACAGATAATTTGAAACACTGTAATTCTGTGTATATGTGTATATCATGCTGTCCGAGAGGCGTATTTGCGCATGCATTTTGGATGTGTCAGCATAAGATCATTTTGTTTACGTCAGCATGAGATTGAAAATCACATTTCGTTGGTTGAGACTCATGCAATTGAGAATTCGCTATGAATATTCACAAAGTTGGAGTACTGTGCTTTAGATTGATACCAAACTTGTGCTGAGGGGGAAGCGACAGTCGCCGAGAAGCGAGCAGAGGAAAACAGCATTTTTCATGGACAAATGATAGGTACTCCTCTTACAAAACGTACAAATAAAGATACTTTTAAATGTTTAATTGCGCTTTCGAGCATTAGGATCGCTATATGAGGGCTTAATGAACACCAGCACAGGTCACATATGATCATGATCTTACATAGCTGTTGTCATCCACATTTTGAATGCATTAATACGAGAATGACAGAACTAACCTTTGGCACATCAAGGATCTGGACCCGTATTCATAAAAAATCTTAATGCAAAGAGTAGCTCCTAGTGACAAAATTCTTAGAAAGGCCCTTTTTTTCAAGGGTTTTAAGGAATGGAGAAAATGGACGAAACGCAAAGCGGGAGAAGAAATGTGTTGCACACAATGCATGAGTGAATTAATAAGACGCTACACATAAGATCGTGCAGGGATCAAGTTTGTGACCGATCTTATTAGAGACACACTAACATCTCCGACACAGTGCAGAAATGCCATAACGCCAGAAATGGAAATAATCACTACATTAACATATTTGGCAAGAAAAATGCAACTATGCAGCAATGAAGATTTGAGTCTGTCACAACCTTTTATAAGCAAGCACTTTTAGCATAGATCATTGAATCTGATTAGACCGTTAGCATCTCGCTCAAAAATGACCAAAGAGTTTTGCTATTTTTCCCATTTACAACTTAACTCTTCTGTAGTTACATTGTGTACTAAGACCGACGGAAAATTAAAAGTAGCGATTTTCTAGGCCAATATGGCTAGGAACGCTACAAGGCACGCTTTCTGTGCAAGCATGTTGTCACGTTGGTTATGTTGACGGAAGTTAGCCTATTTTCAGGCGCTGCGTAATATCATTGCACCGTTGCACCCATGGTACGGCACAAAGTTCCTTGATTATTACGCAGGAATGAGAGTATAGTTCCTAGCCATATCGGCCTAGAAAATTGCAACTTTTCATTAGTACACAATGTAACTACAGAAGAGTCAAGTTTTAAATAGGAAAAATATCGAAACTCTTTGGTCATTTTTAAGCGAGATGCTAACGGTCTAATCAGATTCAATGATCTATGCTAAGCAATGCTAAAAGTGCTACCGCCAGCCCCGGAGATCAGCTGAATATATATATATACCCTACACTTAAAAGCACTCTTTTTTTCCTTCTTGGACAACCAACCAATTACTGTCTTCAAAAGACTGTGTCATACGTAGCAACAGGGTCAGCCCCTCCTCCTCACTAAGATAAAAGTTTTTGTATTTTCCTCGCTCAGAGTTGCTCTCAGATCGGCCCTGAATCACTCTTAAGCTAAGACTCCTACATAGAAGTTTTTAAGTTAAATTAGGAGCTTTCTGAGAGGATTCTTAGAAGCTTTAAGAATACGGGCCCTGATACTTTATACAGTTAACTGATCTCTCTTTCTTTCTGCTATTAAATCATGTTCAATTGAACTCCTCTTAACCACAGAATATTTTATTTTAGACTGGATGGAAGTAAAGCAAGAACATAAACTGGATGAAGTTGAGGAGGAACATTGTGACTTCAAAGCTCAAAGAGAAAAAGCCAAAAAGCTGCACTCCTGCTCACAGTGTGGAAAGAGTTTTTCTCAAACATCAGGTCTCAAGGATCATCTGTTCATTCACACTGGAGAAAAACCATTTAGCTGTGATCAGTGTGGTAAAAAGTTTAATTCATCATCATATCTAAAACAACACCGGAAAGTTCATTCAGATGAGAGGCCTTATGTGTGTTCTCTCTGTGGAAAGAGTTTTTCATGGCTGAACAGTTTTAAACAGCACCAGAAAATACATAGTGGAGTGAGAGATCATGTGTGTTGTGACTGTGGGAAGAGCTTTATTGCGTCTGGTCATCTGAAAGAGCACCAACGAATTCATACTGGAGAAAAACCTTACAAGTGCTCATATTGTGACAAGAGTTTCATTGTGTCTGGACACCTGAAAAAGCATGAGCGAGTTCATACTGGAGAAAGACCTTACAAGTGCTCATATTGTGACAAGAGTTTCACTCTGTCTGGATCCCTGAAAAAGCATGAGCGACTTCATACTGGAGAGACGTCGTCCCACTGTCCTCAGTGTGAGAAGAGTTTCAAATATTTATCAAGCCTTCAAACTCATATAAAAAAATGTTTCAAGTGAGCACCATTCCTTTTTTAATTTCAAATACATTCAAATAAATTCTCTGTGATTTAAAATATGGTGTTTATACCAAAAGCACAGTATCATCTAATTTTGTGAACTAGAAAGACTTAAAGGGATAGTTCACCAAAAAATGAAAATTGTGTCATTAATTCTTCACCCTCATGTCATTCCAAACCCATGAGACTTTCGTTCATCTTCGGAACACAAATGAAGATGTTTTTAATGAAATCTGTCCCTACATTGACAGCTACGCAACTACCAATTTGATTCTTCAAAAAGTTTATAAAATGATTGTAAAACTAATCCATATGAAGTCAGCGGTTTAGTAAAAATTTTTTGAAGATACTCGATCGCTTTAAATGATGAACGTATTTCATTTAGGCTTTTATTCACATATAAACGTTCATCAACTCACACACCAGTTGTGGTAAACGGAAGCTCAGACATGTTCGCTTCACATGCGAGAACAAATGAGGTTAATTCTCGTGTTGCATATCACGTTTGAGCTTCCACAAGAGTCAAGCAGGTTCATTTGAGCTTCTGTTTATGTTCGCTGATCAACGTTTATATGTGAATAAAAGCCTAAATTAAATCTGTTCATCAAATAAAGGGAGTGACATGAATTTGTTTTATGATGTCTTTATATTAACTTTTTGAAGAATCAAAGTGGTAGATGCGTAGTTGTCAACGGGGGGACAGGAAGCTCTCAGATTTCATTAAGATCTTCATTTGTGTTCCGAAGATGAACGAAAGTCTTACAGGTTTGGAACAACATGATGGTGAGGAATTAATAAAAGAATTTAAATTTTTGGGTGAACTATCCATTTACGTGCTAAGCAAGCCAAAGGCGACTGTGTCAAAGAATCCCAAAATCCATCAGGTGAAAGAAATGGAGAACAAAAAACCCTTGGGAGAAACCAGGCTCAGTCGCGGGACCTGCTCTGGCTAATGAATAAACATGGTGTGATTATGATTCAGGCTGCTTAACAAGCCAGATTGTGGTTTGGTATCATTCAGAATATTTAATCTGGTTCCATCTGCTTGAAGATCAGGATTGATTCAATGATTCGGAGGGGTGTCCCAATGCTTTTGGCAATATACAGGGAGTGCAGAATTATTAGGCAAATGAGTATTTTGACCACATCATCCTCGTTATGCATGTTGTCTTACTCCAAGCTGTATAGGCTGGAAAGCCTACTACCAATTAAGCATATTAGGTGATGTGCATCTCTGTAATGAGAAGGGGTGTGGTCTAATGACATCAACACCCTATATCAGGTGTGCATAATTATTAGGCAACTTCCTTTCCTTTGGCAAAATGGGTCAAAAGAAGGACTTGACAGGCTCAGAAAAGTCAAAAATAGTGAGATATATTGCAGAGGGATGCAGCAGTCTTAAAATAGCCAAGCTTCTGAAGCGTGATCATCGAACAATCAAGCGTTTCATTCAAAATAGTCAACAGGGTCGCAAGAAGCGTGTGGAAAAACCAAGGCGCAAAATAACTGCCCGTGAACTGAGAAAAGTCAAGCGTGCAGCTGCCAAGATGCCACTTGCCACCAGTTTGGCCATATTTCAGAGCTGCAACATCACTGGAGTGCCCAAAAGCACAAGGTGTGCAATACTCAGAGACATGGCCAAGGTAAGAAAGGCAGAAAGTCGACCACCACTGAACAAGACACACAAGCTGAAACGTCAAGACTGGGCCAAGAAATATCTCAAGACTGATTTTTCTAAGGTTTTATGGACTGATGAAATGAGAGTGAGTGAGTCTTGATGGGCCAGATGGATGGGCCCGTGGCTGGATTGGTAAAGGGCAGAGAGCTCCAGTCCGACTCAGACGCCAGCAAGGTGGAGGTGGAGTACTGGTTTGGGCTGGTATCATCAAAGATGAGCTTGTGGGGCCTTTTCGGGTTGAGGATGGAGTCAAGCTCAACTCCCAGTCCTACTGCCAGTTTCTGGAAGACACCTTCTTCAGGCAGTGGTACAGGAAGAAGTCTGCATCCTTCAAGAAAAACATGATTTTCATGCAGGACAATGCTCCATCACACGCGTCCAAGTACTCCACAGCGTGGCTGGCAAGAAAGGGTATAAAAGAAGAAAATCTAATGATATGGCCTCCTTGTTCACCTGATCTGAACCCCATTGAGAACCTGTGGTCCATCATCAAATGTGCGATTTACAAGGAGGGAAAACAGTACACCTCTCTGAACAGTGTCTGGGAGGCTGTGGTTGCTGCTGCACGCAATGTTGATGGTGAACAGATCAAAACACTGACAGAATCCATGGATGGCAGGCTTTTGAGTGTCCTTGCAAAGAAAGGTGGCTATATTGGTCACTGATTTGTTTTTGTTTGGTTTTTGAATGTCAGAAATGTATATTTGTGAATGTTGAGATGTTATATTGGTTTCACTGGTAAAAATAAATAATTGAAATGGGTATAAATTTGTTTTTTGTTAAGTTGCCTAATAATTATGCACAGTAATAGTCACCTGCACACACAGATATCCCCCTAAAATAGCTAAAACTAAAAACTACTTAAAATATTGATACAAAAATATTCAGCTTTGATATTAATGAGTTTTTTGTGTTCATTGAGAACATGGTTGTTGTTCAATAATAAAATTAATCCTCAAAAATACAACTTGCCTAATAATTCTGCACTCCCTGTAGTGTACCTATGCCACAAAAAATCTCCACTATTAATAGAAAGACGCTGCCTAGACAGGTAATTCACACACTTATCTCTCTCTCTCTCTCTCTCTCTCTCTCTCTCTCTCTCTCAATAATTAATTCAGATAAATGTTATAATTCATGCATTCAAATAAATATAATCTTACCGAACTACATTATGCTTGTGTCTGATTTAACCCCTTTGGTACTGTTCGCATGTTGGTGAAAAATGACTTAATCTTTTCTCTCTATAAAATGATTGTACTATATTTTAGTTCAATAATATTATATAAAATATTTTTTTATATAATATTTTGTGTTTTTAGTGGATTTGAATGTACTAAAGTATATTTATGCAGTAGTTTTAATCCATTTATTCACTTTTTGAGAATGAACTTGTTATAATTATATTTATAAAATTATATTTCTAACTTAAACGGTCATAAATCTTGAGCAGATTATTGCTGAAAATCAGGATATATATATATATATATACACTCACCTAAAGGATTATTAGGAACACCTGTTCAATTTCTCATTAATGCAATTATCTAATCAACCAATCACATGGCAGTTGCTTCAATGCATTTAGGGGTGTGGTCCTGGTCAAGACAATCTCCTGAACTCCAAACTGAATGTCAGAATGGAGAATGGGCCGACTGATTCAAGCTGATAGAAGAGCAACTTTGACTGAAATAACCACTCGTTACAACCGAGGTATGCAGCAAAGCATTTGTGAAGCCACAACACGCACAACCTTGAGGCGGATGGGCTACAACAGCAGAAGACCCCACCGGGTACCACTCATCTCCACTACAAATAGGAAAAAGAGGCTACAATTTGCACGAGCTCACCAAAATTGGACAGTTGAAGACTGGAAAAATGTTGCCTGGTCTGATGAGTCTAGATTTCTGTTGAGACATTCAGATGGTAGAGTCAGAATTTGGCGTAAACAGAATGAGAACATGGATCCATCATGCCTTGTTACCACTGTGCAGGCTGGTGGTGGTGGTGTAATGGTGTGGGGGATGTTTTCTTGGCACACTTTAGGCCCCTTAGTGCCAATTGGGTATCGTTTAAATGCCACGGCCTACCTGAGCATTGTTTCTGACCATGTCCATCCCTTTATGACCACCATGTACCCATCCTCTGATGGCTACTTCCAGCAGGATAATGCACCATGTCACAAAGCTCCAATCATTTCAAATTGGTTTCTTGAGTTCACTGTACTAAAATGGCCCCCACAGTCACCAGATCTCAACCCAATAGAGCATCTTTGGGATGTGGTGGAACGGGAGCTTCGTGCCCTGGATGTGCATCCCAAAAAATCTCCATCAACTGCAAGATGCTATCCTATCAATATGGGTCAACATTTCTAAAGAATGCTTTCAGCACCTTGTTGAATCAATGCCACGTAGAATTAAGGCAGTTCTGAAGGCGAAAGGGGGTCAAACACAGTATTAGTATGGTGTTCCTAATAATCCTTTAGGTGAGTGTATATTACACACAAGTGTTTTGTATGAACGGAGAGATCACTGTGGATTTTCACTAAACACCGAGCCTAAACCGCAAAATCAACAGAATAAAGAACTAATCTCTGCGTTTCTCAATGAATTACCACACAGAGGTACACAATAATATAAGAATGATGTTTTCTTTTGTCTCTGATAGACCACCATCTTCTCTTTAATTTAAAAAGACATTATATCTAGCCAACGTTGCTAAGATTGGAAGAGTATGAACAGAAGTAAACGGTTAATTTTTTTTGTTTTTATATTGAACAATATCAATTCACAAACTCAAGTAGGGAACAACAATAACAATAGCATATTAAGCACAATAAACATAGGCATAATCTTCAGACACTTGAGGGGGTTGCAAGGGGGAAAAAAAGACTCGTACATGACTTTATACAACTCACCAAGGGATAAGTATTTTATGGATTATAGATAGCTAGTTTTTTACATTCGTTTTTAAAACAAATAAAGAGGGTTTACTGTTATTCCATTTTCTTTTATGTATATGATATTTACCCAGAGTAATAGTAATGTTTACATCAATGATATCTTTTTTGAGAGACCGGTTGGAGGTAAACATGCACACACTTGCGCCGAAGCTCACAGGCGCCATCTTGTGCGCATAGCAGTGCGGAGATGGGATTTACTGAATGCGGCCCCTTTAAGAAACACGACACCGCGCGCACTGAGAATGCGCAGAATGTTGTTTACTTTTATCCTATTATGAATGTAACAGTCTAATAAATACACTATGATCCCCTGTAAGTGTATGTTATGTTAATGTTCTTGTTAATGCAATAAAGAGAGGGAGAGAAAGAGAAGCGCACGAGACGAGTGGTGAAACTTTCACCATTTGAAGCTGAAAGTGACGCTGTTAATCGTGAATGAAGGACAAATGTGGAATATTTTCTTCGGATGCCTTATATTTCCAGTCTGCAGGTGAGAGATGTTCCATATATAATGTAAGAATTGATGTTTGTGTTGCCTAACTGTAAATTGTTCATAGCGTGTAACGTAGGCTACAGAGATTTAAATATAGTCATTAATTTATAGCCTCTTTTCAGTCTGTACATATTGTGTATGATTTCTGTTATCTTTGTTAGATTTTTGTTTAATTAATTGAAGAATTTGACCTGTGACTTGTTTATCCGTATACAATCTGGAGTCACATAAAAAAAGCAACCTTCCTTTAGAGCTGTTTTAAATGCTACTAATATATAACCATATCAAAATGCTCTATATTTTTAAAATCAAGCACATTATGGTTAATTTAATTATTTATTAAATTATTATAATTTAAAGGCGCAATATGTAAGATTTTGGGATAAAATATCCAAAAACCACTAGAACAATGTTATATATTTTGTTGACTTGTGTACTTGCATCATCCCAAATGCTTCCAAGAATGTTTAAATCCAGAGAAATAAGCGATTTTAACCAGGACACGGCCCGATACATCATACCCACGACCCTCGGTTTTATTTTGTAAAAACCATGAAACACCAAATACTCTTTAATATATTATGTGCATTTTTAGACAGGTGAGCAACTGTTTGGATACATTCATCCACAGAAAACGAATCATTGTCAACACAGTTAGTCTTATTGTTTAAATCTCGTTGTCTTGGTTTACCACAAGTACCATGTTTTACCATGCCTAATATTTATCTAGCTCACTGCAGTGTGAACAAGTGTCTCATAGCAGCCGCAGAGCAAACGCACAGATTAGCATTATAACATAACTTTCAACACGCACAAATGTATCTAATATGATAAAAGAGCGCTGCATTACCCCACGTACACATGACCGGAAAAAGCGGAAGGGGCGACTGTGGCTTAATAAAAGTTCCACTGCTCTCCAGCCGTGTGTCGCACTCGTCTCTCATTAGCAATCGCTCCAGCGGCCACATTGCGCTCTCACAACTCGGCCCTGCTCTGCTTCATACTACAGTAATGTTAATAATCTCATCTATGAACATGATTTCTGCCCGAGTCCGTTTGGATTCTTTTCCACTGGCTGTGAGGTGAAGACAGCATCTCTCCATGAATCCACGCTCAGTCTCGGCATCATCAAGCTATGACTTTGTTTTGAATAGACCTCTAGCGTGAAAAACTACATATTGTGGCTTTAATAGGCTTAAATATTTGTTTAAACACACTAAAGGTGATGATACACGGGGCAACTTTTTGAGCAATGTTGCCAGGCAATGTTGCAGAGCGATGTTGCTTGGGCACCTTTCCATTGAGAATGGGCAACAAATTTCTATCTGGATACTTTAGATTAGCGTGGGCCCTGTGTCTCACCTGGTTGCCCATTGACGACAACATTGCCCACCAACATTGCTCAAAAAGTTGCCCTGTGTATCATCACCTTAAGGGAGGAATAATTGACTCCGAGAATTATTAGAAATATAATACAGTCACAACACGAAGCTGAGTGGCCGTTACACCTTGGGTGTGCATTATTTTTCTAATAATTCAACGGCACCATATGTGTTTGCTGTTAAAATAATTCAGCATTAATTCAGTAACTTGTCTTTGATTTTTCCAGGTCTGGTCCTGTGGGCGTCAGTATCTCACAGTGATCACAGTTCACACCTGCAGTGAAGCCCCTCCCACAACAATTCACCAATAAATACTGGGAATATTCCCATCATCCTACAAGAGAAGGACAAACTCCAGGTGTAGCAGCTGAAATCTGTGTGACTGTTAAAGATGGAGTTTATTAAAGAGGAGATTGAAGACCTGAGTTATCCAGAACCATCCAGAATAAAACATGAAGATACTGAGGAACAAATAGGTTGGTGTCCATTCTTGATTCTTCATTGTTGACTGCTTTAGTAGCTGTGAAATAATAATCAGTATATGGATGATAAATTATAAATGATAGAGAAATGCATCTAAATGATCATAACCTTAATCTTTTTAACATAAGTTTTAATCTTATTAACAAGTGAATGACAGAACTGACCTATGCACATTTAACCTCATTGAACTGATTCTGACTGCTTAATATGTTTATTTTAGACCAGGTGGAAGTGAATGAGCAAAGACAGAAACTCTGTGACTTCAAAACTCAAGGAACAGAAGCCAAAAAGCTGCACACCTGCTCTCAGTGTGGAAAGAGTTTCAGACAAAAAGGGACCCTTAACACACACATAAGAATTCACACTGGAGAGAAACCGTATACATGCACTCAGTGTGGAAAGAGTTTTTCTCAAGCATCAACTCTCAAATATCATCTGCTCTGTCACTCTGGAGAAAAAACATTTATCTGTGATCAGTGTGGTAAAGATTTTATTTCATCATCACATCTAAATGAACACCTGAAAGTTCATTCAGATAAGAGGCCTTATGCGTGTTCTCTCTGTGGAAAGAGTTTTTTATGGCTGAACAGTTTTAAACAGCACCAGCAAACACATAATGATGTCAGAGATCATGTGTGTTCGGAATGTGGGAAGAGCTTTATTACAACTGGCGATCTGAAACTGCACCAAAGAACTCATACTGGAGAAAAACCTTACAAGTGCTCATATTGTGACAAGAGTTTCGCTCGGTCTGGAAACCTGAAATTACATGAGCGAGTTCATACTGGAGAGAAGCCGTACCACTGTACTCAGTGTGGAGAGAGTTTCAGAGATGCAACAGGTTTAAAAAATCATCTGTTCATTCACTCTGGAGAAAAACCATTTAACTGTGATCAGTGTGGTGCAACGTTCAATTTGTCAAAACATCTGAAGTGTCACCTAAAACTTCATTCAGATGAGAAGCCTCATGTGTGTTCTCTCTGTGGAGAGAGTTTTTCATGGCTGCGTCATTTTAAACTGCACCAGAAAACACATGATGAAGTGAGAGATCATGTGTGTTGTGACTGTGGGAAGAGATTTAGTAGAGCTGACTGTCTGAAACGGCACCAAATAATTCATACTGGAGAAAGACCTTACAAGTGCTCATACTGTGGCAAGAGTTTCACTCAGTCTTCACACCTGAAATCACATGAGCGACTTCATACTGGAGAGAAGCCGTACCACTGTACTCAGTGAGAAGTGTTTCAAACATTTTATCAAGCTTTCTTACTCCCATGAAAAAAGTCAACAGACGTCAACATCAAAATGCCGTTTTCTCTGTCAACAACAAAACAGGCAAATCTCACTCAGAAATAACCAGTTGTGGAGGGCAGCCTTACATGTTTGAACCCATAGGCGGAGTTTGACTTTTGTGCTTCAGGGGGCACCTTGGGTATAATTTATATTATTATAAAAAATAATAATAATAATATCCCCCCCTTTTACAACATCGCCAAGTAAATCGCTGCAACATGACAATACAGAAATCAGAAATGGACTTCAACTGTTAGCATTCCCGGTCTCCTGTTTCACGCGCCTCAATCCATGCAGAGCTTTTCAGAAAGTCAGCCGCGCACCAATTAATCTATTTTAGAGTGCCAGTATGAGATTAATAATATGTTTCTGCTCAAAACTCACTTTATCGTGACCTTATGCAGATATTATATATAATAACGGACAAATAAATGTATAATGAGAGGTAAGGTAAGGATTATTATCACGCAATGTTGACTGATGGATCGGCAGAGAATTGTCTTTCTGTGAGTCATTAAGAAATTATGATTCTATTCTATCTAAAGAAATATGAGGTAAACGTGTGAATACATATTTCTCCAAATGTGGACTAAAAATTTGTAGCCTTGTGTACTGAAGCACTGTGATCAAAAATAAATGGGAGCAAACGCGATTGAATATGTACAGGTTTGTCTTGTGTCAAAATTTTAATAACTACAGATTGATTTTGCATTCCTATCAGAAATTAAGAATTATTAATGTCATTGTACATAGTGGTCAAATATCGAAGCCATCTTATCTATTTAATAGGCCCTACTTCAAAGTTCAATGTTAAAGGAACACGCCGACCTTTTGGGACTTGTTCACCGTATCCCCCAGAGTTAGATAAGTCCATACATACCATTTTTATCTCTGTGCGTGCCATAATTCTGTCTGACGCACTCACTGCTAGCCTAGCTTAGCACAAAGACTGGAGGTAAACGGCTCCATCTAGCCTACTGCTCAATAAGTGACAAAATAACGCCAACATTTTCCTATTTACATGTATAGTTACATCGTGTACTAAGACCGACGGAAAATTAAAAGTTGCAATTTTCTAGACCGATATGGCTAGGGACTATACTCTCATTCCTGCGTAATAATCCAGGAACTTTGCTGCCGTACCATGGGTGCAGCGGTGCAATGATATTACGCAGCGCCTGAAAAACTTCCGTCAACATAACCAAAGTGACAACTGCTTGCACAGAGAGCGTGCTGGGGACTGCGTAATATCATTGCACCGCTGATAAAAATGGTATGTATGGACTTATCTAACTCTGGTGGATACAGTGAATAAGCTAAAGTCCCAAAAAGTCGGCGTGTTCCTTTAAATCTGAATATTTATTGTAAAAAAAAAATGTTTTTAAAAAATGTAACAGCTGCCAAAAAATAGTCTATAGCTGTGGTTTGTGATTTATTTTTAAAGGAAAACAAACTTCTCAAAGCATTCCCCCTCTGTTTTTTTTTTTCACAAATCGCACCCTGATAATAATAAAAATTAATAACAATACAAATTAATTGAATAATTAAAGGATTAAAAGGGATTTAAGGGAATAAGTAAATAAGAATGGTAAAGGTC
Organism: Rhinogobio ventralis; assembly: GCA_039654625.1. Lineage (NCBI taxonomy): Eukaryota > Metazoa > Chordata > Actinopteri > Cypriniformes > Gobionidae > Rhinogobio > Rhinogobio ventralis. Next base: position 33,831,287 of record CM077199.1, read on the forward strand.
TAGGTCTAACTGTAGTAGGCTAATGAAGTAATCAATTTAAACTATTTGCAAATATTTTATTTTAAAAGAGTTCACTATTATTCGTATGTCTAATGTGTATAAAATGCAAGCGTTTTTTGCCTCGTCGTCACATTAATTTATGAATTACATGAATCATGATCGCATTTTTTCAGTTCAAAACACCTAAAAACAATCAGCTTTACTCATTCTACACTAAAAGGATAAGATAAGACAAATACAATGAGAAAATATGAAATATATATATATATATATATATATATATATATACACTCACCTAAAGGATTATTAGGAACACCATACTAATACTAATACCATCAGAACTGCCTTAATTCTACGTGGCATTGATTCAACAAGGTGCTGAAAGCATTCTTTAGAAATGTTGGCCCATATTGATAGGATAGCATCTTGCAGTTGATGGAGATTTGTGGGATGCACATCCAGGGCACGAAGCTCCCGTTCCACCACATCCCAAAGATGCTCTATTGGGTTGAGATCTGGTGACTGTGGGGGCCATTTTAGTACAGTGAACTCATTGTCATGTTCAAGAAACCAATTTGAAATGATTCAAGCTTTGTGACATGGTGCATTATCCTGCTGGAAGTAGCCATCAGAGGATGGGTACATGGTGGTCATAAAGGGATGGACATGGTCAGAAACAATGCTCAGGTAGGCCGTGGCATTTAAACGATGCCCAATTGGCACTAAGGGGCCTAAAGTGTGCCAAGAAAACATCCCCCACACCATTACACCACCACCACCAGCCTGCACAGTGGTAACAAGGCATGATGGATCCATGTTCTCATTCTGTTTACGCCAAATTCTGACTCTACCATCTGAATGTCTCAACAGAAATTGAGACTCATCAGACCAGGCAACATTTTTCCAGTCTTCAACTGTCCAATTTTGGTGAGCTCGTGCAAATTGTAGCCTCTTTTTCCTATTTGTAATGGAGATGAGTGGTACCCGGTGGGGTCTTCTGCTGTTGTAGCCCATCCGCCTCAAGGTTGTGCGTGTTGTGGCTTCACAAATGCTTTGCTGCATACCTCGGTTGTAACGAGTGGTTATTTCAGTCAAAGTTGCTCTTCTATCAGCTTGAATCAGTCGGCCCATTCTCCTCTGACCTCTAGCATCAACAAGGCATTTTCGCCCACATGACTGCCGCATACTGGATGTTTTTCCCTTTTCACACCATTCTTTGTAAACTCTAGAAATGGATGTGCGTGAAAATCCCAGTAACTGAGCAGATTGTGAAATACTCAGACCGGCCCGTCTGGCACCAACAACCATGCCACGCTCAAAATTGCTTAAATCACCTTTCTTTCCCATTCTGACATTCAGTTTGGAGTTCAGGAGATTGTCTTGACCAGGACCACACTCCTAAATGCATTGAAGCAACTGCCATGTGATTGGTTGATTAGATAATTGCATTAATGAGAAATTGAACAGGTGTTCCTAATAATCCTTTAGGTGAGTGTATATATATATATATATATATATATATATATATATATATATTTTTTTTTTTTTTTTTTTATATTCATATTCATTCATAGCTCAGACAAAATTGTTGGCTCTGGTCTGGGGGGGCAATGCCCAATGCAATGCATTCTGTTTAGAAAATTTGTCAGACTTTATTTGGCGCTGCAGCCGCCTTACGATCACATGTGCCATCAAAGTACCGCAAGAGCAAAACGAGACCAGCCGCCTAGGTCAGGCACTGCAGTTGCTCAAAATCGGCTGTGAAAGCTTTGATGACGACACACTTTATTGTCATTGGTCAGATTCTGTGATGACAAGGACAACGCGTGTTACATGTGTTTTCTTGTACAAGTTCCTGTATTTAACCAATCTTGATATTGAATATCTGATATTCAAACAAAACATTAGCAAAAAATTAAGATTACGCTATCTAGTAAAAAATATATATTCCTATTGTATAAGAGTAACAGTTTGTAAGTAAACATTCTTGTTAAACTTTTGCTTATATTTGATAAACACAAACAAAATTGTGCAAATAATAAACCTAACGTCATATTATATAAAAGTGAACTAATACACTGTTTTGAGACTCTTAAAGATATGAGGAGTTAAAAAAAAAAAAACATTCTATATAATTCCTGATACCTTTTATTTTGTTGATTTATTGTAAGATATACCCCTATGTAGTCTCATTTCTTCTTTTTCTTCTTTGTTTCTTTCTTTTTGGATGTTTGGAATACAGTATCATCCTCTATATATTTATATGCATGTATGTTTCTGTTATGCAATAAAAAAATCTTTGACAAGGTCTGTGTTTTATATCATCTATTTCCATGCCATTGTAATCTTATAGTGGCATGTTTATATCATGTTAAATATCTACACACGCAATACTTTGATTTACACATAATTTCTCTAAGTAACACTGGCTATGTTTACATGCAAAAAAATAATCCATTAGGCCATTAATATAATCCATTAAAATAATCCATTAGTAATCGGATTGACGGCTCAATCGGATCAATGAACACCTTAATCGATCCGAATGAAATTTTGATCAGATTGTAAGGGGTGGTTTGTTCCTTTTCGAATCCGATCGAGAGGACATGCAAACACTTGATCGGATTGAAAACCGAAACTGAAAGGACTGCGTATGTGCAATGACGTAGAAATAGTGTAATGACGTATGCAGCGCGGAACAAACTGTTCTTCCTGTTGAATAAAGTGTCACATAAATGAGTGTCCCATCCTTCAAAAATTATCCTTTCACTCAGCGTCTGTGAAGTGGAGCAGGACAACATCCCACCAGTCCTCGTTTCGGATTCTCATGTAACTGGTTTTGGGTGCGAGATGAGGCATTTTGACTGCATGATAAATATAAGCAGCACGGCACAACGGTTCATATACTCATAATCTGCAAATTATGATCAGAAATGGATAAATATTAAGTCTGCTGATTAAAACAAAGAATCAATGTAGGAGAATAGTTATTATGCGCAAACAGTAGGAAACTGCATTGTTGTCCAGTGTGCGCATGTCAAAAAATCCATTTGAAGCTTGAGACATACATTATATTTCCAAAATCATTAGGACACCCCTCCAAATCATTGAATTCAGATGTTCCAATCACTTCCATGGCCACAGGTGTATAAATCAAGCACCTAGGCATGCAATAAGTCCATTTGTGAAATTTCCTCACTACTAAATATTCCACGGTCAACTGTTAGTGGTATTATAACAAAGTGGAAGCAGTTAGGAACAACAGCAACTCAGCCATGAAGTGGTAGGCCGCATAAAATCACAGAGCGGGGTCAACGCATGCTGAGGGTCACAGCTTTCTGCAGAGTCGATAGCTACAGACCTCCAAACTTCATGTGGCCTTCAGATTAGCTCAAGAACAGTGCATAGAGAGCTTCATGGAATGGGTTTCCATGGCCGAGCAGCTCATCCAAGCCTTACATCACCAAGTGCAATGCAAAGTGTCGGATGCAGTGGTGTAAAGCACGCCGCCACTGGACTCTAGAGCAGTGGAGACGTGTACTCTAGAGTGACCAATCACGCTTCTCTGTCTGGCAATCTGATGGACGAGTCTGTGATTGGTGGTTGCCAGGAGAACGGTACTTGCCTGACTGCATTGTGCCAAGTGTAAAGTTTGGTGGAGGGGGGATTATGGTGTGGGGTTGTTTTTCAGGGGCTGGGCTTGGCCCCTTAGTTCCAGTGAAAGGAACTCTTAATGCTTCAGCATACCAAGACATTTTGGACAATTTCATGCTCCCAACTTTGTGGGAACAGTTTGGGGATGGCCCCTTCCTGTTCCAACATGACTGCGCACCAGTGCACAAAAGCAAGGTCCATAAAGACATGGATGAGCGAGTTTGGTGTGGAGGAACTTGACTGGCCTCAACCCGATAGAACACCTTTGGGATGAATTAGAGCGGAGACTGTGAGCCAGGCCTTCTCGTCCAACAACAATGCCTGACCTCAGAAATGCGCTTCTAGAATAATCCTCAAAAATTCCCATAAACACACTCCTAAATCTTGTGGAAAGCCTTCCCAGAAGAGTTGAATCTGTTATAGCTGCAAAGGGTGGGCCAACTCCATATTAAACCCTACGGATTAAGAATGTGATGTCATTAAAGTTCATGTGCATGTAAAGGCAGATGTCCCAAAACTTTTGGCAATATAGTGTTTCATTTAAAACCCATAGTGACTCATATACTTTTGAGTGATGGAGAAAACATGTGAAAGAAATGTCAGATCTCTTTTCAGAAACATTCTTTTATTAGTATGGGTTAGGGATTAAAACCCATGTTCAGACTGTTTCTGTTTACAAAACTTTTTTATTACAAACCTCTGTTCCTGTACACTCAAACCTATATGTGCCAATATACAAAGTGTCCCTCATTTTAGTTCATCATCCCTCTATAACTCATAGATTTGGTCATGTCTCTGTAATGACTTGCATTAAGGTCTGTTCACACCGGGACGATTATCGTGCACGGTTATCGCCGACGTTTAACGCCTCGTGACTAAACAAAGGGCGCCAATGCGAGTGTGCACACCGATGCAAAACGGCAGGCGTAAAAGCACAGCGTTAAAAACTGGTTGACCAATGAGATTGGTGCTTTTGTTCACATGCCTGGAGCTGCTGAAGTTACAGTAAAACATGACTTGGTGGCGCTCAAGCACAAAACGGTCTTGTCGAGCACACATTAATACGACGAAGAGGAATTAGGCTAAGTAGACAAAGAAGAAGATGAGCTGCTAATGCTGCTTGCCAGTTAGCAAAAAGTGTGTGAATGGTTTTGGCAAGCACATAAATACTGGCTCTCTTCTTCTTCTGTGTGACAAGCGAGTGTCTGAAGCGTAAAGTTGCGCAGCACCACCTTGTGTACCGGGAGCTCCATCTACTGAATTTGCACGTTCACTCGCCGCATCGCCAGTGAAAATCGTTTGGGTGTGAACACAAAGACGTGGCGAAAAACGCGTCGAAAAACATCTCGAAAAACGCTGGCGATAAGTGCGCGTGATAAACGCCCCGGTGTGCACGAGGCTTTACTGTTGTAAAGTTGCAGGGGGTGTTGTTCATAATCAACACCTTCATCCACCACAAGCTGATCATCTGGCTCTAAGCAAATGTTATGCAGAAGAATGCAACATGCTGAGACTGCTGGACTAATGTTTTGGATGTTTCTCATCTAACTGACAATGCGTTTTAGTGATTGTAAAGGGAGTGACCTTGGCTACAGCCTACACTCACCTAAAGGATTATTAGGAACACCATACTAATAATGTGTTTGACCCCCTTTCGCCTTCAGAACTGCCTTAATTCTACGTGGCATTGATTCAACAAGGTGCTGAAAGCATTCTTTAGAAATGTTGGCCCATATTGATAGGATAGCATCTTGCAGTGGATGGAGATTTGTGGGATGCACATCCAGGGCACGAAGCTCCCGGTCCACCACATCCCAAAGATGCTCTATTGGGTTGAGATCTGGTGACTGTGGGGGCCATTTTAGTACAGTGAACTCATTGTCATGTTCAAGAAACCAATTTGAAATGATTGGAGCTTTGTGACATGGTGCATTATCCTGCTGGAAGTAGCCATTAGAGGATGGGTACATGGTGGTCATAAAGGGATGGACATGGTCAGAAACAATGCTCAGGTAGGCCGTGGCATTTAAACGATGCCCAATTGGCACTAAGGGGCCTAAAGTGTGCCAAGAAAACATCCCCCATACCATTACACCACCACCACCAGCCTGCACAGTGGTAACAAGGCATGATGGATCCATGTTCTCATTCTGTTTACGCCAAATTCTGACTCTACCATCTGAATGTCTCAACAGAAATCTAGACTCATCAGACCAGGCAACATTTTTCCAGTCTTCAACTGTCCAATTTTGGTGAGCTCGTGCAAATTGTAGCCTCTTTTTCCTATTTGTAGTGGAGATGAGTGGTACCCGGTGGGGTCTTCTGCTGTTGTAGCCCATCCGCCTCAAGGTTGTGCGTGTTGTGGCTTCACAAATGCTTTGCTGCATACCTCGGTTGTAACAAGTGGTTATTTCAGTCAAAGTTGCTCTTCTATCAGCTTGAATCAGTCGGCCCATTCTCCTCTGACCTCTAGCATCAACAAGGCATTTTCGCCCACAGGACTGCCGCATACTGGATGTTTTTCCCTTTTCACACCATTCTTTGTAAACTCTAGAAATGGTTGTGCGTGAAAATCCCAGTAACTGAGCAGATTGTGAAATACTCAGACCGGCCCGTCTGGCACCAACAACCATGCCACGCTCAAAATTGCTTAAATCACCTTTCTTTCCCATTCTGACATTCAGTTTGGAGTTCAGGAGATTGTCTTGACCAGGACCACACCCCTAAATGCATTGAAGCAACTGCCATGTGATTGGTTGATTAGATAATTGCATTAATGAGAAATTGAACAGGTGTTCCTAATAATCCTTTAGGTGAGTGTATATCATCCATTGAATAAAACTATTGCTTTTTATGATGCTAAGAGGACAGATTGCAATTGCACGCTGCAAGGTTTCAGAAGTGATATCTACTGTATTCACTCTGCACAGGACAGAAATATGACGGTAAAATAGTAACACGTTACAGAAATGTAAAGGCAGACTAATAGATTAATACAAAAATATTTGTAGCAATATAATTTGGAAATTCTATTCCAATTATTGGTAAAAGTGATGACTTAATGAAATGTCTCACTGTACACTGCTATGGTGTATCTGTTGCTTAGCCTACATCTGCTCTTTACTAGAGCACCTGCAGTAATTTCAGAAGCACCCTCAGTGATTTGATTCTGGAACCGGGCCTGTTTAAGAATATGCGGCCCCTTTAAGAAAAATGCTCCGCGCGCGCTGAGCATGCGCAGAAGAGAGAAGACACGATTGCTGAGACCAGTTGAAACTGAAAGCGACGCTGTTAACATTCGTGACAGATGTGGAATATTTTCTCCGGATGCCTTATATTTCCAGTCTGCAGGTGAGAGATGTTTCTCAGATTACAGAGTTTAACATTAATCAGCTCCAGAGTTCACGTGTTTAAGGACCAATGTAATGAAATGTGTTGTGTGTCCTGGTTTATTATTAGAGTGTTATAATATCATCATGGGATCCAGGAATAGACTTTTGTCCTCTGTAGTGGACATTGTATTTTAGTGAATTTCTCTGACATCGTACACAGTTACAGAGATACCAAATGTTTGAAAGTTTCACAATGACAACTGCCTCTCCTTTGGACTTTAAAAATGAATTAATTTGTTGATCAAATTTAGCACTAAATATTTTGGAGTTATCATTTAAATCTGACTTTTGAATTGTTTGTCATAAATCAACATCAAAATCAATCAAAATCAAAATATGACTTTATGTTATTAAACAGGACATGGATTTCATATGTGTCCACTGTAGAGGACACCAGGACTTTAATCAGGCATTTTGGGAGGCACAATAAGTGAATAGAGGAATAAATTATATTGCAATATTCCTATGAAATATTAGTTATTATTATGAAAGTCTTGCCAATTACTATTCTCATCATTACACTTATTTTTTCATTACATGTTGTACCAAGAACACATTAATATGCCAATTAGTTTCATTGTATATAATAAGCAAACCCGCTTATGGCCATTTTACACACATATTGCATAAAGCAAAATTATATATCAAATCATTCTGTTATATCTTGCATAACATAGTTGAGAATCATCTTTGTAAAAATTTTGCAACCTACAAATTGATTGGTCATTTTTTAAATCCCATTGTTTTTGCTTATTCATATCTTTTTACTTAAAAAAAAAAAGAGTCATGGTGTCCTCTACAGAGGACATAGCACATCATATAAATAAAATATCATTATCATGTTATTATTCCATTTTTATCTTATGCTAAGTACAATGTAGACACAAAAAGTACTAAATTCACAAAAGTTTTTTTTCCTGGTTCTCAGGAGGATATGTTGCCTTTCACAGGCTCTGTCTCAGCCTGTTTACACCAATAAAATGTGCTTTATGTGCCGCTTTACACAAGATTTACCCTATGTTTCTGTCTCAGCTCAAAAAACCACAACCGCTCACGTCGCCATCTTGAGCAAGAATAATTTCCCCGGATGCCTTATATTTCCAGTCTGCAGGTGAGAGATGTTTACAGATTACAGAGTTTAACATTAATCAGCTCCAGAGTTCACGTGTTTAAGGACCAATGTAATGAAATGTGTTGTGTGTCCTGGTTTATTATTAGAGTGTAATAATATGTTGGCAGAGAGTTTTTCACAGACTCTGACTCTATTACACCAATAAAATGTGCTTAATGTGCCACTTTACAGAAGATCCCAGACATCACCATAATGAATGAGGGGAAAACAGGGAACTTTTGGAGACAAAGAGGCTTTTCAGCAGCTCAGATAAACATGATGGTCCTGATTCTCTCAGACTTTAGACAAGAATTAATCAAACCTTGTTTTACATGCAATTAACACCTAACTCGTATCAAAATACTCCACATTCCTCACAGAAAACATGTATTCAGTTCATTGAAATGTAATTAAAGTAATCCAGTGTAAATTCAGTAATTTGTTTTTGATTTTTCCAGGTCTGGTCCTGTGGGCGTCAGTATCTCACAGTGATCACAGTTCACACCTGCAGTGAAGCCCCTCCCACAACAATTCACCAATAAATACTGGGAATATTCCCATCATCCTACAAGAGAAGGACAAACTCCAGGTGTAGCAGCTGAAATCTGTGTGACTGTTAAAGATGGAGTTTATTAAAGAGGAGATTGAAGACCTGAGTTATCCAGAACCATCCAGAATAAAACATGAAGATACTGAGGAACAAATAGGTTGGTGTCCATTCTTGATTCTTCATTATTGACTGATTTAGTAGCTTTGAAATAATAATCAGTGAATGATAGAGAAATGCATCTAAATGATCATAACCAGCATTGGACAAAGTACACAAATCATATGATATTCTATTAATATATTACTCTAGTAAAAGTATTAAAGGGATAGTTCAAGCAAAACTTCTGTCATTAATTCCTCACCCTCATTTCCTTCCAAACCCGTAAGACCTTCGTTCATTTTCGGAACACAAATGAAGATATTTTAATGAAATCTGAGAGCTTTCTGTCCCTTCATTGAGGGTTGTTTTTTAACTAAACCCGACCCCGTTCAGACAGTGGTGTGGACATTACTGCATTTAAGCATTACAGTGGTCTTCCTTAAACGGCTCGCCCTTTACAGCAGATTTTGTTGACAAACAACTGACAGTCGTGACCTAAATATGATTTTCATTTATAATTATCAATCCTAAAATTTGGCATTTGTAACTTACTTTTTGCGCCATAGGTCGTGTTTGCACGGATCTTCCAAGGATCTCCCGTAATTTTCCATCAGACTTGTGAATTCAGGGTTAGTTCACCCAAAAATGAAAATTAGCCCTAGGTGTGTATGACATTCTTCTTTCAGACGAATAAAATCTGAGTTATATTAAAAATGTCCTGGCTCTTCAAAGCTTTATAATGGCAGTGACTTGTTGGGTAATTTTTGAAGTCCATAAAAGTGCATCTATCCATCATATAACTGCTCCACACGACTCCGGGGGGTTAATAAAGTCCTTCTGAAGTGGTGCGTTTGTGTAAGAAAAATATCAATATTTAAAACTTTATAGACTAAAATAACTAACTTCCGGCGGTCAGCGGTACGCGAGTCGACTTGTCCTAAAAGAGTAACCCCTGACGCTACGTTTTGTTTTGCTCTATCCTCTGCGCTTCTGCGTTCGTCAAAACGCATGTGTCAAGGGTTCAAGGGTTACTCTTTCGCTGTAAGTCGAGCTGCGTACCGCTGACCGCCGGAAGTTAGTTATTTTAGTCAGAGAACTGACCTTTGCACATCAAAGATACTTGATACTCACACAGACAGATACCTGATGTCTTGTTTCCTGCTAAGTGTTTTTAATTTTCACATTTAACCACATTGAACTGATTCTGACTACTTTATTTGTTTATTTTAGACCAGATGGAAGTGAAGGAGCAAAGACACAAACTAAATGATGTAAAGAAACTCTGTGACTTCAAAACTCAAGGAACAAAAGCCAAAAATCTGCACACCTGCTCTCAGTGTGGAAAGAGTTTCAGACAAAAAGGAGACCTTGACAAACACATAAGAGTTCATACTGGAGAGAAACCGTATACATGCACTCAGTGTGGAAAGAGTTTTTCTCAAACATCAGGTCTCAGTGTTCATCTGCTCCGACACACTGGAGAAAAGCCATTTAACTGTGATCAGTGTGGCAAAGATTTTAATTCGTCATCAAATCTAAAAAAACACCTGATAGTTCATTCAGATGAGAAGCCTCATGTGTGTTATCTCTGTGGAAAGAGTTTCTCACGGCTGAAGAGTTGTAAACAGCATCAGAAAACGCATGATAAAGTGAGAGAGCATGTGTGTTGTGACTGTGGGAAGAGCTTTATTACAACTGGTGAACTGAAACGGCACCAGAGAATTCATACTGGAGAAAGACCTTACAAGTGCTCATATTGTGACAAGAGTTTCACTCGGTCTGGAGCCCTGAAATCACATGAGCGAGTTCATACTAGAGAGAAGCCGTACCACTGTACTCAGTGTGAGAAGAGTTTCAGAGATGCAACAGGTTTCAGAAATCATCTGATCTGTCACTCTGGAGAAAAGCCATTCAACTGTGATCAGTGTGGTAAAGATTTTATTTCATCATCAAATCTAAAAGAACACCTGCAGGTTCATTCAGATGCATTCAGTTGAGCGTGGAATGTTTAGTAGTGAGGAAATTTCACAAATTGCACAGGTGGCCACCTATCACGGTACCACGCTTGAATTCACTGAGCTCCTGAGAGCGACCCATTCTTTCACAAATGGTTGTAGAAGCGTCTGCATTAGTGATGTTCGGTTCTTGAACAAATGAATCGAACTGAATCGAAAGTTAGTTCTGGGTTGATGACACAAGACGCAAAAGTCGAAGTAGCACGTCCAACTCAAAAAGAACCGAAGTAGCCGGTTTAACCAGCTGTCGAAGTTTGCCGAGGATTACCGAGGATTCTGATGAGAGTGAGTTGGCGATGCAAGCCTGAGGCACGTACTGGAAATATGCTTATTATGACTACTGTTATTAAATTACATTTTATTAAAACCTGCAAAAACCTTTCTGTCGAGAGATGTAAATACATTTTACTGTAGTTTATTGTGCATGCAGATTATATTTTAAATTAAGTGAAATTTAGGCAATAATCAGCAAAATGCACTCATGCAAATAACTTTTATTCAATTGTTTCAATATGCATTAACACATATTACTTTATTTGAATGTTTCTTTGATATAACATGACACTGAGTTGTTTGAAACCGGTTCATTGAGCCGAACTGTCAGAAAAGAACCAGTGCCCGGAAATGATTTGGACTTTGCATCACTAGTCTTCATGCCTAGGTGCTTGCTTTTATACACCTGTGGCCATGGAAGTGATTGGAACACCTGAATTCAATGATTTGGAGGGGCGTCCCAATACTTTTGGCAATGTAGTGTAAGAATAAACGGCCGGTGCATGGATCAGGCCGGTTGGATAGATTATCATATGAATGATCAATAATGAATTGGCATTCTTACCTAAATTCGAGGTTGTGAAGTTTAATTGGAATTGCTTTGCCACGCTGAAAAGACTGAACATGCAGAAACCTTCATCCGCCTATTGGAAACCGTCATTGGGCCGATTGGGCAATGCGAAAAGCTTGGAAAACTAGAAATACCTAAAGAGTTGAATCTTCACCAGTCAACAACTCTTACAGTGCAAATAAAATCATTGTAGTTTATTTCTGTCAGGATAGATTGTGTGCTAAATATCTTTATTGAATTAGATGTATTCATGTCATTTACTTATTTACAAAGTGCACTAGATTGTGTTCTGATTGTACATGCAATTATGAGAAATAAAACAGAAACAACATTTTGTCTTGATCAATCTATTTAATGACAGATAATGAGTTGTATACTTTAGTTTTAATCACATTAATGAGTTTAATCATTCTATCTTAATACTGTGATAAATATGTTTGGGATGTGCATGTATTATGATAAAATCAGCCCAAATGATCAGGTCTTGTATCATACAAAGAGGTTAAAGTTACCAAAGCTTCAGTTCACCAGATTTGGTGGATGTAGTAATTAAATAATAGAAGTTGTAAAATATCAACCAATAAACAAACTGTTGATCATTTATATTATTTGCAAATGGTGTTACATATCCCAGTACTGCAGTAAGTTGTAAATATAAATTACAGACAATCATCAGGACTTCAAAACTGACTTTCTAGACTATTTTAAGTCATAAAGTGAGCAGGATCTATTAAAATTTAGCGCATGACTTAGGCAGGAATGCATTATACTTACGTTCCAAATCCGATTATTTGTGCATCCGATTGGAATCTGATCTAAAATTACTGTTCAGATCTGATTCGTGTGCATGCCGCTCTTTAGTTTTTTCAGGGATATCTGCATTGGTTTCTATGGCAATGACATTGAGTTGGCAGGCATACACCAAAAACAACAACAACAACCGCGACATAGAGAGGTTTGCAATACAGATGTTGTCTTATTTACAACATGACGTTGTGTAGCCACCACCAGTTATGATGATGCAATGGCAGAAATGTAGAAGGCTAGTATGAGGTACTTGTACTGGCTTTACTGTACTTTACTGGCTATAGACTATAGTTATTCTCTCCTGGCACTTTGCAACAACACAACCTTGTTTCTGCAGCGACTTTCAGCATGTTTCCTATAACACAATACAATGTTATACAATGTTTCACAATACATTTACGTGGCATGAGAGAGTCACATCAACCACGCAAAACCCGATCAGAGCGGTCAGACTGAAACGGATGTCCAGAAATGTGATTTGAATAGGATTTCAAACCACATATGAGTGTTGCTCGAAAAAAAATCGTATTTCATGTGATCTTTGGCTGTTCAGACTTGCTAAACCTGATCAGATTTCAATCGGATATGCACAAAAAATTTGATTTGGACTGACAGTCTGAACGTAGCCTAAAGCCAAAGTATACTTTCAGTTTTTTTTGCATACGCGAGCGTATACTTCTTTTGACTCGTACGCGTACACTGCCATTCGGTTTCGAGCAATCTCTCGCCACGAGTTACAACCCACATAAATACTGCAAAACAAATTAAATGCGCATATGCAACCTGCGTGTAAAAAGTACGTATGGTTACAAAAATCTGGCGGTGCACATTCAGTACGCGCTTACTCTTCTGATGACGAAATTCGCATCACGCGCACTGTACACTGACCCTCGCATACGTGTAAAAAGTGAAGTATACTTTGGCCTTAAGTGTGGCAGCGGGTGCCTGAGTCCTCCCCAGCTCTACAGCTCCCCCAGAGTTTTCCAATGTAAATCTGTGGTGATTAATGAAACTGCAGTGTGCTGTAATTGAGTCATTGGGGCAGATATCAAAGTGCTCCGCTTATTTTCATGTTTCCTTAAGTAAACCTTGCTCCAGACCAAGACGATTTCAAACCGCTTCAGCTATGTGTTCCTCAGGTCAGTAACTAGTTGAAATGTATGTTTTTCGTATTAACTTAATGAAAGTTTAAACATGCTAATGTGAATAGCCTTTATATAGTTCTGTTGTGTTTGTTGCTATGTTTGTTCTGAGAATAGAAATGACTTTCTTTTCTTCAATGGAATTCCTCCACAACTTGTAACATTCAAAAACAACAAATAACGCAAGGAGGTTAGACCTCTGCCAAAAGTGTGTCGGCATGTGTTCAGCGATTGGAATATAAAGCTTACAAAATGTCTATCATAAACTAGCGCTAAGACCCAGAATGCGCCCTACCTATATGTAATTTACTTTATTATTTTTAATATGCGGCCCCTTTAAGAAGAATGACCGCGCGTACTGAGCATGCGCAGAAGAAAGTAGGGCTAGTGGCTGAGAGGAACAGCGCATTCAGTCGAGTCTGTCAGAAGAAGAAAGAAAAAAAGGTATTCTGTTGCTACTTACCTGAGCGATCATTTTATGTGTAAATATAGCCGAAGTTAAAGCAACTGCCTTTATCTTATGTGTGTGGTGATTTTGTCAGACGACGTCTCGATTATAAATCAGGATTTTGGTGAAGAGCAGCTGCTTGGAAGTGACGGCTGGTTAACGTGTGGGACTATTACATATTCGTCCCGTTGTCTGACAACAGAAACAGAAAGATAAAGAGATGAAAACAAGTTTATTTTGTAGGGCTGACAGTCGGCGGAATGCAAAAGCGACGTAATGGCGTCATTGATAAGCCAATTAACGCACGTGACTGAAGGATAAATGTGGAATATTCCCCCCGGATGCCTTATATTTCCAGTCTGCAGGTGAGAGATGTTTCTCAGATTACAGAGTTTAACATTAATCAATTTACGTGTTTAAGGAACAAAAAAAAATGAAATGTGTTGTGTGTCCTTGTTTATTATTAGAGTGTAGTATGTTGACAGAGTTTTTCACAGACTTCAGCCTCTTGAAGCCAATAAAATATGCTTAAAGGGATAGTTCACCCAAAAATTAGCCTATGATTTACTCCCCCCCCCCCCCCCAAGTCATCCTAGGTGTATATGACATTCTTCTTTCAGACGAGTACAATCAGAGTTATATTAAAAAAATATCCTGGCTAATCCACACTTTATAATGGCAGTGAATGGGAGCCCAAAAAAGTGCATCCATCCATTATAAACATACTCCAGAAGGCTCCGGGGGAGGGTTATTAAAGGCCTTTTGAAGTGATGCGTTAAACTTTATAAAGTAAAATACCTAGCTTGTGCCAGACCGCCTTCCGTATTCAATTTACGGAAAAACGTAATTGATGCGACGTATGACGTAGCGCAAGTGTTTTGAACTGTAAGAGGCGTTACACTTTCTTCGTAAGTTGAATTTCTTCGGTCTGGCGGAAGCTAGATATTGATTCGTATGAAATCGTGGGAATTGTAGATGTTGTATTCGTCTGAAAGAAGAATGTCATATAGGATGGCTTGAGGGTGAGTAAATCATGGGGTAATTTTCATTTTTGGGTGAACTAACCCTTTAACGTGCCACAGAAGATCTCAGACATCACCATAATGAATGAGGTGAAAACAGACAAAGCTTGATGGTTCTGTTATTTCTGTCAGACGTTGGACAGCAATTTAACAACTTTACTTTAAAAATGCAGTTGATATCTATAACTGTATCCAGATACTCTATATTTCCAACAGAAAACATTTGTTTACTTAATTTAAATATAAGTAGTATTTCATTATACATTTACTAACTTCTTTTTTACTTTGGCAGATCTCATCATCCTACAAGAGAAGGACAAACTCCAGGTGTAGCAGCTGAAATCTGTGTGACTGTTAAAGATGGAGTTTATTAAAGAGGAGATTGAAGACATGAGTGATCCAGAACCATCCAGAATAAAACATGAAGATACTGAGCAACAAATAGGTTGGTGTCCATTAGGGCTGGTCCGAATACCATTTTTTGAGCTTCGAGGCTTCGGTAGTAATCAACACCGAATATTCGAAGCTTCGGAGGGAGGGGGCTGAACATATACTTCTCTCTAATAAAGGCATGAATCTCAAGAAGTGGCGCGCCTCACGCGTGCAGGGCTTATATGCTTCGACATGCACGGACAATGCACTAGTGATACAAACACACAGGTCTGTTATGTCCCAGTAACAAGCTCCTATATTTCGCAGTAGATTCATTTAGATTGATAATAGTCTTGCTGTGATAGTCGGTGTTACCGGTGTTCAGGCATAACATCGGTTACATCACTTGCCCACCGCGGCACCGCCTCCACCGTCGTTTTGATATTTTATTAGTAAAAATCATTTAGTTCAGTTAGAGAACAGATTAACTACAATTCAAAACTGAACGTGCAGCGTGAGCCGAATGAGAGTCAGATTTCATTTATCAGAGTGAGGAGCTGAATGACAAGATGATCGCGGAAGATTTGGATTCGAAGCGAAATGTAAAAGCACCTATTTAAGGGAGTTTGTCATTGTACTGTTTTGTTGTTGTGTTTCTCATTAAGAATAATAGGCTACTAAACCCACCATTCAAGCAACCCGCACCCAAATTGGTAATTCTACCAATAATTCTGATACCAAAACTAAAATGCGCACGGCCACACTGTCATTCATTCACGGCCGCACAGTGCACAAGTACTGTAATGTGACGGTGAGGAAATGTTTTCTCACCGTCACATCCCTAACGGTTAAAAAGGCTAATACATTTTGATTCTATTTTCCACAATGTCAAACCAACGCAGCTTAACCCAAAATGCAAGCTCAGGCATAAGCTCATGCAGTTCTTCACTCTAGACAGAGACTCAGTTGCAGGGAACACTTAGGCTAAGAAGAAGCAAATATATTTATTAAGTATAACGAGTTTGGGTTCCTCAGCTGTCCATCCTGTTAAAAACGGCTAAGATAGAAGATAAATAGTATTGTATTTCGCCAGATTTTATAGTGTAAACATATTCAAGCGCGAATGAGAACCGTTTCGAGGGGGATGCCAGATGTGAAACAAACAAAAAAAACGAATATTCGAATCCCAAAATTGAAAATCGAATACCAACCCACTGAACGAATATTCGAATGTTCTAGTCCAGCCCTAGTGTCCATTCTTGATTCTTTAATAAGTCTGCAAATTAATAAGCAGTATATGGATGATAAATGATGGAGAAATGCATCTAAATAATTATAACAGTGGTGGATGAAGTACACAAATCAAGTACTTGAGTAAAAGTACAGATACTCTATTAAAATATTACTCCAGTAAAAGTATTAAAGGATACTAACGTTCATCCAAAAATGAAAATTCTGTCATTAATTCCTCACCCTCATGTCGTTCCAAACCTTTGGTTCCTTTCGTTCATCTTCGACACACAAAGGTATTTTAATGAAATCTGAGAGATTTCTGTCCTTCCTTTGGCAGCTATGCAACTGACATGTTGATGCTTCAAAAAGTTCTTAAAGAGATCGTAAAACTAATCCATTTGAATTAAGCGATTTAGCCCAAATTTTCTGAAGAGACATATGATGACCTTTATATGATGAACAGATTGAA
Source organism: Rhinogobio ventralis (assembly GCA_039654625.1). Taxonomy (NCBI): domain Eukaryota; kingdom Metazoa; phylum Chordata; class Actinopteri; order Cypriniformes; family Gobionidae; genus Rhinogobio; species Rhinogobio ventralis. Next base: position 33,848,445 of record CM077199.1, read on the forward strand.
TTTAGGCTTTTCTGCTTTAAAGCATTACAGTGGTCTGCCTTAAACAGCTCACCCTTTTATAGCAGTTGTGGACTAAATATGATTTCCATTTATAATAATCAATCCTAAAATTTGTCTTATTTTACTGGAGACTCACTCTAAACGGATAATTTGGTGAGTTGTTGACTCGAGAACAGCTGCAGTTGGATCAGTGTAATTCGCGAATGAATTGTTCGGTGCGATTTGCAAACCGATTTAACTGGCTCATTTAAAAAAAAAAAAGAATCGGCTTGTTCCGCTGTCTCACCTTAGAGCATGTGACGATTTCCTCAATTCAAAATGAGGAGAGAGATGTTTTTTAGGAATTGTACATATACAATATTTTGCTTTAGAGCAGGGGTTCTCAGGTGGTTTGGCCATGGGACCCACATTTTCCCATGGTCATTAAGTCGCGACCCACTTTTTTAGAAATTATATATATATATACTACGATCAGGCATAACATATTGTGTTGGTCCCGCTTTTGCTGCCAAAACAGCCCTGACCCATTGAGGCATGGTCTCCACTAGACCCCTGAAGGTGTGCTGTGGTATCTGGTACCAAGATGTTAGCAGCAGATCCTTTAAGTCCTGTTATTTGCAGGGTCAATTCAAAAAATTAAAAAGAGTAGAGTAGTTTGCATTACTGTCGGTAGCTGAACATCTCAGAAAACAGCCTTGTATCTTTCGCTGTGAAAACACTGACGCACCTTGTGATCTCCATGGCGATCGCCCTCGACACCTTGAGTGGGGCTGCAAATCCGCCGGTCAGTGTGGTTTGGCCTATTATCTTTTACATGCAGACGGAGGTGACTGGAGCCTCTCACTGTGGTGATTTCACTGTGTCATCGGAAAGTCAAAATGCCGCCACACCTCCGATTTGAATGAGTCAACGTAAACTACGCGCTTGCCGTCGCCATGCTTCTGTTTGACGGCATGTGCACACGGATGCGCTCGCGCCTAACTTCCATATGAATGAACTGAAAACATTTGTTTATTTCACTCTTCACGCCAGTGTGCACGCAGTCCGTACTTGCTCGTTGCTATCGTGCCTGTAAAGTGAGGTCACGGTATATGGTTTCAGTGTCCCTGCTGTTTAAAACGTGTATCACGATTTGTTTAACATCTGAACCGACTTAAATCATCACACATTTGTATCGATTTTCAACCAACTCCGACTGAATAGTTACATCCCTAGTTCTGTCCAATATTTACCCAGCACTGGGTTGCCAAATAACCTAGAAATGGTTGTTTGTAACCCAGCATTTTGTAGAGTGTAGGTTTATTTAACGTAGTAAGAAATACTACAGAAATGGATTGATCAAACTGTGTAGTCTTCACTGTATGAATTAAATATAAATTGATTAATATTAAAGATACAAAAGTGATTCAGTCAAAAGCAGTGAGTGATTTTTTTTTTTATTATTATTAACATGAAACAAACGTCAACCGTTTATGAGGCTGCTGTCCCTTTAAGAATGAATGCACAGATCTAATATACTGTTACACATCCGATTTTCTCCTATGTTTCCCATAGGACATGTGTTTACATGAATACACCACACAATGTGCATTTTGACATAATTGTGTGTGTATTTGACCATGTAAGCTCTCTTAAACTGATGAAATGAAAGAGAACTGAATTCGGGATGGCATGCGTCTGTGCTCGCGCTTCGGCTGTGTGTCCGTCAGCGCCAGCACTGCACCGAGTTATTTTTCACCACTCTAACGTGTCAATAACTTTTAGTAGTACAGCGAAGTTAAAGAAGTGTAACACTTGTGAATCGATGCGAATTGGTAGAAGATTGAATCGTAATTCACATTTCCCCCCACCCCATTACTCACGCAGACAGGTCTCTTTTTCTGCTAAGTGTTTTTAATCATTAAACTGACTCTAACTGCTTGATATGTTTATTTTAGACCAGATGGAAGTGAAGGAGCAACGATACAAATTAAATGACGTAAAGAAACTCTGTGACTTCAAAACTCAAGAAACAAAAGCCAAAGAGCTGCACACCTGCTCTCAGTGTGGAAAGAGTTTCAGACAAAAACGAAACCTTGACATACACATGAGAATTCACACTGGAGAGAAACCGTATACATGCACTCAGTGTGGAAAGAGTTTTTCTCAAGCATCAAGTCTCAGAAATCATCTGATCTGTCACTCTGGAGAAAAGCCATTTAACTGTGATCAGTGTGGTAAAGATTTTAATTCGTCATCAAATCTAAAACAACACCTGAAAGTTCATTCAGATGAGAGGCCTTATGTGTGTTTTCTCTGTGGAAAGAGTTTTTCATGGCTGAACAGATTTAAACAGCACCAGAAAACACATGATGAAGTGAGAGATCATGTGTGTTGTGACTGTGGGAAGAGCTTTACTACATCTGGCAATCTTAAACAGCACCAAAGAACTCATACTGGAGAAAGACCTTACAAGTGCTCATATTGTGACAAGAGTTTCACTCAGATAGGACACCTGAAAAAGCATGAGCGAGTTCATACTGAAGAGAAGCCGTACCATTGTACTCAGTGTGAAAAGAGTTTTAAACATTTATCAAGCCTTCAAATGCATATGAAGAAATATTGCAAGTGAGCAACATTTGTTTTCATGTTAAATACCTGTGAGATAAAAATATGGAGTTTTTCCTAAAAGTTAATCTTGTTTAATTTGGTGAAAAGCCTGGAAAACTTTTAAAGAGTTGAAGCTTTACCAGTCAACAACTCTTACAGAGTAAATCAAATCATTGTAGTTTATTTCTGTCAGGATGGATTGTGTGCTAAATGTCTTTATTGAATTAGATATATTCATGTCATTTACTTATTTACTAAGTGCACTAGATTGTGTTCTGATTTTTTAAAATAAAACAGAAACAGCATTTTGTCTTGATTGATCTATTTAATGAACACAGAAAATTATTTATATATTTTTAAGAGTTTAATCATTCTATCTTAATACTGTGATAAATATGTTTGGGATGTGCATGTATTATGATAAAATCAACCCATGTGATCAGGACTTGTATCATAGAGAGAGGTTGGGGAATATTTTTATCTTTCATTATTGACTGCTGACGAACAATAAAGTACCAAAGCTTCAGTTCAACAGATTTGGTGGATGTAGTTAGAAAATAGAAGCTGTAAAAGCATTAAAAAATAAACAAACTCTTGATTTGCATAATTTATAGATGGTTTTAAATATCCCTGTATACTGAATTAAGTTGAGCATGTACAAATATAATAACGGAGTCCTAATGGAGACCCGATTTCGAGGAGAACCTGATTCGTCACTGGCATTCATAAATCCTCATGCCCTGTCCTCATGGGATGGTAAAGTGTCCATCATATGCACACTTTAGAACCTCACCAGTAGATCATCCGGGTTTTGCCTACTCTTTTATGAGTACTGTAAATTCGGACATATTTCTTTTGTCACATACTGTTTTTCGCCTACTATATAGTAGAGAAGTAAGCGATTTCGGGTGCAGCCTATGCGAGTTACTTAAAAATACGCGGCCCCTTTAAGAATGACAACGCGCGTACTGAGCATGCGCAGAAGAGAGTGGGGCGAGTGGCTGAGAGGAACAGCGCATTCAGTCGAGTCTGTCAGAAGAAAGACAATCGATTTTTCGGTTGTTTCTTACATGAGCGATCTTTTTATGTGTAAATATAGCCGAAGTTAAAGCAATTGTCTTTATCTTATGTGTGTGGTGATTTTGTGAGACGACGTCTCGATTATAAATCAGGATTTTGGTGAAGAGCAGCTGCTTGGAAGTGACGGCTGGTTAACGTGTGGGACTATTACATATTCGTCCCGTTGTCTGACAACAGAAACAGAAAGATTAAAAAACAAACAAAAAAAAGTTTATTTTGAAGGGCTGACAGTCGGCAGAACGCAAAAGCGACGTAATGGCGTCATTGATATGCTAATTAGCGATCGCCTGCAGGTGAGAGTGAGTTTAACATTAACCAGCTCTGTGGTTTACGTGTTTAAATAGCCTACTTATATAATGAAATGTGTTGTGTGTCCTGGTTTATTATTAGAGTGTAATAATATGTTGGCAGAGAGTTTTTCACAGACTCTGACTCTATTACACCAATAAAATGTGCTTAATGTGCCACTTTACAGAAGATCCCAGACATCACCATAATGAATGAGGGGAAAACAGGGAACTTTTGGAGACAAAGAGGCTTTTCAGCAGCTCAGATAAACATGATGGCTCGGTTATTTCTCTCAGACTTTGGACAGCAATTAAACAAAACCTTTTTGATATATAACTGTATCCAAATACTCCCTATTTCCAACATAAATTACATGTTCACTTAATTTAAATATAATTAGTATTTCAGGATAAATTCAGTAACTTTTTCAATTTGGCAGATCTGAAGCCCCTCCCACAACAATTCACTAATAAACACTGGGAATATTCCCATCATCCTACAAGAGAAGGACAAACTCCAGGTGTAGCAGCTGAAATCTGTGTGACTGTTAAAGATGGAGTTTATTAAAGAGGAGATTGAAGACATGAGTGATCCAGAACCATCCAGAATAAAACATGAAGATGCTGAGCAACAAACAGGTTGGTGTCCACTGTCCAGCGATTCTTCTGAGAAACATTAAAACTTAAGTTTAACATATTTAAGATACAGAAGTGCATCTGAATGATTAAGATCTTGTATAGCTGTTGTCCTTCACATTTTGATTGTATTAATACAATAACGACAGGACTAACCTTTGCCACATTGAAAATTTGACACTTTATACAGTTAACTGATCTCTGTTTCTTTCCGCTATTAAATCATGTTCACTTGAACTGATCTTAACAACATACTTTTTTTTTCTTTTTTTTTTTTAGAATTGATGGAAGTGAAGCAAGAACATAAACTGGATAAAGTTAAGGAGGAACACTGTGACTTCAAAACTCAAAGAGAAAAAGCCAAAACACTGTACACCTGCTCTCAGTGTGGAAAGAGTTTCACACAAAAACGAAACCTTAACAAACACATGAGAGTTCACACTGGAGAGAAACCGTACACGTGCACTCAGTGTGGGAAGATTTTTTCTCAAAAATCAAGTCTCAGTAATCATCTACGCATTCACTCTGGAGAAAAGTCATTTAACTGTGATCAGTGTTGTAAAAAGTTTAATTCATCTTCAACTCTAAATAAACACCGGAAAGTTCATTCAGGTGAGAAGCCTCACTCGTGTTCCCTCTGTGGAAAGAGTTTTTCACGGCTGGATCATTTTAAAGAGCACCAGAAAACACATGATGAAGTGAAAGATCATGTGTGCTGTGAATGTGGGAAAACTTTTACTACATCTAGCAATCTGAAACTGCACCAAAGAATTCATACTGGAAAAAGACCTTACAAGTGCTCATATTGTGACAAGAGTTTCACTCAGTCTGGACACCTGAAAGTGCATGAGCGAGTTCATACTGGAGAAAAACCGTACCACTGCACTCAGTGTGGAGAGAGTTTCAGAGATGCAGGACGTCTCAGTAATCATACTCACATTCACTCTGGAGAAAAGCCATTCAACTGTGATCAATGTGGGAAAGATTTTCATTCATCATCATATCTCAAAAGACACCTGAAAGTTCATTCAGATGAGAAGCCTTATGTGTGTTCTCTCTGTGGAAAGAGTTTTTCAAGGCCGGAAAGTTGTAAACGCCACCATAAAACACATGATGGAGTGAGAGATCATTTGTGTTGTGACTGTGGGAAGAGCTTTACTACATCTGGTGAACTGAAACGACACCAGAGAATTCACACTGGAGAAAGACCTCACAAGTGCTCATATTGTGACAAAAGTTTCACTCAGTCTGGAGCCCTGAAATTACACGAACGAGTTCATACTGGAGAGAAGCCGTACTACTGTACTCAGTGTGAAGAGAGTTTTAGATATTTGCCAAACCTTCTGACACATATGAAAAAATGTTGCGAGCAACATGATTCAATGTCAAATACCTCATAAGTAAACTGTGAGATCAAATATGGAGTTTTTTCTAAAAGTTCATCTCGTTTAATTTTGTGAATTTGGAAAAAGCTTGGAAACCTAGAAAGACTTAAGAGCTGAATCTTCACCAGTCAACAACTCGGTGTAAATAAAATCTTTGTAGTTATTTTTTCTGCCATGATGGATTGTGTGCTGAATAGGTCTTGTTTGAAAAATATATATATATTCATGTCATTTACTTGTTTACTAAGTGTACTAGATTTTGTTCCGAGTTTTTTATGATAAATAAAACATAAACAGCATTTTGTCTTGATTGGTCTGTTTAATGAACACTGAGAATTAGTTTTTTTCACTAACATTGAGTTTAAACATTCTATCTTAATACTGTGATAAATACACTCACCTAAAGGATTATTAGGAACACCATACTAATACTGTGTTTGACCCCCTTTCGCCTTCAGAACTGCCTTAATTCTACGTGGCATTGATTCAACAAGGTGCTGAAAGCATTCTTTAGAAATGTTGGCCCACATTGATAGGATAGCATCTTGCAGTTGATGGAGATTTGTGGGATGCACATCCAGGGCACGAAGCTCCCGTTCCACCACATCCCAAAGATGCTCTATTGGGTTGAGATCTGGTGACTGTGGGGGCCATTTTAGTACAGTGAACTCATTGTCATGTTCAAGAAACCAATTTGAAATGATTCGAGCTTTGTGACATGGTGCATTATCCTGCTGGAAGTAGCCATCAGAGGATGGGTACATGGTGGTCATAAAGGGATGGACATGGTCAGAAACAAAGCTCAGGTAGGCCGTGGCATTTAAACGATGCACAGTTGGCACTAAGGGGCCTAAAGTGTGCCAAGAAAACATCCCCCACACCATTACACCACCACCACCAGCCAGTGGTAACAAGGCATGATGGATCCATGTTCTCATTCTGTTTACATTCAGTTTGGAGTTCAGGAGATTGTCTTGACCAGGACCACACCCCTAAATGCATTGAAGCAACTGCCATGTGATTGGTTGATTAGATAATTGCATTAATGAGAAATTGAACAGGTGTTCCTAATAATCCTTTAGGTGAGTGTATGTTTGGGGTGTACAGTATTGTTGTCATCCAAATTATCAGGTCTTGTGTCATACAAAGAGGTTGGAGGGGAGTTTGTTTTTATTCTTTATTACTGACTGCTACTGGTGGATGTAGGGCTTCGCCTTTACACATTTGCATTTGTTTGATTTGTTTATTTATTATATGCCTGTCAAATTATTAGCCGAATTTCCACTGTCAGGCCTGTGCGAGCAAGGACTTTTAACAGATATCAAATGAGGTTTTATTGTTTCACATAAATTTTTTTGTAAAACTTATATTATACTTATTCAATCGCAGGACTACATAAAACACAACTCTCAGGCTTTTAGTTCAAATGAGTGAATGTTTAGAAAAATATTGATATATTTTATGTGTTTGTCACATTTCTTTAGTGAGATCTATTATGTTTCCACTAAAATAGTATAATATACACTATATTGCCAAAAGTTTTGGGACGTCTGCCTTTACATGCACATGAACTTTAGTAACATCCCATTCTTAATCTGTAGGGTTTAGGGGTTGCACAGACTAATCGACTAGTCGACTTGAATGCTCTGCCGTAAAGTTTTAAGCTTGACGTCGACTAGTCGCTGGCCTATAGATGGCGCAACAGGATAAACTCTGTTTCCAACTGGATTCAATCTGGATGCTTAATTTATTGGGAGAATGCACGTTTTTAACAGTTTATTGTACAGGTAAGTAATCACTGTTCTAAACGGTGCTGCATTGTAACGCACACACATAGCTCGCACATCATGCGTGCCGCACACAGACTCATTCAGCAGCGCAGAAATGTATTGTCAACACTGTTCTGTGATTTATCAGTAAAATAGCATAGAAACTTAAAAGTTCTAGCATATATTTCTTAACTAAAACCCACAGATTCACTATTAGTAGAAAGACGCTACCAGGTGGAATTAATTCACACGCAATCGCTCTCTATAATGCATTCATATAAATGTAATCTTTATTGTGCTACTTTATCTGTATCTGATTCAGAACGAGCAGAAATCTGTGAGAAATATAACTGATTAAAAAAAGCGGTTATGTAGGAGCAATAACCTTTTGGGCAGCGCATTAATGACGTAATCAGCGACTAGTCAACGTCGACTTGACTTTCCTCACATAAATGTCGAATTGAAAGTCCTTCAAACCCCTTTAATACAGGGCCGTAACCACCATAGACATTGATGGGGACAAGCCCCCCAATAATTAGAAATGGCCAAATTGTCCCCCTCAGTATTTAAAATTCTTGCACTGATCTGCTGCACTTCATTACGCAGCACTCTGAATGCTAGGATGACAAAAGGTTTAAAAGTTATATTTTCAGTCTGCCCGGCCTCAGTGGTCTAACGGCGCTCATCAATGTAAAAATGATTGAGATGGCCAATCAAATCACAGTAGGCGAGGTTTACGTTCTCTTTTGGCTCGTGCACATTGCGGAGAGACTCTATTCTTTCCGGTGAAATCACAAAACAAAATGCACACAAACATGTCCCTGCTCTTAATATACAATCATTGATGAACATCCTTGATTTTAATGAAGAAAAAAACTACATGAGGGCGGATTAGAACCCGCAACCTTTGACATGGTTTGCAAAAATTCTACCACCAGACCACTAGGGATTTCATAAAGTAATAGCAGATCTATGTATTTATTCAGTAACGTGAAGAATCTCAGGGCTGACAAAATATTTGATGCAAATTAATGCAAATATTATTTGCAAATAGTCCCAAAATGATTATTTCCCAACTAGAATTAGACCTAAATTTTTGTTCACTTTTGTTTCTTTATGCTTTATAAAAATTAAATAAAATTGGTCCCCCCCAATGTTCAAGACATAGTTACGGCCTTGGTTTATTATGGAGTTGGCCCACCCTTTGCAGCTATAACAGCTTCAACTCTTCTGGGAAGGCTTTCCACAAGGTTTAGGAGTGTGTTTATGGGAATTTTTGACCACTCTTCTAGAAGCGCATTTGTGAGGTCAGGCACTGAGAAGGTCTGGCTTGCAGTTTCCGCTCTAATTCATCCCAAAGGTGTTCTATCGGGATGAGGTCAGGACTTTGGGCAGGCCAGTCAAGTTCCTCCACACCAAACTCGCTCATCCATGTCTTTATGGACCTTGCTTTGTGCACTGGTGCGCAGTCATGTTGGAACAGTAAGGAGCCATCCCCAAACTGTTCCCACAAAGTTGGGAGCATGAAATTGTCCAAAATGTCTTGGTATGCTGAAGCATTAAGAGTCCCCCCCCTCCCCCCAATCATTATGCTTATGAGTGCCATACATAGACCACACGCGAATATTGTGAACTGGCATATACACACACATTGAGACAGCCAATACTACAGTGTTTCCTTTACATTCCTTCAAGTGGTGGACCACCACAGTACGGAAATTACCACCACATCACATAGGTAAAATGAGAAATTGAACATTACAAACAAAACACAAATACAAACGAGCAGAATGCCCAGTGCTTAGAAGCAGCCTTTTAATTGACAGAGATGGTGAAAAGATATTACCCTCTGGCCTCTGCCACCACAGCCACAAACCAATTACAAATGAAATATGTAACTATAAACAGCAAAGCAACAGAATTCCCTGCATTCACAGTTCAACTGCAAGCTGGTTTAGCTTTATAAACCAACAGGTAGGCTACAGCATCTGCATCAGTGCAGAACACCCTGTTTTACTGAGGCAAAATCACAACATCATTACTGAGACAACCACTGTGCAATACACTAAACTGCGTATAAACAAAGCCATAATAAGCAGGGATTCCCTCCATTTCTGCTGAGGGCGCAGGCACAGCTGACCCATGAGCAGGTGAACAATAGCCGCTTTTCCACCTTTGGGCCTAACGGTTCTTAGAATGGTAAGGAACAGTTCCAGTTGTGTTTCCACTTGAGCCTGGTACGGCACAGCACGAATACAAACCGTTCTCGGCCCGGAATAGAATTCATGAAGTGATGTCGCCACTCAGGATTTGTCACTTGTCAGTTGCCTGGCTACCAGTTTCTCTGTAGCTGGCTAAGTGCGCTATTTGAGCGACGTAAATACAGATTAATAATAAAATTAAAAGAAATACCTGAATGCCCTCCATAACGCAAAATAACGTGAAAAAATAGAAGCAGCATTAAAAAGCCGATGTTAGCTGGCAGCCGTCCCGCTGTGGAGTGGATCTCGTCTTCGACGGGATGAAGATTCAGCAGCCTTTAAGTATCCAGTCAATTTAGGGATTTTTTTTCTGTATATCTTGGTTACGTTGTTGTTTTTTTACCTTTGTATTTTCCGTTTTTGTGCTCCACTATCATACTTTCTTTCGGACATTTTGCTGCTATGCCGTCTTGCCCGTCTAGCAGTGATTGACATGATTTGACCAGCAGCTGATTGGACAGATCTATCCAATCACCTGCTTATTATGTTTCTTATGGGCCAATGAGGGTCTTTTTTTGTTCGCGCTGAAGTAAATTTAAAATAATAAAAAAAATAGTCTGGGGCCACATGGGGCCCCTAGGCTGCAGCCTACGCAAGCCTGTGCGTTAATCCGCGCCTGGTGCCGACACTTGTGTAGACTAACTTTTGAGGAAATTTGTTTAAAATCGGCTCTTGGGTTTAAACGTGTTGGTCCTTCGCTGTCTATTGAATTGTGATCGAAGCCATTCGCTGTAATTCTGAATAAATACTTCAGTGAGCGACATCTTCTGTTTTGTCATCAGTAATAAATTATTTAAAACAAAACACTGCAAATGACAATGTATACTTTTTCAGTTTATTTCAGTCTATACCACTTCAGATGGAGCTTCTGTGCCACTTCTGCAGTGCAAAGATTATTTTTTTTAAATAAGATATTGTATACGGTAATGTTAACAAGATATTTTACTTATAAATTAGGATGTTTTTATGTCCAAATCTTGATAACATTATAAGTGGTCCTCAGAGGACATAACATTAAAAAAGTGTAAAAACCCCAAGAATGTGCGGCCCCTTTAAGAAGAATGACCGCGCGTACTGAGCATGCGCAGAAGAGAGAGATTAGGCTGAGAGGAGCTGCGCATTCAGTGGAGGCAGTCATAAGAAGAAAGAAAATAGATATTCTGTTGCTTCTTACCCGAGCGATCATTTTGTAGCCAAAATCTAAGCAACTGTCTTTGTCTTGTGGAGATTTTGTCAGACTTTTTAAATCAGGATTTTAGTGAAGAGCAGCTGCTTGGAAGTGACGGCTGGTTAACGTGTGGGACTATTACATATATTTGTCCCGTTGTCTGACAACAGAAACATAAAGATATAGAGGTGAAAACAAGTTTATTTCGAAGGGCTAACAGACGACATAATGCAAATCCGACGTAATGGCGTCATTGATATTGTAATGAGCGCATGACGCTATTCAGCGACATTTTGAACAGGCTTCCATTGTAAATAGTTAACAGTGGCTAAAACTTTCACCAGTTGAAGCTGAAAGTGACACTGTTAACTACCTTGAATGAAGGACAAACGTGGATTATTTTCTCCGGATGCTGTATTTAATTCTGCAGGTTTGAGATGTTTCTCAGGAGTTAAACATAATCATCTCCAGAGTTTAAGTAAAACTTTAATAAGCGTTGTTCGTCCTGGTTTATTATTAGAGTGTAATAATATGTTGGCAGAGAGTTTTTCACAGACTCTGACTCTATTACACCAATAAAATGTGCTTAATGTGCCACTTTACAGAAGATCCCAGACATCACCATAATGAATGAGGGGAAAACAGGGAACTTTTGGAGACAAAGAGGCTATTTATTTAATCAGACTTTGGACAATAATGAAACAAACCTTATTTTAAATTCAGTTCATATATAACTAATAGAAGATATATTCAAATGTGATTTAAAGTAATTCAGTGAAATCAGTATCTTCTCTCTGAATTTGGCAGATCTGGTGTCCCTCCCATAACAATTCACCAATAAATACTGGGAATATTCCCATCATCCTACAAGAGAAGGACAAACTCCAGGTGTAGCAGCTGAAATCTGTGTGACTGTTAAAGATGGAGTTTATTAAAGAGGAGATTGAAGACATGAGTGATCCAGAACCATCCAGAATAAAACATGAAGATACTGAGGAACAAACAGGTTGGTGTCCATTCTTGATTCTTCATTGTTGACTGATTTATGATACAGAAGTGCATCTGAATGATTATGATCTTGTATAGCTGGTGTCATCCACATTTTGATTGTATTAATATGAGAATTATGATACTAGGGCTGCACGATATTGAAGAAAAATGCGATATGTGATACCTTGTTAACTAATGCGATACAATATTGCTTTAAGTGTGTATTATATTTAAAAATGGAAAATTATATAACCATACATGTTTCACATTCTTTATGCGAAAAGAAAGCATCGCTACAACTTTTTAAAGTGAGCAACAGTGTTTTAGCATTACATAAAAAGTAATGTCACAAATCTGACAATGTAATTTTAACATCAATGTCAACAAACTAAAAAATGTAATACCAATACTTAAATACCAATAGCTCTTTGCTCAACTTGGGGATATATAGTTATATATAGTTATATCAACCTAAAACTCAACATCAAGAACATCCAGGTAAACAGAAACTGAAATTAGGGGTAGATCAGTTATTTTTGTTATTTTAATTTATATTTATTAAAAATAGGACCAATAGAATAAAACAAAGATACAAATGAAACAGTGCTTTTTGGCTGCTGTCATTAGACCTAATGCACGGCTCCTGTTGACGCACATTTCCCAATTGTTTACGTTCACATAAGACATAAACGACAGTGTTTACACGAATACACACCAAGACTTGTATTTGTCCGTTCAAGTGCACTAAGCCGCGAAAGAGAACTGAATTTGCGATCTCACGCTGTCCGAGGCAGATTTCTGTGCGCATGCTTCTGGGTGTGTGTCAGACAGCACGAGACCAAAAAAATGTTGGTGGAGTTTATTACAGCTCAGACAACATATACTTACACATGTAACTTCAAAGGGTTTCCTGTAAAATGACACCAAAATTGTGCATTTAGACCACTGTATGTGGGTATGGGAAGCTTTTCAATTTGGGTGGGCCAAATCCAGGTGGAAATGGTCCCAGAGTAATTTAGTGTAAATAAGTTACTTTGTATAAAACAAATGCCAAAGTGATGCATATCTAAAGTAGACATTTACCCAGCTACTCCACAGACAAGTATATCATTGATGATGTCATTCCGGACCCTAATCAGGGTCCTTGGAGTTTAGGAGGTTAATAACTCTTTTTAACATCAAGTCAGTCACACGTAACAGTCTCATGCACAGTCTGTTATCTGCTATATGCGTTGACCTACGCAAGTGTGTTGACGAGGCACAATGAATCGCAGACTCGAGAAGCTGTTTAAAGCCCTGGACACACCAAGCCGACCACTGGCCATCGGGCCATTTTTGAGCGTCGGCCGACTTAGTTTTTCCAGTGTGATCCACACCTCTGGCTCTAGTTGGACGCCGTCTGTTTTTTTGGGGCCGATTCAACATGTACAATCACGTCGGGCCGTCGGTGAGAGAGAGAACTCTGATTGGCTGTTCAGCTTAACGAATGAGTCAGTGCACAAGAAACAGCCAGCAAAGAAGTCAAAAGTTAAAAATGGTTCAGATAGAAGGCTGTTCTCTTTTATGTCATCTTACCTGAGTTGTAGTATTGTAATATTAACATGAGCGGAGTGGAATAAAGAAAGAGATCAGCAGGATTGATAGCGTCGGTTTCTGTTTAGACGAATATATCTGCAGAAAAGACCTTTACACGCAGGTGCAGGACGCGCATGCTAGCTGAAAGTCGCCTGTATTTCTCTCGGTGTGTTCAAGTGCAGCTTTTTCCCCCCGACGTGAGGCGACAGCACAGTCGGCTTTTATCAGCACTAGTTCTATGGCATCGGTTTGGTGTGTCCATACTAGGGGTGTAACGGTACACGTATTCGTACCGAACCGTTTCGGTACAGGACTTCCGCTACGGTGCATGTGTGTACCGAACGGTACGAATGCAATCTTTAACAGTTAACAGTAGGCTTGTTTTACGCACGGAACATACTTCAATCCGAGTTCCCACACGAACATATTAAGTATTGTCAATTTTATCACGAAATTCAAATGATAAATGCTGTTTTGATGCTCTTTTTAATGTGACGTGACTGATTACTGTATAGGCACATCAGTTCAAGCGGCAGCACAGCGCCAGTGAACGCGATCTCTTCCTAGTCAAAGAATAAACATAAATCAACCTCTGAAGGCATGTTGAGGATGCATTACAACTTACTGAAACGTATCATATGTCGTGTAATCGCTCAATCAGTGTTTCAACAGCGGAAAGACATCGATAAAACAGCTTACAATGTCACGTAACATTACATTTACCTCAGAAGTCATTCAGTGTCCACAGCTGTTAGTTCACTAGAGAGATGAACTCTTTCACTAAATATATGGACTATATTAGCATATATATTCATTATTTTCTACTTAACCTGTTAGTGATGTCTTGATTATTTTTAATGCATGTTTAAATGAATCTGTCATTAAAATGACAGCCACTGTGTATAAATGATTATATTTCAATTGGAGTAAAAACATAATTTTATAATTAGATTTATAGGTTAATCCAAAAACTGCCTTGTGTGAAGTTTACAGGTTTGCATACAATGTGTTATTTGAGTGTTGATTATTATATCTAAAAATAAATAGCAACTGAATTTAGGCTAATAGTTTGGGCTCTGTTGCTAACCTTTAATATTATAGTAATGTGCTAAGTAAGGGCGCCCTATATACTTTTAGTTATAATTTAATTAATTTAAGGACAGACACAATTTGTTCAGGAAACCACTGTTTAATAAAAACAGTGAAACAGTTGAAACACTGGCAATTTTATATTTAGTTTTCTCTCCCCTGCTGTACCGAACCCGTACCGAACCGTGACTTCAAAACCGAGGTATGTACCGAACCGTCAGTTTTGTGTACCATTACACCCCTAGTCCCTACCTTTACACTCGCTTTAAAGGGTCATGAAA
Organism: Rhinogobio ventralis; assembly: GCA_039654625.1. NCBI lineage: Eukaryota > Metazoa > Chordata > Actinopteri > Cypriniformes > Gobionidae > Rhinogobio > Rhinogobio ventralis. Next base: position 33,863,555 of record CM077199.1, read on the forward strand.
CCCCCTGTTTCAGCAGCCGGCAGTTCTCACCACAGTTTTGAAAAATGCTATAAAAGTGGGCGTGGTTAAGCTGCGGAGTGGAGGGGGATGAGGGGAGACTGACTGACAACACAGCAACGGCTTCTGATTCAGAGTTTTATTTCACTCTCAGTAAAAGCATCAAAGCTTCCCAAAAAAATTGCACGCTGCAAAATATCATTACATAACACAATATACATATGGTTTTGTAAGCTCACCGTAAATAACACAAAAACATAAAGTACATATCCTGTGCCAGCTATCATTTATTGCACTATAAATGAGCTGAAAACAGCGGTTACACTCACAGTGTGGATGAATCGCGTTTGTTTTGAAGACTCAGGATCTACTGGAGAGAACTTATGCGACGCAGAAACTCTTACAAAGCAAAAACAAACATTTGTTTTTGATCCATTAATGCATCTCTCACTTACTGAATGCAATCTCACTCTTTGAAGCGCCTGTCAATCAACACGTGCTGCTGTGTTAAGCGAGGCATCTTCTCATAGGATAAGGACACACAGACTCATTAATAAATAAGCCTTAAATCTTGTGTGATGTCGATACAAAGATGAGTTTAAACACGGCAGTTGAATATAGCGCAAAAAGGTTTAAAAGTAGCTAGGTTTCTCCTACAATCAAACGAAATGGATGGTAACATTGATTCTATGATGCTCAACACTCGTAAAATTTCAGAAAATTTGGTTTAGGGTTTCATGACCCTTTAATAGAGAGAACAGCTCGCACAACAAACCATCACACAGTGAACAGAGCCCCGTCTCTGCGCTGGCGTGTCACTTTAACTTTTCGCAGCGTTTTGAAGTAGCCTGTTAAATTCATTAAGATATCGCCATATGTACATTTGCAATATTTTGATAATTTTGATATATCGTACAGCCCTAGATATTACAGACATCTCTGCTGCTTTTAAATATAATTCACTGGAATTGATTTTAGCCACATAATATTTTATTTTAGACTGGATGGAAGTGAAGCAAGGACATGAAGTGAATGAAGTTGAGGAACATTGTGACTTCAAAAAACGCAAAAAGCTGCACACCTGCTCTCAGTGTGGAAAGAGTTTTTTACATTCATCAAGTCTCAGTTATCATCTGCGCGTTCACTCTGGAGAAAAGCCATTCAGCTGTGATCAGTGTGGTAACAAGTTTATTTCATCATCACATTTAAAGAAACACCTGATAGTTCATTCAGATGAGAAGCCTCATGTGTGTTCTCTCTGTGGAAAGAGTTTTCCACGGCTGAACAGTTTTAAACAGCACCAGAAAACACACGATGAAGTGAGAGAGCATGTGTGTTCGGAGTGTGGGAAGAGCTTTACAACATATAGTCATCTGAAACAGCACCAAAGAATTCATACTGGAGAAAGACCTTACAAGTGCTCATATTGTGACAAGAGTTTCACTCAGTTGGGACAACTGAAATCACATGAGCGAGTTCATTCTGGAGAGAAGCCGTATCACTGTACTCAGTGTGAGAAGAGTTTCAAACATCCACCAGGTTTGAGAAATCATCTGCGTGTTCACACTGGAGAAAAGCCATTTAACTGTGATCAGTGTGGTAAAGATTTCCATTTGCCATCAAGTCTTCAAAAACATCTAAAAATTCATACAAATGAGAGACCTCATGTTTGTTCTTTTTGTGGAAAGAGTTTTTTACATATGACTCATTATAAACAGCACCAGAAAATGCACACCGGTGAGAGAGATCATGTGTGTTTGGAGTGTGGGAAGAGTTATGTTGCATCTGTACATCTGAAACAGCACCAGAGAATTCACACTGGAGAAAGACCTTACAAGTGCTCATATTGTGACAAGAGTTTCACTCGGTTGGGGCACCTGAAATCACACGAGCGACTTCATACTGGAGAGAAGCCGTACCACTGTACTCAGTGTGGAGAGAGTTTTAGACATTTATCAAGCCTTTACACTCATTTGAAAAAATGTCATGAGAAGTCATCACAGTGAACATCATTCATTTTCATGTCAAATACATTAGATAAACAGTGTCATCTAGTTGAATGCTGTGAAATGCTTGGAAAACTTAAAAAAGAGTTAAAGCTTTACCAGTAAACAACTTTTACAGTGTAAATCATTTTTATGTGCTCTAATTGTACATGAAATTATGAAGAAATAAAACGTCTTGTCTTGATAGATCTGTGGTTGTTTGAGAATGAATGTGGTTTAATCACATCAGTGGGTTTAAACAGTAATGCTGTAGTAAATATATCTGATAATGATCAGGTTGTGTATCGTACAAAGCTGTTGGTGTCCAGTTTTTTATTAAACAATAAAAAAACTGAAGAACAAAGTTGATTGCTTCCTAAGTGTTTGCAATGTTTGGAATGTTAAAATGTACACTGCAAAAAAAAAGGCTTATCTAACTTAGGTAGGCACGCCACTGTATCTGCCAGTGGGGTAAGTAAAATACTCTTAGACTATATCTTACGTAGTTTTGCTTATCTAGTAAATCCATGTTGATTTTAAGAATTTTTAGATATTTTGACGGGAAACGACAAAATTAATACGTATGACATAAATTACTGCAAATACTCACAACGCACCCAAATACAGAAACGCACTGCAAAACTTCGCAACACAACCAAATACAGAAACGCGCTGCAAAACCATGCCTGGCGATCTCAAGTCCCCCTGAATGATGATGATGATTATTAGGCTACTTTTATAATTAAATTAATACTATTACAATTAATTTGCTCTGCAATAATTTCATAGCGCATCACCGCATAACTGACGCGATTAACTCCTCAGTTAAAAAAAAACAACTAAACACGAAATAGCCTACATCTCTTCTATTTATTTATTTTTTTCTCACTATGCTATGTATGGGCCACAAGAGAAATATTAAGAAAATGAATTAAAGTTGTATACCGTTATCAGAACATATTCAGCTCTCATCGCTCAGTTTTTAGTTTCACTTTCTGCAGTGAATAATTGACTGGGATTTCAGACTTCTTCACCAGCATAACTAGAGCAAAGTTTGCACATTGCTTGTGTGATATCCATTGACTTAAAACGCAAACATTTCCAGTATTGTGATGTTACATTTGTCTTTATCAACAATTGCTCGCAAAATGATGGACAACGATTCACAGCGCACGTCCCGTGATAATAAAGTCAATTATTAAATCAATTATTATTTATTAATAATAATTTATTAATAATAATAATAAATGTTCATGCATGCCCCCTGAGAATTGTAAGATGGTTAATAAAATGGCTGGGACCGCTTATTGTTCAGTGTTTCTTCCGTGGTGTGGTCGATGACCTGAAAGTTTTTTTTGTTTATTTTAACATCCTGATCGTATGTGTACTGTTGTGTGTATTTGCAGCATGTTTCTGTATTTGGGTGCGTTGTGCAGCACATCTGTTGTCAAACTGATGAAGATGTTTTCTTTATTTGCAGCGTGTTGAGCTCTCTCGGCCACCGTAGAAATGTCTGTTTTTCAACTTAATGAAAGATTAAACATGCTAATGTGAATAGCCTTTATATAGTTCTGTTGTGTTTGTTACTATGTTTGTTCTGAGAATAGAAATGACTTTCTTTTCTTCAATGGAATTCCTCCACAACTTGTAACATTCAAAAACAACAAATAACGCAAGGAGGTTAGACCTCTGCCAAAAGTGTGTCGGCATGTGTTCAGCGATTGGAATATAAAGCTTACAAAATGTCTATCATAAACTAGCGCTAAGACCCAGAATGCGCCCTACCTATATGTAATTTACTTTATTATTTTTAATATGCGGCCCCTTTAAGAAGAATGACCGCGCGTACTGAGCATGCGCAGAAGAAAGTAGGGCTAGTGGCTGAGAGGAACAGCGCATTCAGTCGAGTCTGTCAGAAGAAGAAAGAAAAAAAGGTATTATGTTTCTTCATACCTGAGCGATCATTTTATGTGTAAATATAGCCGAAGTTAAAGCAATTGTCTTTATCTTATGTGTGTGGTGATTTTGTGAGACGACGTCTCGATTATAAATCAGGATTTTGGTGAAGAGCAGCTGCTTGGAAGTGACGGCTGGTTAACGTGTGGGACTATTACATATTCGTCCCGTTGTCTGACAACAGAAACAGAAAGATAAAGAGATGAAAACAAGTTTATTTTGTAGGGCTGACAGTCGGCGGAATGCAAAAGCGACGTAATGGCGTCATTGATAAGCCAATTAACGCACGTGACTGAAGGATAAATGTGGAATATTCCCCCCGGATGCCTTATATTTCCAGTCTGCAGGTGAGAGATGTTTCTCAGATTACAGAGTTTAACATTAATCAATTTACGTGTTTATTATTAGAGTGTAATATGTTGGTAGAGAGTCAATAAAATATGCTTAACCCTTTGGGGTTCTTCATTTGGGAGGCACACTTACAATATTTTGAGAGATTTTTTGGTAATAATTAATATTTATGCAATAATTATGATCTATTGTTTAAAATAAATATTTTTTTCATTATTTTTCAGGTATTTCAGGTTAACATAAAGACAAATATCATGCCGTATCGTAGTGTACAGCTCTCTATAGAAAGGCTTGTGAATTCCCTAGTTGTTATTCTCAAAGACTACTTTTGTCAAGTTTTTTGTTTGTTTGTTTGGTTTAAATGTTAATTTGAAGTGGCAGTTTTGCTTTATACACTCACCTAAAGGATTATTAGGAACACCTACTAATACTGTGTTTGACCCCCTTTCGCCTTCAGAACTGCCTTAATTCTACGTGGCATTGATTCAACAAGGTGCTGAAAGCATTCTTTAGAAATGTTGGCCCATATTGATAGGATAGCATCTTGCAGTTGATGGAGATTTGTGGGATGCACATCCAGGGCACGAAGCTCCCGTTCCACCACATCCCAAAGATGCTCTATTGGGTTGAGATCTGGTGACTGTGGGGGCCATTTTAGTACAGTGAACTCATTGTCATGTTCAAGAAACCAATTTGAAATGATTCGAGCTTTGTGACATGGTGCATTATCCTGTTGGAAGTAGCCATCAGAGGATGGGTACATGGTGGTCATAAAGGGATGGACATGGTCAGAAACAATGCTCAGGTAGGCCGTGGCATTTAAACGATGCCCAATTGGCACTAAGGGGCCTAAAGTGTGCCCCCACACCCATTACACCACCACCACCAGCCTGCACAGTGGTAACAAGGCATGATGGATCCATGTTCTCATTCTGTTTACGCCAAATTCTGACTCTACCATCTGAATGTCTCAACAGAAATCGAGACTCATCAGACCAGGCAACATTTTTCCAGTCTTCAACTGTCCAATTTTGGTGAGCTTGTGCAAATTGTAGCCTTTTTTTCCTATTTGTAGTGGAGATGAGTGGTACCCGGTGGGGTCTTCTGCTGTTGTAGCCCATCCGCCTCAAAGTTGTGCGTGTTGTGGCTTCACAAATGCTTTGCTGCATACCTCGGTTGTAACGAGTGGTTATTTCAGTCAAAGTTGCTCTTCTATCAGCTTGAATCAGTCGGCCCATTCTCCTCTGACCTCTAGCATCAACAAGGCATTTTCGCCCACAGGACTGCCGCATACTGGATGTTTTTCCCTTTTCACACCATTCTTTGTAAACTCTAGAAATGGTTTGTGCGTGAAAATCCCAGTAACTGAGCAGATTGTGAAATACTCAGACCGGCCCGTCTGGCACCAACAACCATGCCACGCTCAAAATTGCTTAAATCACCTTTCTTTCCCATTCTGACATTCAGTTTGGAGTTCAGGAGATTGTCTTGACCAGGACCACACCCCTAAATGCATTGAAGCAACTGCCATGTGATTGGTTGATTAGATAATTGCATTAATGAGAAATTGAACAGGTGTTCCTAATAATCCTTTAGTTGAGTGTAATACAGTCAAACCTGAACATTGCGTTAGAAAGAGAACAAATGGAAAGCGTTTTGTTACCCATTGCTTTAATTCTAATTTTTAAAAAAAAAATGCAATTAATAAAAAAATTTTATAAACCTTTTATAATAAATGTTTTCATTAAATCTATTTTTCAATGAACAGTAACTCATCTTCAAAAGACAAAGGCAATTATGAACAAAAAACTAAAATAACAGTAAAAGTATAATAATTATAAAACAGTAAATGGAAAATAGAGAAAAATAGAGTTTTAAATATCATCCTAACTATATTTACATACTGTAATTAGTGTTTGTTGCACATGTCACAGATCACAACTGAGTGTCTCTTGCAAATTGGATGATTGCACTTTGTGCAAATGAATTGTTTTTACATCCCTTGGAAAGCATCTTTAAAAAAAAGTGTGTGTGAGTGTTCAAGAGAGAGACACAGTGTGTGACTTTTGCATTTTGGACCCAATGTCTCCCCTTTATTTGATTCATTGATTTTATTTCACATATTCTCAATTTTCTCTGTTACAGTCTCACCAGTCTCATATTTCTCTATGTGTGTTTGTGTGTGTATATGTGTGTGTGTGTGTGTGTCTATTTTGCAATCTTGATGGCTTACAATCTCAGGTTTTCATTGCTGTGTGCTTTTTTTCTTACATTGTGAATAATTAAATTGATTTTATTTCACACATTTCCCAAAATTTGCTTTTACAGTGACACGTTCATTTGTGTGTGTGTATATGTTAATGCGTGTATAAGTGTGTGTGTGTGTGTGAGTGTGTTTGTCTGTTTTGCACTGTTTTAGAGATTCACCCCTTTACTGTTGTGTGCTTTTTTTATGCATCATGGCTGATTTGTAGATTGTACGCACAAAAAAATATTTTTTTGCAAATTTCCCATTCATTTCCTACGGCGGTCACTTTTGACAGCGAAGACCCTGAGTGTGGCTATTTTTTTTTACGACCACTTAGCCTTTTCAAATCCTGCCCCCAACGCAATTGATGCAACGTATGGCGTAGCACAAGTGTTTTGAACTGTAAGAGGCGTTACACTTGAATTTCTTCGGTCTGGCGGAAGCTAGATATTGATTTGTATGAAATCGTGGGAATTGTAGATGTTGTATTCGTCTGAAAGAAGAATGTCATATAGGATGGCTTGAGGGTGAGTAAATTATGGGGTAATTTTCATTTTTGGGTGAACTAACCCTTTAACGTGCCACAGAAGATCTCAGACATCACCATAATGAATGAGGTGAAAACAGACAAAGCTTGATGGTTGTTATTTCTGTCAGACGTTGGACAGCAATTTAACAACTTTATTTTAAAAATGCAGTTGATATCTATAACTGTATCCAGATACTCTATATTTCCAACAGAAAACATTTGTTTACTTAATTTAAATATAAGTAGTATTTCATTATACATTTACTAACTTCTTTTTTACTTTGGCAGATCTCATCATCCTACAAGAGAAGGACGAACTCCAGGTGTAGCAGCTGAACTCTGTGTGACTGTTAAACATGGAGTTTATTAAAGAGGAGATTGAAGACATGAGTGATCCAGAACCATCCAGAATAAAACATGAAGATACTGAGCAACAAATAGGTTGGTGTCCATTAGGGCTGGTCCGAATACCATTTTTTGAGCTTCGAGGCTTCGGTAGTAATCAACACCGAATATTCGAAGCTTCGGAGGGAGGGGGCTGAACATATACTTCTCTCTAATAAAGGCATGAATCTCAAGAAGTGGCGCGCCTCACGCGTGCAGGGCTTATATGCTTCGACATGCACGGACAATATCCTGGCTAATCCACACTTTATAATGGCAGTGAATGGGAGCCCAAAAAAGTGCATCCATCCATTATAAACATACTCCACAAGGCTCCGGGGGAGGGTTATTAAAGGCCTTTTGAAGTGATGCGTTTTTGATGCGTTAAACTTTATAAAGTAAAATACCTAGCTTGTGCCAGACAAACACACAGGTCTGTTATGTCCCAGTAACAAGCTCCTATATTTCGCAGTAGATTCATTTAGATTGATAATAGTCTTGCTGTGATAGTCGGTGTTACCGGTGTTCAGGCATAACACCGGTTATATCACTTGCCCACCGCGGCACCGCCTCCACCGTCGTTTTGATATTTTATTCAGTTCAGTTAGAGAACAGTTTAACTACAATTACAAACTAAAAGTGCCTATTTAAGGGAGTTTGTCATTGTACTGTTTTGTCGTTGTGTTTCTCATTAAGAATAATAGGCTACTAAACCCACCATTCAAGCAACCCGCACCCAAATTGGCGCTAATTCTGGACCGAAAGTAAAATGCACACGGCCACACTGTCATTCATTCACGGCCGCACAGTGCACAAGCACTGTAATGTGACGGTGAGGAAAAATTTTCTCAGCTGTCCATCCTGTTAAAAACGGCTAGGCTATAAGATAATTGTAAAAAATAGTATTGTATTTCGCCAGATTTTATAGTGTAAACATATTCAAGCGTGAATGAGAACCGTTTCGAGGGGGATGCCAGATGTGAAACAAACAAAAAAAAACGAATATTCGAATCAATCAAAATAGATCTTCAGATCTAATATACTGTTACACATTCGATTTTCTCCTACGTTTCCCATAGGACAAAAATTACTGTTTACATGAATACACCACACAATGTCCATTTTGACATAATTGTGTGTGTATTTGACCATGTAAGCGCAATAAACTTCCGGATGGCATGCGTCTGTGCTCGCGCTTCGGCTGTGTGTCCGTCAGCGCTAGCACTGCACTGAGTTATTTTTCGCCACTCTAACGTGTCAATAACTTTTAGTAGTACAGCGAAGTTAAAGAAGTGTATGCAAAATTGTATGAAGATTGAATTGTAATTCACATGAACTGATTTCCCCCCACCCCATTACTCACGCAGACAGGTCTCTTTTTCTGCTAAGTGTTTTTAATCATTAAACTGACTCTAACTGCTTGATATGTTTATTTTAGACCAGATGGAAGTGAAGGAGCAACGACACAAATTAAATGACGTAAAGAAACTCTGTGACTTCAAAACTCAAGAAACAAAAGCCAAAGAGCTGCACACCTGCTCTCAGTGTGGAAAGAGTTTCAGGAAAAAAGGAGACCTTAACACACACATGAGAGTTCACACTGGAGAGAAACCGTATACATGCACTCAGTGTGGAAAGAGTTTTTCTCAAGCATCAAGTCTCAGAAATCATCTGATCTGTCACTCTGGAGAAAAGCCATTTAACTGTGATCAGTGTGGTAAAGATTTTAATTCGTCATCAAATCTAAAACAACACCTGAAAGTTCATTCAGATGAGAGGCCTTATGTGTGTTTTCTCTGTGGAAAGAGTTTTTCATGGCTGAACAGTTTTAAACAGCACCAGAAAACACATGATGAAGTGAGAGATCATGTGTGTTGTGACTGTGGGAAGAGCTTTACTACATCTGGCAATCTTAAACAGCACCAAAGAACTCATACTGGAGAAAGACCTTACAAGTGCTCATATTGTGACAAGAGTTTCATTCATTCTGGAGCCCTGAAATCACATGAGCGAGTTCATACTGAAGAGAAGCCGTACCATTGTACTCAGTGTGAAAAGAGTTTTAAACATTTATCAAGCCTTCAAATGCATATGAAGAAATATTGCAAGTGAGCAACATTTGTTTTCATGTCAAATACCTGTGAGATAAAAAAAATATGGAGTTTTTCCTAAAAGTTAATCTTGTTTAATTTGGTGAAAAGCTTGGAAAACATTTAAAGAGTTGAAGCTTTACCAGTCAACAACTCTTACAGAGTAAATCAAATCATTGTAGTTTATTTCTGTCAGGATGGATTGTGTGCTAAATGTCTTTATTGAATTAGAAATATTCATGTCATTTACTTATTTACTAAGTGCACTAGATTGTGTTCTGATTTGTTTTATGAGAAATAAAACAGAAACAGCATTTTGTCTTGATTGATCTATTTAATGAACACAGAATGACTTATATATTTTTAAGATATGTTTGGGATGTGCATGTATTATGATAAAATCAGCCCATGTGATCAGGACTTGTATCATAGAGAGAGGTTGGAGTTTATTTTTATCCTTCATTATTGACTGCTGACGAACAATAAAGTACCAAAGCTTCAGTAGTAGATAGAAAGCTGTAAAAACATTAAAAAACAAACAAACTCTTGATAAATTGCATAATTTATAGATGGTTTTAAATATATGTATACTGAATTAAGTTGAGCATGTACAAATATAATAATGGAGTCCTAATGGAGATTCGTCACTGCCATTCATAAATCCTCATGGGATGGTAAAGTGTCCATCCTATGCACACTTCACCTCACCAGTAGGTCATCCGGGTTATGTTATTGTTGTCTGTAGCCTACAGCGACTTGCATGTACTCCACAGGAGTACGTCACCTTTGTGTCCTTGTACGTGATTGGTTGAAGCCTTTTCTGTCGCTTCAAAAGTAAAAATAAATCGTCATCGAAGCGAAAAAATAAATGCTGTTTTTCATTCAACAAACAGCTGATCAAAAAATAAAACCATTGCACGAATTATTTGCGCTTCAAAAATCGCATCCAGTGTGAAAAGACCTTAAGAAGGAACATAGTTGTGAGCAGGGGCGTCCGGTCCATATAAGCTGTGAATGCTCTGCATCCGTGGACTCGTTAATTAATATTAACACTCTCCTTATTTGAGGTGCAAGTTACCATACAGCTTACATGATTACATTTTGGCAATCTTTATTTATTTGCCAAACAATGTACATTTTTTTTCAAATCTGCCACTCACTTAACCTAGAAATCTAGATGCACCCTAGCGGCAGCAAATGTAATTAGCAGCCAGGGTTGTCTAGCAACTCTCCGTTGGCTTGCAAGCTTGAAAAACCAAACTCTAGTCAGGCCAATCACATCGTGTATAGAGTCGGTGGGGTGGCAGAGTTGCATGGTCTAGCTTTAGGTTACATTGTTTCTGATTGGCTAAGGGAAAATAGATGCTCATAGTAAGTGTCTACACATGGTCAGTTAATCAGATGCACGTCTCCATAGATCAACTGTTGACTCTTTCACCATGGAATTTGGTCACCTTCCAGGTCGGGAGCAGACGCCAGCTTGTCCAGAACAATAAGTCCATCCATCTCCTAGGCAATGTTGGAAAGGTTACTTTGGGAATGTAATAGGTTACAAGATTACCATATTTAAAATGTAATAGTAGTGTAACTATTTCAATTACTTTATTAAAATAATGTAACAAAATTTCTAACTAATGTTTTCAACTGTTAAGCAGACTGCCAGATGCTGCTCAGAATCTTTTGGTTCCCTGAAGTTTGTGGTTTGTCATGTCAGATTGCATAGGACGTCAAGGCCTGGGGTCGACACATTTCCAACAGTTTGGGAATGCAAGCACAACGGTCAAGCGGTCCAGTCAGAAATCCGAGCTCAAGAGGAACAGAGGCGTTTGTCCAGAGCAGTGGAACAAGCAACCCAGGGAGCATTGACAAAATGGGATCTGCCCAAGCTTAAGATCACATGGGCAGAGTTGTGGAGACTGGAGCCCTACTGCATCTCCTTCCTTCTGCGCTCTGTGTACAACAACCTTCCATCACCGTCTCATTTGCACACATGGGGGTTGAGGGACGACCCGTGCTGCAAGCTCTGTGGTCAAACAGGGACACTGGTACACATATTATCAGGTTGCAAAACATCTTTAACCCAAGGTCGTTATAGGTGGCGCCACGACAAGGTACTCCTGTCCCTCGCTGACACAATAGAGCAAGAGGTGCAAGAAGAGGCCAGGTGGCACAGATGAGAGGACAACTATCACCTTCATCAAGGAGGAAGCCAGGCCCTTCGCAACCAGGGTGTCAGCAAAATCCAACCTGCTGCAAACAACAAGCTCTTGGGAAATGAGAGTCGACGTCGGAAGGAGGTTGCAGTTCCCGAAAGTGGTCCACACAGCTCTTCGCCCAGACATTGTTTTGTGGTCAGCCAAAGACCGTAAAATTGTCCTAATTGAGCTGACTGTGCCATGGGAGGAGGGCTGTGAGGAGGCACATGAGAGGAAGGCCTTGAAATATCAGCCTTTAATCCAGGATGAGAGACCCAGTGGGACAGTCAATCCGGTAACGGCTAGGACAGGAAATACGACTACGAGAAAGCTAAAGCAAACAACATTGACTGGAGAGGATCTCACGGTAAGATGTCATTGTGGCAAAGTTTGCAAAAAACATCAGAGGGCTCAAGATACACCAGAGCAAGTCCAGGTGCAAAACAACAGTGACTCAAGTGCAGTGCACGGATCTAGCATCCGGTGAGACGAAGGAGAACTCCAGCTAGGAAGCGCACCACAGAGCTGAAGATCTCTTCACACACGAGCTCCAGCAACTTAATCGAGTGAGCCCCTCTCCAGTTTCCCCTATCCATTTGTTGAGGAAAGAAAGGATCAAATGGCCAAAAGCATCAGACAACACTGCATGGACACAGTTCGATGACGACCTAGATGGCATCCTGGATGCCACTCTAACAGGCCCAGTCCATAGGAAAATCGATTCGCTTACAACCATCACATACAGCCTTGCTAAAGAACAATTTGGGCCAATCAAACAGAGAGAGCAGCCCCAACCACCTCGACAACCAAAAAGGAGGGAAAGGGAGATGCATCGTCTGAGGAAGGAAATAAAAGCGCTCAACAAACTGTTTAAAATCAGCTCGCTCACTGAAAAGGAAGGTACAAAAGATATAACAAGCAAGCTGCGGGAACAGCTGTGCAAGCTTTGCAGAGCAGAATACCTTCGACAGCAGAGGAAGATGAAAGAGAAGAGGCGAGCACAGTTTGTAAAAGACCTGTATGGTTTCACAAGGACTCTTCTTGGCCAACCCAAGTCTGGCATTTTAACCAGCTCGAGGCGGGAGGTAGAGGAGTTCCTTCAAGAAGCTCACAATGACCCCAGTAGAGGCCAAGGTCTTGGAGCCAATCAGAACATTCGTAGACCAGAAAATCTGTCAATTAAGCTGAATGTGAAGGAGGCAACTTGGCAGGAAATCCAAGACATCATCCAAAGAGCCAAAGCTTCAGGTGCCCCAGGCCCAAGCGGTATACCATATAAGGTATACAAGAAAAGCCTGAAACTTCTGCGAAGGTTGTGGAAGATTTTGAGGATGATCTGGACCAAAGGGTCAATTCTAGCAAGCTGGAAACTGGCAGAGGGATTTTTTTTATCCAAAAAGAAGATGGTTCCTCCACAATCGCCCAGTTCAGCTCAATTTCCCTCCTGAGTGTGGAATGCAAAGTTTTCTTCTCTGTACTTGCAAAAAGGTTGACCACTTACATGATGCAGAATAATTACATCAATACTTCCATTCAGAAAGGCGGCATCCCAGGCTTTTCCGGCTGTCTGGAACATACATCAATGATCAGCCAGTTGATCCAAGAGGCCAAACGGAAGAAAAGAAATCTAACATTGGTTTGGTTAGATCCATTGAACGCCTATGGATCTATCCCACACGGTCTCATCCAGCTCAGACTCAACCATTACCACATCCCGGTCGCTATTCAAGAAATGATCACCAGCTATCTAGGAAGGATCAAACTGAGGTTTACATCAGCCCAGGGGACAACCAATTGGCAGGATCTCTAGAAGGGAATTCGAACGGGATGCACCATCTCCTCTACCCACTTTATCATGGGCATGAAACTGCTAATAACAGCAGCGGAAGGTATAACCCGTGGCCCCGTCCTGGAGTCAGGCACAGGCATTTTTCATGGAGACCTAACAATAACATCTCTTGATGCATGTCCAAGCGAGATGGGTATCGGAAACCCTGGACAATGTAGCCACTTGGGCAGGGTTGTCATTTAAGGCCAGGAAGTCCAGAAGGCTGGTGATCAGAAAGGGCAGAGTCACAAGTAAGTTTGACCTCCAAGTTCAAGGCGAGGTCATTCCATCCATTGAGGACAACCCTATAAAGTGCTCAATAAAGATTTTAATTCATCATCAAATCTAAAAGAACACCTGATAGTTCATTCAGATGAGAGACCTTATGTGTATTCTCTCTGTAGAAAGAGTTTTTCACAACTGTTCAGTTTTAAACTGCACCAGAAAGCACATGATGAAGTGAGAGATCATGTGTGCTGTGACTGTGGGAAGAGCTTTACTACATCTAGTCATCTGAAACAGCACCAAAGAATTCATACTGGAGAAAAAAGTGCTCATATTGTGACAAGAGTTTCACTCAGTCTGGAAACCTGAAATCACATGAGCGAGTTCATACTGGAGAGAAGCCGTACCACTGTACTCAGTGTGAGAAGAGTTTTAAACATTTATCAAACCTTCAAACTCATTTGAAAAAATAATGCAAGTGAGCAACACTTGTTTTCATGTCACATTCAAGTAAATAGTGTGAGATAAAATGGAGTTTGTCCTAAAACCACAATATCATCTTGCTCAATTTTGTCAATTTGGTGAAAAGCTCTGAAAACTAGAAAGCCTCAAGATTTGAAGCTTCAACGATAAATAAAGTCATTGTTGTAGTTTTCTGGCAGAATGTATTGTGTGCTTAGCAGGTCTTTCTGAATTAGATATATTCATGTCATTTACTTATTGACTAAGTGTACTATATTGTGTTCTGATAGTACTTGCAATTATGAGAAATAAAACCGAAACAACATCTGGTCTTTAATTAGTCAACCAAATTATCAGGTGTTGTATCATACAAAGAGTTATATCATATAAGAGTTTGCATGGCAGCAACAAGTGTCCCTTGTGAGAGGATTTTTTTCAAAGACTGGAGAAATATGTAAAAAAAGAAGTCAGCTAAGTCCTTCAACAGCAGAGCAATTCATATTTTATTCAGAAATTTTGACACATTGTGGCTTTATTTCTTTTATTAATCTTAATTTTTCATGACCCAAAAAAAAAACCCTATAGTTATTCACAATGCGGATGCTACAGGTTACAAAACCAAGATCATGTAGTTGTCAGACAGATGTTAAAATTTTTTTTTTTTACATAGCTCATTGTCAAGGTTATTTCAGGTCAACACATGCAAGTGACCACTAGGCGTCGCCATGGAGACGGGTGTCGGATTGTTTCGAAGCTTCGACACAATACGGCACATTTGCTTCAACTGTTTCAGTGTTTCACAAAGCCTCGGTCTGCCCATCACTAGAAACCAGGGAGAATGCTCAGTAAATGCAGTATTACAACAAACAAGAATTCACAGTGAATGACAAGGTAACCAGACCTATATAGGGTGAGATAAACAGGGTAATGAGACACAGGTGGATGTAATCAGGGATGATGAGTCCGGGCAGTGAGTTATGGGATATGTAGTTTGTGAGGGAATGAGTGGAGTGCCCTCCGGTGGTAATCACGGGTTGTCTGGCTATCACCAGACCAAGCTCAATTTAAGATTGAACATTGGTCTGGGGATTCTGCTATGTATTTTCTACTGCACAAGAGGCGTGATCAACGAGCATAATTAAATGACTCTGTGCGCAATTGGATAATCCTTTAACCAATCAGACCACAAGAGGCGTGATCAACAAGCAACGACCCATCGCTTCTCTATCGCCATCGTGTTAAACCCGCCAATAGCGCGCCAGGTGGATAAGCCAGTCTGTGATTGGTTCCCGCAAAAGTGTAACGGAAGCAGTAGAAATGGATTTCTAGACTGAGTTGCAGGGCGAAATCAAATCGCTGGCAGATCAGGCTGGGTTTACCCAGTCTAAATCACGGGCACTCTCACTGGTGATCATGACACTGAGGATTTTTTCATTTTTTGCTATAGGATAGGAAGAACTGTCTAAACTTGTTAAATCATCTAAATCAACAACATACATATTAGACCCTATACTGACTAAGATACTGAAAGAGATGCTTCCTCCAGAAGTCGTAGATCCACAACTTGAATCAGTTAACTTCAGACCAATCTCAAATCTCTCTTTTCTGTCAAAAATACTAGAATACTAGGCAGTATCTTCACAACTAAGTGTTTTGTGAACATTATTATTAAATATGGATCTTTATTTTCATTAAAAGGGCTTATTTCTGCTTTTGTAGGCTCATTTTGTAAACATAACCAACTAATTTAGACACCACATCAGACGCGAAATGGGGTCTCGCGCTCTCAATGCGCACTACCGCCCACTCCGCAATGATGCCATTTTTGCCGCACACACCTTCGCACTCGTGCAGACATGGCGAGTATAAACCAAGCTTAAAGCCCAATTTATAGTTCTGCATCGAGTGTACGCCGTAGCTACATTGTAGGCTGTGTGTAGCACGCATAGCCTACAACGTACCCTGATGTGCACCTCTCCAAAAATGCAATAACATGTCAATTTTATGCGGACCGCAAGCGCTGTGATTGGTCTGCCAGAACCCCTCCCTCAGAGGTACACATGCTCCCTCTGCATATTAGGCCCTGTCCCAAATGGCACACTTCATGTGCACTTTCGGTCTTGTAGGCTTACAATGGCCGCTGCGTGCGCGTGTCTGATAAGTCCACAAGACCGTAGGATGTCCCATTCGTCATTTAAGCTTAAAGAAGGGTGCTCGTGAGCGCCCCCTTTGCGGCTGCTATGCGCCCTCGATGCGCACTTCAGCTGAGCCCGCAAGTTCGCGAGCTACGCAGAGGACTTCTACCCGGCAGTCAAAGCGGCATTACGTTGTGAAAGTCAGAGGAAGACCGTGAGGGTTTAGGGTGCCATTTGGGACAGGGCCTTAGTATGTCCTAAATCTTAGTATGTGGTCTACTATTTCTGGTTAGAATTCGAAGTGCAGATCGACGCGCACTCTAACGGCTGATATTAACCACAACCCATTGCGAGTTGGACAATAATTCGATTAGAACTACAAACTCAGATAAAAAGTGTAAAAAAAAACTACAAACATGATGGATGTGCGAGTCCGACGGTTAAGTAGAGAGGTTTAGATAAAGGGGTTTGAGTGATCAATTATCAGTATTTAACCTGACAAAAAGATATTTATTCAATGTCATCCACATTATATTTCACCTGCAGAAGCATTGTGAACTTCTGTAATGATACGTTTGGCCATTAACTTTTAAATGCATCATTATATTTAAACTGCAAACACATGAGGAGAATATCTGCATTAAAGACCCACAAATGGCATATCAACGTGCTTCTAACTACATTTCTCTCCGATACGATAGGAAGTGAAATTGAATTTGGAGGATTTTAACTGTGACAATGATTGACAGGGCAGTTTAAACAGTGATGGGATGCACGTAACTAAGCGACAGTCTGTTAAAGATGATGAATGATCATCCCAGAACATGCATACTCTTTTGCTTCACACTCAAAAGTATGTACTTTTTTATGTACAAAAAAGTGCATACTTTTAGTACATAGTATGTGATATGGGACGCAGCATGTAAGTTTTGAATGCTTATATCTTCTAAATGCAAATTTTGTCATTGTTTTAGAGCACACTAGCTTATAGATAACAGCAAGGCCAACATGTTCATACTAAAATCCAAACATAAATACATTTTGATTTCATGGGGAATATGCGGCCCCTTTAAGAAACACGACACCGTGCGCGCTGAGGATGCGCAGAAGAGAGAAACGCGAGAGAGAAGAGTGTTTAAAAGCGACGCTGTTAACGGTCGTAAATAAAGGACAAAAGTGGAATATATTCCCCGGATGTCGTATATTTCCAGTCTGCAGGTGAGAGATGTTTACAGATTACAGAGTTCACGTGTTTAAGGACCAATGTAATGAAATGTGTTGTGTGTCCTGGTTTATTATTAGAGTGTAATAATATGTTGGCAGAGAGTTTTTCACAGACTCTGACTCTATTACACCAATAAAATGTGCTTAATGTGCCACTTTACAGAAGATCCCAGACATCACCATAATGAATGAGGGGAAAACAGGGAACTTTTGGAGACAAAGAGGCTTTTCAGCAGCTCAGATAAACATGATGGTCCTGATTCTCTCAGACTTTAGACAGGAGATGAACAAACCTTGTTTTAAATTCAACTTAGTCCTATATGTAACCACATCCAAATTCTTATTATTTCTATCAGAAAACAGACATTATCAAGTAATTTATTGTTAATTATCGAACACAAAAATACAGAATGACAATATAGCCAGGGAGCTAACTCAGTTTCCACAACTTTCCTTATTGGAAGAATCAGAAATCAGAAACATACAGAGTTTTACATCTTCAAAAAAAAAAGGCTTACTCTTACCAAACTTACATTTGTGTATAAAATATTTGGCCAGGAACAAAATAAGATTGAATAAATAAAAAAAAAACATCTGAATATTCTCTTTCATAATGTGTATAAGAATAACGTTGCAAATTAAATCTGGTAGATTCAATTTGACAATTATTGAAAAATGAAAAATCAAATGATGCTCAACAGAATCAACTGCTTTATAAAAGTCTAAAAACTAAATAAAGCTGTCATCTATAATTAAGTCCATCATCTAATCAAGTCTATCTATCATCTAATCATCTATAATTATAAATATGCCTCCCCGATTAAAAAGATTGGGACTTAAAGCTAAAGCTAAAATGTTGTAATCATTATTAAGAAGACATATCAAGCGCCAGTTGTCAAGAAAAAGGACATCTTTATTGGGCTTTGGGAGTAATGTAATAAGGCCTTGTGTAAGTGTATGGGGAAGAGAGCCTTTTAAAATATTTTCTCTGAAAATTTGCAAAAGGAAAGGAGCCAATTGTTTAACAGTCAGAAGACAAACCATCCACTCATGGAGATTTGTTAAGTTTAAGATGATTAACGGCTTTAGTGACCTCTTCCAAGCAAGTAATGGACTACTTGCACTGAGCTTTGTGACGCACTTCCGTTTTGAAATAGTACCACTCATTTATTTCCATTTACGCATATTTTCAATGTGCTAAAGTCATCTTGTTGATTAAACGCCACCTAAAATGGATGTCTTAAAGAAGATTTAAATATCTAATTTTCAGAGACAGAAGAGATATTCTGATGACTCATCAGATGAAGTGTCCAACCCAAGAATAAGATTAGTAAGAACTAGAGATCGACAGACATGGGTTTTTCTATAGCCGATGCCGATGTTTAGAGGTCAGGGTCAGCCGATGGCCGATATGTGCAGCCGATTTTTAGGGCTGATATCTTGAAGTTTTCCCCTTCATTTGCATGCTAAAATGTCACACTAATAATAAGTGGATGCACACCATTTCTATTGAACACTGACTTGAACCATCTCTCGAATCTTATTTTTTTGTGCACTGCACGCCAGAATAATTAATGATAAGCATGGCCATAAATGCCATTACCATTCAATGCAATGCATCTATACACTATATCTAATTTGCATAGTAATGTGTTTTTGGAACAATATGTAATGTAAAAAAGGAATATTTTCATAAGAATCTCATATTTCATAAGAATCTCATATTTCATAAGAATATCCAGACTTAAAACTGTATGTTGATGATGAAATTCATTAAAATATAACGTCCTCTACAGAGGCAAAACCTCTATTCTGGGTCTCAGGAGGATATTTCTGTCTCGTGCAGAGTGAATCCAGCATTTATATTTAGATGTCACTTCTGAAATTTTGCAGCATGCAGTTGGCCGTCGGTCCTCTTAGCAGCATGAAAATCAATAGATTTATTCAATGTACTGTATAGCCTCGAGTTTCGCGAGCCTGCATTAACTCAGCACTGAATAAAAACTCTGCCGTTCTGAGCGGTGAGATTCTGATCGCGTTCAAGAGGTCACAACTATATCTGTGATTGGCTGCATTACTCACCGCTGCAAAAACACGTTGTAAATAGATGGCGCTCTCCAAAGCGCCAACACAAATGTGCAAATCTGCCCAATCTGTTTCGCCAGTATATTATTACAGTATCAGCTGAGGGTGCTTTTGCTTGCGTTTGAGGGTGCTTAGCTCTGTCTTTGAAATATCAGAATTTAAGCCTCCAGGACTGTTCTTGAATCTTCTAAAAGTTTTGGCTTGGGGTCCTTCACATGCGGCAGCAGCACGTTCCACCGCACTAATAACACGGGGCTGCCCGCGGACATGCCTGACTTTAAATCGGCGCTACTAAACACGGATATCGGCCGATGCCGATATATAAAAAAATGACAAATATCGCCCGATATATCGGTCGACCTCTAGTAAGAACATTTATTTATTTTAATTAAGTATTTAATCACTATTCACAACTGTCATTTTTTCATTGTTAATCATTTTACTATATGTAATTTACATGTTTATGCCCAAAATGCTTACTTAATATTTAAATTAGTTGACAGTCATTCTCCTCTACGTTGTGTGTATTACGTTTTACGATTAATTAAATATTGTTAAATTTAAGACATACTGCACATTCATTCATTCAAATATTTTAAAAGACTGGAATAAAAGCACACAAGACAACCTTTTTATGAGTCAAAATTAATTTAAAAATGTAAACTCAAAAGGTATGAAATGATTAGTAAGAGAAAATAATGAGAAGACGAGCACTGAACTGCTGCAGGTTAGTGGGGAATCATATATAAACATGGTATTATTCAGAATGCACAGTTGGAAATAAAATATATTTATAGGAACATTTCAGCAGTTTCCAGATAATTCATGTTAACGCAGAGATTCATTGTTTTAATCAATTGACAGCGATAAAACATAGCAATAATCTGCGTTCTCATGTATGTGGTTGCACTGAACGCTGTTACCGGAAACTCCTTATAATAAGCAGAACACAGAAGTAGTTGTGCAAGTAGTCCATATAAATAGAGTGGTGCAGGTGTGACGCCAGAACCAGAAGTCTAATTCACCACTGGTTCCTTCGATATTTTCCTATGGGGTTTTATAATGTTTTTTTTTTATTTATGAGTAAAATAAAGCCCCTGGAAAGCATAACCTGATGATACTTTGACATTTCGTCAAAGTCAGCTGCGAATTAGACTTCCGGGTTCTGGCTTCATACTTGCACCACTGGTAATTCAAATAATTCAGTAACTTCTCTTTGAATTTTGCAGATCTGCTGTCCGTCCCACAACAATTCACCAATCACATCACATCATCCTACAAGAGAAGGACAAACTTCAGGTGTAGCAGCTGAAATCTGTGTGACTGTTAAAGATGGAGTTTATTAAAGAGGAGATTGAAGACATGAGTGATCCAGAACCATCCAGAATAAAACATGAAGATACTGAGGAACAAATAGGTGGGTGTCCATTCTTGATTCTTCAATAATTCTGAGAATTAATAAGCAGTATATGGAAGATAAATGATAGAGAAATGCATCTAAACATTCATAACCTTGTATATAGCAGTTTTGAAATAAATTAAGGGCACAATATTTAAGACACAAAAAAACAATGTTATATATTTTGTTCACTTGTGTACTTACATTATCCCAAATATTTCCAACAAATGTCTTTGTTTGCCTCAGCCCTGTACTTCATTATTGTTTGAATTGTTAGCTTGTATGACCTTTGCCTGTTTGTGGACTTTAACTGTGGATTAGCCTTCCAATAAATACTGCGTTTAGATCAACCCTAAACCTTCATGTCTCGGCGCAGTACATAACACAAAAGTATTTAGTATGATTGTTTTAACCATGTAAAACAGCGCTGCACTACCCCACATACCCAGCGAAAAGAGTGGAAGCGGCCGACTTCAGTGCATAATAAAAGCTCCGCTGGTCTCAAGACCGGTATGAATCGCAGCCTTCACTCCCACGGCTCTTGGTCCGCCCCGGTTTATACCACCGTAATGTTAATAAAACTGCATTAGCTCACCCGTAACATGATTTCTGTCAGATTACTTTCCATCGGCTGTGGAGGTGAAGACAACACTCATTCACTTGCCATCAAGCTTCACCTTTGTTATTGTTTTGAATAAGTAGCAGCGAAAATTACTTATTGGGCCTTTAACAATGGAATGACAGAACTGACCTTTGGACATCAAATATCTGATACTTTATACACACACAGACAGATGTTAGATTTTCTGTTAAATGTTCACTTGAACTTTCACATGTATTCTCCTTGAATACTGATTCTGACTGCTTAATATGTTCATTTCAGACCAGATGGAAGTGAGACACAGACTAAATGAAGTAAAGAAACTCTGTGACTTCAAAACTCAAGGAGCAAAAGCCAAAAAGCTGCACACCTGCTCTCAGTGTGGAAAGAGTTTCCCATATACATCTGGACTCAAAATTCATCTGCGTTTTCACTCTGGAGAAAAACCATTTAACTGTGATCAGTGTGGAAAGAGTTTCTCACAAAAAGGAGACCTTAACAAACACACAAGAATTCACACTGGAGAGAAACCGTATACATGCACTCAGTGTGGAAAGAGTTTTGCTTATTTAAATGATCTCAATTATCATCTGCTCCATCACTCTGGAGAAAAGCCATTTAACTGCGATCAGTGTGGTAAAAACTTTATTTTGTCATCACATCTAAAACAACACCTGAAAGTACATACAGGTGAGAAGCCTTACGTGTGTTCTTTCTGTGGAAAGAGTTTTTCATGGCTAAAGAGTTTTAAACAGCACCAAAAAATGCACGATGGAGTGAGAGATCATGTGTGTTGTGACTGTGGGAAGAGCTTTACTGGAGCTGCCAATCTGGATCGGCACCAAAGAATTCATACTGGAGAGAAACCTTACAAGTGCTCATATTGTGACAAGAGTTTTACTCAGTCAACACACCTGAAATTACATGAGCGAGTTCACACTGGAGAGAAGCCGTACCACTGTACTCAGTGTGAGAAGAGTTTCAGACATTTATCAAGCCTTCACACACATATGAAAAAATGTTGCTAGTGAGCAGCATTTGTTTTTTAATGTCAAGTAAATTCAAGAGTTAAAATATGGAATTTTGTGAATTTGGGAGAAAAGCTTGGAAAACTAGAAAGACTTAAGATTTGAAGCTTCACTAGTCAACAACTCTTACAGTTTAAATAAAGTCGTAGTTTTTCTCTCAGGATGGATTGTGTGTTATATATGTCTTTCTTGAATTAAATGTATTCTTCTCTTATTTACTTAGTGTACTATATTGATCTTGTCTTTTAAATGTAGGGGTGAGTGGGGCACAACCTAATATGGGGCTAGTTGTAACACACTTGTTTAAATGCTTCTACACATGGATGTGGAATGACGAAACTTAGTGTATGTACTAGTTGTCATGTCAACACCTATAGAGAAAAAAAACCCCAGACATCTTTGGAAGATATCACTGAACATTTATTTAACCATAGCAAAAGTAAATTTCTTACTTTAGCTCATCTTTTTTGTGTTTTATTTTAAGTATTATTTTAATCTTGTATCTGTTATTTAAAAGTTGATATAGTTATTTAATGCTTCGCTAACTAGCAGAAGACACTAACCAGGTTTAAAATGTGCCCCACCTATGGAGTTTATTAGGGGTGTGACGAGATCTCATGCTCAAGATTTCTCATCGAGGTTAAAAGCTGTCTCGCAATATCACTATGACTGAGCGTGAGGGTGAAATTAGCATAGAATCACAGTTCTCTGATCAGAGATTCAAAAACGAAAGTAAAACGCAAGCTCCCTGATGTGTGCAAATTAGGCTAGTAAAACTACATACAATAGCCTGTCTCCCAATATCGAGAATGTTGAGAGAGTACTTGGATTATGGTTTCACTTAATTTTTGCACTTAAGACTAAGAAAAAAAATGTGTTCCTTATTTCTATGTTCAATTTGTGGAAAGGAGTTAAATTAGGAGGTCACACACAGCCTTAAACAGAAGTACAGTACAGTAAGGTCTAAAGTAGTGTTAATTTCGTTAACGAAAATATGACGAAAAATGTACGTTGACGACCTTTTTTTCCATGACTAATGCTGCCTTCACGTGCTATAAGAATTATTGTAAATACGAGTTCCCTTTCGAAAATGGTTCACTCATATTGCGCCTTTATTTTAAAACACAGTGCATCACAGCCAACATAGTGCAGAGCTATAAGCGTGCTGATTGGTTGGGCTGCGGGAACTGCATGAACCTATGGCAAGGCTTTTGGCTAACTGTGCAATAGGGGCGCTTCCCACCGCCAGCGAGCTTAGCCTGGCAAAATGGGCGGAGCTACTGGCTATAAAATCAGCCAATTTCGCCATAGAAATCAGATTTCTTCTCCTTCACCGATGACTCAACATCTTTGCTGATTTCTCCTGTTCTGAAGCCTCGCCGTCGAGCCCAGCAGCAGAACGCAGTGATCTGCAGTAGCAGTTCCCCTGTGGCCATCTGACGAATTTTTTCTCTAAAAGAGCTGCGTGGCGATGTTGCAAATGCCGCACTCTAACTGTGAGACATGCAGAGCCTCTGACGAGCACAGGGAGTGCATTTCCTGCCTGGGCAAAATCCATGCTGAAACTGCACTCACTCAGGGCAGCTTTTATGAAGAGCTCGGCCTCGACTGGTCTTCACCAGAAGAGCCCACCAGAAGCCACCTTGATGAATGGTTCCTGCCAGGGTGCCAACAGGCCCCTCATCAGCGATCAACTCTGTTCTTCTCTGAAGTTCACGACAAACTAACAAAGTACTGGCGCGCCCCCTACTCTGCCCGCCTATGCACTTCCGCCTCTGCAGCGCTCTTGACCTTAGACGGTGTGGAGGAAAAGGGTTATGAAAAACTACCCCCCCCAGAGGAAGCAGTGGCCGCTCATCTCTGCCCACCCACCGCCATCGGATGGAAGGCCAAAGTGTCACATCCATCGAAGCCATGCAGAACATCTTCAGCTCTCTCCAGCTGTGCTTATGCCTCCGCTGGTCAAGCTGTCTCAGCTCTGCACACTATGGCCATGGAGACTCGTCCATGGAGTCTGGACTGGACCCGGCAGCCTTCCGCAACCTGCGCAGCGCCACTGACCTGGCGCACAGGGCACAAAGACCACCACCCAGGCTATTGGAAGGTGCATGGCCAGCCTGGTAGTGCTTGAGCACCACCTGTGGCTCAACTTGATGGAGATCAAGGACACGGATAAGACCGCCTGTGCAAGGTTAAAAGTTGAGACATCCCACATGAAAGGCTGGTCTACAGGGGACAGACTTGGCATTCTGCAGGCATTTTGCTCATCCCTACATTTTGCTCATTTATATTTACTTCTTATTTCACTTACTTCGTATTGTAATAATAATCAATATTATTCTATTAATGATCAGGCAAGTTTAATATATGATGGTGGTCCGACAGGGAGCCTGAAGTGGTGGTCCGATATCTGGAAATCTGATCTTACTATCTGGGCTTTTGCTTACAGTTTGGTCCCCCCCCACTTTGAAAATGTTTCCTGCGCCCCTGGTGGAGGGTACTGGGATTGTGGGGTTCCTCATCCGCAAAACCAACAGTAAAGGCAAAGCCACTCAACAACAAGGCAAAGTCAATGTATTGAGCTTGAGTCAAGTGTGGGGTATTGTCAGGCATTAAGTAGTTTATAAAGTCATTCAGGCCATACTGAAAAAATATCTTTTAAGGCCATCTCATAAAACCCCACCTGGCAAGATAGTCTACAAAACTCGAAAGATTGAAGGAATCTAGTCCCGGAGTGACCACAGGATATAAGGATGTAGAAAGTATCCTTCTCTGAAGCTTTATTTGTAAAACGAAGATACATTTCGAAATCTCTGATTGATTTTAATTTGCAATTATAGATGCCCCTGAAATGGCCCAATTCCCAGCAGTAAATGCGCTTAAAAAAGCCTGTCATTCAAGGATGTGCATTTATTGCATGGATTTTTGTGATCACTTTACTTATAGAAAGTTGTGACATAGTTGCTGCATAGTTGCATTTTTCCACTTGCCAAATATGTTAATGTAGTGATTATTTTCTGGTGTTATGGCATTTCTGCACTGTGTCGGAGATGTTAGTGTGTCTCTAATAAGATCGGTCACAAACTTGATCCCTGCACGATCTAATGTGTGGCGTCTTATTTATTCATTCATGCATTGTGTGCAACACATTTCATCCCCGCTTTGTGTTTCATCCATTTTCTCCGCTGTTTAAAAAAGTGAGTTGTTCATCGCGATCTGGCAGTTACAGCAGATTTTTTCCTCTTGGGCGTGCGATCCGCTCACAGAGTACCCTGAAATCTGAAACCATGAAATCCCCCATTTGCCAGCAAACCAATGAGGTTAATGTTCAGTGAATGGCTGTTTTATTGACAGCTTTCTGCGGTTGAAACACTGATTGAGCGATTACATGAGCGATATGGATTTAGCTATTTATTGCTTGAATTTTGTGATAAAATGGAAATAATTTGAAAGCTGCGACTTTATTTCACGTCTCAAGTAAAAGCACAAAGCTTATTGCGATTTATTGGACAAACATTCATGATGAAACCTGAAAAGTGACCCACAGTCTCTGTTCACAATCACAGTCACTACAGCCTATTAAATGGCTTATAATCATTAAAATATGAAAATTAAAATGACGGGTAATAATATATTATGACAGAATTTTTACGACCCTGTCCATCAAAATGACGGACAGTGCGGAAGTCTAACGCAACCTCTGGTGCCATTCAGCGTGTAAAAAATAAAAATGGCAGTTTTTAGCTGCAGTATAGGGGGCGGGACGCTTTACATTCTAGAGAGCATTTGATTGGACAGAAAATCTGATGAGAAGCTGAAGTGCAGAGTGATGTCATCATTGATCCATACAATTAATAATTAATAATAATAATAATTTTTGGCTTTTGAATTATCGCAAAAAAAAAAAAAACAAGCTCTGTGATCAACAAAAGTTGATACTTACACGTTTTGTCCAACAAGATCATTTTCACAGATGAACACAACGTTTATGAATTCTGACGCCTAAATGCAGTCGCCAAGTAAAAAGCTAAAGGTAGGATACAAACGAACTACACCACAGTCCCACAACTTTATCATCATCACTAAGCTTCCGACAACTCTTTCAGTTTTTATCTAAAAACATTTTTTTCAGAAAGTCTGAATTAGAATAGTTTATAAGAGCACAATTATAAGCATAAAAGCCGACTGAGTTTACCTGTTCAGCTGATTAAATTTAATCCCAGCCTCTTTAGTCCCATTTAGCCACTTGTACCACCTTTTTCAAGACATGTAACAGCTTTAAAAAAAAAAAAAAGCATTAGTGGGGCAATATATGTCATAGAATAAAATGTGAAAGTGTCCTTATTTCAGCCATTTAACCAAAATCCGGGACGAGTGACTGAAGTGCAAAGTGATGTCATCATTGGTCCATATTGTCGGAAGTGAGAGACTGTGAATGCTTATATCTTCTAAATGGGAATTATGTCACTGCTTTGGAGCACACTAATTTATAAATAACAGCCTAACATGTTCATACTAAAATAAATCCATGTAAATTTTGATTTCAATTGGACTTTAAGAAAATACGGCCCCTTTAAGAAACATGACACGATGCGCACTGAGGATGCGCAGAAGAGAGAAGCGCGAGAGACGAGACGAGAGCATGAATGAATGAATTAAGGACACGTGGAATATTTTCTCCGGATCGGATGCCGTATATTTCCAGTGTGCAGGTGAGAGATGTTCCCAGATTACAGAGTTTAACATTAAAAGCTCCAGAGTTTACGTGTTTAAGTACTAATGTAACAACACGTGCCTTTGTTTATGATTAGAGTAATAATATGGTGGCAAAGAGCACGGGGACGTATTTTAAGCAGGGGTGAGAGAGGGGGAGGGATAATGGCAATGATAATAAGACTTTAATTTCTTCGTTAAATACAAGTGAATTTGTATTATAGTTATAACTATAGTTAAGCATTCTCTTTAAAGTAAGGAGAAAAATTCCAAATATCTTTTATTTATTTGTGTTAATGGTTAACAGATGCAGAAAGTGGATGATGGTGGGTGGCCGGAGTGATTTGCATCACCCTGTGTTTTTCAACCAGGGAGAATTTCTCAAGAGTTTCTCAATTTGGGAGAAAAAATATTGATCCTCAGTGGTGTCAGTTCACTAAAAGTGAAGGTATGGCAACTTCATATGACGTTATTTAATCTAACAATATTAAGTGACAATATCAATTCAAGCGAGTCTACAACGACAGATAAGAGCAAGACAAAAATCTGCAGTTACTAACCAACAGATTTAAAAATCTATCCAAAAAAAAAAAAAAAATCACATTTGGAAATCAGGTAACAGCAATGGCTTTTATCTGTTCAGAGTTTATTTACCCCTCCTTCGCAGTTTTTCTGTGACTGTCTTTGGACAGTAATAATTCTGGAATTATTTACTCGCCTTGATGTTGTTTTAAAGCTTTATTGCCTTCTTTTTTTTCAGAATACAAGAAGAAATAAAAAAAAATCCCCACTCGCGCTTTCATGTAGCCTAGTTATTATTTTTTAATTATTTTATGTCATAAAATAGTCACATGCAAATCGTGCAATATATTCCAAGTGTTCTGAAAGTGTACTGTAGGGTTTGATGAAAAACAAACAGAAAATGTAAATTATTATTAATAATAATTAATAATAATAATAATCATAATTTAAATATTGATGCAGCAAAATGTTGTTTTTTTAAATGTAACTATTTACATTTTTTTTTATTAAATTCAATTAGTTTATTATTTATGATGATAATCATTATAAGTAAATAATACATAAAAATGTAAAGGCTGTATTGTTTAAAAGTAAACATTGTTTATAAAAAAAGATCAAGTGAAAAATAAGCAACCATCTTGGCATAATTATTATTATTTTTATTAGTAGAGACTAGGGATGTTGACGATTAATCGATGATCGATTAATTGGCGATAATACATTTAATCGATTAAACATATCGGTCATCGATTAAGCAGGATCATGCGCGTGCGTGCTGCTCAACCACGAAACATGTAAAGCAGACACGAGGAAAAATTAAGCGAGCACGCCAGAGTTATGTTTGGGACCATTTTAGAGCTGGAGTTACACCTTCATCATGACTTTAAGTGTGCGTGTGCATTTGCAGCCTTTTGTTTTGTGCAAATGTAAGTTGTAATGTTGTGTTTATTTTGTGTGGACCTGTCTATATCTGATTTATCTCATAGGATGCATTTGGTTAAGAATTAACGTGGTAGTAAAGCATGCCGGTGATCAGCTTCAGTGCGCAACTCAAACAGCACTGCACAACTAATAATGACTATGATTGGGACTGCCATATTGCATAACATTATAATGAGAACACTATTGTAATAAAACATTGTGAATTATTTGGGTTTAGTTTGCTGTTTCATCGCGTTGCTCCAGGAAGAGCTCAGAATTTG
The DNA here is from genome assembly GCA_039654625.1 of Rhinogobio ventralis. Classification (NCBI taxonomy): domain Eukaryota; kingdom Metazoa; phylum Chordata; class Actinopteri; order Cypriniformes; family Gobionidae; genus Rhinogobio; species Rhinogobio ventralis. Next base: position 33,892,714 of record CM077199.1, read on the forward strand.
CTCATATATTACCAAAAGATTCATGGAGTAAGAGTTAAAATTAGATATCAATAAATTAAGTGAACTTCGCAGAAATGCTGAAAAGGCTTACACGCAGAATTCCTTCAACCACGCTGTTGGGTGCTGTTGATGGGCTGACGGATGGAACTTACAATAGTTGAATATTTAGTGTCCCCAACTGAGCAAGCCAAAAGCCAAAGGCAAAAGAGGCGACGGTGGCAAGGAACCAAAACTCCCATCAGGTGACAGAATGGAGAAAAAAACCTTGGGAGAAACCAGGCTCAGTCGGGGTGCCAGTTCTCCTCTGGCCAACGAACAAAAAGTGTATGATTATGATTCTGGCAGCATTACAGGTCAGAAGTCATAGTAGATCGGAACATTAAGAATATTTGTCCAGTTCCATTTGGTTGAAGATCAGAGTCATCACGCCGGAGACGGGTTTGTTGTGGATCAGTGCCAATGGATAAGGCCTCCACAGGGAGAGTCTAATTGACACGGTCTCTGCAGACACTTCAGGGATGCGTTGGTCATGTCTGGGCGCTGGTCCACCATCTGATCTGGATACGGCCCCCGGATCCGGCTGACTGCAGTAAACCTCAGGATAAACAGAGACTAACATTAGCGTAGATGCCATTCCTCTTATGATGCAACGAGTACATCAGATGTTATGGGAAGTGTTCCCGGTTCCAGCTGACCTAGTTAATGCAGCCTAACAATCATTTAACTGATTTGAATAATATAAATTGGTAATGTTCTATGTGTATGCCATAGTAAAGAGATGTGTTTTTAGTCTAGATTTAAACTGACAGAGTGTGTCTGCTTCCCGAACAATGCTAGGAAGAGTTTGGGTGCTAAATAGGAAAAGGATTGACCGCCTGCAGTTGATTTTGATATTCTAGGTATTATCAACTGGCCAGAGTTTTGAGATAGCAATAGACGTGATGGAGTATAATGCGTTAAGAGCTCGCTCAAGTACTGGGGAGCTAAACCATTTAGTGCTTTGTACGTAATAAGCAAGATTTTAAAATGTATACAGTGTTTAATAGGGAGCCAGTGCAGTGTTGACAGAACCGGGCTAATATGATCATACTTCCTAGTTCTAGTAAGAACTCGAGCTGCTGTGTTTTGGACCAGCTGGAGTTTATTTATTAAGCGAGCAGGGCAACCACCCAGTAGTGTACTTTTTAGTAATGCAGGTATAACTGAAATGTTCTACAAGTAGATGAAAATAGCTCTGCCATTGCATTTCACTGATCTTTCATTTATTGTAATGTATTTGTCCAGAGATTATTTATGTATGCTGCTGTACTTTTTTAATGTACGCTAGGAATTTATTTTGTAATGTACACAATGATATAGCACATTAAAGTTTTCTAGATTTCAAAGTGTATACGTGTCTTAACATTTACATTTAATGATTTTGCACATTTTATACCATTTTGAATACTAAAAATCAGCTTTATAATAAACTAGTAGTGTAATATTAATGCATTACTAATGAACTGAAATGCTATTGAAATGTTCTTGAAGCACATTAAATTCATTATTTAAAAATATATTTTAAATTAATTTTAAAGAACTACATTTAAATTGCACTAAATGTACTTGAAGTTGTTCCATTTTAGCACAATTTAATATATTGCAAATAGCTTAAATTTATCTTAAGCATATCTTTAAATGCACTTAATATATTTAAAGTTGTTTCAAAATAATACATTTAATATGCATTTAGTATAGTATAATTTAAATATATTAAGTATGTCCAAAGAAGCACCATTTAAATGTATTTCCTTTTCACCTGGGTAAACATGATGGTTCTGTTGTTTCTCTCAGACTTTGGACAAGAATTAAACAAACCTTGTGTTAAATGGAACTGATATGTAACCGCATCCAAATTCTCTATACTTCTATCAGAAAAAAGACATTTTCAATTAATTTAAACGTAAGTTATCCAGTATCAATTCAGTAACTTATCTTTGATTTTTCCAGATCTGGTCCTGTGGGCGTCAGTATCTCACAGTGATCACAGTTCACACCTGCAGTGAAGCCCCTCCCACAACAATTCACCAATAAATACTGGGAATATTCACATCATCCTACAAGAGAAGGACAAACTCCAGGTGTAGCAGCTGAAATCTGTGTGACTGTTAAAGATGGAGTTTATTAAAGAGGAGATTGAAGACCTGAGTTATCCAGAACCATCCAGAATAAAACATGAAGATACTGAGCAACAAATAGGTTGGTGTCCATTCTTGATTCTTCAGTGATTGAATTCAAATTCAATGTCCGTAACCTTCACTTTTTTTTCTTCAAAAAGTTGCCAATAAAGTCCTGTAAACTGTTGTTAATTGCTGTAAAATTGATTATAGTATAATTTTGCAAAGCAACAGTAATTTACAGTTTAATGTGAAAATACAGTAATTTGTAGTGTTTTTTTGGAATTAAACTTGTAGTTTATTTTACAGCAATATTTTGTAATTTCACTATATGACTATACTTTTATAACTCATTTGTTTACATTATATAAAGCCTTAAAGTTCTGCATAATTAAGGGTGTGGCCACTTTGAGTGACAGGTGGATTGTCATTTGTCTGCTGTCTGTTAGTCATCGCGTCACCTCAGCTCCACCCACATTGCGCCTCTTTGCCCATTTTCTGTTATCCGGGAGTGACGCGTGGCCAAGATGGCAACGGCCGACTTTGAGGCTTCAAAAACTCTCTTCAGAACCCTATGGGTTACGTCACGGACACTACGTCCATATTTTTTTACAGTCTGTGATTAAAACTGGCAGCAAGGCATTGCAAAGCTTTTTAGTCTTTCAACTGTTAAAATATTACAAAATAACTACAAATTACTGTTTTTTTTAAAAGCCACTTTATATGTAGAACATTAGCTTTCAATAAAATGAAGGTCAATCAACAGAATTTGTGGCATTTTGGTACCAAAAAAATAAAGAATAAATTGTTCTTTTCATTCTTTGTGTTTGTTTTTTGCACACAAAAAGTATTCTCGTCGCTTCAAAACATTCAGGTTGAACCACTGGAGTCACATGGACTATTTTAACGATGTCTTTACTACCTTTCTGGGCCTTGAAAGTGGTAATTCAATTGCTATCTATAGAGGGGTCAGAGCTCTCGGATTTCATCAAAAATATCTTCATTTGTGTTCTGAAGATGAACGAATGAAGTAATTAATGACAATTTTTGGGTAAAATAACTCTTTAATATACACCCTCAAAGTCTATTAACCTTCTGAGATGAGCACACACACTTGAGGGTTGACTGTTGTTCCTCTTCTTTTTGTGCGTGTTGTATCTGTTTTGGCTCCAGTGAGTGTTGTGATTCCAACAGAACATCTGCACAAAAATACAAGCAAAAGCATGAGAATAATGTTCAGAATTGAATGAAACTAGCTCAATAAAATTTAAGTAAAAATGCCTTTTATACAATACAATCAGCATTTGTTGCACTACTAATGTAGTATTAAAGGGATAGTTCACCCAAAAATGACAATTCTGTCATTAATTACTCACCCTCATGTCGTTCCGTAAGACCTTCGTTCATCTTCAGAACACAAATTAAGATATTTTTGATTAAAGAAAGGTAATAAAGACATCATTAAAATTCAAATGAAAGCCAGGTGACTCCAGTGGTTTATCCTCAATTTTATGAAGCAATGCGAGTGGTTTGTTTGCATTAAATTAAAAATATACTCTTCTATATTTATTTAAAGAACTTGCCAGGAATTATGAATAATGCCTCTAATCTTCACTCGTTCTCGCGCTGCTCCAGTCAACTGGATTTCAAATTAGAACGACAAATTATGCAATCCCATAATGCCACACCACAGTAAGTTATTGTGAAAGTGCTTAAGCTACAGTAACAACACCTCATTGTTATACACTCACCTAAAGGATTATTAGGAACACCATACTAATACTGTGTTTGACCCCCTTTCGCCTTCAGAACTGCCTTAATTCTACGTGGCATTGATTCAACAAGGTGCTGAAAGCATTCTTTAGAAATGTTGGCCCATATTGATAGGATAGCATCTTGCAGTTGATGGAGATTTGTGGGATGCACATCCAGGGCACGAAGCTCCCGTTCCACCACATCCCAAAGATGCTCTATTGGGTTGAGATCTGGTGACTGTGGGGGCCATTTTAGTACAGTGAACTCATTGTCATGTTCAAGAAACCAATTTGAAATGATTCGAGCTTTGTGACATGGTGCATTATCCTGCTGGAAGTAGCCATCAGAGGATGGGTACATGGCATTTTTGCCACAGGACTGACGCATACTGGATGTTTTTCCCTTTTCACACCATTCTTTGTAAACTCTAGAAATGGTTGTGCGTGAAAATCCCAGTAACTGAGCAGATTGTGAAATACTCAGACCGGCCCGTCTGGCACCAACAACCATGCCACGCTCAAAATTGCTTAAATCACCTTTCTTTCCCATTCTGACATTCAGTTTGGAGTTCAGGAGATTGTCTTGACCAGGACCACACTCCTAAATGCATTGAAGCAACTGCCATGTGATTGGTTGATTAGATAATTGCATTAATGAGAAATTGAACAGGTGTTCCTAATAATCCTTTAGGTGAGTGTAAATAAATTACTGTTGACAGAGATATACTGTAAAATGTTGTTTGACCCTAAATGCATTGCGAACTACAGCAACATTTTGCTGTAAAAACTACAACAATTTCTTACTGTGTTGTGTATATAGCAGTTTTAATTGTATTAACTGACCTTTGAACATCAAAGATCTAATACTTTATACCCACACAGACAGACACCAGATCTCTTGTTTTCTGTTAAATGTTCACTTGAATTGTCACATTTATCCTCCTTGAACTGATTCTGACTACTTAATATGTTTATTTCAGATCAGATGGAAGTGAGACACAAACTAAATGAAGTAAAGAAACTCTGTGACTTCAAAACTCAAGAAACAAAAGCCAAAAAGTTGCACACCTGCTCTCAGTGTGGAAAGAGTTTTACACAAAAAGGAAACCTTAACACACACATGAGAATCCACACTGGAGAGAAACCGTATACATGCACTCAGTGTGGGAAGAGTTTTTCTCACGCATCAGGTCTCAGTGTTCATCTGCTCCTTCATTCTGGAGAAAAGCCATTTAACTGTGATCAGTGTGGTAAAGATTTTATTTCATCATCAAGTCTAAGAAAACACCTGATAGTTCATTCAGATGAGAGGCCTTATATGTGTTCTCTCTGTGGAAAGAGTTTTTCAAGGCTGGATCGGTTTAAACTGCACCAGAAAACACATGATGAAGTAAAAGATCATGTGTGTTGTCATTGCGGAAAGAGCTTTACTACATTTAGTTGTCTGAAACTGCACCAGAGAACTCATACTGGTGAAAAACCTTACAAGTGCTCATATTGTGACAAGAGTTTTGCTCGGTCTGGAACCCTGAAATCACATGAGCGAGTTCATACTGGAGAGAAGCCGTACCACTGTATTCTGTGTGAGAAGAGTTTCAGAAATGCAAAAGGTTTAAAAAATCATCTTTTCATTCATTCTGGAGAAAAACCATTCAGCTGTGATCAGTGTGGTAAAAAGTTCATTTCACCGTCACAGCTAAAACAACACCTGATAGTTCATTCAGATGAGAAGCCTCATGTGTGTTCTCTCTGTGGAAGGAGTTATTCAAGGCTGGATCATTTTAAACTGCACCAGAAAACACATGATGAAGTGAGAGATCATGTGTGTTGTGACTGTGGGAAGAGCTTTACTACAACTAGTCATCTGAAGCAGCACCAAAGAATTCATACTGGAGAAAAACCTTACAAGTGCTCATATTGTGACAAGAGTTTCACTCAGTCTGGATCTCTGAAATTACATGAGCGCGTTCATACTGGAGAGAAGCCGTACCACTGTACTCAGTGTGAGAAGAGTTTCAGAAATGCAAAAGGTTTAAAAAATCATCTGCTCTGTCACTCTGAAGAAAAACCATTTAGCTGTGACCAGTGTGGTAAAAAGTTAATTTCATCATCAAATCTAAAACGACACCTGAAAGTTCATTCAGATGAGAAGCCTTATGTGTGTTCTCTCTGTGGAAAGAGTTTTTCACAGCAGGGCAATTTAAAACAGCACCAGAAAACACATGATGGAGTGAGAGATCATGTGTGTTGTGACTGTGGGAAGAGCTTTACTGCATCTGGTTATCTGAAACTGCACCAAAGAATTCATACTGGTGAAAAACCTTTCATGTGCTCATATTGTGACAAGAGTTTCACTCGGTCTTCACACCTGAAATCACATGAGCGAGTTCATTCTGAAGAGAAGCCGTACCAATGTACTCAGTGTGAGAAGAGTTTTAAACATTTATCAAACCTTCAAGCTCATTTGAAAAAATGTTGCAAGTGAGCAACATTTGTTTTCATGTCACATTCAAGTAAATAGTGTGAGATAAAATGGAGTTTGTCCTAAAACCACAATGTCATCTTGCTCAATTTTGTCAATTTGGTGAAAAGCTCTGAAAACTAGGTAGCCTCAAGATTTGAAGCTTCAACGGTAAATAAAGTCATTGTTGTAGTTTTCTGGCAGAATGGATTGTGTGCTTAGGTCTTTTTTGAATTAGATATATTCATGTCATTTACTTATTTGTGTACTATACAGGTGCTGGTCGTATAATTAGAATATCATCAAAAAGTTGATTTATTTCACTAATTCCATTCAAAAAGTGAAACTTGTATATTATATTCATTCATTACACACAGACTGATGTATTTCAAATGTTTATTTCTTTTAATTTTGATGATTATAACTGACAACTAAGGAAAATCCCAAATTCAGTATCTCAGAAAATTAGAATATTGTGAAAAGGTTCAATATTGAAGACACCTGGTGCCACACTCTAATCAGCTAATTAACTCAAAACACCTGCAAAGGCCTTTAAATGGTCTCAGTCTAGTTCTGTAGGCTACACAATCATGAGGAAGACTGCTGACTTGACAGTTGTCCAAAAGATGACCATTGACACCTTGCACAAGGAGGGCAAGACACAAAAGGTCATTGCAAAAGAGGCTGGCTGTTCACAGAGCTCTGTGTCCAAGCACATTAATAGAGAGGCGAAGGGAAGGAAAAGATGTGGTAGAAAAAAAGTGTACAAGCAATAGGGATAACTGCACCCTGGAGAGGATTGTGAAACAAAACCCATTCAAAAATGTGGGGGAGATTCACAAAGAGTGGACTGCAGCTGGAGTCAATGCTTCAAAAACCACTACGCACCGACGTATGCAAGACATGGGTTTCAGCTGTCGCATTCCTTGTGTCAAGCCACTCTGGGCTAAAGACAAAAAGGACTGGACTGCTGCTGAGTGCCAAAGTTATGTTCTCTGATGAAAGTAAATTTTGCATTTCCTTTGGAAATCAGGGTCCCAGAGTCTGGAGGAAGAGAGGAGAGGCACACAATCCACGTTGCTTGAGGTCCAGTGTAAAGTTTCCACAGTCAGTGATGGTTTGGGGTGCCATGTCATCTGCTGGTGTTGGTCCACTGTGTTTTCTGAGGTCCAAGGTCAACGCAGCCGTATACCAGGAAGTTTTAGAGCACTTCATGCTTCCTGCTGCTGACCAACTTTATGGAGATGCAGATTTAATTTTCCAACAGGACTTGGCACCTGCACACAGTGCCAAAGCAACCAGTACCTGGTTTAAGGACCATGGTATCCCTGTTCTTAATTGGCCAGCAAACTCGCCTGACCTTAACCCCATAGAAAATCTATGGGGTATTGTGAAGAGGAAGATGCAATATGCCAGACCCAACAATGCAGAAGAGCTGAAGGCCACTATCAGAGCAACCTGGGCTCTCATAACACCTGAGCAGTGCCACAGACTGATCGACTCCATGCCACGCCGCATTGCTGCAGTAATTTAGGCAAAAGGAGCCCCAACTAAGTATTGAGTGCTGTACATGCTCATACTTTTCATGTTCATACTTTTCAGTTGGCCAAGATTTCTAAAAATCCTTTCTTTGTATTGGTCTTAAGTAATATTCTAATTTTCTGAGATACTGAATTTGGGATTTTCCGTAGTTGTCAGTTATAATCATCAAAATGAAAAGAAATAAACATTTGAAATATATCAGTCTGTGTGTAATAAATGAATATAATATACAAGTTTCACTTTTTGAATGGAATTAGTGAAATAAATAAACTTTTTGATGATATTCTAATTATATGACCAGCACCTGTATATTGTGTTCTGATTGTACTTGCAATTATGAGAAACAAAACTGAAACAACATCTTGTCATTAATTAATTTTGATCACATTAATGAGTTTAAAATGTTAATATATGACCTATGATAAATATGTTTGAGATGTACAGTATTGTCAACCAAGTGATCTGGGGTGCGTTTCCCGAAATCATCGTTAGCCAACTTTGGTCGCAAAGTTCCGTCGTAATCAGCATAGTTCAACAAGTCAGTGTTTCACGAAACCATAGTTCCAACGAACATTCGCAAAGTTGTGTGGTTGCAACGACAGCTCTCGACCTGTGGTTAGAAGCATATTGTTTGCATGACGTGGACTCAATAAATCCTTATCTTGATCAAAATAAGCAAGCTGACATTCAGTACGAATCTGTATCTTTTATTTAGAATACATACGAATGTCATTTACGTCTTTTAGTTTGTCAAGAGATTTAAAGCACCGTTTTTGAAGAGTGTGCATGTGCATACGTGCTCTAATACGCAAGAACGAGCCTGTGATTGAATCTGGAAATAAAGCAAAATAACTGAGAAAAATGAGAAACAGTCCTCAGATGCCATGTCTGTAGTTTATAGAAAAACATCTAGCATTAATTCAATCTCAAACGGATTCAGTAAAAGCAGTTATTACTCCACCATGTGCGTGACATCATTAACCAATGTGGTTGAACGACCAATTTGCGACAATATGGTTTCGGGAAACAGTCATGACTAGCTAGTTGATTTTTTTCAACGATGCATCATACTATGGTAGTTCTGTCTGTCATTTGTCCGTCTGGCGTCTGTCTGTCCGTCTGGCATCTGTCTGTCCATCTGGCGTCTGTCTGTCTGGCATCTGTCTGTCTGTCTGGCATCTGTCCGTCTGGCATCTGTCTGTCCATCTGGCGTCTGTCCGTCTGGCATCTGTCTGTCCATCTGGCGTCTGTCTGTCTGGCATCTGTCCGTCTGTCTGTCCGTCTGTCTGTCTGTCTGTCTGGCATCTGTCTGTCTGTCTGGCATCTGTCTGTCCATCTGGCGTCTGTCTGTCTGGCATCTGTCCGTCTGTCCATCTGGCGTCTGTCTGTCCGTCTGGCGTCTGTCTGGCATCTGTCTGTCTAGTGTCTGTCCATCTGGCGTCTGTCTTTCTGTCCGTCTGGCGTCTTTCTGTCCGTCTGGCTTCTGTCTGTCCATCTGGCATCTGTCCGTCTGACGTCTGGCGTCCGTCTATCTGTCCGTCTGGCGTCTGTTGTCTGTCCATCTGATGTCTATCTGTCTGTCCGTCTGGCGTCACAAACTAATGAAATAAAGAAACTCTGTGACTTCAAAACTCAAGGAACAAAAGCCAAAAAGCTGCACACCTGCTCTCAGTGTGGAAAGAGTTTCAGACAAAAAAGAAACCTTAACATACACGAGAATTCACACTGAAACCGTATACATGCACTCAGTGTTGAAAGTTTTTCTCAAGCATCAGTTCTCAGTAAACATCTGCGCATTCACACTGGATCAGTGTGGCAAAGTTTTTATTTCGTCATCAGGTCTAAAATGACACATGAAAGTTCATTCAAATGAAAGGCCTTATGTGTGTTCTTACCATAGAGTTTTTCATGGCTGTATAATTTTAAACAGCACCAGAAAACACATGATGGAGTGAAAGATCATGTGTGCTGTGACTGTGGGAAGAGCTTTACTAAAGCTGTCGATCTGAAACATATCTTAATACTGTAATAACTATGTTTGGGATGTACAGTATTATTGTCAACCAAATAGCCATTGCCTCCTCATTTCAGAACATAATTGCACACCACTAGTAAGCCTAACATATTCATACTAAAAGCAAAAAAAAATTACATTTTGATTTCATGGATACTTTAAGAATATGCGGCCCCTTTAAGAAACACCGCACGCACTGAGCATGCGCAGAAGAGAGAATCGCAAGAGACGACACGAGAGCAGACACTCCAGATGAAGCTGAAACGCTGTTAACGCTCGTGAATGAAGGATAAATGTGCAATATTTTCTCCGGATGCCCTATATTTCCAGTCTGCAGGTGAGAGATGTTTACAGATTGCAGAGTTTAACATATACACTATATCTAATTTGCATAGTAATGTGTTTTTAGGACAATATGCAATGTAAAAAGACATATAATAGTGGGAGTAATAAAAAGGAATATTTTCATAAGAATACCCAGACAAAACTGTGTATGTTGTCAGAGAAATTCACTAAAATAGAACATCCTCTACAGAGGCAAAACCTCTATTCTGGGTCTCAGGAGGATATTTCTGTCTCGTGCAGAGTGAATCCAGCATTTATATTTAGATGTCACTTCCGAAGATGCAGTTGGCCGTCGGTCCTCTTAGCAGCATGAAAATCAATAGTTTTATTCAATGGATTTTAAAGACTGAAACCTTGAGTTTCGCGAGCCTGCATTAACTCAGGATAAAAACTTGGATCACGCAAGAACACGTTGTAAATAGATGGCGCTCTCCAGAGCGCGAGCACAAATGTGCAAATCTGTTTGGCCAGTATATTATTACAGTATCAGCTGAGGGTGCAGCCTTGTTTATACTTGCGTCGAGGCCGCGAGCCTCCACTGACTGCGCTCAATGCGCGTGACCGTACATTCCGCGTTGACATCATTTTTGCCTCGCGCTCGTGCGGATGCGTCGAGTATAAACAAGGCTAGCCTGTCATACACTGTTCTGGGCACAGTTCAGTGTCTCCGAGCACAGTGCTGTCTGAGCGGGGCGGAGTAACCTCAATCACGCTGCAGTGTTTGTGAGAGCCCACGCACAGACTCCGATACAGGAAAAAATAAAACAGAACGTATAACATTGGGGCTAATATGTTAGCAAGCAAGCTGCGGATAGTTTTCGACTACAGTCCTTAAAGTTAACTGCAAGCGTTGTAGGATTATGCCAGTTCCGGATGGTTCCACCGCACTAATAACACGGGGCTGCCCGCGGACGTGCCTGACTTTAAATCGGCGCTACTAAACACAGATATCGGCCGATGCCGATATATTTAAAAAATCGGCCTGATATATCGGTCGACCTCTACTTCAGAGGGCCTTTATTAAGCCACCAGAACTTCCCTTTCACTGCCATTATAAAGCTTGGACGAGCCAGGACATTTTTTTATATAACTCTGAATGTCATGTACACCTAGGATGGCTAATTTTCATTTTTGGGTGAACTAACGTGGATGGTGATCATCTGTATTGTTTGAAAATGAAAATGACTGTGTTGCGGAAAATTGCAAGTTTAAGTATCGAGAGTTTTAGTTTAGTACTACACTAAACTATAATGTTGAATATAATGTATAGTAGTGATAATGCCAAATGTCTTATGTTTCCAGTAAAAAGTGGCCTACATTATTTTAAAACATATCTAGTCAGCGATAGAGGGCAAGTATATTTGTCTAAAATAATTCTGTATTTTCAGCTTCAGAATCATGAGTATTTTTATTCTGCTGTCACCATTGCCCTGTGCATTGGGTTACCAGCACCAAGTCCAAGCCTATTCATTTCCACCTCCAATGTAATACCAAATTTAGCATTTTAACATCTTCAGCTCTGGGACCATTTTTGGGGATTTCCGCCTCGATTTGGCCTACCCAAATTGTAAAACCTGCCATGCTCACATACAGTTTTGGCTTTTTCCACTAGATGGCAGAAAATACTGGTAAAAAATAATTTTGTCTGTATCATGTATGCAAGATTTATTCAAATGGATCTGAAGGGAGGAATATTACCTTTTTTATGTAATACTCAAATCTAAAGACCTCCCCATACTCATATACAGGGGTATAAATGCAATATCCAAGTGTCACAAAATTCTTTTTTCCAGTGTTTGCTGACATATGCTGGAAACAACCAAAACTGTCTGCAGGGTGCTAGAACACACAGGGCATGAGATATACACTTTCAAAAATAAATTTATAACCAAAAAATCAAAAAGCGCCTATTTTGTTTGTTTGTTAAATTTTATATGTTTGTTTATTATAGCACAGGCAACATATACTATAATATTTATCACTTTCCGCAGTGTTTTATGTCATATCAGGGTTTTCTGTAAAATGACGTGGTATCGTGATATGTATCAAATCGTGACATGAGGGTATCGTTACACTCCTAATATTTGCACCCAGTTGACTAAACGCCACCCAAACAGATTCAAATATCTGGACATTTTCAGAGACAGAAAAAGAGATACTCTGATGATTACTGTGTAAAGGATTTTCCAAACTCCTCAGAACATGAAGTTTAAATCCAACCCAAGTCGATCTGAGAAAGCAGCGGCTGTTAAGCACACGTGATTATTTCACCACAGTGTGTCAGTGCCTCGTCTAAACTAGTGGCCACGATGCTGAAGTGTGTGAGACATGATAAATATGCTCAGTATTTATTTATTTGAATTAAATATTTGAATCACTATTCTGTCATTTTTTTAATTGTCAACCATTTTACTGCATGTAAATACCAGCAGCCATATCACCCTGTAGCCCAAGACTGGTTTCTCACTGAAGCTAAGCAGGGCTGAGTCTGGTCAGTACCTGGATGGAAGACCTCCTGAGTAGCTGCTGGTAAAGGTGTTAGTGAGGCCAGCAGCGGGTGCTCACCCTGTGGTCTGTGTGGGTCCTAACACCCCAGTATAGTGATGGGGACACTATACTGTAACAAGCACCGTCCTTCGGATGAGATGTTAAACCGAGGTCCTGACTCTCTGTGGTCATTAAAAATCCCAGGATGTCCTTCGATAAAGAGTAGGGGTGTAACCCTGGCATCCTGGCCAAATTTGCCCATTGGCCACTGTCCATCATGGCCTCCTAATCATCCCCATATATACGATTGGCTTCATCACTCGGTCTCCTCTCCACCAATCAGCTGGTGTGTGGTGGGCGTTCTGGCGCAATATGGCTGCCATTGCATCATCCAGGTGGATGCTGCACATTGGTAGTGGTTGAGGAGATTCCCCCCTTCCATGTAAAGCGCTTTGAGTGCCTAGAAAAGCGCTATATAAATGTAACAAATTATGTAATTTGCATTTATGCTCAAAATGCTTAATATTTAAATTAGTTCACAGTCATTCTCCTCTAAGCTGTGTACATTACTGTTTAAGATTAATTAAATATTTAATTAAATATCATTACATTTAAGGCACATACTGCACATTCATTCAAATGTTTTAAAAGACTGGAATAAAAGCACACAAGTTTAAATAGAGTGGTGCAGGTATGACGGCAGAACCTGGAAGTCTAATTCGCGACTGGTCCTTCTTTTTGTTCCTCCATTTTGTTCTTGAAGGAGCCAGCGGTGAATTAGACTTCCGGGTTCTGGCGTCATACTTGCACCACTGGTAATTCAGTATAAATTCAGTAACTTCTCTTTGAATTTTGCAGATGTGATGTCCCTCCCACAACAATTCACCAATAAATACTGGGAATATTCCCATCATCCTACAAGAGAAGGACAAACTCCAGGTGTAGCAGCGGAAATCTGTGTGACTGTTAAAGATGGAGTTTATTAAAGAGGAGATTGAAGACATGAGTGATCCAGAACCATCCAAAATAAAACATTAAGATACTGAGGAACAAATACACTCACCTAAAGGATTATTAGGAACACCTGTTCAATTTCTCATTAATGCAATTATCTAATCAACCAATCACATGGTAGTTGCTTCAATGCATTTAGGGGTGTGGTCCTGGTCAAGACAATCTCCTTAACTCCAAACTGAATGTCAGAATGGGAAAGAAAGGTGATTTAAGCAATTTTGAGCGTGGCATGGTTGTTGGTGCCAGGCGGGCTGGTCTGAGTATTTCACAATCTGCTCAATTACTGGGATTTTCACGCACAACCATTTCTAGAGTTTACAAAGAATGGTGTGAAAAGGGAAAAACATCCAGTATGCGGCAGTCCTGTGGGCGAAAATGCCTTGTTGATGCTAGAGGTCAGAGGAGAATGGGCCGACTGATTCAAGCTGATAGAAGAGCAACTTTGACTGAAATAACCACTCGTTACAACCGAGGTATGCAGCGAAGCATTTGTGAAGCCACAACACGCACAACCTTGAGGCGGATGGGCTACGACAGCAGAAGACCCCACCGGGTACCACTCATCTCCACTACAAATAGGAAAAAGAAGCTACAATTTGCATGAGCTCACCAAAATTGGACAGTTGAAGACTTTTCTTTTTTCTTTTTTAATTATATGATGTCATTACGTTGCTGTCCTGCCGCCAACCAATCGCTGCATTGCTGATCGTGGTTTCGAGTATCGATGCATCTGCCCTCTTCAGTGAACACAGGAACGCGCAGTAATCTCAGATAACTTAATCCAGATATTTTAATCCAATCCGCAAATTCGTTTGAAGAACCAATTTAGCCAGAGATCAGTTATCACGATTAGAAGATCTGTGATCTGTCAAATCATCTCTGATGTATTAAGTGAGGTACGAAGAACGGACCCCTGATGTCTTGATTTGTGCTAAGTGTTGTTTTTAATTTTTACATTTATCCTCCTTGAACTGATTCTAACTGCTTAATATGTTCATTTCAGACCAGATGGAAGTGAGACACAAACTAAACAAAGTAAAGAAACTCTGTGACATCAAAATTCAAGGAGCAAAAGTCAAAAAGCTGCACACCTGCTCTCAGTGTGGAAAGAGTTTCCAAAATAAAGGAAACCTTAACAAACACATAAGAATTCACACTGGAGAGAAACCGTATACATGCACTCAGTGTGCAAAGAGTTTTACTCAATCATCAGATCTCAGTGTTCATCTGCTCCGTCATTCTGGAGAAAAACCATTTAACTGTGATCAGTGTGGTAAAAAATTTATTTCATCATCAAATCTAAAACAACACCTGAAAGTTCATTCAGATGAGAGGCCTTATGTGTGTACTCTCTGTGGAAAGAGTTTTTCAAGGCTGAACAGTTTAAAACTGCACCAGAAAACACATGATGGAGTGAAAGATCATGTGTGTTGTGACTGTGTTGTTGATGAGCTTTACTAAAGCTGGCAATCTGAAACAGCACCAAAGAATTCACACTGGAGAAAGACCTTACAAGTGCTCGTATTGTGACAAGAGTTTCTCTCATTCTGTAACCCTGAAATCACATGAGCGAGTTCATACTGGAGAGAAGCCGTACCACTGTACTCAGTGTGAGAAGAGTTTCAGACATTTATCAAACCTTCACGCTCATGTGAAAAAATGTTGCAAGTGAGCAACATTAGTTTTCATGTCAAATACATTCAAGTAAATTCTCTGAGATAAAATATGGAGTTTGAACTAAAAGCACAGTATCATCTAATTCTGTGAATTTGGTGTAACGCTCAGAAAACTTGAAAGACTTGAGATTTGAAGCTTCACCAGTCAACAACTCTATAAAATAAAAGTCTTATTTGTAGTTTTTACCTTCTGTCAGGGTGGATTGTGTGCTAAGTAGGTTTTGCTTGAATTAGATATATTCAATTAATTTTACTTAATTATTAAGTACACTGTATTGTGTTCTGATTGTATATGCAATTATGAGAAATAAAACAGTAACAACATCATGTCTCGATCAATCTATTTAAAGGATTATTTCACTTCAAAATGAACATTTTCTGATGTTTTACTCACCCCCATCACATCCAAGGTGTTTGTCTTTCTTTCTTCAGTTGAAAAGAAATATTAGAAATAGAAAAAGTTTTTTGAGGAAAATGTTCCAGGATTTTTCTCCACATAATGGACTTTGATGGCAACCAACGTGTTGAAGGTCCAAATCAATGCAGCTTCAGAGGCCCTGCCTGATCCCAGGCGAGGAATAGGGTCTTATCTAGCGAAAGCATCGGTCATTTTCTAAAAAAAACATTTATATACTTTTAACCTAAATTGCTCATCTTGCGCTGGCAGGGATTGTGTAATCACGTCAGAAAGGTCACACTAGACGTAGGTGGAAGTACCGCCCCCGTGTTTACAAAGCAAAAAAAACACCTGAAAGTTAATGTAGATGAGTGGTCTAATGTGTTAGTTTTGTTGAAAGTTTTTTTACTACTGGACCTTAAACAGCACCAGAAAATACACACCATGAGAGAAATGATGGGTGTTTTGAACACAGCCGGGGATTCCAACTGTTTACATTTGTTTGATTTGTTCATTTATATGCTAGTCAGAAATTATTAGCTGCATTTCCACTGTCAGGCCACAATGGCTATTAACCATAGATTGTAAAAAAAGTCTATGGTTCTATGTAGTGTCCGTGACGTCACCCGTAGGTTTCTGAAGAGCGTTTCTGAAGCCTAAAGTGGGGTCGAGCCGGCCGTTGCCATCTTGGCATCACTCCCGGATAACAGAAAATGGACAAAGAGGCGGGACCTCGGCAGGACGTGGGTGGAGCGGAGGTGCGCTAGTTGTCTAATCTATGGATGGAAGATATTGGCGGCAACTAAATAAACAAATAACTATTTATTTGTTATTGATATTATACCACACAAGGTTTAAAACACTGCAGAACTTTTAATACATGTGTAGACGTTTATTTGTAGCACTAGATGACTTAAATCATAAATCAGAATTAACGTTATTAACGTTACTTTAATAACTTGCATCTCAAACAAATAATTTGAAGCAAATAAATTAACCCGAGTTTATGAGTGTGGATGTCACCTGATTATAATGTTAACATTATAAAAGAACGATTCAACACTCCAGACCCCCAAAATCAACCGTCCATCACCAGAAACACGTAGGCTCCAGTCTGTCTGGAGAAGAAACTCAGCTAAGTGCTTTATTGCCTTGCAAACTTTAGCAACTCTGAGCAACACCAAAGATAACAACTGACTTTGTTTGATCACAAGACAAAGAAACAAACCAGATCTCTGTTTTCTCAATGACCTTTAGATGAACTCTGACTGACACAGTTAAATCCACAGGAAAAACGCACATAAACTGTTGTCACGTATAAACTGCTTCAAACCACAAAATGATGATTGTCAAACTTACATTCAAACAGCCTTTTACTGCATAAATCTATATCACATCTAGAACCAATACACGTGACCATTATGCATATATATCACTCACAATTCATGTAATTGTTATAACTATTGAAATGGTTAATTGAAAGTATGCCTTATCTGGTATGAGTGTGAATCTCTGTTCATAATTCAAAAGATGGTTTGATTGAATTTTGTTTCAAATGTATCATGTTCTTATAATAAGAAATCAGGTCTAAATTTACTCTCTGCTTAGAGCAGGAAAGTAAGAGACCACAGATAACATAATTTATGAGGGGGGGGATGGTGTGGAGAGACCAAAGATGATTCCCAATTGGTCAGTCCATCCAGGAGGATGGGTAAACAAATTTGAGTTTTAATCTCAGAACACAAACAAAGAAATCAGTTGAAGTGCTCAGTGCGGTTCAAGAATGAGCAAGTTAAGTCGAGACAAAAGACAGACAGCATGACGAAGCATATTTTCTTTCCGTTGAGTCTCATGTTCTAAGTTAAGTTTCGCCACTCTCGACGAATCTATAGCGAGCGTGCTCCAACTTCAAACAATACCCACGAGACTTTCCATCTAGCGGCCAACACGCCACGTGATTGGCTTCCCAAGACGCCCATTAAAGACAGGCAAGACCATCAGCGAATCACTGAACCTGGGAAAACCCTACAGCCAGGGCCGAAAAGGGAATCTGAATTCTAAAATGAACTGGTGCATTGATATCAAATTTAATAACCCCACCTAAGAAACAATAGGAGGGTTAAGTTAATGATTGGTGGTTCATTCAGGTCATGTGTTATAAATGCATAAATTGCTAGAAACTTGGGATTTCATCATTTCACTCTCTTAAAACTCATTCTTTCCTCACTTTCTTCCTTTCTGCAATGCGTGTGAATGTGTGTGTGCGTGTGTTTGTGTTAGATATTAGTTTTATGTGTTAGAGTAATCAATAAAGTTTTGTTTGTATTTAAAGATAAGTGTTCTTGTGTTATGTGCTTACAAATTTAATGTCTGCTGATCTATGTTACCTGGCTGTTAAATAGTGTTTCACTATTGTTTGGATATTAATATCCGCTGCAGAATTGATAGTTACGGCCCGTTCAAACGAACGCTGGACGAGTCATTTGCTTGGCCGTAAAAAAATAGACTCTTTCAAAATTCCCTATGAATTAATTCATTCATTCATTTGAGCTAAATAGACCTGTTTCCCTGATACAGAGTCCCTACATCTATATTTCAAGGTGTTGCTCGCTTGATCTATGTTTTCCCACGTGTAACAGCAATGTCAACTTAAAAAACTGAGCTACATTTCATCATTAAATTCCTAATTTTCATTACCTAAAGCATTTATTAAACTTTAAAATGTATTTCCCTTCCATAGACACAGTGTGGATCATAGGTGACAGCCATGTCATATGTGGTGCCCAGAGAGCTGCAGAGATCATGGGAAGAAACCTCAGTCTGCCAGGCGTCCGTGTCTGCTGGTTTGGCTGGGGTGGACTGCGGTGGAGAGGACTTCTCCCCTTCTTCTCCCACTCCCTGCAAGGAAGAGCAGCACCGGATGTCCTCCTCATCCACTGTGGCGGACATGGGGGAGGTTAGAAGCGTCCAGCTGGTGAGAGCCATGAAGGAGGACCTGCACCAGCTTAAACTCCGGCACCCTGGCATGGAGATCATGTTGTCGGCTGTGACCCAGAGGTGCCGTTGGAAGGCTGGTGCAAATCCGGTGAATCTTAATATGGCTAGGAAGTTTGTTAACAGTGTTATGGCTACATTTGTTCGTAGCTTAAATGGTGCCATGATTGAGCACACTCACATTAGACATGACTATTTTTGAAAGTTCATTTCACACCTAGAGTAAATTATATGTTTTTAAGTACTTAAGCTACCTGCCTTAAAGACCACATCCAATTGCAGTGAACTGCTTACAGTTGGCAGTGTCACTGCTTTTGAATTTGGACTTTAGGGCCCATTTAGTTAAACATAAATAAATATAGCCCTGACCATCATGGCTAATGTTGAGTTTTTTTTATGTTCATCTTTACGTAACACCGGTAGCCATAACACTGTCACCACCTCTGCTCTTCCTCATCCCTACATTCCCACCCCAAACCACCACCTACCTTCCCATGGAAGTCTACTTATTGCACATTTAAATAAATTAAATCAATTCAATCTTACACCGTTGTGTGAGCACTTTTTTATGGCATGCATTGATTTTTTGTGAAGTTAATTTAAAATAATGTTTTGATTTATTTTTTATTTCTGGAGGTTGGATACTGCAATCAGCTCCTCTGGCACATCAACAGACAACATGGGTATGGTTACTGACAAAGCACACACACAAGCAAGGGACGTCACACATCCTACATGAGAGAAAGATGACAAGGTTTAAAAAATACTGGTAGAATTCAGACATTATGGCCTGTCTTGGCTAAAAGCCCACTCACCACGACAAGGTGCAGGCCAGGAGTGGGAACATATAACATGGGACAAACATACAAGACACTACAAAACCAAAGGGACAAGACAAGAAATAGAGAACATACAACACTGGTAAAGCAATATACAATGGTGAAAACTCAGGGTGGGCGATAGGAACAACCTTAAATAGAAACATTTCGCCCAGCCCTTTTTTTATAACAATTTAAAATACTACATTAATGTATTACCGTAACACTTCAATAACTCAATATCTATAATATAAAATCCAACTAACCATGGATGTTAACTTTTTAACCAAGTTGCAACTTAACATGGAGAAAACTTTTTTTATTTTAGTAGTTTTTGTTTTTTGTAAATATGTCATTAACTGACACAGAATTCCAGAAACTATCCACAGAAACATTGACCAAGGAGGTTGCATATGTATTTCACATAATAGATGGCAAAAAGATCAATATCACCTTAGGTCCCGTTCATGCAGATATTGAACAGTCCTTAATGTGACTCAGGAAAGCCCATCATACAAACTATGAGTTTTAATCTAATCAGCGATGTCTGTGTGGACCAAGCTCCCTGATTATCCCCAAGTTTTGGGAACATACAAGCAACATACAAACACGAGTGCTGTTTTCCTAAATATGGCACAAATGTGAAATTAAAATGTGAAAATGTGAAGAAACTTATTTATGGGTAGGCTAACTTTAAATTTAGACACACTACAAGTAGGCCTAGGCTATGTCAACAAAAAGAGATTTTCTTTGACCTTTGTCTTTATTGATGCCATTTGATTAAACAATATCAGGTGACTAGACTGTCGAAGACATATGTTTGATGATAGTGTGTTTGCTTCGTAACAGAGCGGAGATGTGGGCTTTGTCCGAAACCTGGAAAATGCTGCCTTCGGAGGACACATTTCAACGTAGGAAGGCATCAATGCACGTCCGAATCTAATGTTAGCTTCACTTCCAGTCTCCTGAGATACCTTCATCTGATTGATTTTTGAAGGCAGCATAAATGTATCCTTCGCTGCCTTTGATATCCCACAATCCTATGCGTTCTATTCTGTGACAGTTGAGCTGCAAGCCATTAGCTGTGTCCCAAATTGCGTACGTGTGCACTATTCTACGCCATTTTGTAGTATAAATAGTGCAAGTAGTGCGTTCACACTGAAAATTCTAAAAAGAACTTAGGGTACTCTAAGTACCCGGATGATGTACTTACTCAACCGATAAAAAGAAGTGTGGAATGTTGGACACTTCATGCACTCAATAATCGCAGCTTTGATTACGTATGGAGGGGCGTGGCTAAAAGGGCGCGAACACATAGCTGGATAAACTATTTATTCACTTCAAGATGACTGACGACGTTCCGTTGGACAATACATATTATAAATGTAAGTCGATTTTTTTAATTATTCTATTTTATGTGGTTTATTTTAAAAATTCACCATTACAATGGCATAGATCGTCTGTCAAGCTTTGTTATTTACCAGCCTTATCGTCGCAAGCAAGCTCGGGCTAGTTATATAACGTATAGCTTCTTGCTTCGGATTCTTTTAATATAATAATAATAGTAATAATTTATAGCCTCAACTACAACTTACTATAGTGATTTTGGATTGCGCAATCAACATTCTCCTGCAGAGACGATTACGCTGCCTCCTGATGGTAACTGGGGTCGTGTTGGTCATGATGGGTACCACTGACATAAATAATAAAAAGAAGAAAATAATTTTGTTGATAGATAGAAGTTGTTACGTGCGTTAGACGCCACTTGCCCTCGACGGAAACAGTTTAAATTTCCAGTTAGTAAAAAACCGTTAGTGTTCCATTTGGGACAATACTAAATTCATACACTAACAGTTGAGTGCATAGTGTGTAAGTGCATAGTGTATAAGTGCATAAGTGTATAGTGCGTCATTTGGGACACAGCTAAGGTCTGATAAGGCAGCGAGGCAACAAGTCAGCTGCCTAGGTTTTCGGACGCAGCCGTAGTTTACAAGCAACATACAAGCAACATACAAACACGAGTGCTGTTTTCCTGAATATGGCACAAATATGAAATTAAAATGTGAAAATGTGAAGAAACTTATTTATAGGTAGGCTAACTTTAAATTTAGACACACTACAAGTAGGCCTAGGCTATGTCAACAAAAAGAGATTTTCTTTGACCGTTGTCTTTATTGATGCCATTTGATTAAACAATATCAGGTGACTAGACTGTCGAAGACATATGTTTGATGATAGTGTGTTTGCTTCGTAACAGAGCGGAGATGTGGGCTTTGTCCGAAACCTGGAAAATGCTGCCTTCGGAGGACACATTTCAACGTAGGAAGGCATCAATGCATCATAAATAAAGACTGCGCGCACAGCCGTAGTTTACTTAAGAATGTGCGGCCCCTTTAAAAAAAAAAGAGCGTGCGCACAGCCATAGTTTACTTAAGAATGTGCGGCCCCTTTAAAAAAAAAAAGACCACGCGCACAGCCGTAGTTTACTTAAGAATGTGCGGCCCCTTTAAAAAAAAAAGACTGCGCGCACAGCCGTAGTTTACTTAAGAATGTGCGGCCCCTTTAAAAAAAAAAGAGCGCGCGCACAGCCATAGTTTACTTAAGAATGTGCGGCCCCTTTAAAAAAAAAAGACTGCGCGCACAGCCGTAGTTTACTTAAGAATGTGCGGCCCCTTTAAAAAAAAAAAGACAGCGCGCACAGCCATAGTTTACTTAAGAATATGTGGCCCCTTTAAAAAAAAAAAGACTGCGCGCACAGCCGTAGTTTACTTAAGAATATGCGGCCCCTTTAAAAAAAAAAGACTGTGCGCACAGCCGTAGTTTACTTAAGAATGTGCGGCCCCTTTAAAAAAAAAAGACTGTGCGCACAGCCGTAGTTTACTTAAGAATATGCGGCCCCTTTAAAAAAAAAAGACCACGCGCACAGCCGTAGTTTACTTAAGAATATGCGGCCCCTTTAAAAAAAAAAGACTGTGCGCACAGCTGTAGTTTACTTAAGAATATGCGGCCCCTTTAAAAAAAAAAAGACAGCGCGCACAGCCGTAGTTTACTTAAGAATGTGCGGCCCCTTTAAAAAAAAAAAGACTGCGCGCACAGCCGTAGTTTACTTAAGAATGTGCGGCCCCTTTAAAAAAAAAAGACCGTGCGCACAGCCGTAGTTTACTTAAAAATGTGCGGCCCCTTTAAAAAAAAAAAAGACCGCGCGCACAGCCGTAGTTTACTTAAGAATATGCGGCCCCTTTAAAAAAAAAAAGACTGCGCGCACAGCCGTAGTTTACTTAAGAATGTGCGGCCCCTTTAAAAAAAAAAGACCGTGCGCACAGCCGTAGTTTACTTAAAAATGTGCGGCCCCTTTAAAAAAAAAAAAGACCGCGCGCACAGCCGTAGTTTACTTAAGAATATGCGGCCCCTTTAAAAAAAAAAAGACTGCGCGCACAGCCGTAGTTTACTTAAGAATGTGCGGCCCCTTTAAAAAAAAAAGACTGTGCGCACAGCCGTAGTTTACTTAAGAATGTGCGGCCCCTTTAAAAAAAAAAAAGACCGTGCGCACAGCCGTAGTTTACTTAAGAATATGCGGCCCCTTTAAAAAAAAAAAGACAGCGCGCACAGCCGTAGTTTACTTAAGAATGTGCGGCCCCTTTAAAAAAAAAAGACCGCGCGCACAGCCGTAGTTTACTTAAGAATGTGCGGTCCCTTTAAAAAAAAAAAAGACCGCGCGCACAGCCGTAGTTTACTTAAGAATGTGCGGCCCCTTTAAAAAAAAAAAAGACCGCGCGCACAGCCGTAGTTTACTTAAGAATGTGCGGTCCCTTTAAAAAAAAAAAAGACCGCGTAGTTTACTTAAGAATATGCGGCCCCTTTAAAAAAAAAAGACTGCGCGCACAGCCGTAGTTTACTTAAGAATGTGCGGCCCCTTTAAAAAAAAAAAGACAGCGCGCACAGCCGTAGTTTACTTAAGAATGTGCGGCCCCTTTAAAAAAAAAAGACCGCGCGCACAGCCGTAGTTTACTTAAGAATGTGCGGTCCCTTTAAAAAAAAAAAAGACCGCGCGCACAGCCGTAGTTTACTTAAGAATGTGCGGCCCCTTTAAAAAAAAAAAAAGACCGCGCGCACAGCCGTAGTTTACTTAAGAATGTGCGGCCCCTTTAAAAAAAAAAAAGACCGCGCGCACAGCCGTAGTTTACTTAAGAATGTGCGGTCCCTTTAAAAAAAAAAAAGACCGCGTAGTTTACTTAAGAATGTGCGGCCCCTTTAAAAAAAAAAAAGACCGCGCGCACAGCCGTAGTTTACTTAAGAATATGCGGCCCCTTTAAAAAAAAAAAGACTGCGCGCACAGCCGTAGTTTACTTAAGAATGTGCGGCCCCTTTAAAAAAAAAAGACCGTGCGCACAGCCGTAGTTTACTTAAAAATGTGCGGCCCCTTTAAAAAAAAAAAAGACCGCGCGCACAGCCGTAGTTTACTTAAGAATATGCGGCCCCTTTAAAAAAAAAAAGACTGCGCGCACAGCCGTAGTTTACTTAAGAATGTGCGGCCCCTTTAAAAAAAAAAGACCGTGCGCACAGCCGTAGTTTACTTAAGAATGTGCGGCCCCTTTAAAAAAAAAAAAGACCGTGCGCACAGCCGTAGTTTACTTAAGAATATGCGGCCCCTTTAAAAAAAAAAAGACAGCGCGCACAGCCGTAGTTTACTTAAGAATGTGCGGCCCCTTTAAAAAAAAAAGACCGCGCGCACAGCCGTAGTTTACTTAAGAATGTGCGGTCCCTTTAAAAAAAAAAAAGACCGCGCGCACAGCCGTAGTTTACTTAAGAATGTGCGGCCCCTTTAAAAAAAAAAAAGACCGCGCGCACAGCCGTAGTTTACTTAAGAATGTGCGGTCCCTTTAAAAAAAAAAAAGACCGCGTAGTTTACTTAAGAATATGCGGCCCCTTTAAAAAAAAAAGACTGCGCGCACAGCCGTAGTTTACTTAAGAATGTGCGGCCCCTTTAAAAAAAAAAAAGACCGCGCGCACAGCCGTAGTTTACTTAAGAATGTGCGGTCCCTTTAAAAAAAAAAAAGACTGCGTAGTTTACTTAAGAATGTGCGGCCCCTTTAAAAAAAAAAAAGACCGCGCGCACAGCCGTAGTTTACTTAAGAATGTGCGGCCCCTTTAAAAAAAAAAAAGACCGCGCGCACAGCCGTAGTTTACTTAAGAATGTGCGGTCCCTTTAAAAAAAAAAAAGACCGCGTAGTTTACTTAAGAATGTGCGGCCCCTTTAAAAAAAAAAAAGACCGCGCGCACTGAGGATGCGCAGAAGAGAGAAATGAGAGAGACGAGCCTAGTACTGAAACTTTCACCAGTTGAAGCTGAAAGTGTTGCCAATTTAGTGATTTTGCAGTTGAATAAACACATAAGGATTTTGCAGTGTGGAGAAAACTAACAGTAAGTAGAGAAGCTTGTGTGTGTGCGTTTGCATTTTAGCGTCTTTGTTTCCCTAGCGACGGAGTGTGAGATCACGCGATGTAAACACGCGCCGCGTCGTGTCGAGCTCAAGTTATCTCTTTAAACGCAAGAGGCTCTCCAAATATATGGATGATTAGGAAATAAGTTATCAGTGGTGCTGTCCAGGCAGTACCTAATGATGAATATATAGCGAAAAGCATTTTTGTTGCTCACTGTGGACTAGTTGCTGCTAAAGGGATAAAGACCCATTTCTGTAACCCCAAACATCTCCAGAGGCCGATATGGTATGTATGATATTGGTTTTTAATTTGGATAATCTATTTATATAATATTTCATACATTATCAGAGCTTGGTAGACAGATAAGACGGACCATTAATAATTTATATAATTTAAGTATGGGTTTATACATAATAAATAATCCTAGTCATACACAATTTTTGACATTTTAAAAAATGAGTTTTAAAAAATGATAGAACTGGGGTTCTTTAGATATAAAATGGCCATTTCCTGTTTCACAATGTAATGAGAGGTTGCACGATCATCCAAATATGATCCAATTTTTTTGCTTAATTTAGGGGTGGGCAATTAATTTCCCCAAGGGGCCACATGAGAAACTGGGGTGGTTGTAGAGGGCCGGACAAATTGACTTCAGTAAATACTTAGAATTAATAAATACTATATTCTGCATATTTTTTTTAATGCCATAATTTCTTGAAAGCTGTCCTACATGATCGCGAACACATTTGAGTGAATGTGCATATGGTTTCTGTAATAATAATAAAAAAAAACAGTTGTCTTTAAAATAAAAGCAGTGCGGTTGTATTGCATGCACCTAATTACACCTAATTATTTGCGTTTGACTTTTATTTGAATTATTACAGGGCTCAACGCTAAAGATTTTTTTCTACTGGCTCTGTGTTTGGATGTTTTAAACATAAAATGTTGAATATTGATATTTGAAGTTATTTAATGAAAAGATACTTTAAATGTGAAATTAAAACCACCAGTAGGTGGCAGCAAGTCACTGTTAATGAGTGAATCAGTGATATTCAACCGATTCATTCAAACAGATGATTCATTCTGGAACGAAGCATTTAACCGCGTTAATGAGTGGGTCATTGAGATTGCCATATTTCACCGTTGTGTGTTGCTCAGAGATGCAAAACAGCAGTGGCGGCCACACAAAATTTTTGCGGCCCCTTCCTAAGGATTTTTTTAACTGCTTTAAAACGGCGTTTTGGGTCACTTTTAGAAAGAAAATATACAGAAAACGACTCACTCACACTCACTATCACTTGAGGCAAAATGGGAAGTGTTTAATACAGAAACATGGCTCCATATCAATTTTATACAATTTAATTCTTCCTTATGTTCCTCTTGGTTTAAACATCAATGGGAGACAGAACTCGGACGTAGTTCCTGTGCCAGACTTAAGGCTGATTTATACTTCTGTATCGGACCTACGCCGTAGACTCAACACTGAAGGCTACGCATCGGTTTTCATTTATACTTCTGCGTTGTTGTCCATGCAGAAGTATAAATTAAAGGCCCACTGAAGTGCTTTGAAACGCGCAGCATTATTCAATATGTTGACGTAATTTCCCCTAAACGGGTCCAGCTGTAAGCAGCTCCTCCCTTTTTTTGAAACAGCCAATAGCGTTTCATTAATACCACAGTTTGACTAGAGCCTTTCTGTTTGGTAAAGCCACAGTTTCCTCCTAATCTCTAACCGTTTATCATCAAATCTCCTCCATATCGCTTTGAAATACAGCATTCTGTGCAGAATTTAAATGGGTTCGATATGTTTTGTTGTCTGCGCCGACTCGCGCATATGTTCCGCGCTGCGCTCTCGTGTCTCTAGTCAACGGCTCTGGTCTAGACTATGTGTGTGTGCTGCAGTGGTGTGCATGAAACTAACGTGAAACCAGACTTCATTCGCCTCAACTGAAAACATATTTACACTGTCTGAATCGTTTCCTATCGCATGTATAGTGCGCTATGTGCCATTCACCATGTAGGAAATAGTAAGTGTGTGAACAGCTGACCGATTTCAGCCGCGGCTTCAGCGTCTATTTATAGTGTAGGGGGCGGGACGCTGCAGATTCTAGAAAGCATTTGATTGGACAGAAGATGTGATGAGAAGATGAAGTCTGCGATGATGTCATCAAAATCTGTGATCCATTTTAACGGAAGTGAGAGACTGTTAGTTTTTAATGCTTATATCTCCTAAATGCGAATTTTGTCATTGTTCTGGAACACTTATTTCTAACCTTAAGGCTAACATAGTCATACTAAAAGCTAAAAAACGTAAATTTTGATTTCAGGGGGGCTTTAACACATGCAGACAGATCACGGCGCTTCCTCTTTGGTGATTGGTCCGCTTCTAGCAGACCTATCACAGCGCTTGCGGTCTGCATCGACTTGACGCGTTGTTACATTTTTGCAGAGGTGCACGTCAGGCTACGCTACAGACTATGCGTGCTACACACAGGCACAGCCTACGAGGTAAGAATGCTAATGTTCTTGCCTTTGCCTCACTGAT
The DNA here is from genome assembly GCA_039654625.1 of Rhinogobio ventralis. Lineage (NCBI taxonomy): Eukaryota > Metazoa > Chordata > Actinopteri > Cypriniformes > Gobionidae > Rhinogobio > Rhinogobio ventralis. The sequence continues at coordinate 33,920,358 of CM077199.1, forward strand.
AGCTCGCAGATGAATTTTATTGCACTGGAAGTCTTCTAAAGGCATCTTTACACAGACGAGTTAAGGCGGCTCTGTGTCTGCTCAAAATTCTGTGTAAAGACGCATAAAAGCATAAGCAGACTTAAAATACGCTGGGTCTGACCCACCTCAGCCCCTAGTATCAAAGGTGACGCTGAAACAGTTTTGATTCAGTGTAAATGAACACGAACTTGTGCCGCCCTAAACTACATCACTGTCATGACAACCGCCTGTCAGTGTCAGCTCAGGCGGTGTGAGAATCAAGAAGCAGGAGACAAAACGTATAGAAATAGCTCCATATGTTTTAGGCAAAAAAATGTCTATCATTGAAGTAAAAGAGTCCTGTACTCACATCGTCAAGAAAACCACCAAAATAACGGAGTCGTCTTGCGTAATCAATTGGCGTTCGCCGTTTGTAACCTTCCTTTGACGAGATTGGCAGATCAACGCACTGCAACACTTCCCTCAGATACGGTAAATGCTTATCCCAGTCACCGTCACTGTGATTGTGCATTGTTATATTATATTCCAAAAATAATCTCTTTGAAAGCTATATTTGCTGATATATCTGCTGTCCTATCTGAAACGCTATCTTTGTTCATTTGTTGTGACTGCTCCAAAGTGAATTTCTGGCTCTTTGAAAAAACTTTTGACCACTCTTAATCCTGCGGTGATCTACCCGGTGTAATAATTCATAATTTCTTTATAGCATTTGTTCCAGCAGGCACAATTTTATTGTTGGGGTAACAGTTTAGGACCCAGGACCAGTAGTGAAAAATGAAGACCAAGAGTCAGGAGTGCAATTAATGAAAGAATAAATTACTGAAGAATAGTATGCAGTTACATCAGCAGAAGCCAGCTTCATGTCTCACAAGGAGTTAGTAGGCCGCGCTACCTCTTCACCCGTCCCTCGTACATAAAATTGTCCCAACAGTTCTACTGTTTTTAAGGTCTAGCCACGTCATTACTGCAAGTTGAATGATTCTGATTGGCTAAGAGAAAATAGACAGTCATAGTAAATTTCCACACATTGTCAGTTAATCAGATTCACGTCTCCATAGATCACTTGTTGACATGTTCACCCCGGAATTAGGCACGTAGTGGAGCGCCAGCTTGCCAGCTTGAAGTCCACCAATCTTTTAGGATGCCTGTAATCCACCTCCAATACTGATCTGTAACACAGAATACTGCGCACATACACAGATACACAGTCTCTCAGAGTTGGTTGAGCTCCCGTTCGGACCAGAAAGTTTCCCAAAACATACTGATAACATGTGCTTTCTCTCAGTGAAAGGTACAGACAGTATTCACCATTATTATTTTCGTTTGCTGTGTAAAGATGCCTTAAGGGTGCTTTCACACATGCCACATTAGTTCATTTGAATCACACGAGAGTTCGTTGTCCCCCTTGGTACAGTTAGTTTGGGCAGGTGTGAATGCAGCAATCGCACTCAGGTGCGCACCAAAAGCAGACCAAACAAGTGTACCAAGACCTCCTTGAAGAGGTGGTCTTGGTACGATTTCAAACAAACACTGGAGCGGTTCGTTTGTGGTGAGAACGTGATCCGACCTCGAACAGACCCAACTGCCTAAAGAACTGCTCATTTTTTGGGCTAAACCAGCTGCCATAGTCAGCTGTGCTGCGCCTTCACCATTTGCAGTGCATTAAAACATTATTTTCCAGCTGCATTCGCGCTTCATTCTCAAAATGTAGTTTGCCTAAAGTGGTGAATACAAACTAGGGATTAATCAAGATTTTCGAATATTCGATTAGTTGATTTAAATATATAATATCGAATAGGTTGTGCGATTATCGTCAATAAATGTTTTCGTTGCTGATGTGGTGGTGATGCGTTCATGTAACCAGAGGGTGGCGCGGCCAATAACACACCTAAAAGCATTCAATCAACTCTCAGGGTGTTTTATACTGAGCACTTTTGCTGCTTGCAAACACTCTTTTGAGGAGACAGTGAATAATTTGCTGCCCTGATGCACTCGCTATGCTCGAATACACTGCAGGCTCACTCTCGCTCGTATCTAAGGTAGATCATCAACACATCATTTAAATAAATAAATAAATAAAACAATCAAATGTAAAGTCATATCAAATAAAATGTGTTCTGTTGCAAGTTCACATACTTGAGCTAATGATTTATTGTTGAGCCGTCCAGTTGTGTTCAGAAAGTCAGTTCAAGTTTTATTCTTTATGTGTGTCCTTGAACTTGTGCCATTGGTGTTGGGGGATAATTCAGTATAAATCCAGGAACTTCTTTTTGAATTTGGCAGAACTGGTGTCCCTTCCATAACAATTCACCAATAAATACTGGGAATATTCACATTATCCTACAAGAGAACTACTCCAGGTGTAGCAGCTGAAATCTGTGTGACTGTTAAAGATGGAGTTTATTAAAGAGGAGATTGAAGACATGAGTGATCCAGAACCATCCAGAATAAAACATGAAGATACTGAGCAACAAACAGGTTGGTGTCCATTCTTGATTCTTCATTGTTAACTGATTTAGTAGCTGTGAAATAATCAGCAGTATGTAAACGCATGAAAGCTGTGATTTGAAATCAGGGTTTTTCCACCAAATATTATTATTATTATTTATTTTTTTACTCTTCCTAAGTTAAGACATTAGTATTGTATTGTTTAAAAATGAATATAAACTTGTTTTCTTTGCATTCTAGATCTGAAAACATGGTTATGTTATTTTGACCAGTTGTCATTTTCTGCAAATAAATGCTCTAAATGACAATATTTTTATTTGAAATTGGGAAAAAATGTTATTAGTAGTTTGTAGAATAAATCGATGTTCATTTTACATACCCTGAAAGTTACCTCTGTTTTAGGAACCAAAAGTTGAGGTTATCCGCTTACTTACCCTTAAACAGTGTCACATAACCTGCTTTGTGGAGTATCTCCCTGATCTCTTGTTGTCTTTGTGTTAGAAATGTAAACTTGAATTTTCACATTTATTCTCCTTGAACTGATTCAAACTACCTAATATGTTTATTTTAGACCAGATGGAAGTGAAGGAGCAAAAACACAAACTGAATGAAGTGGAGGAGAAACATGACTTCAAAACTCAAGGAACAAAAGCCAAAAAGCTGCACACCTGCTCTCAGTGTGGAAAGATTTTCCAAAATGAACGAAACCTTAACAGACACACAAGAATTCACACTGGAGAGAAACCGTATACATGTACTCAATGTGGAAAGAGTTATGCTGGTGAATCAGGACTCAGATATCATCTGCTCATTCACTCTGGAAAAAAACCATTTAACTGTGATCAGTGTGGTAAAGATTTTATTTCATCATCAAATCTAAAAACACACCTGAAAGTTCATTCAGATGAGAAGCCTTATGTGTGTTCTCTCTGTGGAAAGAGTTATTCAAGGCTGGATCATTTTAAACTGCACCAGAAAGCACACAATGATGTGAGAGATCATGTGTGTTGTGACTGTGGGAAGAGCTTTACAACAGCAGATAATCTGAAACAGCACCAAAGAATTCATACTGGAGAAAGACCTTACAAGTGCTCATATTGTGACAAGAGTTTCACTCTGTCTGGAAACATGAAATCACATGAGCGACTTCATACTGGAGAGAAGCCGTACCACTGTACTCAGTGTGGGGAGAGTTTTAGACATTTATCAAGCCTTCACGCTCATATGAGAAAATGTTTCAAATGATTAACATACGTTTCATGTCAAATATATTAAAGTCAATTCTGTGAGATAAATTATGTTGGTCCTAAAAGCACAATACAATCTAGATTAAAGGTAGAGTAGGCAATTGGTTTTATAAACCCTTTGTTATACTGGTTGAAACTCTTCACATCCTAAAAGCAATCATTAATTTAAGTTAATTTAACGCTATATAGCCAAAAGTTTTGGGATGCCTACCTTTACATGCACATGAACTTTAAAGACATCCCATTCTTAATCTGAAGGGTTTAATATGGAGTTAGCCCACCCTTTGCAGCTATAACAGCTCCAACGCTCTAATTCATCCCAAAGGTGTTCTATCGGGTTGAGGTCAGGACTCTGTGCAGGCCAGTCGAGTTCCTCCACACCAAACTCGCTCATCCATGTCTTTATGGACCGACGCTTTGTGCACTGGTGCGCAGTCATGTTGGAACAGGAAGGGGCCATCGCCAAACTGTTCCCACAAAGTTGGGACCATTAAATTGTCCAAAATGTCTTGGTATGCTGAAGCATTAAGAGTTCCTTTCACTAGAACTAAGGGACCAAGCCATCCCCTGAAAAACAACCCCACACCATAATCCCCCCTCTACCAAATTTAAGACTTGGCACACTGTAGCTATTGACTCTGCAGAAAGTTGGCGACTTCTGCACATTGTGTGCCTCAGCATGCGCTGACCCCGCTCTGTGATTTTACGTGGCCTACCACTTCGTGGCTGAGTTGCTGTTGTTCCCAATTGCTTCCACTTTGTTATAATACCACTAACAGTTGACCGTGGAATATTTAGTAGTGAGGAAAATTCACCAATGGACTTATTGCACAGGTGGCAACCTATCACGGTACCACGCTTGAATTCACTGAGCTCCTGAGAGCGACCCATTCTTTCACAAATGTTTGTAGAAGCGTCTACATGCCTAGTGCTTGATTTTACACACCTGTGGCCATGGAAGAGATTGGAACACCTGAATTCAATGATTTGGAGGGGTGTCCTAATACTTTTGGCAATATAGTGTATCTTCAGTGGAAGTCTCGGGAACCAAAACATTTTTGTCCAATCATTGCATTCGGCCCAAATGCTATGATAAGATGTCCCATCTGCCTGTTAAAGTATGTATTTCCGTGTATCTCGTAACCGTAATTACGAGATGGCAACCCATGACTTTCAACCCGAATGCTGTATTTTGAAGGAGGCGTGGCTTTGGAGACTCTCTGAAGGGAGGGTGGAATCTCATGCTTTCAAAGCTAGCTTGCTATAGCTAGTCGCTCAGAAATTGCCTACCCTAGCTTTTAATTTCGTGAATTTAGTGAAAAGCTTGGGAAACATAAATAACATTTTGTCTGTCAAAGTTCTGGCTGTCCACTGGTCTTCCTGTGAGATTTTTTTCTCTTGTCTTGACAAGTCTTCTTCTGTGGATTTATTGGTGGGTCGCATACCAGCTTTTTAGGTTCATACCGCCACCTGTGCTGGAGTGTAAAGTGACTTGTCTTGACTTTTGCCTCTGACTGTTTGTCTTGTCCTTTGCCAGTTCATTTCCAGCACTTGTTTTTCCTCGGCTGCAAATCAACTGGACTTGATTTGTCTCTATGGATATCTATTAAACCGTTAATTCAATTCCCCCTTTCTTGTGTGACATTGTCTTGATTGATCTATTTATTGAACACTGAGAGTTATAGTTTTAATCATATTAATGAATTTAAACATTCTGGGCCCTATTTTAACAATCTGAGTGCATGGTCTGAAGCACATGGCGCAGGTGCAGTAGTTTAATGACAGAATAAAACGGTCATGGGTGTGTTTTGGGCATAATGTGCAATAAACCAATCAGAGTATCCTCTCCCATTCCCTTTAAAAGCTAGTTGAGCTTGCACCATGACTGATTTCCTATTTACATGACGGAATTTGCGAGCAGAAAGACTGAATGCTTCTCCAGAGAGGAATCCTTTTATTTTTTTTATATTAAAAAATGTTTGTGTGCTGCTGCACGTCCCTGTGTGTGTGTAATAAGCATAGTGTACGCACATTGTGCACCCGGCTATAGGAGCATATTACTAAAACGCTCTTTAAATAACACAAAAATATTGCGCTATTGACTTTAGACCAGGTTTTTGTTGGTCAATGGCGCAGTTGTTTTTAGTTGCCTCAGTGCCGCGGTGGGCAAGTGATGTAACCGGTGTTTCGCCTGAACAGCGGCAACACCGACTATCGGAGCAAGCCAAGTGCGAGTGCATTTGCCATTTATACAATGTGGATGTGAAAATGATAACTGCGATCAGCCTGATGGCCTCAATTTTCATTATTATGGGAAGTGGGGCAGCATCAATCAGCCCAAGTCTTTGGGTGTACTTGTGACAAAGCACTGTGATCTGTTCCTCCCAATCGCCGCTGACGTTAAATTTATGACCCAGATAAGGATAAGTTTTGTGCCGTTCATACAGTCGGATGGGTTTCTGCATTAATGAAAAGGCAGGGGGTTTGTCAGATTTTGCTTGATACCATCTGTTTCCTCCACTGCGTCTTTCATAGAATGCAGCACATTTTGTATGTTTGATGTCTAAACCTGACCACCTTATGAACTCATCTGTGCGGAGGAGCATGTTGGGAAATTACACTTTCATCTCTTGAGGAGATTTCCACATCGTCTGCATAGCCTAGCCTTGGGTTTGGGGATCGCACACCTGCTCTGGCGTGCACTGGCACAACCACTTCATCCAGGAGTTAATTGCCAGTATGAAATTGATGGCGCTCCACGGGTGGTATAGGATCGGTTAGGGTGCTTCCACATATGACTTGGATGTAAGAGTTATTATAAACATCTTTAATTACGTTTGCATACAGCTGTGGTAGTCTTATTTCGTCTAATGCGTTAAACAATGCATCATGGGGCAGTGTGCCAAATGCGTCACGAAAATCCAAAAAGACAGTGAAGAACTTGGTAGATGAGTTTTTGAAGTCATCTATTCCCGTTTTAAGACAGAAGACGTGTTTATTCATCCCCTGCCTATTGATATAAGCTTTTTGTTTTGGTGAAAGTATTCCTGTCTCTACTAACCAAGGAAGTATTCGTGACAGCATACATTTCATAAACACCTTATAGACTGTAGGTAGTAATGAGATGTCTCTCCAGGTAGACGGGTCATCAGAAATATTGTCTTTTTTGGGGACACGGTGGATCAGGGCCCCTTTCCATGATTCTGGAACTTTACCATTCTCCAGACAGATGTTAAATATATTGGTCAGAATTGGACACACTATTTGTTTGGTAATTTTCAGCGTTTCATAAGTCACGCCATCAAGTCCACTTGCTTTATTGTTGGGGAGGTCATTAACCACTTTCTCAACTTCAGTGGCAGTGAACAGCGAAGTGTTAAGTTGGCTAGATTGTACGGGAAATAATGATCCAGTCCATGGCGGTGCATTTAACACGCCTTCAAGCCTCTCTGCCGCGCATTTGGAAGTGTAGTAGTTCCCTACAGATAGTATATTATTTGCGCCGACTGGTGCATTTGGGTGTGTACTGTTGTTGAGAATAATTTGGATTGCTCTAGATTTCCTATTCTGCCATAAATATGCAAGTTTATCTTTGCCCACCTGCTTTTGTTGATGGGTGCCACGGAGTGCTGGATGAACGATGTCCCGCAAAAAGCACAACTCCGCCTCTATCCAGCTGACAAGGGAATCCGCGGTCTGGGCCTCAGGAAGGCCTCCGCTGGCTCGCGGCATTCTCTTCAGTACACGGATTGTGAACTTCAGGAAGGGTAATCCAAACTGCCTTCCATTTTGCCGGATGATTGTAAAAGTTCCGTTCTTAAAGTAAAATCAATTTAAAATTCGGATGAGTCTGATCCATTTTGTCGGCGTTTCTCCTGAAAAGAGGAAATCATGTTTATCCTCGAGGTGTTTCGTGTCCAGGGTCTTTCTAAATGCTCTTTCCTGATTTTGGAATATAATCCACTCATCCTGGCCTAGTGTTCTTACAGTGGTCGAGAAGTCTGTGTAGTTTCCACCCGCCGGATGATTGGGCACAGGGTCGTGAATAGTCCAGCTTTGTTTGTAAATCCTGCCGGTCTGGAGCGTGTCTTTAAATGCGCTCTTTACTGTTGTTATAAGGCACATTGTCAAAAGTAGTAGCCAAAAGTCAGCCAATGTCAAAATACACTTCCCTGCATTAACGCTGGCAGTTAAAACGGTTGTTGCTGTTAGAAAATCATGCAGGTGTGCACTCCAGTGCGGCCACACACACACAGTGTTGTACATTTAAACGGTTGAAGGAAAAGTATTCTAAAAATCTGTTATTATTACGAAAATAATTTGTAATAAAGAATTTTTTGAAGTGCCCACTATATAACATGCTGCTCACTTTTTTTCCCAACGCAATTACTCTGAACTCCAATAGGTGGCGCAATGCGCCTTAAAGAGTTTTACAAACTGCCAGAAACCATAAAAGAAGAAGATGATCGTCCTGAGAAGAAATAACAGAAGAAATCCAAGAGACAACAATTGAAAACTTTGTGCCATATTATAGTAAAGATGGAGTTTATTAAAGAGGAGATTGAAGACATGAGTGATCCAGAACCATCCAGAATAAAACATGAAGATGCTGAGCAACAAATAGGTTGGTGTCCATTCTTGATTGTTGACTACAAAGATTTTATTTACCAGATTTGGTGGATGTGAAATAATGAGCTGATAAACGATACAGAAATGCATTTAAGCTATCATATCCATGTATAGCATTTGTCAAACACATTTTGATTTTATTAACGAGAATGACAGAGCTAACCTTTGGAACTAACTCTTGTTAAATCAGAGTTCACTTGAACTTATTTTAAAATGTTTTTATTTTAGACTGGATGGAGATGAAACCGCAAAGACACAAACTGAATGAAGCAGAAAAGGACAACTTCAAAACTCAAAGAACAAAACCTAAGAAGCCGCGTACCTGCTCTCAGTGTGGAAAGAGTTTTAAACAAAGAGGAAACCTTAACAAACACATGAGAATTCACACTGGAGAGAAACCGTATACATGCACTCAGTGTGGGAAGAGTTTTGCATGTAAAACTGATCTCAAGTATCATCTGCTCCGTCACTCTGAAGAAAAGCCGTTTAACTGTGATCAGTGTGGTAGAAAGTTCATTTTATCATCACATCTAAAACAACACCTGAAAGCTCATACAGGTGTTAAGCCTCACTTGTGCTCTTTCTGTGGAAAGAGTTTTTTAAGGCTGGATCATTGTAAAAAGCACCAGAAAACCCACACTAATATTAGAGATCATGTGTGTTGTGACTGTGGGAAGAGCTTTACTGCAGCTTTCAATCTGAAACAGCACCAGAGAACTCATACTGGAGAAAAACCTTACAAGTGCTCATATTGTGACAAGAGTTTCACTCTATCTGGAACCCTGAAAGTACATGAGCGACTTCATACTGGAGAGCAGCCGTACCACTGTACTCAGTGTGGGAAGAGTTTCAAAAGTGCCAAAGGTCTCAGATATCATCTGTTCATTCACACTGGAGAAAAACCATTTCACTGTGATCAGTGTGGTAAAAAGTTTAAAACGTTATCAAATCTAAAACTACACCTGATAGTTCATTCAGATGAGAGGCCTCACTTGTGTTCTCTCTGCGGAAAGAGTTTTTCACGGCTAATCAGTTGTAAACGGCACCAGAAAATGCATGATGAAGTGAAAGATCATGTGTGTGTTGACTGTGGGAAGAGCTTTACTACAACTAGCAATCTGAAACAGCACCAAAGAACTCATACTGGAGAAAAACCTTACAAGTGCTCATATTGTGACAAGAGTTTCACTCAGTCTGGAAACCTGAATTCACATGAGCGAGTTCATACTGGAGAGAAGCCGTACCACTGTACTCAGGAGAGAGTTTCACCCAATCAAAAACTCTAGTGATTCATATTAAAAAAAAACATTTTCACACTGAACAAATGTTATCCCCAAATACTGCTTTCAGGTAAATAATGTGATTGATAAGTAATGAGATTTAGATAAAATAAATGTATAGAAATGCCACAGGATTTGTAGAGATCATTGTTCACATAAAAAAAAAAACATATGTACTTATTCAGTTGCATTTGCTCCCATTTATTCGTGATCACAGGACTGCACAAAACAACTCTCATTCAATCTTTTAGTTAAAAAGAATGCACATTTAGAAAAATATTGATAAATTGTATGTTTACTGTTTAGTCACATTTCTTTAGTGAGAACGATAATTTCTATTAAGTTTCCACTAAAATAATGAATATTGTGTAATTTAACTCCCTCCCATCTCACTATACTGTTACTGTTCCCTGTCACACTGGGGCAGAAATGCCGAAAATATAAAAAATGCTCCCAAAATTTTAGAAGTAGGTGCAAAAATCCCATAAATCCCATTTTCTTTATTTCATTTATGATGATAAATACAAGCAAGTATATTACAATTAAGCAACAAGTGCTGTTTCCTGAATATGGTTGCAAATGTGAAATTGGATTGTGAAACAGTTTCATCAACAAGTTATTTATGGGTAACTTTAGACGCAATAAAAGTCAACATAAGGTGACTATACTGTCTATTACACATGTTTGATAGTGGAGATGTGGTTTCCTTAAGAACATGCGGCCCCTTTAAGAAGCACGACTCTGCGCACTGAGGATGCGCAGAAGAGAGAAACGCGAGAGCTGGAAAACCATAGACTGGCTGAAACTTTCCCCAGTTGAAGCTTAAAGTGTTGCCAATTTGGCGATTTTTTCGCCAAATTTATCTACTTTCTTATTGCTGCTGCGACTTTTATTCACGTTTTGTGACGAGCTATTTTGGCTAGGCCTATATTTAAATACAATTAGCTATTTTTTGGAGATATTTTTAGTTGGGGCAATTTGTCCCGTGTTTTACATAGGCCTACACATAGTTGAATACACACATAAGGATTTTGCTGTGTGGAGAAAACTAACAGTAAGTAGAGAAGCTTGTGTGTGTGTGTTTGCATTTTAGCGTCTTTGTTTCCCTAGCGACGGAGTGTGAGATCACGCGCGAGCTCAAGTTATCTCTTTAAACGCAAGAGGCTCTCCAAATATATGGATGATTAGGAAATAAGTTATCAGTGGTGCTGTCCAGGCAGTACCTAATGATGAATATATAGCGAAAAGCATTTTCAGTTGCTCACTGTGGACTAGTTGCTACGGCAAGAGACCCAGAGTCACATTCATCATTTCCTGTTACCCCAAACATCTCCAGAAGCCGATATGTATTAATATAATATCTATTAATATAATATTTCATACGTTATGAGAGCTTAGACAGAATATTTTAAGAAAATTAGACGGATAATATGCACATTGAACGTTAACTAACCGTTAATTAATAATTATAATGTTATTAATTTATAATGCATATATGAATGGGTTTATACATAATATAATCCTAGTCATATACAATTTGTGACATTTTAAAATGTATGGGTGTTCCTTAAAGTAACATTAATCAGCTTTACGTGTTAAAGGACCAATGTAATGAAATGTGTCCAGGTTTATTATTAGTATTTTTTTTTACAAACTCTGTTTCAGCCTGTTGACCCCAATAAAATGTGCTTAATGTGCCACTTTACATAAGATCTCAGACATCACCATAATGAATGAGGGGAAAACAGGGGAAACAAGTATTAAAATAAGCTTTTCAGTATAAATTTAGTAACTTCTCTCTGAATTTGGCAGATCTGGTGTCCCTCCCATAATAATTCACCAATAAATACTGGGAATATTCCCATCATCCTACAAGAGAAGGACAAACTCCAGGTGTAGCAGGTGTAAAGATGGAGTTTATTAAAGAGGAGATTGAAGACATGAGTGATCCAGAACCATCCAGAATAAAACATGAAGATACTGAGCAACAAACAGGTTGGTGTCCATTCTTGATTCTTCATTAGCTACATTTACATAATGGACACTTTTTGTTCCAATCGGAATTAATTCCAATGGATGAATCCGAACGTATTGTTTACATGGACACTAAATAAAGTGAACGGGTCGATGTGCGATATGTCACAAGCTTCAAATTGGAAATGATTTGACATGCGCACACCGCACGAATATACAGAGTTTCCCGCTGGTTTCGCATACTATTCTCGTGAATTGCTGCTTTTATTTGTTTTAAAGAGCAGACTTAATATTTATCTATTTCGGGTCATAATTAGGAGACGACGAGCGCATGAAGCTTTGCGCCGTGCTTCTTAAATGATTCAAGCTGTGCAAACGCCTCTTCCCACTTTGAATGAAAGTCTGAAACAAGCACTGGTGGGATGTTGTCTTGCTCCACTTCACAGACGATGAGTGGAAGGAAAATTTTAGAACGACACTTCATTCAACAACAACAACAGCTCGTTCCTCGCGTCCTACGTCATTACGCCATTTCTACGTCATTGCACATACTCAGTACTTTCTGTTTACAATCTGATTAAGCGTTTACATGTCCTCTCGATCGTATTAGAAAAGGTTTAAACCACCCCTTACAATCTGAATGAAATTTCAATCGGATTTGGGCAATTAATTCCAATTGACGTGGTTACAATGTTCCCTCTAAGCTGTGTGCGCACTTGTGATGCCGCGACCGCCCAGAAAGAGTAAAATGCCGTGCAGATGACAGACGTGAAATGTGGGGAGAAATCCATTTGATTGTAGTTTAAATGAAAAATAATTGCAGTGCTCTGTTCAACCGCTATAGAGTTAGTATCGCTATAGTGTTAAAACTGGTGAATACGGTTTACAGGTTTCATAGAAAGAGAATGATGTCGCGTGTGAGCGGCATCCATGTTTGCGGTCCAAATAGCTCAATATAAGAGGCCACGTGAAACACAAAGACATAAAATAAAACGTCATCATGTTTTAAAGAAGAGTGGCTTGATTAAGTGTTGGAAATAATGGATGATGCGCACAGCATGATAACAAAACAGACATTTATAGTTACACACCCACCACAGGTGTAGCGTGCAAACTCAAAACACCTCAGTAATTTGTCTATATCAGCAGGTATAACTCTTTATTTGTCATTATACAAAAAAGTACAACAAAATTATATGCCTATTCAGCGCAAAATCAATCTCCCACTTTATAAACAATTATCTTATGTGCAAGAAAACATTTAAGTGAATAAATAAATGAATAAACTAGAATGTATATATAAATAAATATACCTTTAGCATATCATATGCAGCACAATTGAGGTAATTTATAAGTATATGACTACACTCACCTAAAGGATTATTAGGAACACCATACTAATACTGTGTTTGACCCCCTTTCGCCTTCAGAACTGCCTTAATTCTACGTGGCATTTATTCAACAAGGTGCTGAAAGCATTCTTTAGAAATGTTGGCCCATATTGATAGGATAGCATCTTGCAGTTGATGGAGATTTGTGGGATGTACATCCAGGGCACGAAGCTCCCGTTCCACCACATCCCAAAGATGCTCTATTGGGTTGAGATCTGGTGACTGTGGGGGCCATTTTGAACTCATTGTCATGTTCAAGAAACCAATTTGAAATGATTCGAGCTTTGTGACATGGTGCATTATCCTGCTGGAAGTAGCCATCAGAGGATGGGTACATGGTGGTCATAAAGGGATGGACATGGTCAGAAACAATGCTCAGGTAGGCCGTGGCATTTAAACAATGCCCAATTAACACTAAGGGGCCTAAAGTGTGCCAAGAAAACATCCCCCACACCATTACACCACCACCACCAGCCTGCACAGTGGTAACAAGGCATGATGGATCCATGTTCTCATTCTGTTTACGCCAAATTCTGACTCTACCATCTGAATGTCTCAACAGAAATTGAGACTCATCAGACCAGGTAACATTTTTCCAGTCTTCAACTGTCCAATTTTGGTGAGCTCGTGCAAATTGTAGCCTCTTTTTCCTATTTGTAGTGGAGATGAGTGGTACCCGGTGGGGTCTTCTGCTGTTGTAGCCCATCCGCCTCAAGGTTGTGCGTGTTGTGGCTTCACAAATGCTTTGCTGCATACCTCGGTTGTAACAAGTGGTTATTTCAGTCAAAGTTGCTCTTCTATCAGCTTGAATCAGTCGGCCCATTCTCCTCTGACCTCTAGCATCAACAAGGCATTTTTTCGCCCACAGGACTGCCGCATACTGGATGTTTTTCCCTTTTCACACCATTCTTTGTAAACTCTAGAAATGGTTGTGCGTGAAAATCCCAGTAACTGAGCAGATTGTGAAATACTCAGACCGGCCCGTCTGGCACCAACAACCATGCCACGCTCAAAATTGCTTAAATCACCTTTCTTTCCCATTCTGACATTCAGTTTGGAGTTCAGGAGATTGTCTTGACCAGGACCACACCCCTAAATGCATTGAAGCAACTGCCATGTGATTGGTTGATTAGATAATTGCATTAATGAGAAATTGTTCCTAATAATCCTTTAGGTGAGTGTATAAATAATTACAAAAGAGGCATTCCCCTTACAAAAAGAGGCAATCACTGAAAGAGTCATTCCATTCAGTGTTCATTTCAAATTAAAACAGTTTAAAATGAGTATTTATATTATATTATAGGCTATTAGAATTATATTGTAACTGTGCGTTCACACCACCGCCGGCAAGAACGTCATAATTCGCTCTGGCCGCCCTGCCAACGACGCTGTAAAAAGATTCATGGATGCGCTGACGCTCTGACGTAGATTGAATGCTTGGTATTTTTTTTAAACTGTATTTAAAGGGGCCGGAAAACTAACAAGCATTGAAGCAGGAGGTATTTGTGCAGACTGACCACAAGTAGGGTTTAAGTTAACCTCATGAAATCTTTTAAATGTGAAAGAAATTGATCAATGGAAAGAACTCAATTATAGTTACAGGTTTGCTAACGAAATAAACCAGTTAAAAGACATTTGTGTGGTGTGGCTTTTGTGTTCATGGTTAAGTTTATAGGAGTTTACACATGCAGTTTATAGGAGACGTTTACTAGCCGTGGTCTTTAATTAACATTAACATTAATTTGTGTGCAGCCTACATTACAATAACTGTCCTGGTTGAAGTGCAGCATTAATGCAATTGGTCAAATCGGTGGTTTTGAGCAAATTAATAGCATTCCCACTGAAAAACAAGCGTTCTAGAGCGAAAATGTTGCCTATAAATATTATTGTGCGCCTTCTTATCAAACCCGCCACCGCAATGATCAACCTCTCCTCCATTTTGCTTGGGAACTAATGTGCTCGGAACAAAAGTTGACAGGACTGTGTTCTCTGGAGTCCTCTCAAGCGGAGCACTTCTACATTCCGATTGGTTGCCGCCCAACCGCATCATAGCTCATTACCATAAAGCTGACCTGATTTGAACTCTCCTCGACGCCCAAATCGTCCACAAAGTGCTGCTCGCCGCCGGCTCCCATTGAAAATGAATGACTTCCACAGTAAGCCTAATTAAGAATTGATCTCACAAGGGGATTGTTTAGGGATTCTTGCCATTAAAAAGTTTGAAAACCCCTGATTGTTACAATTACGTGTGGGAGATAAGCGCACGGAGACGAAGGAGAACAGGTAGCAGGAACTTTAATAAAAAACTCAGGAACACGTAAAACATGAACGAGAACCGACAAACACTGAGGGCAAACTGAGGGCTTATATACACAGAGCAAATGAGGATAACAAGGAGCAGGTGAAGGACGAGGCACAGGTGAAAGACATAACCGATTAATCAAACTGGGGAAAACAAAGTAACAGAGACTAAAATCAAAACACATAAGACAGGGCATACATGTAACACTGATATAGAAAATCTTGAAAATTCATAAGCAATAAACAAACGCTGCCTGTCACCAATAATTGACTGTACAAAAACACATTAAAACCATCTCAGTGTAACTGCTTAGTTATTTTCATATTATATTATTATTATTATAAAGAATTTAACTGTCCTGGGGGAGATTTTTAATAGTATTTCTTGGTAAAGAAGACTTACAGTTAACAGCACTGTAAAAAAAAATGTAGTGACTTATGAATTAAGTCTTTTTTTAAATCAAGGGTTTCTGAAATCCATAACTTGGAGGCTCTGATAACAAATCACTCTAAATTGTAATGTAGACAAATGCAGTTTCGGTAAAGCTGCTTTGAGACGATAAATAAATGTGAATTGAATTGAATTAAATAAAATAGAAATGGCAGATTAAAGTTAAAAGTTATAACTGCATGATGAAACCACTTTTTTGTGTGTGTTTACACACACTGTACAGGTCTGGTATAAAGAGTGTTTTTGCTCTGGTGACCAAAATGTCCGCCCAATAGAGAAATGTTTTGTTCAACGAAAAATAGTGTTGCTTTCGTCAACGAAAATTATGACTAAATATCGTCAACGAACCTTTATCACGTGACGAAAACTAGACGAGACACAACGTAAATGCTGGTCATGTGATTTATAATTAAATGTATAATGCAATATTGTTGACGAATAAAAACGAGACTAAAATTATTCATTTTCGTTGACCAAAACGAGACGAGACGAAATGTTATAACGTTATTTCGTCTTGTTTAGTCGCGTTATTATTATTATTTTGCAGTATTTCTGTTTCCTGTGTCTCACTTCAGGGGTTGCATCAGGTCGCACTGCGCACAGTGTTGCCAGATTGGGTCGACGATTTCCAGCCCAAAAGCTCACCAAAACCCGTCCACTCCAAGAAAAAAACACCCAAAACTTGAACTGTCAAAATAATGTGATATTATTTTATTGCCATACCAATCAAGGCTGATAAGTACCATTTATCTCCTTAAAACATAATATTGTGAAAAAAACAGAACAAAACGGCAAATACATTTAAAGAAAATGAGCAAATATGACTAAAATAAGTGTCCAGGTGGAAACTGTCATAATGGCAATCCCTTTGCATCATTTTCAATGTCAACAGTACGAATAAGCCAATTTAAGTGCAAAAAGTGCCCAATATAAGAGATCGGAAAAGGCAACGAAATTAACAGGCATTTCACACACGTTAATGCACACACCACTGCCAAAATGTGTCATTTATTGATACTGTACAATAATCCGCCAACAAAAAAACAACAACAATGCGTTTACCTTTGTGTTGCGCTTGCTTTGACAAAACTACAGTACGTCTTTCGTGAAGTAACATAGAACACACACTTAGCAGAGTCAAAACTGATTAATTGTTGATTCAAACCTCTTTCAGCAGCTGTTGGGGTTGCTAGTTGCAGATGTCCTGAGTGTGTATATGACGATGGACAGGAGTCATGGTTGTATTTATAAAGAGTCTTCGAATCACTGGTGTAATCCACGTTTTGAGAGTTGGGTCACTCTCCCACTCTTTACTGTAGATACAACTTGCTGTATATTTATGCCACTTTAGCAAAGCGATCACTTGAATATAGAGCTACGAGTTATTGCGCTAAAAACGCGTGCTCGTCGGCGACGTCAACACCAACGGCAGCTGACTCTGCGTGGGCCTGTGTGTGTTATAAATATGTTGTAAATTCAAATCTGTTGTGTCTGGAATGGATGTATTCTTGAGTCTATAAGGTAAAAATAATATAATAAAATAATGGAACGACAGAACTAACCTCAAAGATTTAATATTTGAACAGTTACTTGGGGGGTTTCCCAGAAAGCAAGGTTATCTTACGGTCAAACACGTTGTGAACTCTCGGTTGACTAAACCAAACCTTGCTTACTCGAGGTATGCTGGTTCTAAACATGTGTCCGGGAGTAAATTCAGACAACACCAGGGGCTCAGTTTCATGTTAGGGGGGCTCAGCCCCCAGTGAGGGTATGAAAAACATGGTAACACTTTAGCTTAGGGTCCAGTTCTCACTATTAACTAGTACCTTATTAGCATGCATATTATGATATTGGCTGTTTATTATTACTTATGCCTTATTCTGCATGACCTTATTGTACATCCCTTAATCCTACCCAGGAATGTAGGCAGGTTTATAATCACTGAGATCCCAAATGTGAGGTAGTTACGGGGGTTCAGGGGCTCTGCTGAGAAAATTTTGATTTCTATGATCTACATATGTGCATTTTAAGATGTTCTGAAAACAATAGCTTGAAAACCATGTCAGTGGGCAGATATTACTGATATAGTTTTTCCATTTTCGTCAGTGAAGAAAGTAAACATACGAATGATTTTCGTAGACACGTTGATTGGTTTTCTCAAATATTTTGACATTAACGAGCAGTGACAGACCAATGAGGCTCAGATGAACGCACACACCTCTGCTTCTGATGTGTGCTCTGCTTGGCGCCTGCGGATTGAAGAACACGCTGATTAACGCAGACTAAAAGACGGGACGAAGCCGAAGCCTCCCGCCAGTTTCATATGTTTTAAAGGTTAATCACATATTTTTTAGGGGGGCTGGGCAGAAGTTTAGGGGGGCTGAAGCCTCCCTAAAAAGGGCCTAGTGACGCCCATGGCCAACACAAAGTATGTTCAGGGTTAACACACAAGACATTCTCAACAGAGCGACGAATCGACAAGTCACCATGAAAGCGCGCCATACTACTTTCTTCTTTTGTTTAATGGCTTTTTACATACTTAGTGCATATCGCCACCTATTTGGTGGTTGCACAATCATTTTTCAATCTTTTCATTTAATAATCTTTAATTACTGTGAATATGAACTATATTGTTTGTTTGATGCTAATTCTATAATAAAAGAAAGACTAAGGTTAAACTAAATAACAGTCTGTGCTTGCGAAGATAGCAGGGCTGTAAAAGTTTAGTCATTTTGCTTCCACATTGCTTAAAAGGTATGTTTGTTTTTTTTTATTATAGAAATACATTGTAGCATAGAAAACGTCCTGTTGCAAAAATAAAAACATCTGATTGCAGACCAACAATGTGTGAGATGCGAATTATATATATAAAAATATACCTTATAATAAACATTACCTTAAATAAAATAAACATTACCTTGTTTTAATAGTGCTTTATATATCGATATAACTATATATACAGGGCACCAGACTAAATGCCGGGACACACCAAGGCGATGATCAGCACTTCGGGCCAACGCTGGGCTGTTTTTGAGTGTCGGCCTCCTCCGTTTTTTTTTTTTTTTTTTTGGTGTGTTCCACACCGTTGTCTCTAGTCGGACGGCGTCAGGTTTGAAGCATGTTGAATCGCTGTTGGGCCGTCGGTGAGAGAGAGAACTCTGATTGGCTGTTCAGCTTAACAAGCGAGTCAGTGCACAAGAATAAAAGCTAAAGTGATGAAAGCGAGCAACGAAGTCAAGACAGAATTTTGTCATCTTAACTGAGCATTCGAATACACAAATATTTTCATAATAACATGAACCGACTGGATCAACGTGATTGATAGTCAAAATAGTAAGCAAGCGCTGCTTTGTTTATGGTTTGTACATCTGCAGTCCTAATTTCGGTTTCCCATTTTGAATGACGAAAATAGACAATCAATACCTGCTGATATAGACAGATACGTGCTAGTTGACAGTCGCCTTTAGTCCTTTTGCTGTGTTCAAGCGCAGCTTTTTGACCAAGATGCAGGGAAAAGTGTGAAGCTCTTGAAAGCCCTTGAAAAGTGCTTGAATGTCACTCTCAGATGAATAATGTAAAAAACAACAACATTTGACTATTTCTGCCACAATACCATGGTTACAGTTAGTGTTACTACATTAAGTCCATGGTGAAAGTTGGTGATTTGTGGACTGAAACACCTTCTATAACTTTGTTCATCATGGCACAATGTTTCTCCTAGTTTCCCACGTCAGCGATGTTTGATCTGATGTCTGTGGTTTATTTTAGACCAGATGGAAGTGATGGAGCAAAAACACAAATGGAATGAAGTGGAGGAGAAACATGACTTCAGATCTCAAGGAACAAAAGCCAAAAAGCTGCACACCTGCTCTCAGTGTGGAAAGAGTTTCATACATAAAGGAAACCTTAACAGACACACAAGAATTCACAAAGAGAAACCGTATACATGCACTCAGTGTGGAAAGGTTGTCCAAAATCAACGAAACCTTAACACACACATGAGAGTTCATACTGGAGAGAAGCCGTATACATGCACTCAGTGTGGAAAAAGTTTTTCTCAAGCATCAACTCTCAGCAATCATCTGCGTGTTCACTCTGGAGAAAAACCATTTAACTGTGATCAGTGTGGGAAAGACTTTAAATCGCCACCAAGTCTAAATAAACACCTAAAAGTTCATTCAGATGAGAAGCCTCATGTGTGTTCTCTCTGTGGAAAGAGTTTTTCAAGGCTGGATCATTTTAAACTGCATCAGAAAACACATGATGAAGTGAGAGATCATGTGTGTTGTGACTGTGGGAAGAGCTTTACTACAGCTGGCCAACTGAAACGACACCAAAGAATTCACACTGGAGAAAGACCTTTCAAGTGCTCATATTGTGACAAGAGTTTCACTCTGTCTGGAACCCTGAAAACACATGAGCGACTTCATACTGGAGAGAAACCGTACCACTGTACTCAGTGTGAAGAGAGTTTCAGAAATATATCAAGCCTTCACACTCATATGAAAAAATGTTGCAAGTGATTGACATTTGTTTTCATGTCAAATACATTAAAGTAAATTCTGTGAGATGTGGGTTTGGGTTTGGGTTACCCTTTATTTTAAGGTGTCTTTCTTACACTGTAATTATACATTGAATTACTGAGTAATATTAAGTAACTACATGTACTTACAATAGGGTTTGGTTTGGGGATAGTTGCATGTAATTATGCATAGTTTTTAACTATTAATATAGTAAATACATGTAACGTATGTAACAAAAACACTGTAAAATAAAGTGTTACTGGAGTTTGTCCTAAAAGCACAATACCATCTAGATTAAATTTAGGGTAGGCATTTTTTTATAAGCAGTTTACTTTAGCTCCAACCCTGGTAAAACTGATCTGCCTGTAGCTTTCTAGTAACCCTGAAGACACTGATTAGCAGGTGTGTTTGATTAGGGTTGGAACTAAACTCTGCAGGACAGCGGCCCTCCAGGACCGAAATTGCCCATGCCTGGTCTAGAGCGTCCGTACAGTGCACACACATTGACGCTAAGTTTATTTTTTATAAATCTCAATATGTGCGTGGAAAATTGCGTACATGCATTTCAATGCTTTTTTTGTGCGTATGTAGCGTTTATACACATTTAAAACTTTCTGTAGATTTCATCCTAAAAGCTTTTTTTGCATGCGCATTAAAATTCTCAGATTTATAAGACCATGTGTATGCCAGAACCTGCGCAAAATTCCCTTTATAAAACCCAGTCAGCGGAACATTGTGCGCACATGCACCTCCACCCAGTCTCCCCCCTGAAATCTCCATATATGGAGTTTTACAACGCCTAGTTTTACTATGCATGACGTCATCTGCATATAATTTCCATGCATATTCCCATCCACGTGATACCATGTTTAACGACATGCTAAAAATCATTCACACCTTGATTACCTTGGTTGGAACTAAACTCTTTAAGGGTAGTGGCCCTCCAGGACCGGATCTGAGGAACCCTGGTCTATGCAGTGTTGGGGAGTAACTAGTTACATGCAACTAGATTGTGTAATTTAATTACAAAATAACTGTAACTGTAATCAGTTACAGTTACTGCGAAAAAATGCGCAATTAAATTATGTTACATGATGATACATCTGCACATTTTCTGTAAAAACCTAGGTAAATAATAATAATAATAATAGGTTGAATAATATTAATTTGTTGCTTTGTTTTTGATGTGCACAATGCCTCCTGACATTTAAAGAACATTTAGGAAAGCGATGCTATTCTGATGCTTTTGTAACTTCTGGATAATGACTTCATTACATTTTAAGTGATTAACTCCATTAAGGAGAGTGGCATATTTAATCTAAATGTGTATCAGATGTAAAACAGTTTAAATCATTCTGTTTTACTTCATTACTAAGCTCACAACAGTAAAAGGTCTACAGTGTCTGTATGGTGCACACGCCTAGATTATTTTTTTTTATAAATCCTGATATGTACATGGAAAATTACTTATGCACATTTCCACACCTTTTTTGGGCGTAACTAATGTTTATACATCATCCCCGGGTGACTAGACTGTCGATTATACATGTTTGATGATAGTGTATTTTCTTCGGAGATGTGGTTTACTTAAGAACATGCGGCCCCTTTAAGAAGCACGACTCTGCGCACTGAGGATGCGCAGAAGAGAGAAACGCGAGAGCTGGAAAACCATAGACTGGCTGAAACTTTCCCCAGTTGAAGCTGAAAGTGTTGCCAGTTTGGCGATTTTGTGGCCAAATTTAGCCTATCGACTTTATCATTGCATCTGCGACTTTTGTTAACGTTTTTTTTGACAAGGAGCTATTTTGGCTAGGCCTATATTTAAATAAAATTAGCTATTAGCTTTTTGGAGATTGTTTAGTTGGGGCAATTTGTCCCGTGTTTTACATAGGCCTACACATAGTTGAATACACACATAAGGATTTTGCTGTGTGGAGAAAACTAACAGTAAGTAGAGAAGCTTGTGTGTGTGTGTGTGTTTGCATTTTAGCGTCTTTGTTTCCCTAGCGACGGAGTGTGAGATCACGCGCGAGCTCAAGTTATCTCTTTAAACGCAAGAGGCTCTCCAAATATATGGATGATTAGGAAATAAGTTATCAGTGGTGCTGTCCAGGCAGTACCTAATGATGAATATATAGCGAAAAGCATTTTCAGTTGCTCACTGTGGACTAGTTGCTACGGCAAGAGACCCAGAGTCACATTCATCATTTCCTGTTACCCCAAACATCTCCAGAAGCCGATATGTATTAATATAATATCTATTAATATAATATTTCATACATTATGAGAGCTTAGACAGAATATTTTAAGAAAGATATCACGGAGTTTAACATTAACCAGCTCCAGAGTTTATGTTTAGTTAATGTAATGAAATACGCTGTGTGTCCTTGTTTATTCATTAGTGTATAATAATATGTTGGCAGAGGGTTTTTTACAAACTGTATAAAATAAAATGTGCTTAATGTGCCACTTTACATAAGATCTCAGACATCACCATAATGAATGAGGGGAAAACAGGGGAAACAAGTATTAAAATAAGCTTTTCAGTATAAATTCAGTAACTTCTCTCTGAATTTGGCAGATCTGGTGTCCCTCCCATAACAATTCACCAATAAATACTGGGAATATTCCCATCATCCTACAAGAGAAGGACAAACTCCAGGTGTAGCAGGTGTAAAGATGGAGTTTATTAAAGAGGAGATTGAAGACATGAGTGATCCAGAACCATCCAGAATAAAACATGAAGATGCTGAGGAACAAATAGGTTGGTGTCCTTTCTTGATTGACTGCTTTAGTAGCTGTGAAATAATAAGCAGTATATGGATGATAAAAGACACAGGAATGCATCTTAATCATAACATTGTTTCTAGCATTTTTCATCAACATTTTAATGATATTAACAAGTGAATGACAGAACTGACCTTTACCACATCAAAGACCTGATATTTGATCTGTTACCTGGGTTTTTTTCCAGAAAGCAAGGTTATCTTACGGTCAAACACATCGTGAACTCTCGGGCGATTAAACCAAACCTTGCTTACTCGAGGTATGCTGGTTCCAAACATGTGTCCTGGAGTAAGTTCAGCCAACAGAGAGTAGAGCTGTGTCCCAATGTGAAGGCTGCACCCTCCGAAGGCTGATTGTGTCACCGCGGTGCTACGAAGGCTGCCGCAATTTCAAAGCGACTTCAAAATGTGCCCTCTGTTTCTCAGGCAAAGGAAGGGTACAACAGATGGACCCTTCGCAGCCTACCCTATCCCAGAATTCATAGCACACCGGTGACTACAGGATTTGTATAGACTCGGCGGCACTCCCGTGATTTCTTTTTTCTTTTTTCCATTCTTTTTCCTGCCCTTTTTTTTTGTAAATTAAAACGTGTAAATGAAAATAAATTGGTCTATACATTAAAGTACTTTTTACAGCTATTTATACAATATAACTTAAGTTTAACATCAGAAACAACAGAAATTTAAATGAACAGCTAAAACAGAAGAAAACATTTGTATGTACACTTTAATTGAGCTGAGCGGGAGACCCTGGTGGTGCTGCTGGACCGGGATGGGCTGCACAATAGAGACCCTGGTAAGGCTCTGCCAGTGGGACATAATCTGGGATGAGTGCATATTTCCACTGTCCGCAGGTTTGCTGGGCTGAATCAGTGACGGCTGCCATGTCATAAAAAGTTACAATGCATCAGTGATGATGTGAGTTGAATAAAAATAAGTATATAGAATAGTCTTGAATAAAGACTTGGACGTAAATATATAAATGTGAAAATATATTGTAACAGTTACATTTAACATAAGAAATAAACTGTTAACTAATAGTTGCTAACAATTAAATATTTAACCATAGGCTACATATTTAGCCTACCTAGTTATGGTCCGGTCTCCCATCGTCGCAGGCTTTGAAGCATGTCAAATCCAATAAAAACTCAGAAAAGCAAAAAAAAAAAAACTTTTTTAAAATCCCCTCACAAACATCCGCTGTCAGTTGTCACACAGCTGCTATTGGCCATTTAACGACGCTCGGATCAGTGTTGCCAAGTCTGGAATCGGGCTACTTTTACACTGTTGCTGTGGGTTGTTTGTAGCCTATAGTCCACAGTTTAAGTTGTCTTTACTTAAGCAATAATTCTACCGCCCCCCCCCGCGTTTTGGCGCATTTTGGCCGTGATTCCGCTACTTTTGATTAGCAATTGGAGGGGTTTTGTTTTGCAGAACTGGCAACCCTGTCCTTCAGTTCGGCCTTCGTGCACTTCGAAGTCCCATTCGTGCACTTTGAAAGGCCTGGCCTTCGAAGCGCGCGGCTTTCACATTGGGACACATGTTCAGGGTTAACACACAAGACATTCTCAACAGAGCGACGAATCGACAAGTCACCATGAAAGCGCGCCATACTACTTTTTTCTTCTTTTGTTTAATGGCTTTTTACATACTTAGTGCATATCGCCACCTATTTGGTGGTTGTGCAGTCATTTTTCAATCTTTTGTTTAATAATCTTTAATCACTGTGAATATGAACTATATTGTTTGTTTGCTGCTAATTCTATAATAAAAAGAAAGACTGGTTAAACTAAATAACAGTCTGTGCTTGCAAAGATAACAAGGCTGTCTATAAAGGCTGGGAAACAAAATTAGGAAACTTTAAAATAGCATAAAACGGGCACTTTAACATTTGAGTTCTACAGATGGTGGCACCAGCACTTGTTTTGGTAGTGCTGGGGGGAAATGTATCATAAAGTTAATTTAATCATAAAATTATTATTGTTTTGCATTAATAAGTGCAGTTACTTATAATATTACATGTTTTTATTGGAAAATGTAACGGTTTAACAATTTTTTATGCAGATAAAATTAACTTTTATTTACAACAGTAATGTGCAAAAAACAATTTTTTTTAAGGAAAATGTAAATATTCTACTCTTATTAAATGTACCAGTTATTTTATAGTATCATACTGAACTGGCCGACTGCTTCAGTGATTATGACTGTGCGTTCACACCGCCGCCAGCGAGAGCGTCAAAATTCGCTCTGGTCGCCCTGCCAACGACGCAGTAGAAAGATTTGTGGACGCGTTGACGCTCTGACGTAGATCGAATGCTTGGTCTTGGTCTTTTTTTCTTCTCTAAAGATTAGGATGTCATCAATGTAGACTATGACGAATCTGTGAAGGAAATCCCGGAGGTCCAACTTGGTGAACACGGCTGCTCCACAAAGCTGTTCCAGGGCCGCTGGGACGAGGGGAAGTGGGTAGTGAAACTTCACCATGATATTGTTGAGAGCTCTGTAGTCGATGCAGGGCCACAAGCCTCCGTCCTTCTTAGCCACGAAGAAAAAACTCAAAGCAGCAGGGGAGATGGAATGGCGGATATAGCCCTGTTGGAGAGCCTCTTCAATGTACTCCTCCATGGCCTTCTGTTCGGGAATCGAGAGAGGATAGATCTTCCCGTGGGGCACTGGCTCACCTGGCAGGAGGTTGATGGCACAGTCCCATGGCCGGTGTGGAGGCAACGACGACGCCCGTTTGGGGCAGAACACGTCACTGAAGGGGGCGCAACAGGAGGGAATGTCAATGGATTGCCGTTCGACTGGACTTTCGATGGAGGTGGAATTAACTGGAAGAGTCTTGACCGGTAGAGGTAGGTAAGGGAAGCATCCTGAGAAACAGCATTCGCCCCACTTCAGGACTTCCCCAGATGTCCAGGAGATTACGGGGTCGTGTTGCACTAGCCACAGGCGCCCTAGGATGATACCAGCGGTGGAATTCTCCAGAACCAGGTAGGAGATGGATTCGGTGTGCAACTGACCCACTTGCAACTGGACAGGACCCACAAGGTAGCGGACATGTTTCTTGTTGAGGGGTTTGCCGATCATCAACTGGACTTGGTAATGGGTCTCTGTGGATCTCCTCTGGAGATTGAGCTGGTGGCAGAGGGATTCCGAGATGAAGTTAGCGGCTGACCCAGAGTCGAGGAGAGCGGATACTGATAGAGAGAGACAAGAGGCAGTAATGATTACTTTGGTAGTGAGTGGTTTCATATTTACTGTCTCTGACTGGATGACACTTACCATAGTGCGTGGTGGACGAATGGAACAGACGGATATGAGGTGTCCTCCAGCTCCACAGTATATACAGAGACCCTGGGTCAGCCTCCTCTGCCGCTCTGAGTGGTGTCCAGTTACATGGGCTCTGGTTCTGGAGAGCTGGTATACTCTGGTTGGCGGAGACGAGATGGGAATAACGATAACTGGCCATGGAGATCTTCTAGACAGGGCTGCATACAGCGATCGGTGCTGAGAGAGAGAGATGGATGAATTGTTCTAGTCCGATGGCATCGCCGTATGCAGTGAGATGCTGTCGCAGCCTAGGATTGAGTCCTTGACGATAGGTGGTGAGGAGCGAGCGCTCATTCCATCCGTTGGCTGCAGCAAGGGTCCTGAACTTAAGAGCATAATCAGGCAGAGACATTTTCCCTTGTTTGAGATTATATAATTGCTCACCAATAGAGGAATCGCCGTCGGGAACTCCAAACACATCACGGAAGTGTGCAGTGAAATTCTTTAGCGTTTGAGTTACGTTACTATTCTGATCCCAGATTGTTCTGGCCCGCTGGAGCGCTCGCCCCATCAATAAGGAGATCATAAAGGCGACCTTGGATCTTTCTGTGGGGAAGCAGTGCGACTGCATCTCAATGGCCAGAGAACATTGCAGGAGGAATCCGTCGCAATTCTCCGCCGAACCAGAGTAGGCGCTGGATTGGCCACGGGACTGGAGGCCGCTGGAGGTGAAGGAGTGGTGGAGTGCGGGAATGTAGAAGTGGTGGACCAAGTGGACCAAGTGCTCGCTTCAGCTCATCCACGATCTCCTGAAATGGATCCGGGGCACTCATGTTGCTGTTAGGGTCTGGTCTTCTGTTATGGCACAGAGACACAGAACCAGGGATGAATATAAAATGAGGTTTATTGACAAACTGGAATGAATGGAAAAGATACTGATGTGGAGAAGCAGGGCGAGGAGATTGTGGATGGCGAAGCTGGGGATCAGAGGAGCAGACACTGTGGTGTGGAAACCAGAGGATGGAGGAAAACGAGGAGAGGACAATGAGGAACCAACACGGAAGACGAAGGAGACACTGAGAATCGGGTGAATCTCATGCTGGCAACGGCTGTTCCTGCCTGCCAAAATGGCGTCGTAAACAGAATGGGTCACGTGACCTCCGGA
Organism: Rhinogobio ventralis; assembly: GCA_039654625.1. Taxonomy (NCBI): domain Eukaryota; kingdom Metazoa; phylum Chordata; class Actinopteri; order Cypriniformes; family Gobionidae; genus Rhinogobio; species Rhinogobio ventralis. The sequence continues at coordinate 33,947,847 of CM077199.1, forward strand.
GTTCTATAAATAGTGTTGCGAGCCTTCTTATCAAACCTGCCACAGCAATAATCAACCTCTCCTCCATTTTGCTTGGGAACTAATGTGGTCGGAACCAAGTACTCTCAAGCGGTGCACTTCTACATTCCGATTGATTGCCGCCGAACCGTGTCATAGCTCATTACCATAAAATTTACCTGATTTCAACTCTCCTCGATGCCCAAATTGTCCAAGACGCGCCGCTCTCGCCGGAGCTCGCCACCAGCTCCCATTGAAAATTAATGACTTCCGGCCACTTTGATGCTCTCGCCACCGGCGGTGTGAACGCACAGTAAAAGGAGCACTCTTTAGTTGCTTTCTGTGCAATTTAGTCACAATTTAAAGAAGAGGCTTTGATTTTGTGACTTCCTACTATTTTCCTGTATATTAGGGAATGGAAATGGCTAATAAGTCCATAAGTGCTCCTCTGCCGCCATCTGTTGGTAATTTAATGTATTTTTTTATAAAAACAAAAATGTTTGTTTTCCACAAAGTGTTAGTATTATTAAACTTTTAGTTAAAAAATAACATTAAAATTGGATTATATTTAGAGGTTGAAGTACTGGGAAAAGTGTGAAGCTCTTAAAAGCCTTGAAAAGTGCAAAATTTCTACCACAATACCATGGTTACAGGTAGCGTTACTACATCAAATACATGGTGAAAGTTTGCACCTCAAATGAGTTCGTTTCACTTTCAAAATTTAGTCTCACCGGAAGAAAAAATGGTTGCATACCCTGAAAATTACCGAAGGTTGAGGTTATCCGCTTACTTACCCTTAAACATAGTGTGTCACATAACCTGCTTTCTGGAATATCCCCCTGATCTCTTGTTGTCTTTGCGTTAGAAATGTAAACTTGAATTTTCACATTTATTCTTAACTACCTAATATATTTATTTTAGACCAGATGGAAGTGATGGAGCAAAAACACAAATTGAATGAAGTGGAGGAGAAACATGACTTCAAAACTCAAGGAGCAAAAGCCAAAAAGCTGCACACCTGCTCTCAGTGTGGAAAGAGTTTGCAAAATCAACGAAACCTTTACAAACACATGAGAATTCACACCGGAGAGAAACCGTATACATGTACTCAATGTGGAAAGAGTTTTTCTCAAGCATCAAGTCTCAGATATCATCTGCTCATTCACTCTGGAGAAAAACCATTTAACTGTGATCAGTGTGGTAAAGATTTTAAGTCGTCATCAAATCTAAAAAAACACCTGAAAGTTCATTCAGATGAGAGACCTCATGTTTGTTCTCTCTGTGGTAAGAGTTTTTCACGACTGAACAGTTTTAAAGATCACCAGAAAACACATGATGAAGTGAGAGATCATGTGTGTTGTGACTGTGGGAAGAGCTTTACTAGAGATGACCATCTGAAACAGCACCAAAAAATTCATACTGGAGAAAGACCTTACAAGTGCTCATATTGTGACAAGAGTTTCACTCAGGCTGGAAACCTGAAAACGCATGAGCGAGTTCATACTGGAGAGAAGCCGTATCACTGTACTCATTGTGGAAAGCGTTTCAAAGATGCATCAGGTTTAAAAATTCATCTGCGCATTCACTCTGGAGAAAAACCATTCAACTGTGACCAGTGTGGTACAAAGTTCATTTCGTCATCACATCTAAAAAAACACCTAAAAGTTCATTCAGATGAGAGGCCTTATGTGTGTTCTTTGTGTGGAAAGAGTTATTCAAGGCTGGATCATTTTAAACTGCACCAGAAAGCACACAATGATGTGAGAGATCATGTGTGTTGTGACTGTGGGAAGAGCTTTACTACAGCAGACAATCTGAAACAGCACCAGAGAACTCATACTGGAGAAAAACCTTTTAAGTGCTCATATTGTGACAAGAGTTTCACTCTGTCTGGAAACATGAAATCACATGAGCGACTTCATACTGGAGAGAAGCCGTACCACTGTACTCATTGTGGGAATAGTTTTAGATATTTATCAAGCCTTCACGCTCATATGAAAAAATGTTGCCAGTGATTGACATTTGTTTTCATGTCAAATACATTAAAGTAAATTCTGTGACACAGAGTTTGGGTTACCCTTTATTTTAAGGTGTCTTTGTTACACTGAAATTATATGTTTAATACTGAGTAATATTAAGTAACTATATGTACTTACATTAGGGTTTGGTTTGGGGTTAGTTGCATGTAATTATGCATAATTTTTAGTTATTACTATAGTAACTACATGTTTTTTTTGGTTGAAACTTTTCACATCATGATAGCATGATAGAAGTGGTCTAAATATTAAAACATGTATGTGACAAGCAGGGAGGGTGAGAGCCACGTGATAATGGCGCGAGGCCGGTGGCGTGATTGCAAATGAGCGTCAAAGGCTCGCAAAGATTCTTGCAAAGAATGTTCGTCCAATCATTGCTGTGTTCAGAGCCATAATTACAAGATGACAACCTGTGACTTTCTACCCGGACGCTGTGCACATTCATGTGTTTTGAAGGAGGCGTGGCTTTGGTGATGCTGGGGATCTCATGCTTTCAAAGCTAGTTTGCTATTGCTAGTCTCTCAGAAATTGCCTACCCTGCCTATACTTTTGTGAAAAGTTTGGAAAACAGAAACAACATTTTGTCTGTCACAGTTCTGCTTGTTCACTGTCCTTCCTGTGTTTTTTTGTTTTTTTTGTTTTTTTTTGTCGTCTTCCATTTTCATATTCTCCAGTTTCCATATGAACACCAATTGTTCAGCTCATAGGCTAATTGCCTTCACCTGTTACTCATTACCATCTCCCTATATGTGCTCTGTTTGTCTTGTCCTTTGCCAGATTTTTCTTTGCGGTCCAGAGTTTTTTGCAGGCCCATCGCCATTGGGGGCAGTGCCCCCCTAGATGACACAACGTGGCCCCCTAATCGTATGGTCATTCAGCAAAGAGCAATAAAACTTAATTCTGTGGATTTGGCGATTCATGTATTTATTTAGCTCACAGGAACACTAATCTCTACAATGGTATAAATAACACATTGTCTTCAGAATATGATCAGTTAGTCGGAGCTTGTGAAAAGCCGGGTGCACACTGTGCGATTTATAATAGTCCTTTCCGATTGTTCCTTGTCAGACTGTACGAACATGATCCTCGCTGTAAGCAGATTTTTCACAAGGAAAATATTCAATGTCACACCGTAAGATCGAAGTTGTCATTAATGTCAGACTGTACGATATTCAAGGAGCGCTAAAAACGGACACGCAAGAAAACTCGTCCGGAGTTATATATCATCAATGAATGACACGTTCAGTGACAGTGAGCTGCATTACACGCGGGATTGAAATGATGGCTACAAAGAAATCTCTAGCGCTCATTTTGGTCATAGTTTGTTTTGAAAAACGAAGTCTTCGTAGAAGTCACACTGCAGGACTGTGCGCCAAATCTTCTGACACTGCCAGAATTTCGTCTGAGGTAAAATTTGATTGCAGGGGTCATTAATTGGCTGCCGGTGAACATGTCAAACTAACGATCAAAGACTTCAGATTTTAGCCTAGGATCAGAGGAATCTTTTAGGATTTGCTAAATTTGTCTCAGACGGCCAAATCATGGCCAAAATTGCACAGTGTGTACCCGGCTTAAGACTGGGCAAGGCTTACCTTCCCTTGATTCAATTGCCTGCTGGCTGCTGCTATGGAAGATTCCACACTCAATAAAAAGGAATTTGTTCAGAATTGCGTGATATAAACTCACAATTGCAAGTTATAAAGTCAGAATTGGAATCAGAATTTTTCAGTGACCTCTGGCTCCAGCAGCTTTCTGCAAATTCCATCTTTTAATTCTCCACCAGGTCATTTCCAGCACTTGTTTTTCCTCCGCTGCATATCAATGGACTTGATCATTTCTGTTGAACAGATTTGTCTCTATGGACATTTAATAAACTGTTCTGCACTTGAGTCCATTTTTCCTACAGTTGTGTGACGTCTTGATTGATCTTTTTATTGAACACTGAGAATGAGTTATATAGTTTTAATCACATTAATGATTTTAAACGTTCTATCTTAATACTGTGATATGTTTGGGATGTACATTAGCCTATTATTGTAAAATCAACCCAATTTTCCAGGTATGTAGTCATACAAAGAGGTTGGACTTCATTTTATCCTCTATTATTGACTGCTTTCTATCATGATGATAAATACAGGCAAGTATATTACAATCAAGCAACATACAAACAAGAGTGCCGTTTTCCTGAATACGGGTGCAAATGTGAAGTCGAAATGTGAAACAGTTTCATTATTTATGGGTAACTTTTAGACAATAAAAGTCTGTCAATGAAAAGAGATTTTCTTTCAAATTGATGACATTTAATTAAACAACATCAGGTGATCAGACTGTCGATTACACATGTTTGATGATGGTGTATTTTCATAATAGAGCGGCGATGTGGTAGCCTGATGTTGTCATACTCAATTCTAGTCAGAATATGAGTCTGATACTGCTCCATTGGGCTGTGATTATGGGGTGTGTTTCAACCGAACTAGGAAAGAAAATGCCTCTGCACTCAATTGGATAGACCTACAACCAATCAGAGCAACGGAGTAAGTGACGTATGTTGAGCGACGCATAGTAGTAGTGGGAAGTTCGGGTCATTTTACGGAATCTTTTTTCAAGTCATTTCATTCATTTCAGCAGAATATAATTAAAATGTCACATGTTAAATTCCCCAACACATCTAGTACTTATGCAAACGTTGATCACATTTGGAATAAAAAATAAATTATAAGCTAATGCAGCCAAGGCCAAACTTTAAGAAAGAAATGATTAATTAATTGCTTAGCTGTGTCTTCAGGCTATGCAGTCTGTTAGTTCACCTCACCTCCGAATCTGAGCCGTTCTTTCTTTTGTCACTTCACATTTAATCATGTCTGTTCCCTGGAAAGATTAGTACACCTCTCCTGTCTTCGGGTTCGAGTCGTTAGTTCTGTCATCAGTGTCTGAGCTGGGCCGTGACAGCCCCATATGCAATGCATGCAGTCCCGAAAACAGAATTGATTAGTTCATCTCTCGAGTCTTCGGGTTTGAGTCATTCGTTCACCAACTCACAGCCCCGTAGGCTGAATGCAAGATCCTGTACAGAACCGATGGCATGTAGCGCATGCACGGTCAACACAAAATAAACGAATCGCTCTCTGAGACAACTCGTTGTTCCCGAGTCATATTTAAGATTAGTTCATAAAGAACGAATCGTTTATGAACGACACATCAACACATAGTTGTCAACAGAACTCAACTGCACGTGTGCTGGAAGAAGTAGACGAGTGTAAATGATCTTTGCCGGTGTTGTAAAAATAATTTAAAGATACACGGAGTATTTACCCACACGATCATCATTTTTGAGAGAAATAGTAAAGGTGAATGCATATGCGAACAAGTTCTCCGATTAGGATTAGAACGAATTCATCCCAAACGCTCTTTGGTGACGTGGATGATTACGTTACTGATGATCATCTGTCCATCATCGTATAAAGCCTGCCCTGACAATTTAATTGGTCCAAACAGCTTATTTTCGGGCATAGTTGCTCCACAACGGATCAAGTCCAGACCGAACTGCCTGACCTCAAATGTTGTGGGCGGGGCTAAATTCGGCTGCCACCCAGGCTAGCGATGTGGTTTACTTAAGAATATGCGGCCCCTTTAAGAAGCATGACGCAGCCCACAGTGCGGAGGGCGCAGGCGGTGGGGACAGCTGGATTGTGAATGGAGCGCTGATGGTTAGAAGTAGTGTAGATTCCGGAAGCGATCCGGAAATGGAGGATGAAATGGCTGAAGCGGATAGTGGAGGCAATGCAAGTAATGAATGGAAAGTGGTAGAAACTCGGAAAAGAAAGAATAGTTGGGGACAAATCTCAGAAACGGACAGTGAAAAGGGAAATAACCAGGCAAGAAGGAGGAAAGAGTATAAGGTATTGCTGAAGTTTGCTACTGAGTCTGTTAATGTCATTAACCCTTTGAAATGAACAAAAACACTTAAAGAAACATTAGGGACGATTGAAAGTATCAAGACATGGGATGGCAAATTGATGTTGTTTTGTAAAGACTGTAGACAACAAAAAACGGCCCTGGGAATAAAATCATTGATCGGACACAAAGTAGTATGCTCAATCCCAGAAGAGAAGAATTGGGTTAGAGGTGTGATTACAGGGATCCCAACTGATGTTTCAGTTGAGAAAATCAAAAGAAATATAACTGGGGCATCAGTAAAGGATGTCAGGCGGCTCAAGTGCATTAGAAATAATGAAAAGACTGACAGCCTCTCAGTAGTGTTAAACTTTGATGAGAATAAATTACCTGAGAGAGTATATTTAGGTTTGTGAGCTACAATGTCAGGCCATATGTTCCCCCGCTGCTAAGATGTTACAAATGCCAAAAATTCGGCCACGTAGCGACAGTTTGCAAAGGAAAACGGATGTGCGCGGTGTGGAGGTGAGCATGAATATGGCAAGTGTGGGCAATGTATTAATCCTGAATGCTGTAATTGTGGAGGAGAGCACAGTGCAGGATACGGAGGATGTTTAGTAAGGAAGAATGCAGTGAAAGTACAAAATGTCAGAGTGGCAGAAGGAATATCATACGCTGAGGCTATAAAGAAAGTAAAACAAGCACCCAAAGTAATTGAAACTAGGACAGTGTTGAAAGAGCAAAGTAAAGAGAGCGAAGTGATTATTGATAAAGTGTCATTCGTAGCAGAAGTGGTGAATTGTTCCGCCCAAACTGAAAGCAGGACAGAGAGAATTAAAATCATTATCAGAGCTGCTGAAAAGTATTTGGAGTTAGAGGATGTTACAGTAGATATGATAAATGAAAGGCTTAAGACACAAACAGTAATCAGTCAGACAGAACAGTCAAACGTGGTGGTACATAATGTTGTTAACAGTATTGCAATGTGTAACAATTCACCAGTGTGAGTGCCCCTGATCACCACCAGAGGGCACTCCAACCCGGACTGTCATTCCATCATAGACTACATCACCCATAATCCTTTGCCCGGACTCATCAGCACTCACTGTTTACACCTGTGTCTCATTTACCTCATTACCTCTGCCTATATCTAGCCTGTTCACCCTAGTCTTGTTTTGTTGTTACACTGCACTTCTGAGCGTCCTCCCCGGTTTCATGTCTCTTCGTTCTTTGGATTTCTTGCCTGTTTCCCGGATTACCCTTTTGTCTGTCTCTCCTGCCTTGTTTGCTTGTTTGGACTGCCTTCCTGTGTTTTGACCTTGCCTGTACTTTTGACTACGATTGTGGATTACCCTTCTATTAAAGCCGCATTTGGATCCTCAACCTTCGTGTCTCGGAGCAGTACGTAACACAATGGGATGCAAGACATTTATTTGCCAGTGGACAAGAATTCAAAAAATGTATAACAAATCAAGGAAATAATCCGGACATTATATGTGTTCAAGAAACGTGGCTTAAACCTCAATGAATTTTTTTAATTCATGGATGCATTATAATCAGAAGAGACAGAAATAAAGGAAATGGTGGTGAGGTAGCAACATTTATTAAACAAGATATTGGGTATAGAAAAGTTGAGGTAAATAGGGAGCAAGAGGTTGTAGTGGTGGAAATATGGGAAGGTGTACACAGTATTAGAATGAACTTTTACAATCCACGTGACAGGTTAAGCAAGGATAAGCTAGAAAATATTGGAGGAAATGGAAGTAACAAAGTGGTGTGGTGTGGTGATTTTAATGCACACAGCACATTATGGGGGAGTACAAACACAGATAACAATGGATTGATCATAGAAGACATGCTAGATTGGGGAGGATTAGTGTGTATCAATGATGGAAGCTATGCAAGAGTTGATTTGTCACAAGGAAAATATTCAATGTTAGACTTAACTCTAGTCTCTGAATGTTTAGCTGGAAAATGTGATTGGAAGTATTAAATCAAAGTACAGTTGGTAGTGATCGTTTAGATATAGCACAAATCATGGTGGAAAGAATGCTAGGGTGGAAATTTAAATCAGCCAACTGGGACAAATTTAAGGAGTTATGTAATAACAGAATGTCGGAATTTAGTAAGTCTATGGAAGATGTAGAGGATTTTAATTATAAGATATGTGAAGTTCTTCAAAGTACTGCTATAGAAGTAATAGGTAAGAAGAAGGCTGGTATCAGGAAGAAAGCAGTCCCATGGTGGAATGAGGAGTGTAGTGAGGCAATTGGTAAAATGAATAAAGCACTTAAGAGAGTAAGAAGATCATTTAATTATAATGATTTTATTAATTATAAAAAAGCACAGGCCATAGTGAGGGGAGTAATACGGACATCTAAGAGAAATTATTGGAGGGAATTTTGCAACAATATTGGGGAAGATATTGAAATTAATGAAGTTTGGAGTATGATAAGGAAAATGGGAGGAAAGCAAAGAAATAGCAGCATTCCTGTCTTAGTATATAATGATAAACTAGTAATATAAGACCGCAAAAAAGCGGAGGTACTAGCAGAAACATTTACTGAAGTGCATAGTAGTTCAAATTTGTCCGATGAAATGAGGAGGTATAGGGGACATATCCTGAGTAAGAACCCTCAACTATTGGAAGAAAAAGGACCATCTGGATGTACTTTAGATTCAGAGTTTACTCTGTATGAGCTGAAGAAAGCGCTTACAGGGGTTAAACAAACTTCACCAGGAAGAGATGGTAAAGCATCTATCAGAGACATCATTAAGTATAATTTTAAGTCTCTTTAATAAGGTGTGGGAGTCAGGGAAGTTACCAGCTGACTGGAAGCATGGTGTTATAGTGCCAATCGCAAAGCCAGGCAAGGAGCATACACAACCAAATAATTATAGGCCCAATGCATTAACTTCAAACCTTTGCAAACTAATGGAACGTATGGTAATGAGCAGATTGGTGTATATCATTGAGAAGAAAAATATTTTTTCACCATATCAAAGTGGTTTCCGGAAAGGGGGCGAAACACTATGGACTCTGTGCTCTGTTTGGAAGCTGAAATAAGAAAGGCACAAGTAAACAAGGAAGTGTTAGTAGGAGCATTTTTCGATGTTGAAAAAGCTTACGACATGATGTGGAAAGAGGGACTTTTAATAAAATGAGAAAGAATGGAAATAAAAGTAAGAATGTTTAAAGGAACTATACAAGTTAGGGTGGGGTCTGATTTGTCTCAGATATATCAACTAGAGAATGGAACACCTCAAGGAAGTGTTAGCAGTCCTATTCGGTTTAATTTAACGATTAATGATATTTTTAATCAGATAGACACGGGGATAGGAAGGTCTTTGTATGCAGATGTCGGCGCTGTGGAAAAGGGGCCGCAATGTGGGACACGTGGAGAAGTGTATGCAGAACGCTGTTAAAAAAGTACAAAATTGGGCTAATGAATGGGGTTTCTGTTTCTCTGTAGCAAAAACTCAGGTGATCTGTTTTACAAAAATAAAAATCAGTCCAATAATGAATATTAAAATGTACGGTCAGGTGTCAGTAATTATATTTTTGGGAATGTGGATGGACTCAAAATTGAATTATTCAGAAAATGGTAGACAAAGTAAAAAAGCGATAAATGTAATGAGGTGTTTGTCAGGAGTTGAATGGGGGGCATGTCGTCAGTCTCTTAAAAGGATATACTGTGTACTGATAAGAGCAGCTATTGATTATGGCAGTATGGTGTATAGTTCTGCACCTAAAACACAACTGTTAAAGATCGAGGCAATTCAGTCACAAGCTATGTGAATATGTTGTGGAGCAATAAGATCATCTCCAATAACAGCAGTACAAGTAGAGATGGGTGAAATGCCTCGAGAAATCCGAAGGCTCAAATTGAGATACTGGATTAATGTAAAGGGACACTTGGATAGTCATCCAGTTAAGAAAGTTCTGAAGGATTGCTGGGAATATGAGTATAAAAAGCTTTCAAGCTTTGGATGGACTGCTAATGAGGAGGCACAGAATATGGGAATTAGTGAGATCAATATTGCTCCTTCTGTGGCAACTTCAGCAATTCCTCCTTGGTTTTTCCCTATGCCAGTAGTTGACATTCAGTTATATAAAGAAAAACATAAAGAAAGAAATATGTTAACTAATATAGCAGTGCAGCAATACATTGAACAATCATATTATAGCATATTACAAATATATACGGATGGCTCTAAAGATCCTGAATCTGGAAAAACAGCATCGGCAGTCTATATATGTTACCTCTCGGTCACCTCATCAGGAGGCATGGTATATCTTTTCATAGTTATGCAGATGACACACAGTTGTATGTAGCTGTGTCTCCCGATGATCCGGTGCAAATTGATTCACTAGCAAATTGCATTAAAGACATAAATGACTGGATGTCACACAACTTCTTACAACTCAACCTGAAGTTTTGATTATTGGATCAAAAGTGCAGAGAGAGAAATTGATCCCTAAACTAAATGTACTTGGATTAAACCCAAGCCAAGTGGCAAAACACCTAGGAGTTGTTTTTGATTCTGATTTTAATTTTAAAGCTCATGTACGTAATATTACCAAAACAGCATTTTATCATCTCAAGAACATTGCTAAAGTAAGATTTATCTCTCTGAGCAACACAGAAAAATAAATGCATGCATTTATAACTAGCAGACTTGACTACTGTAATGTCCTTCTTACTGGTCTACCAAAGAACACAATTAACCAATTACAATTAATCCAAAACACTGCTGCTCGAATATTGACAAAAGCCAAAAGGAGAGATCATATTACACCAGTATTAAAGTCATTACACTGGTTACCTGTTAGTTTTTGTATAGATTTTAAAAATCTTTTATTAGTTTATAAGGCATTGCACGGACTTGCTCCAGACTATCTTTCAAATATGATTACAGTATATGAACCGGGAAGGACTCTTAGATCTTCTGATTCTTTACTTCTAAAGGTAGTTACTTCTCATAGTAGAACTAAAAAAATTTGGTGATGCTGCTTTTAGCTGTTATTCTCCTCAACATAAGATGTGCTGAAAACAGTAATAGTTTTAAATCTAAATTAAAAACATTTTTTTTTTAGTCTGGCCTTCCTGTAAAATCTTATATAATTTATATTTTGTGTTTTGCTTTGTTTTTAATGTTGTATTTTATTTTTCATATACACTCACCTAAAGGATTATTAAGAACACCTGTTCAATTTCTCATTAATGCAATTATCTAATCAACCAATCACATGGCAGTTGCTTCAATGCATTTAGGGGTGTGGTCCTGGTCAAGACAATCTCCTGAACTCCAAACTGAATGTCAGAATGGGAAAGAAAGGTGATTTAAGCAATTTTGAGCGTGGCATGGTTGTTGGTGCCAGACGGGCCGGTCTGAGTATTTCACAATCTGCTCAGTTACTGGGATTTTCACGCACAACCATTTCTAGAGTTTACAAAGAATGGTGTGAAAAGGGAAAAACATCCAGTATGCGGCAGTCCTGTGGGCGAAAATGCCTTGTTGATGCTAGAGGTCAGAGGAGAATGGGCCGACTGATTCAAGTTGATAGAAGAGCAACTTTGACTGAAATAACCACTCGTTACAACCGAGGTATGCAGCAAAGCATTTGTGAAGCCACAACACGCACAACCTTGAGGCGGATGGGCTACAACAGCAGAAGACCCCCCCGGGTACCACTCATCTCCACTACAAATAGGAAAAAGAGGCTACAATTTGCACGAGCTCACCAAAATTGGACAGTTGAAGACTGGAAAAATGTTGCCTGGTCTGATGAGTCTCAATTTCTGTTGAGACATTCAGATGGTAGAGTCAGAATTTGGCGTAAACAGAATGAGAACATGGATCCATCATGCCTTGTTACCACTGTGCAGGCTGGTGGTGGTGGTGTAATGGTGTGGGGGATGTTTTCTTGGCACACTTTAGGCCCCTTAGTGCCAATTGGGCATCGTTTAAATGCCACGGCCTACCTGAGCATTGTTTCTGACCATGACCATCCCTTTATGACCACCATGTACCCATCCTCTGATGGCTACTTCCAGCAGGATAATGCACCATGTCACAAAGCTCCAATCATTTCAAATTGGTTTCTTGAACATAACAATGAGTTCACTGTACTAAAATGGCCCCCACAGTCACCAGATCTCAACCCAATAGAGCATCTTTGGGATGTGGTGGAACGGGAGCTTCGTGCCCTGGATGTGCATCCCACAAATCTCCATCAACTGCAAGATGCTATCCTATCAATATGGGCCAACATTTCTAAAGAATGCTTTCAGCACCTTGTTGAATCAATGCCACGTAGAATTAAGGCAGTTCTGAAGGCGAACACAGTATTAGTATGGTGTTCCTAATAATCCTTTAGGTGAGTGTATATATATATATTTTATAAATTCTATTCTTATCATGTATCTTAATGGGTCTATTTTACTTTTTAATTGTTATTTACTCAATTTAATTTTATTAATTGCCTATCTATTGGTTCTTTGTCAAGCACTTTGAATTGCATTAACTTGTTTAGAAAAGTGCTATATAAATAAAATGTGCTTGCTTGCTTGCTATATTCCCCAATTCAAAGTCAAAATATATAAAATAATTTCAGATCATGTATCTGTTTTTACTACAGAGATAATAGCAATATAGAAGAAGTACAGCCAAAAAGAACAGTAATTTGTACAGACTCCCTTTCAGTTTTAAATAGCTTATTAAGTGGAATATCAATAGCGAGACAAGATATGATATTTGAAGTGATGCAGAGTCTATTTAGAATAAGACAATCTGGAATAATTTCCTGTGGGTACCATCACATATGGGTGTGGAAGGAAATGAGGAGGTAGACCATCTGGCTAAACAGGCTTTGAAGCATGCACAAACTAACATTAAAGTGTCAATGAGTAAAGCAGAAGTAAAAGGGTTAATTGCAAACGAAACAAGAAAGAAATGGCTGTGGGATAACAGCCTAGGATATTTCATGAATTAGTTATTTTCTTAAAACAAACAAGACTGATCAATAGAATTTAGGATACAGTTGTGATAATTATTATTATTTTTTTAATTATTGTTTTCAAACTTCCCAATCATTATGCGCTCCACACTCCTATCCAGTAGGTGGCGGGAATGCACCATTTAAGTTGGTCTGCCAGCCGCCATTAACAGCAGAAGAAGAAGAAGCACGACCCTGCGCACTGAGGATGCGCAGAAGAGAGAAACACGAGAGTCGAGAGCTGAAAAACCATAGACTGGCTGAAACTTTCACCAGTTGAAGCTGAAAGTGTTGAATAAACACATAAGGATTTTGCAGTGTGGAGAAAACTAACAGTAAGTAGTAGAGAAGCGTGTATGTGTGTGCGCGCGCGCGCGTGTGTTTGCATTTTAGCGTCTTTGTTTCCCTAGCGACGGAGTGTGAGATCACGCGATGTAAACACGCGCCGCGTCGTGTCGAGCTCAAGTTATCTCTTTAAACGCAAGAGGCTCTCCAAATATATGGATGATTAGGAAATAAGTTATCAGTGGTTCTGTCCAGGCAGTACCTAATGATGAATATATAGCGAAAAGCATTTTCAGTTGCTCACTGTGGACTAGTTGCTACGGCAAGAGACCCAGAGTCACATTCATCATTTCCTGTTACCCCAAACATCTCCAGAAGCCGATATGATAAGTATTATATTTGGATAATCTAGACTATTAATATAATATTTCATACATTATCTGAGATTACAGTTGACAGACAATAGTGTATATTGTAAGACAGTATTATACAGATCATATAATAATTATAATGTTTTCAATTTATATGTAACCCTTTAACCTTTAAATGCATGCCTCTTCTTTAGTGACCCGGGACTTCATTCGTTACCCTCCTCATTATTTTTTTTTAATTTAGACAACCTTCTTAGTACTCCTCAATCAATTCATTATAAACAATATAAAAACATTTTAAAGAGTGCCTGTTTTCCCATACATTTTTTGTAAAAATGGTATAGGGTCGCTAACAACCAGAGGTGTGTAAGAGTACATATTTTTTCTGCACAACATTAATTGAATCTTTAAAGGGTTAGTTTACCCAAAAATTAAAATTAGCCCATGATTTACTCACCCTCAAGTCATCCTAGGTGTATATGACTTTCTTCTTTCAGACGAATACAATCAGAGTTGTATTAAAAATGTCCTGGCTCTTCAAAGCTTTATAATGGCAGTGACTTGTTGGGTCATTATTGAAGTCCATAAAAGTGCATCTATCCATCATATAACTGCTCCACACGGCTCCGGGGGGTTAATAAAGTCCTTCTGAAGCAAAGTGGCGCGTTTGTGTAAGAAAAATATCCATATTTAAAACTTTATAGACTAAAATAACTAGCTTCCAATGGTTATACGCAAATCCTCCGCCATTTCTCTTTAAAAATGATCGTTTTAGACTCTAATTCATGACCGATGTTTTGTTTTGCTCTATCCTCTGCACTTCTGCGCTCATCAATACGCATGCGTCAAGGGATCAAGGGTTACTCTTTTAGCACAAGACGACTTGCATACCGCTGACCACTGGAAGCTAGTTATTTTAGTCTATAAAGTTTTAAATTTGGATATTTTTCTTACATAATAATATTGGTTTCAAATACAGACAAGGTAGCACTCATTTTACATGCAGCACTGTGTAAATGACATTAATATGACATAGTGGTCAACTGAATATAGCGCAGCATATTTTAAAATCAGGGATTTAAAGTTTGTGGCGTCTCCAGTGAAGCTGAACTCTCCTGTCCGTATTCACTTCGCACAGAGCGACCGTCACACACAGAAACGCATTAATGCAGGCCACCAATGCACACTTCAGAAGATCTTACAGCTGGATTAAATCTGAAAGGATTGTGAAATTAAATGTTTATTGGATATTCAGAGATTTGTTTTAACGATATAGATGCATATTAGCTGAATGTTGACGGTAAATGAGAAAGTATTATAGCCTATTGTTTGCCTTTCCGTTGCTAATAATATAAAAGCAAACGCTATAATTTTTCGCAAACAGTTTACTTTTATGTGAGCGCTGTGTGATCGGGCACTGCTGTTCTCAGGCACTGGCAATGCCACCTGTCAAAATAAAAGTCTGGCATGCCGTCAAAATAAAAAAAGTCGCGCTTCTAACACATTGGCCTATCAGGAAAAACTGAGAGAATATGTCTGAGATGGCGAATATGAACCAAATGCTGAATGTACTGGGACATGAGCTCTGACGAGGACAGTAATGATGGTATAAAACATCTGTTCAAACTGAACCCTTCCAAGCTATTATTATTATATTATAGAGACAGGTAGAGGGATCCATCCGTGTTAGATATAGATCTGGGTCATTAAAGACCTGAATATGTAAGAATGATTGGTGTCATGCATTTAAGTGATAAAAAGGAGTTTAAAACAGAGTTCATTCATTTACAGAGTGACAAAAATGCTAGGGGAAACAATCAAATGTAAAATAATATAAAATAAAATGTGTTCTGTTGCAAGTTCACATACTTGAGCTTATGTTTTTTTTTATTGAGCTGTCAAAAAAATCAGTTCAAGTCTTATTCTTTGTGTCCTGAAAGGATTAGTTCACTTCAAAATAAAAATGTCCTGATAATTTACTCACCCCCATGCCATCCAAGATGTTCACGTCTTTCTTTCTTCAGTGGAAAGACTTTTTTTTTTTGAGGAAAACAGGATTTTTCTCCATATAATGGACTTTAATGGCAACCAAAATGTTGTAGGTTCAAATCAATACAGTTTCAAAGGAAGGGCTTCAGAGGCTCTGCATGATCCCAGACGAGGAATAGGGTCTTATCTAGCGAAACCATCGGTCATTTTCTAAAAAAATAAACATTTATATACTTTTTAACCTAAATTGATCTTGCGCTGCTCTGCGACACACCACAGATTGCGTAATCACGTCGGAAAGGTCACGCTATTTAGCAACTTTTTGTGGAAAATGGATTGTGAATGAAGGGCAAATGTGAAATATTTTCACCATATATTTCCAGTCTGCAGGTGAGAGATCTTCACAGATGACAGAGTTTAACATTAATCAGCTCCAGAGTTTACGTGTTTATGGACCAATGTAGGCAGAGAGTTTTTCACAGACTCCGTTTACACCAATAAAATGTGCTTAATGTGCCACTTTACAGAAGATCTCAGACATCACCATAATGAATGAGGGGGAAACAAGTATTAAAACAAATCTGAGTATCAATTCAGTAACTTCTTTTTGTATTTGGCAGATCTGATGTCAACAATTCACCAATAAATACTGGGAATATTCCCATCATCCTACAAGAGAAGGACAAACTCCAGGTGTAGCAGCTGAAATCTGTGTGACTGTTAAAGATGGAGTTTATTAAAGAGGAGATTGAAGACATGAGTTATCCAGAACCATCCAGAATAAAACATGAAGATACTGAGGAACAAATAGGTTGGTGTCCAAACTTTTTGTTCAAATTGCAATGAATTAATTCCAATGGATGAATCCGAACGTATTGTTTACATGGACGCTAAATAAAGTGAACGGGTCGATGTGCGATATGTCACAAGCTTCAAATTGGAAATGATTTGATATGCGCACACCGCACGAATATACAGAGTTTCCCGCTGGTTTCGCATACTATTCTCGTGAATTGCTGCTTTTATTTGTTTTAAAGAGCAGACTTAATATTTATCTATTTCGGGTCATAATTAGGAGACGACGAGCACATGAAGCTTTGCGCCGTGCTTCTTAAATGATTCAAGCTGTACAAACGCCTCTTCCCACAAGCCGTCTGTGAATGAAAGTCTGAAACAAGCACTGGTGGGATGTTATCCTGCTCCACTTCACAGACGATGAGTGGAAGGAAAATTTGAGAAAATTTCCTTACGTCATACGTCATTACGCCATTTCTATGTATGTGCAATACATGCGCAGTACTTTCCAGCTTTGGCTTTCAGTCCGATTAAGTTTTTACATGTCCTCACATCATTTCATGTATTTTTCATCAATTTTAATATTAACAAGTGAATGACAGAACTAACCTTTACCACATCAGAGATTTGATATTTGATCAGTTACCTGGGGGGTATTCCAGAAAGCAAGGTTTGATGCAAATTTTATATATATTGATATAACTATATATACAGGGCTCCAGACTAAATGCCGGGACACATTTCATACACAATGGTAATTCAAAGTGCTTTACATAGAAAAGGTATTAAAATATTGATAGAATAATCACAACATATGCATAAGAAATAAAAAATACCATGTATAAGAAAGAAAATAACAATACTAAATTCGGGGCTCCCCTGTCTGAACAGAAGAGTCAGAGATTTTCGGTTCGTGAGACACACTAGTAGCAACCCGGCTTCCTAGTGACCTCCTGCCCTTCCAAGGACCTGGTGTTCCACACTCACGCCTGAGTGTGTACCGTCTCACTTCCCAACTCTCCCAACCAGACAGCACTAACCAAAACTGAATAAAATCGTAACCAAAAATATAGCTAAAAGGCATAATGGCTAAATGCAGACTCTCCTTGCTTTGAGTGAACCCTTGGTATTTCTAAGTGACTTGATCTTGATGTTCTGAGTGATCTGTTAGGTTTATATTCAATCAGCATATCTGAAAAGTATTGATGTTCTAGGCCATTGAGTGATTTATAAGTATAAGATTTTTGCTTTATAAGTAACAGTACTTTAAAATCAATTCTAAGTGTAACAGGAAGCCAGTGCCAGGACCTGAGGACTGCTGTGATATGGTCATATTTTATAGTTCTGCTCAGAATCCTGGCAGCAGCGCTCTGTATGAGCTAATGGTCTAATGGTCTTTTTGGGAAGGCCGGTGGGAAGACATTACAATAGTCCACCCTACTGGTGATGAAAACATTAACCAGTTTCTCTAAGTGTTGTCTTGCGTTATTTTTGAGATGATAGTATGCTGATTTAGTTATTGTTTACCTCTAGCTTCAAGGTATGCGTTCACCTTGAGAATTTCATCTTTGTTTCCAAATGCAGTGAGTTCAGTTTTGTCTTTGTTTAACTGAAGAAAGTTTTGGCACATCCAACTGTTAACTTCATCCATGCACTTGCACAGGGAGCCAATGGGGCTGAAGTCGTTAGGCGATAGGGCTAAGTAGATCTAGGTGTCGTGTGCATAGCTGTGGTAAGCAATTTGGTTCTCTCTCATTATTTGGGTCAGTGGGAGCATGTACAGGTTGAATAGGAGTGGTGCAAGAATTGAGCCTTGAGGGCTCCGAATGTCATGGATGTCCACTCAGACTTATGGTCACCAATGCTCACATAATAACCTCTCCCTTCTGAGTATGACCTGAACCATTTAAGGACCATCCCAGAAAGCCCGACCCAGTTTTCCAGCCTGTCAAGAAGTATGTTGTGATCGAAAGTGTTGAATGCAGCATTGAGGATAAGTAGCACCAGCACTGATAATTTACCTGTATCAGTATTTAAGCGAATATCATTTATTATCTTTATAAGCGCTGTCTCTGTGCTGTGATGCGGTCGGACACCAGATTTGAAAATTGTCAAAGTATCCATTTGAGCTTAAGAATTTGTTCAGCTGATTGAAAACAACTTTTTCAATGATCTTGCCTTTGAAGGGGAGATTTGAGATTGGTCTGTAGTTGCTCAATATGGAGTCATCCAGATTTCTCTTTTTCAGGAGAGGCTTAACTACTGCGGTTTTAAGGGAGTTAAAAAAGTACCAGAAAAAAGTGAGGAGTTTACCACTTCTAGGAGATCTGCTTCTAAACAGTTAAAGACACTTTTGAAAAAAGAAGTGGGGAGTGTGTCAAGGGCGCAGGTTGATGTTTTAAGGTGCTGTACCGTTTCTTCTAAAATTTTACCATCAATTGCTTCGAAATCAGACATAGTGACTTTCTGAGGTTGTGGTCTGATCTGTCTGACCCCAGAGCAACTCAAGGATGTGCTGATCGCCTTTCTGATATTATTGATTTTCTCAGAGAAGGAAGCAAACTCACTGCATTTGCTGTCTGAGAGCATTTCACTAGGAATGCTTAGGGGGTTTGTTAGTCTCTCTACAGTAGCAAAAAGAGTGCGCGTATTGTTTCTGTTTATAATATTTGAGAAGGTCTGTCTAGCTTTGCCTAGTTCCACATTGAAAGCATGAAGGCTGTCTTTATAGATGTTATAATGAACTACAAGTTTTGTCTTCCGCCACATGCGCTCCGCTTTTCTGCATTGTCTTTTCATTATTTGCACTGCTGTTGAGTTTCTCCAAGGTGCTTTTTGTCTGCCACGATTAGACCGTTAGCATCTCTCAAAAAAATGACCAAAGAGTTTCAACATTTTTCCTATTTAAAACTTGACTCTTCTGTAGTTACATCGTGTACTAAGACCGACAGAAAATGAAAAGTTGTGATTTTCTAGACCGATATGGCTAGGAACTATACTCTCAATTTCTGTGTAATAATCAAGGAACTTTGCTGCCGTACCATGGGTGCAGCGGCGCAATGATATTACGCAGCACCTGAAAATAGTCCCCAGCTAGGTAACTTCCAACGTGACCGGCACTAAGGCTGAATCCGAAATCGCCCCCTATACCCTCAAATAGGGCATTATTTGAGGGGACAGCCATTTGTAGTGGTGTCCGAAACCATAGTGGACGTTGAGTGCACTCATTCAATCCCACATTGCACCACAATAACGAGTGTACAGCTGATGTACACACCACTTACACTTCACTTACTCATTCACAAAAACGGTAAAACTCAACTGTTTAACTATAGGGGAGTTGGAAAATGAGCCTATTTTCAAAAATAGCGGCGTGTAAGTTCTACAGATGGTGGCGCCAGCACTTGATTTGGTAGTGCTAGGGGGGAAATGTAAAGTTAATTTAATCATAAAATTACTATTGTTTGGCATTAATAAGTGCAGTTACTAATAATATTACATGTTTTTATTGGAAATTGTAGTTGAACAATTTTATATGCAGATAAAATTAACTTTTATTAACAACAGTAATGTGCAAAAACCTAAACCTTAAATGTACCAGTTCTTGTATAGAATCATACTGAACTGACTGACAGTTTTAGTGATTATAAAAGGAACGCTCTTTAATTGAATTCAGTCACAATTTGAAGAAAAGTTTTAGTTTTTTTATGAGATTTTGTGACTTCCTACTTGTTTCCATATATTAGGGAGTGGAAATTAGGGCTGCACGATTAATCGCAATTTATCTGCGCTTAAACTGATTTTTTTAGCCTGGATGCCAGCTGAACTTAGCCCCGCCCACAACATTTGAGGTCTGGAAGTTCAGTCTGGACTTGATCCGTTGTGGAGCAGCTATGCTCGAACCAGAGCTGTTTTGGATTAATCAAATGGTCAGGACAGGCTTTATACGATGATGTTTATATGAGATCAGCGGCCACGAGTGAACCTGTTCTGAGCTCACACTGCACTGTCTATTACTGCTCCTAACTGATAAACGGTCCACGCACCTCAAATGAGTAGTGCAGTTTCGTTTCACTTTCCAAATTTAGTGTCACCGGAAGGAAAAATTGTTGCATAACCTCAACTTTCAGTAATTTTCAGGGTATCCACTTACTTACCCTTAAACATAGTGTATGTCACATAACCTGCTTTCTGGAATATCCCCCTGATCTCTTGTTGTCTTTGCGTTAGAAATGTAAACTTGAATTTTCACATTTATTCTTCTTGAACTGATTTAAACTACCTAATATATTTATTTTAGACCAGATGGAAGTGATGGAGCACAAACTAAATGAAGTGGAGGAGAAACATGACTTCAAAACTCAAGGAACAAAAGCCAAAAAGCTGCACACCTGCTCTCAGTGTGGAAAGAGTTTTCCTCAAGCATCAGGTCTCAGCAATCATCTGTGCGTTTTCGCGTTAGCAAAACCATTTAACTGTGATCAGTGTGGTAAAGATTTTCAGTCGTCATCAAATCTAAAAAAACACCTGCAAGTTCATTCAGATGAGAAGCCTCATGTCTGTTCTCTTTGTGGAAAGAGTTTTTCACAACTGGACAGTTTTAAACAGCACCAGAAAACACATGATGAAGTGAGAGGTCATGTGTGTTGTGACTGTGGGATGAGCTTTACTAGAGCTGGACATTTGAAACTGCACCAGAGAATTCATACTGGAGAAAGACCTTACAAGTGCTCATCTTGTGACAAGAGTTTCACTCAGTCTTCACACCTGAAAGTGCATGAGCGAGTTCATACTGGAGAGAAGCCGTACCAATGTACTCAGTGTGGAAAGAATTACAAAGATGCGACCGATTTAAAAATTCATCTGCGCATTCATTCTGGAGAAAAACCATTTAACTGTGATCAGTGTGGTAAAAAGTTCATTTCATCATCAAATCTAAAAAAACACCTGATAGTTCATTCAGATGAGAGACCTCATGTGTGTTCTCTCTGTGGAAAGAGCTTTTCACGGCTGAAGAGTTTTAAACTGCACCAGAAAACGCATGATGGAGTGAGAGATCATGTGTGTTTTGACTGTGGGAAGAGCTTTACTAGAGATGTCTATCTGAAACAGCACCAAAGAATTCATACTGGAGAAAGACCTTACAAGTGCTCATATTGTGACAAGAGTTTCGCTCAGTCTGGAAACCTGAAATCACATGAGCGAGTTCATACTGGAGAGAAGCCGTACCGCTGTACTCAGTGTGGGAAGAGTTTCAGAAATGCAAAAGGTTTAAAAAATCATCTGCACATTCATTCTGGAGAAAAACCATTTAACTGCGATCAGTGTGGTACAAAGTTCATTTCATCATCATATCTAAAAAAACATCTGATAGTTCATTCAGATGAGAGGCCTTATGTGTGTTCTTTGTGTGGAAAGAGTTTTTCAAGGCTGGAACATTTTAAACTGCACCAGAAAACACATGATGGAGTGAGAGATCATGTGTGTTGTGACTGTGGGAAGAGCTTTACAACAGCTAACGATCTGAAACGGCACCAAAGAATTCATACTGGAGAAAAACCTTACAAGTGCTCATATTGTGACAAGAGTTTCACTCTGTCTGGAAACCTGAAAGAACATGAGCGAGTTCATACTGGAGAGAAGCCGTACCACTGTACTCAGTGTGGAGAGAGTTTTAGACATTTATCAAGACTTCACGTTCATATGAAAAAATGTTGCAAGTGATCAACAAGATGTTCCGAGATGGCTGTCGGGTGCAGGGGTGGTTTGTTAGGCACCACACTTGCCCCTTTTTTTAACATTTTTCTACAGTCATTTTTTTTTTATCTTACTTTGTATTTTTCAACAATTGCTCATCAATACTAAAACAAATTTAGGCCAAAGAAGGGAAAGAGGGATAAGGAGTTTTGTTGCATATGATTGCTTTGTTTGTAGTTCCTGATAAGTCCATGTGGTTTTGGTCTCAGTGCCACTGGAAATGTAATGCAGAGAAGATCTGTTGAACTCATGCCCATGGCTGACAGACTGAAACTGAACTTTTCATGGATACCACATTATTTATTCTACCTCAATCATCATCAAGGAAAAGAAAGTCATCAGCATGTCAAGAGATAATGTTATGGTCCAAAGGTTCTACTGATTCTTCTCCTGCTCAGCGGTGACATACAGATGAATCCAGGACCACCAACAAACCAACATCTAACCGAACCAGTAAGTGGATTGAGTGAGTGTGAACTGTGGTGCAGAGATCAGTGGACCATCAGGGTGTAAGCTGGGAGCTGTTGTGTGCTTGGCCAAACTCCCCCTGGATATCTTACAGGATGTGCCCATGCTTGAAACATCAGAGCTTTGTACAGTGCATCCGGAAAGTATTCACAGTGCTTCACTTTTTCCACATTTTGTTATGTTACAGCCTTATTCCAAAATGGATTAAATTCATTGTTCTCAAAATTCTACAAACAATACCCATAATGACAACGTGAAATAAGTTTGTTTGAAATCTTTGCAAATGTATTAAAAAAAAAAAAATCACATGTACATAAGTATTCACAGCCATTGCCATGACACTCAAAATTGAGCACAAGTGTATCCTGTTTCCACTGATCATCCTTGAGATGTTTCTACAACTTGATTGGAGTCCACCTGTGGTAAATTCAGGCACACACCTGTCTATATAAGGTCCCACAGTTAAGTCAGAGCACAAACCAAGCCATGAAGTCAAGGGAATTGTCTGTAGACCTCCAAGACAGGATTGTATCAAGGCACAGATCTGAGGAAGGGTCATTTGCAGCATTTGAAGGTCCCAATGAGCACAATGGCCTCCATCATCCGTAAATGGGAGAAGTTTGGAACTGCACGGCCAAACTGAGCGATCGGGGGAGAAGGGCCTTAGTAAGGGAGGTGACCAAGAACCCTATGGTCACTCTGACAGAGCTCCAGCGTTTCTCTGTGGAGAGAGGAGAACCTTCCAGAAGAACAATCATCTCTGCAGCACTCCACCAATCGGGCCTGTATGGTAGAGTGGCCAGACGGAAGCCACTCCTCCAGTAAAAGGCACATGATAGCTTGCCTGGATTTGCCAAAAGGCACCTGAAGGACTCCCAGACCATGAGATACAAAATTATCTGGTCTGATGAAACAAAGATTGAACTCTTTGGCCTGAATGGCAAGCATCATGTCTAGAGGAAACTAGGCACCGCTCATCACCTGGCCAATGCCATCCCTACAGTGAAGCATGGTGGTGGCAGCATCATGCTGTGGGGATGTTTTTCAGCAGCAGAAACTGGGAGACTAGTCAGGATCGAGAGAAAGATGAAGGCAGCAATGTAAACCTGCACATGGACATCCTTGATGAAAACCTGCTCCAGAGCCCTCTGGCCCTCAGACTGGGGCGAAGGTTCAGAACATAACTGGAGGAACATAATTATAATGGTGTTTTATTAAAAATCCATTGTATGTTGTTACTGAAAGAGAAACAGATCAGCTGAAATAAAATGTTATCTAGGGTCTGTATCATAAAAATAAAATGAGTATTTCACTGACTTTGTGTGATTTTAAGTAATGCATTTGTCCATTATTATAGTATTTTAGTCAAATGTTTTGACCTGTTCTAGCCTACACCCTTAAAGTAAAAGTGCCAGGAAGAACCAAAAAGGGCTTTTCACAGTGATGCCAAAGAACAGCCATTTTTGGTTCCTTGAAGAAACGTTTTGTGAAAGGTTCTTAAAAGAACCATTTTTTTCGCTACAAAGAACCTTTTGTGCAATGGAAAGGTTCTCTGGATATTAAAGGTTCTTCATGGAACCATACACCCCGCATAAGAACCTTTATTTTTAAGAGTGATGGTGGTGTTTCTATCATGCACTGGGGCATGAATAATTAAAAAGGTTGATTTTTGTCTGTTTTCCAGCTATACTCACACTTTTATCATTACTTTTGTTAGTTTAGTAACTTGTGATTTTGTGACATCTGGAGTTAATTTTCTACTCAAAATGACACATTCACACTCAAAAATGATCTATCGAATGTTACCGTCATTGTGTACCAAGTATTGAAGTCTGTTTTTGGGTTTTACTTACTTAACGGTAACAAATATTTAAAAAAGACTGTAGCCTAACAAATGTATTGCTCATGGTTAGTTCATGTTCGTTAATACATTAACTAATGTTAACTAATGAAACCTTATTGTAAAGTGTTACCGATGTTTCTAAGTAAAGCATACACTTTAAAAACATGATTTAATTCTTCAATGTTATATTATTTGAGTAAAAAGTTAATTTTGTTACTTAGTTGAGTAGATTTGACTTAATTCGATATGTGAATTTAAATATAATTAAGTAACTTAATTTCTTTATGAATGTTAAGTTCAGTAGTAAGTAGATTGTATTTGATGATAACGTGTAAGTTGCAGAGCAGTAGCAGTCAAATCTGCTTAAAATGTGTTAGTGCAGATTGTTACGAGGATTTTATCAAGTAAATCCTACAAGGTATTGTTTTCAGTGTATCTTCATCAGGATAGACGCTATATTGAATTTAACGAGACTCTGAGGGATAGACTCGACTCGCAAAAACAGAAAGCGATGTGCAAATACAAAGGTCAGTTGAGTAAAAACGCAGAGGAGTAACAAATATATGTATTGTGTGTTGCAAATAAATGAGTGAGCGTACATTTCACAAATAAATACAAACCATCCTACAAATTGCATGTGACCTTTGAACAAATGCCAAATCTAGTCCATACAAATGCGTACATGTCTGTTACGATTTCTCAGCTTAATTTTATCACAAATGCAGTTGAGCAACTTCCTCTTCCAAAACAGCAGATTTCAGGCATGTAATGATTCACTCATCTCACAATTGAGTTTGATACACAATACTGATTTTGCAATACAGTACAATACACCTACAATATTTTGAACAAATCCAAAATAGTCCAAATGGTATAGTTTTTAATTATTACATTTAACACTTTTAACACTGTTCATTAAAGTGCAAAATGTTATATTGCATCAGGGGTAAACTTATGCCGTGTTCCAGGCAAGCCGTAACCCGTGTTTTTCCAACCTGTTACCCGATAAAGTGCACTGGAACGGCAGTCAAACCCGTGACTTCCCACCCATGAACTCGTACTCGATCGATGTACTCCCAGTTACGCGCTCTGACGTCACATAGCCCGCGAAACAACAATGGCAACCCCTACGGATGTGGTGTTTATGGAAGTCGCACACAGTGAGAAATAGACTTTACGTTGGAATCAAATTAATAATAATATAATGATACCAAATACATTTCCAAATTTAACAGCTTCTCTTGCCTTATGCGCTGTTTTTTCTCCTCCGTTTCCCTCAAATAAGCAAGCAGTAAGCACCTTTGGTGATAGAAATGATTGTAAATGAGCATAGGCCCCCTGTACGGTCCGCCATGCTTTGTTTACATCTAGCTACCACAATTCCTTGCGCTCAGGCAGTTTGGCGTGACTTTGCCTGGAACGCTACAAAGTCGTGAGTCGTGGTTTGAAGTCGTAACTTACGGGCTCAAAAACCTGCCTGGAACAGAGCATTAGTCTGGGCTTGGTCCTTCTCCCCCATGCACAGGGAAATGGGGACAGCAGAAAATAAATATTCATCATTCTGCTTATAATATATAGCCTACTCTGCTTAAAATATATTTTATTTTTAATTTATTAAAAATATTTAATAAAAATGGAAGCTCAAATGTGTGGCCTTCAGGATTTACCATATTTGATGTTACATTAACATATGTCATACAAAACTAAATCTGTCTAAACTTTAATCCACAACACCTATTGTTGCATTTTTGTATTGCAATATATTGTGAAACAGTAATATTGTATTTAAAATAAATGCTGTTCTTTTGAACTTTCTATTAATCAAAGAATCCTGATTTTTTTTTTTTTACAGTTTTCAACATTGATAATAATATGCACTCACCTAAAGGATTATTAGGAACACCATACTAATACTGTGTTTGACCCCCTTTCGCCTTCAGAACTGCCTTAATTCTACGTGGCATTGATTCAACAAGGTGCTGAAAGCATTCTTTAGAAATGTTGGCCCATATTGATAGGATAGCATCTTGCAGTTGATGGAGATTTGTGGGATGCACATCCAGGGCACGAAGCTCCCGTTCCACCACATCCCAAAGATGCTCTATTGGGTTGAGATCTGGTGACATTTGAGATCTGGTGACATTTTAGTACAGTGAACTCATTGTCATGTTCAAGAAACCAATTTGAAATGATTCGAGCTTTGTGACATGGTGCATTATCCTGCTGGAAGTAGCCATCAGAGGATGGGTACATGGTGGTCATAAAGGGATGGACATGGTCAGAAACAATGCTCAGGTAGGCCGTGGCATTTAAACGATGCCCAATTGGCACTAAGGGGCCTAAAGTGTGCCAAGAAAACATTCCCCACACCATTACACCACCACCACCAGCCTGCACAGTGGTAACAAGGCATGATGGATCCATGTTCTCATTCTGTTTACGCCAAATTCTGACTCTACCATCTGAATGTCTCAACAGAAATCGAGACTCATCAGACCAGGCAACATTTTTCCAGTCTTCAACTGTCCAATTTTGGTGAGCTCGTGCAAATTGTAGCCTCGTTTTCCTATTTGTAGTGGAGATGAGTGGTACCCGGTGGGGTCTTCTGCTGTTGTAGCCCATCCTCAAGGTTGTGCGTGTTGTGGCTTCACAAATGCTTTGCTGCATACCTCGGTT
Organism: Rhinogobio ventralis; assembly: GCA_039654625.1. Lineage (NCBI taxonomy): Eukaryota > Metazoa > Chordata > Actinopteri > Cypriniformes > Gobionidae > Rhinogobio > Rhinogobio ventralis. Next base: position 33,974,958 of record CM077199.1, read on the forward strand.
GTAACAAATGGTTATTTCAGTCAAAGTTGCTCTTCTATCAGCTTGAATCAGTCGGCCCATTCTCCTGTGACCTCTAGCATCAACAAGGCATTTTCGCCCACAGGACTGCCGCATACTGGATGTTTTTCCCTTTTCACACCATTCTTTGTAAACTCTAGAAATGGTTGTGCGTGAAAATCCCAGTAACTGAGCAGATTGTGAAATACTCAGACCGGCCCGTCTGGCACCAACAACCATGCCACGCTCAAAATTGCTTAAATCACCTTTCTTTCCCATTCTGACATTCAGTTTGGAGTTCAGGAGATTGTCTTGACCAGGACCACACCCCTAAATGCATTGAAGCAACTGCCATGTGATTGGTTGATTAGATAATTGCATTAATGAGAAATTGAACAGGTGTTCCTAATAATCCTTTAGGTGAGTGTATATTGTATTGTACTTTTTTATATCCCAGGACTAACGCATTGTATGTATTATATTGTAGTGTATTACACTACAGTGTATATGTTGGAGGATGGATGCATGCATTTTAATGAGAAAAAAATAGTCCTAGATTAAATGTTTTAAGCCATGTCACTACTGATTTTGCACTGATCGGTCACAATATTATCTTTAAATTATTATTGTTTTTTTATATTGAAATAGGGTTGGCATAGTGAAAATCTCAAAAAGATTAATAATAGATACAGTAAGACAGAAATACTGCAACCTTTTTTACTGCTCATTTTTGTCAGCTGAAAATGTGTTTCAGGGCTTCTCGGGGGAGACTAGCGTAAATTGACTCAAAGCGCCATCTGCTGTTTTGTAAGAGGAAGTTGCTCAACTGCATTTGTGAGAAAATTAAGCTGAGAGATCGTAACAGACATGTATGCATTTGTATGGACTAGATTTGGTATTTGTTCAAAGGTTACGTGCAATTTGTAGGATTTGTGAAATATGATGTACGCTCATTTATTTATTTGCAAAACACAATACATATATTGTTTTCGCGCAAACTGACCTTGCACATCGCTTTCTGTTTGTTTGCGAGTCGAGTTTTCCTTAACAAAGCAGATCCTGTTTGTTTGCAAAATGCTGGATTTGTTTGTTTAATTATGGCACAAAATTCACTCCATATATTTGACTCCGCACACACACACAGATGCAACACATTTAAACGGTTGATGGGGAAAGTATTCTAAAATGCATTCGTAATAAAGAATTATTCAAGGTATTTTAAAGTGCCCACTATAATACATGCTCACTCTGTTATGATTGACATTCATTCCTCTTTTTCCAATGCAATTGCTCTGCACTCCAATAGGTGGCGCACATGTTCCTTAAAGCGAACGGCGAACGGCCAGAAAACGTAAAAGAAGAAGATGATCGTCCTGAGAACAAATAACAGAAGAAATCCAAGAGCAAACATTTGAAATATATGTTAAAGATGGAGTTTATTAAAGAGGAGATTGAAGACATGAGTGATCCAGAACCATCCAGAATAAAACATGAAGATGCTGAGGAACAAACAGGTTGGTGTCCATTGGTGATTGCTGACTGTAAAGATAGTTTGCGGTTTGATTTTTGTCTATAAACCCGCAGTGCGCTGTCGTAGACATGATTTGTGAATTCAGGTGAAGCGGTCCTCCGGTCTGAGATCAGTGTCTTTTCATAGTGACTCTTCATTGTGTCATGCATACAGCTCCAGTAGTTTACGAGGCTGAAATTCGGGTGTTACTTACTGACGCGTGAGCCTCCCCTTTAAATGACGCGCCGCTTCCTGACGCGCCTCTATGTGCATGGCGTTGCTCGCAATAGCTCTGTTAGAAATGAGTGGAGAAATTCAACATTTCTCCGCCACATTTAAGTGTGTTAAATCCCACTAAATTGGTTAATCAAGCGTGTATTGATCTAATGGGAAAAACGAAAATTGGCACATTTTACAATATTTTTTAATTGACCGGTAAAGTTTTTTGGGACCTTATACTATTGTATATTTTCAGGGAAAAAAAACTGTTTTGAAAGGTAAATAACACAGAAATATTGATGAAAATTACTGAAAAAATAAAATGCAATTACACCATTCTTTAATTATTGAACGCCGTCCTTTGAATGCATTAATAAATCAATATTTTTTTAGTATCACAAGGTAACTAGAGATTATGCCAGGTCCAGCTTGGATCCAGCCTCTTATGAAGACTTCAGATGACCCATAATATGGGATCAGATTCCCGCCTAATGTACTGCGGTCACGCTTCAAAAAATAATGAATCAAAATTTTAAAAACACGTGAAAATATAACGCACAAAACTGAAAAATCAATGCGAAGTCCACCAGAATCGCATACGACGTGGTTTGGGATTATGATCACGTTCATTTGACTGCTTTAATTGTGAGAACCCCCTAAAACGTCAGTCATACAAAAGAATAGATTGCTAATATTATATTCATAATTATAAAATAATGTATTTACTTGCAGATACAGTGATAGAGCACGTGTTATACTCGTAGCTCAGCTGCTGGCTGAACTGAGCGCCATGAGTCGCGTTGGAGTGACGTCAGCTTCGCTCTTCGATTGATTGGCTGTCAATCTAGAACTAATGGACCAATGGTGATGCTAAGACCCGCCCCTGATTTACATGAAAGTCTAACGGCAACTTTTGGAAACGCAAGCGCAGAATGCGGAAACAAGAGCAAAGGAGAAAAGAGCACAGGCATACAAAAAATGAAAATAAGAGCAGAAAACATGATTTTGTGTGCGATTCAGATAATTTTGAAGTCATGTTTCAGTTTTTAGCAATATAATTTTAAACTTTGATTCACGCTTATTATTTTTATTTCCGTGACTGCGTCTTTCGTGATTCTGGTTAACTTCGCATTGCTTTTTCAGTTTTGTGCCTTATATTTTCAAATGTGTTTTTAAAATTGATTCACGCTTATTATTTTTTGATGCGTGACCGCAATACATTAGGTGGGAATCTGATCCCATAGACCCAACACCTTTGAATAGATGAAACCTACCCCTGCAAGGACCATCAAATAGCCTATGGATGATTATACAAAGTGATCATGTTATCATTGCTTTAAAATGCACACTAATTTTGCTTAAATGCATATATTATATATTTGTAAATACTATAATTTGTACCATTTTACAACTTTTTGTCACAAATGTGACTACAGTTTGAAAAGCCATTGCATTGTTGGCCCAATTGGAAGCACTATATCCAGGGGTCTTTACTGTAGAATGTTTATGAAGCCTTGAACTTGGCATATTTCACAATGAGCCGCCTATTGCATTTCCAGCCCTGAGCCAGCCGAGAAACAGCGCCGCGAAATTGGCTGGAAATGCAATATGGCTGTGTGCATTGTGTAACCTGCCCATTTCAACGGTTCATAAAAAAAAGAAATCTACTGTAAAAAGTGCTTAATTTGTATTTCGTTAGAGGAGTAGCTCTATTAATGGATTTATGTCCCCTTTAACGCACCCTCTTTGGCGGCCGAGAAACGGCACCACGAAATTGCCAGAAAATGTAATAGGCGGCTCATAGTGCATTGTGTAATGTGCTCACTTCAAAGCTTCATTAAAAACAAATTCTACAATAAAAAATTTTTAAAATATGTATTTCGTTAGAGCAGTAGCTCTACTGTAATGGGCTCATGTCCATTTTAACGCACCCTCTGTGGCAGCCGAGAAACAGCGGCGCGAAATGGGCTGAATGCGCAATATGTCTCTTTGTGCATTGTGAAATGTCAAGTTCAAAGCTTCATAAAAAAGAATTCTACAGTAAAAAAAAATTCTTAGAATTTGTATTTCGTTAGAGGAGTAGCTCTACTATAGTGAACGTATGTTCAATTTAACGCACACACTGTGGCGGCCGAGAAACAGCACATTTGCAAGAAAATGCAATAAGCGGCTCATTGTGCATTGTGTAATGTCCTCAATTCAAAGCTTCATAAAAAAAGAAATCTACAGTAAAACTGCTTATTTTGTATTTTGGTAGAGAGGAGTAGGCCTACCTCTACTATAATAGACGAATATCAACGTTGCACCCTCTATGGTGGCTGAGAAAAAGCACCGTAAAATTGCCAGAAAGTGCAATAGGCGGCTCACTGTGCATTGTGTAATGTGCTCATTTCAAAGCTTCATACAAAATACTTTTACAGTAGAAAGTGCTTAATTTGTATTTCGTTAGAGGAGTAGCTCTACTATAATGGACTATATTCCCTTTAACGCACCCTCTTTGGTTGCCGAGAAATGCCACCGCGAAATTGCAGCGAAATAGGCGGCTCATAGTGCATTGTGTAATGTTCTCAGTTCAGCGCTTCATAAAAAAAATAATCTACAGTAAAAAAAAAATGCTTAAAATATGTATTTCGTTATAGGAGTAGCTCTAATATAATGGACTTATGTCCAATTTAACGCACACACTGTGACGGCCGAGAAACAGCGCCACAAAATGGGCTGAAGCCGCAATATGGCTCAGTATGCATTGTGTAATGTCAAGTTCAACGCTTTATTAAAAAAAAAAAAAATTACAGTAAAAAGTGCTTAATTTATATTTCCTTAGAGGAGTAGCTCTAAAGGGCTCATGTCCATTTTAATGCACCCTCTGTGGCTTAAGGCGCAATGGGCGGCTCATTGTGCACTGTGAAATATACCAAGTTCAAAGCTTCATAAATTATTCTAGAGTAAAAAGTGCTTAATTTGGATTTCATTAGAGTAGCAGCTATAATGGACTGTCTGTCCCCTTCAACGCACCATCTGTGGCGGCCGAGAAACAGCACCGCGAAACGGGCTGAAGGCACAATAGGCGGCTTTGTGCATTATGTAATCTGACCAGTTCAACTGTTAATAAAAAAAGAATTCTACAGTAAAAAAATGTTTAAAATATGTATTTCGTTAGAGGAGTAGCTCTGCTATAAAGGGCTTGTGTCCACGCACACTCTGTGGTGGACGAGAAATCGCACCGCAAAGGCTTGACGGCGCAATGGGCGGCTCTGTATTTGTATTTTCCCATATAATAACTTTAACAGTCAAATAAAAAATATTGGTACAGTAAAATGTGCCACTTTTTTGTTTTCCATTAGATCAATACACAATTTATTAACCAATTTAGTCGGATTTAACGCACACTTAAATATGGCGGAGAAATTGTGAATTTCTCCACTCATTTCTAACAGAGCTATTGCGAGCAACGCCATGCACATAGAGGCGCTTCAGGAAGCGGCGCGTCATTTAAAGGGGAGGCTCACGCGTCAGTAAGTAACAAACGAATAAGTAAATGGATTAAGCCTCTTCAAAAGTTGGACACTTGGAAGACTGAAGCCATTGTCATCTTGACCTGCTTGATCTTTTTTCACAGCAAAGCTTTTGTCCGTAAACCCCTTGTTAAGTCTGTTAGTCGGAATGGGGAAAAATAGGCGTTCTTCATGTTTAGACTCATATTGTGAAATATTTCACATGCAATTTTAGTCAGTTACCCCTTCCTTGGTTCCTTAACTTCACTTTTCTGATTTGTGAAACGTTCGCAGTGCATTACCATTTTTTTGAAGCCCATAAATCGCATCCATCCATCATAAAAGTAATCCATACGGCTCCAGGGGGTTAATAAAGTCCTTCTGAAGCAAAGCGTTTCATTTTTGTAAGAAATATATTCATAATTATAACTTTATAAATGGTAATCACTAGCTTCTGGTAACGGACATCTCAGAGAAGGGTTAACTGACCCAAACTGCACTGTGAAACCTTTCACAAATCAGAGTAGTGAAGTTAAGGAATTGCAATGTAAAATATTTAACAAATCATACTAGTCTTTTTGGGTCTAGTATGACCTGGCTAGATGACCATTCTTTAAACACATAAGCTCATTTATCTAATGGCTTGGACCGCTATTCACTGGACCATCACCCTATGACATTATTACACCCAAAAAAGGAGACAGAAATCAAATCAAGCAGGTCAAGATGACACTGGTTTTAGTCTTTCAAGTGTCCAACTTATGGAGCTGTATGCATTATAAAATGAAGAGTCACTATGAAAAGACACTGATCTCAGACCGGAGGACCGCTTCACCTGAATTCACAAATCATGAAGAATGACATATTATTTGCATGTCTATGACAGCGCACTGTGTGCGGGTTTATAGCCCAACAAAATCTGAATATCAAACCGCAAACTATCTTTGTTGCGGTGGATGTGAAATTAGATGATACAATATACAGAAATGCATCTAAATGATCATAACCTTGTATAGCATTTGATAAACACATTTTGATTGGTATTAACAAGAGAATGGAATAACTAACCTTTGGCACATCCAGTATACTCTGTTGCTTTCTTCTGTGAAATCAGAGTTCACTTGAACTTATTTTACCCACTCATTTTTTTTAGACTGGATGGAGATGAAACCACAAAGATACAAACTGAATGAAGCAGAGGAGGACAACTTCAAAACTCAAAGAACAAAAGCTAATAAGCTGCACACCTGCTCTCAGTGTGGAAAGAGTTTCAGTCAAAGAGGAAACCTTAACAAACACATAAGAATTCACACTGGAGAGAAACCGTATACATGCACTCAGTGTGGAAAGAGTTTCACATGTAAAACTGATCTCAAGTATCATCTGCTCCATCACTCTGGAGAAAAGCCGTTTAACTGTGATCAGTGTGGTAGAAAGTTCATTTTATCATCACGTCTAAAACAACACCTGAAAGTACATACAGGTGTTAAGCCTCACTTGTGCTCTTTCTGTGGAAAGAGTTTTTCGAGGCTGGATCATTGTATAAAGCACCAGAAAACACACAATGATGTGAGAGATCATGTGTGCTTTGACTGTGGGAAGAGCTTTACTAGAGATGACTATCTGAAACAGCACCAAAGAATTCATACTGGAGAAAAACCTTACAAGTGCTCATACTGTGACAAGAGTTTCGCTCAATCTGGCAACCTGAAAAAGCATGAGCGAGTTCATACTGGAGAGAAGCCGTACCACTGTACTCAGTGTGAAGAGAGTTTCATAAGTGCCAAAAGTCTCAGATATCATCTGTTCATTCACACTGGAGAAAAACCATTTAACTGTGATCATTGTGATAAAAAGTTTAAAACGTTATCAAATCTAAAACTACACCTGATAGTTCATTCAGATGAGAGGCCTCACTTGTGTTCTCTCTGCGGAAAGAGTTTTTCACGGCTGATTAGTTGTAGACAGCACCAGAAAACACATAATGGAGTGAGAGATCATGTGTGTTGTGACTGTGGGAAGAGCTTTACTACATCTAGCAATCTGAAACAGCACCAAAGAACTCATACTGCAGAAAGACCTTTCAAGTGCTCATATTGTGACAAGAGTTTCACTCAGTCTGGAAACCTGAAAGAACATGAGCGAGTTCACACTGGAGAGAAGCCGTATCACTGTACTCAGGAGAGAATTTCACCCAATTAAAAGCTCTAGCTCATTTTGTCCTAAAAGTTGATGTGTTAGAAACAGGAAAAAATGGGCAAGCGTAAGGATTTGAGCGAGTTTGACAAGGGCCAAATTGTGATGGCTAGACAACTGGGTCAGAGCATCTCCAAAACTGCAGCTCTTGTGGGGTGTTCCCGGTCTGCAGTGGTCAGTATCTATTAAAAGTGCTCCAAGGAAGGAACAGTGGAGAACCGGAGACAGGGTCATGCGCGGCCAAGGCTCATTGATGCACGTGGGGAGCGAAGGCTGGCCCGTGTGGTCCGATCAAACAGACGAGCTACTGTAGCTAAAATTGCTCAAGTTAATGCTGGTTCTGATAGAATTAATTTGTTACATTTTATATAGTGCTTTTCTGGGTACACAAAGCGCTTTACATGGAAGGGGGGGAATCTCCTCAACCACTACCAATGTGCAGCATCCACCTGGATGATGCGACGGCAGCCATATTGCGCCAGAACGCCCACCACACACCAGCTGATTGGTGGATTTTAGCCAGGATGCCGGGGTTACACCCCTACTCTATTTCCGAAGGACATCCTGGGATTTTTCTGCTGGGAAACCTTGGGTCCTGCCATCCATGTGGATGTTACTTTGACACGTACCACCTACCTAAGCATTGTTGCAGACCATGTACACCCTTTCATGGATACGGTATTCCCTGGTGGCTGTGGCTCTTTCAGCAGGATAATGCGCCCTGCCACAAAGCAAAAATCATTCAGGAATGGTTTGAGGAGCACAACGAGTTTGAGGTGTTGACTTGGCCTCCAAATTCCCCAGATCTCAATCCAACCGAGCATCTGTGGGATGTGCTGAACAAACAAGTCCGATTCATGGAGGCCCCACCTCGCAACTTACAGGACTTAAAGGATTTACTGCTAACATCTTGGTGCCAGATACCACAGCACACCTTCAGGGCTCTAGTGGAGTCCATACCTCGACGGGTCAGGGCTGTTACAATTATCTATAAATATAAATCTAATAATTTAAATCGTTGTCCATGAATGTACTTTATGAGATTAAGTGGTAATTATATACTTTTATATACTAAAGTATAAACTTTTTTTTTTAACAGATTTTATAAAATTACTTTCCATATATATATATATATATGGCATATACAATGTTTATTAAGTGTTGAAATAGAGCATATGTGTTAACCGAGCTACTGAAAAGCCAATATTTCCCTGTTTTCTTTGTTGATGTCTGAAATCTCCTGTAACTTGCCACATTGATCACAAACTCCAGGATCCCATTGAAGTCTTCAAACCTCACTGTACACATTTACACAACAAAGTAGCCTACATTTGTTGACTCTTATACCAAATTGATTGTGATGCATAAAGCATAAAAAATTAAATTGGTAACTATTTCACTTGCATATTTCTTTCTTTATGTATGATTACGGTGAGAAATGCATTAGTTCATTATTATTTTAGTCAAATGATTATCTACCTTCAAATAGACTTAAATATTGCATACATTGACATTCAGTAATGAATTCATGATGTTCTTGACTTCTTTAACTTTCATCAGGTTCATTAACAAATAAACACTGTGAGCCTAATCAGAGAAACAGCAACAGAAATCTTGTCTATTTCATTTTATCTTTCATGCTGTAATGTTACCGTCACATTTGACTGAAAATCGCTAGTTGTGATGGTTTCAGGAATAAGTCATTCAGCGCCTTCTGCAGGAAGACGAGTGAGTGATACTCGCGACAACAGCAGGCGCGGTACGGTAGATGTTTACGACAGTAAGAGCGCGTGTACGGCTGCATTACGGCGGATTGTTGTGTGAGTTTTGTTTTGATTTCTAATTATAGTGTGCATTTCAATGTTGCCAACCGTAGTTATACACATGCATGTATCAATATCTCTGCAATAGACTGAAGCATATGATTTTATAGGATTTAGTTTATCATTAATGGTAGATAATTCTGCATATGCTAAAAATATTTATAATATTAATATTATTAATCAGAGAACCCTACAGACTCATTGCTCAGCTTTTAATGAAAGCAGTGAACTCATTATAAACAAGTTAATAGGAAAGAAATCATAAACCAACCAATCAGCCATCAAAATAAATAAATTATAAAAACAGTAATAATTTAGCTAGTAATAAACATCAATATAGCCTATTTATTCAAACCATGTTTTAAGTAATCATCATGGGTATTATTTGAAAGCTTAAATTCTCAAAAATCATCCTGTTTTGCAATTATAAAAAAAGCTGAATATTTTTAAGAACAGGGAAAATGTTAAATTATACATTTATTTAAAATATCATTATATATAATATTCTAGATACATTATTGAATGCACATAGCTTATAGACGAATCTTTTGCATTCGTCTGAGCAACAGACTCGCTGAATGAAAATGCACTTTCCTTCTCTGACAGTAGGGCGCGCCTATGGAACAGCAGAAATATGTCAGTTTCTCTTCTTTAACTACTCTTAAATTTAGTTTAATTTAAGCACTTTCAAAGGCCAATGTTTGTTTTTACATAATTTCCAGTCCTTGAATACTGTGTCTGAAATTCAAGAACAGCGAAGCCTGTTATTAACTAACAAATGTTGCGTGCTTTTGTGAAGATCCAAACATTATAATTGCTAAACTAACACAATACATGAAGAACGCGTTAGCTAACATGACATTAAAAAGTAACCGTAGTTTAAAAAAAAGTTATATTTACACCATATAAAAGTAGCAGTTCTTTGCAATATAAATAGTAATTACATGTAATTTATACTTTATTTTGACAGATACATACTATTTGCACCTCAGTATTGTCGTACATTAACAGGATGCAATAATAATATAGGGTGTAAATGATTATATTTATATAAATTATTAAATGATGCCGCCTTAAAGGGACAATAAAAGCCCTCCCTACACCAACCCCTAACCCTACCGGTGTGATTTGTGATGAGAAAAGAGAGAAGAGCAAGCTCTGCAAAAGCCGGATTCAAATCTGTGTTGATCGCGTCAAAACAATGATCCCTTAGCCTTACCACTGAAGATGTTGAATTGCCAGCGTTTTTTTTTAAATCTTGTTTGGCACAGCCAGGCATTGTTAGGCGGAGCTAGTGCGAATAGCAAACAAGGCATGCTATTTGCACTCGGTGTGAATAGATGCTCCGTTTTTTGTTTGTTTTGTTTTTAACATCAGAATGAATAATTAAATGCATCCATTCAAAGAGATACAAATAGATACTTGATCTTTGTTGCTCTTGATTTGATTTCTATAAATCACTGTGTTTTTATTGTAGATCTGATGGAGGTGAACGAGCAAAATCAAGAACTGAATGGAGTGGAGGAGTGTCAGAAACCTCTGAGTCTTTCAACTGAATCTCTTAACCGCTCACAGACTGAAGAGAATGTCTCAAGAAACAGAACTCAAAGAAGAAATGCCAAAAAGTATTTTGCATGCCATCACTGTGAAAAGAGTTTTGAAGTAAAGAAACGCCTTAAAAGTCACATAAGAATTCACCCTGTAGACAAGATTTTCACTTGCCTGCAGTGTGGAAAGAGTTTCACAAAAAGAAACAGACTTCACAGACACTTAAGAGTTCACACTGGAGAGAAACCGTACACCTGCCCTCAGTGTGGAAAGAGTTTCACACAAAAAGTACACCTCATTAAGCACATTAGAGTTCACACTGGAGAGAAACCGTACTCATGCCCGCAGTGTGGAAAGAGTTTCACTGGCTCATCAAATCTTAGAATTCATCTGCGTGTTCATACTGGAGAAAGACCATTTAACTGTGGTCAGTGTGGTAGGAAATTTATTTCTTCAACAAATCTGAAATGCCACCTGAACACTCATGCAGATAAGAGGCCCCATGTGTGTTCGTATTGTGGAAAGAGTTTTTCATGGGTAGAGTCGTTTAGACGACATGAGAAAATACATACCGGTGAGAAAGACCATGCGTGTTCGGAGTGCGGAAAGACCTTTGCAACAGCTTCCCAATTAAAAAAGCACCAAATAATTCATACCGGAGAAAGACCTTACATTTGCTCATATTGTGACAAGAGTTTCGCTCAGTTTGGAAACCTGAAAGTGCATGAGCGACTTCATACTGGAGAGAAGCCGTACCACTGTACTCAGTGTGAGAAGAGTTTCACCCGAGCAAGTTGGGTAAGGATTCATATGAAAAACCATTGTCCAAAGATGTCACAGTGATGAAAGTTAAATAAGTTAAATAACTGTTTTTAGCTAGTAATTTGTTGTCAAACAAAGCAATGTCTAATGAAATGTAAAGATGAGAATATTGAAATCTGTGTACTATGGCAACTACATTTACCTCTGTATAATTCTTTAGACCAGAAACAAATGTAACAAAAAACAAATGAAATAATAAATATGAGAATATAGATGATGTTCCCCAATTAGCCATTTGTCTGCATTAAAAGCATCAATTTAATTTAAACTTTAATTTAGAGTTTTTGACTGACATTAAGCTGAGGTTTTGAGTTTTGGTTTTTATTTAGGTGAAACTTTTTTTTCTTTTTTTTTTTTTTAAGTAGAATGATATCTATGGCAATATTCTTTGTAATATAAAAACACAACACTGTAAAAAAAAATAAAAAAAAAAAATTGATAATTGCATATTGGCCCATTAAATGACTTCCAAATAATTATCCTCATGCAAAAAGATGCATTGTACTAATCATAGCTTAAGGTCTTAACTCAAAATTAAAAATGTATATTCACCGAACATATTTAATTGTGCTGTCAATTTATGAAGTCAAAGTGAACAAGTCCTATGTCCAAATAACTGTATACGCATGCGCAAAGTTCGCCGGAGGAAAACCGTTGGTATGGAGATTTGCGCGGGAGAGCAAGCAGAGCCAGCCGGTGCTGAAGATCGAAACATTCCCAACAGAATAGAGATATTCATCGTCACAAGACGTTGGTGAGTATTGAGAACTGAAATTATTCTCCAAAGTTTTGCTTTATGACCCGGTATGAAGTTTAAAAGACATTTTGGTAGAACCACGAGTTCATGCATTCAATGGTTTCATGTTCGTGTTCCCAGTTACCACATTATTATCTGATGGTAGCCAATAGTTTTATTTTCCTCATGTCATACATGTCTAAAATAATAAATAAGTAAATTAAGTCATTTGTGTGATGTGTGCGGCATGCGACCGTTGAACACAGTGCCGTTAGATTGCAGTCGGTGTCGGCATCTTTCAGGGCTTATTGCCTTTTAATATCAAACACGTCAAGCTCGTGATTTTCTTAATCATCATTAATTCGTCTCATCCTCAGATGTGATGCAGGGGAACTTTGTCATTAATGTTAAAGGTTTTTATAGCCTATGCAGTGCCAGTTTTTCTTCACCACATGAAGTTTTCTTCACCACATTTAGACATCCTGTTATGCAGAAGACTTCTTGAATGCATTGAGTTTTTCCAACTATCCTGTGTTGGAATTGACTTGTTAATAGAGTGATGTGATAAAATGTCAACCCTGGTTTCTGTGTTCAGTATTTTGCTTAATATATTTATGTTTTTAATCATTTTTGTCTTTTGGGACAGTGAGAAATAAACAATTGTTACTACGATTTAAAATATTTAATTCGACCAACGTCACAGTTTGGTAAATTAAATTTTTCCATTGGCATATTATTTCTGATTGAGCCCATGTTAACAGACTGTTGCCACAATTGATAAAATTAAATTCACAGAAATTCAGTTTGGCCAATTGAAATTTTTTTTATTTAGATTAGAAAATTTTTAATTGTGAAGGGGTGGATTCTGAAATCCACTGCCGCTTCAATATATACACTCACCTAAAGGATTATTAGGAACACCATACTAATACTGTGTTTGACCCCCTTTCGCCTTCAGAACTGCCTTAATTCTACGTGGCATTGATTCAACAAGGTGCTGAAAGCATTCTTTAGAAATGTTGGCCCATATTGATAGGATAGCATCTTGCAGTTGATGGAGATTTGTGGGATGCACATCCAGGGCACGAAGCTCCCGTTCCACCACATACCAAAGATGCTCTATTGGGTTGAGATCTGGTGACTGTGGGGGCCATTTTAGTACAGTGAACTCATTGTCATGTTCAAGAAACCAATTTGAAATGATTCGAGCTTTGTGACATGGTGCATTATCCTGCTGGAAGTAGCCATCAGAGGATGGGTACATGGTGGTCATAAAGGGATGGACATGGTCAGAAACAATGCTCAGGTAGGCCGTGGCATTTAAACGATGCCCAATTGGCACTAAGGGGCCTAAAGTGTGCCAAGAAAACATCCCCCACACCATTACACCACCACCACCAGCCTGCACAGTGGTAACAAGGCATGATGGATCCATGTTCTCATTCTGTTTACGCCAAATTCTGACTCTACCATCTGAATGTCTCAACAGAAATCGAGACTCATCAGACCAGGCAACATTTTTCCAGTCTTCAACTGTCCAATTTTGGTGAGCTCGTGCAAATTGTAGCCTCTTTTTCCTATTTGTAGTGGAGATGAGTGGTACCCGGTGGGGTCTTCTGCTGTTGTAGCCCATCCTCAAGGTTGTGCGTGTTGTGGCTTCACAAATGCTTTGCTGCATACCTCGGTTGTAACGAGTGGTTATTTCAGTCAAAGTTGCTCTTCTATCAGCTTGAATCAGTCGGCCCATTCTCCTCTGACCTCTAGCATCAACAAGGCATTTTCGCCCACAGGACTGCCGCATACTGGATGTTTTTCCCTTTTCACACCATTCTTTGTAAACTCTAGAAATGGTTGTGCGTGAAAATCCCAGTAACTGAGCAGATTGTGAAATACTCAGACCGGCCCGTCTGGCACCAACAACCATGCCACGCTCAAAATTGCATAAATCACCTTTCTTTCCCATTCTGACTTTAAGTTTGGAGTTCAGGAGATTGTCTTGACCAGGACCACACCCCTAAATGCATTGAAGCAACTGCCATGTGATTGGTTGATTAGATAATTGCATTAATGAGAAATTGAACAGGTGTTCCTAATAATCCTTTAGGTGAGTGTATATATATATATATATGTGTGTGTGTGTGTGTATATGTGTATATATATTCTAATAAAATGTATCATCAAAGCCTTATCTATCATCCTTCATTTTAAATATTTCTTCTAGTTTCATTGTTCTCTAAAGTCTATTTAGTTTCATTCCTTTTTACTAAATTATGTTTTTATTTATATCTATTTTATATTATATTTTCATTTTATATTTATAAGCTTTTATTTTTCTTTGCATCTTCCGTCACTAGAGAATAATGGTGAATACTGTCTGTACCTCTTACTGAGAGAAAGCACAAGTTATCAGTATGTTTTGGGAAACTTTCTGGTCAGAGCTGGAGCTCAACCAAATCCAACCTTGGAGAAACTGTGTATGTGCGTTATTCTGTGTTACAGATCAGTATTCAAGGTGTACAACGGGCATCCTAGGGGGAGTGACAGGATGTTGTTCTGGTCAAGCTGGCGCCTGCTCCAGACCGGGAAGGTCATTACGTGCCTAATTCCGGGGTGAAAGTGTCAACAAGTGATCTATGGAGACATGCATCTGATTAACTGACCATGTGTGGAAATTTACTATGACTAATTATTTTCTCAAGAAAACAATGTAACCTAAAGCTAGACCTTGGAAAAGGGTATAATTGCTGTGTAAAATGTATGTATGCGGAGAATGCGGCCTTCAAACTCCTATAGAGACTTAAAGCTGGCTTCTGCTGATGAAACGGCAAACTATTCTTCAGTAAAAAAATGTATTTAATTAATTGCACTCCTGACTCTTAGTCTTCATTCTTCACAACTGGTCTTGGGTCCGAAACTGTGGTTCCCCTAACAATTGAGAGGCCTGACATTACAGTGAATATAATGAACATTTCACTGACCCGGTATGAAGTTTAAAAGACATTTTGGTAGAACCACGAGTTCATGCATTCAATGGTTTCATGATCGTGTTCCCAGTTACCACATTATTATCTGATGGTAGCCAATAGTTTTATTTTCCTCATGTCATACATATCTAAAATAATAAGTAAATTAAGTCATTTGTGTGATGTGTGCGGCATGCGACCGTTGAACACAGTGCCGTTAGATTGCAGTCGGTGTCGGCATCTTTCAGGGCTTATTGCCTTTTAATATCAAACACGTCAAGCTCGTGATTTTCTTAATCATCATTAATTCGTCTCATCCTCAGATGTGATGCAGGGGAACTTTGTCATTAATGTTAAAGGTTTTTATAGCCTATGCAGTGCCAGTTTTTCTTCACCACATTTAGACATCCTGTTATGCAGAAGACTTCTTGAATGCATTGAGTTTTTCCTAATTTAAAATGAGGTATTTTCACCAACTATCCTGTGTTGGAATTGACTTGTTGTCAACAATTGAGAGGCCTGACATTACAGTGAATATAATGAACATTTCACTGACAATCTGCAAACTGACTGGGCCCATTATTTAGTTTTAACCTGTTGTTCATACAGAGGCAGTAACAGGTTTTAGAATAGATTTCAATGGTGATGATCCTGCAGTTTGACTAAACTCTGCCTAATGTGTAAATTTATAGATCTCAGACACTGAAAACAGTGACTAGGCTACAGGATTGAATCTTTTGACAAAGCCTATTTGATGTATGTTTTAATGTTTTGTATTTTCGAGTGAAATGGCTTTCCAAACAAGAAAAAATGAAGCGGGACTCTATTTTGTCTGTAGGGAATTGGTGGAGTTGTTTTTTGTTTTACTGGTTGAAACTCTCTTCACATCCTGATAATTACCCCTTTATTTTTGCCACTATATGCAAACAACAGTGTAAGATAGTAGTTGCTATGTACGTTGTGCAAAATGTCTTAACACAGTGAAACAATGCGCTTCAATGCAGTTTTCGAGCGCCCCCTGGAGGAAAACAAGCGTGTAGCGTGTTTACGACAGTTGAGAGCGCGTTTGGGGCAGATGAGAGAGACGAGAGCAAGAGAACGACGAGGAAGGTAAACAACAACAGAACTAGGTAAAACCGATACTTTACATGATAAACGCTTTCAGTGATACATAGCGAAACAAAACATGTTTGTCTTGAACAGATACCGTTTACAAACACGGTTTACACATTAGGAAGTTGACTTAAGTGCCTCAATATCTGAGCTATTTCTAGTCTATTGTATTGTATTCTATTCCATTCAATTTAGCAGTGTCTTCTATTTTACCAACCACAATTATTGTATTAAGGCAATGTTTCCTTTGTAAATGCCATGAGCATTCATTCATTCACTGTTTGTTTCTATCAGAATGTCAGCAACTTTGAATGTCTTCATTTGTCATTATTAAATTAATTCTATTTTGAGTTTAACTAAACTAAATTCACTGCTGTATGAATGAACTGAATGAATGAGCCCTTACTGTATAATTAGGGTTTGGTTTAGAGTTAGTTGCTTGTAATTATGCATCATTTACTGTTATTTCTTTAAAGCTGCAGTCCGTAATTTTTTTTTAATTTTAAAACTGATCCAGAATCAATTTTTGAGCAAGTACACAACAAGCCATCTCCTTACCATATCCCCATTCACAACGGTAAGCTTATAATAATGTGTTATAATTAGAGCGGTATGGTGGATTTCCGCGGAAAATTCAAGCATGGCTTTGCTAGTAGTAGTAACGCACGTGAGGAGCATGTTCTTCAGCGGATCATTTATAGCCTTTTCTCACAGCAGCTGGAGTAATTAAACTTATCATTTTGATGGCGGATTGTAATCCAGAAAGGCCCAAATGACGTCATCAGTGACAATTGGAGATTCACCTGTAGTCAAAAGCAAAAGATTAGACTGTACAGAAATCAGGTAACGCTAATACACACTAAATGGCTTGCTCAGTTGGGGACACAAAATTTTCAAATAAATATCCAAATAAATGTAATTACTAAACTAAATTATATCAACTACATTACTTGAATATATATGATAATTGAAATGAGCTGATGACATCAGTGTTTTCTCCAGAGTGGCTGTACAGCCGAATCAAATTCTGTTCATTATTTTCCTGTTTAACACTGTGAAGCTGCTTTGAAACAATCTGCATTGTAAAAAGCGCTATATAAATAAAGTTGACTTGACTTGACTTGACTAAATACACTTAGTCACGCAATGCTAATGCTGTTAACATTAACAATTTGAGAACAAAGTATAACAATAATTATAATTTGCACGGTTTGATGTTATACAAGCAATCGTTAGATTTTATCACCGTCGTTACAGTGATTTATTGTAATGTTTTGTTCCCAAAAGTGGCATGTACATGTACTTGTTCAGATGACGTATTTAGGTTATACCCTAAGACGTAGAATCTGTGATTCTGAAGTACAGTATCCACACCGGTGCGGTGATGAATGACAGCCACACAAACTCCTCAAAACATTAGATTCATCCGCGCTGACGCACAACTCGCGTACAGATGATAACGCCGCAAATAACTGCAATTGCAGGTTTCCAGCAGAGATGGCGACACAGAAGCAAAACTTACGGACTGCAGCTTTAAGTAAACATGTAAGACATGTAAATGCGAAACTGTAAAATAAAGTGTTACTGTTTATTTCATGCCAGTCCCCTGTGTTCAGATATTTAATTTTAGTGAAAGATAAAATAAAAATGGTATCAGCACAGCATATACTTTATTTTCAACATACAAAAGGTGAATAAAAAATTAAGATCTAATAAAATTTTGTAAGACAGATGGGTCATTCCATGTGAAATCAACCACATTTCAGAATCTTCCCCAGCTCAAATTTATGATTTTGTTAATATTGTTTCTGAAGAAAGACAAACATAAATAGTGATGAAAGCCAAAATATTAAATGCAGTGAATGTATATTTACTGAGTTTTGTAGAGGGAGGGTCAGAATGAGATTTGGAGCCAAATTACACAGGGGTAAAATACTTTAGAAAGATGGCAGCATCATTATTTTATTTTCACACAGAGATTGGCAGGTCTATTAGTAAAATCTGTTGACTTCAGCAATCTTTGTTGCATTATATGCCAACGGTGACAGTTCACAAATGGAGAAAAGCAGTTATTGTGTTTTTTGCCCCAAGTTTGCATACCTGTAACTCAAGAAGTATTAATGATATCTTAATATCCTTTTAGATTTGTTTTTTTAACAAACATTTATTTTGGTATCTTCATTGTGAAGGCCTTATATGGTTCAGTCCCAGAGATATGGGGATGCCAATGTGGCTCCATGAGTAAA
Source organism: Rhinogobio ventralis (assembly GCA_039654625.1). Taxonomy (NCBI): domain Eukaryota; kingdom Metazoa; phylum Chordata; class Actinopteri; order Cypriniformes; family Gobionidae; genus Rhinogobio; species Rhinogobio ventralis. Next base: position 33,993,625 of record CM077199.1, read on the forward strand.
TTGGTAAATTGTACACATAAACCAAATATGGGTCACTTTGCATACAGAACGGGGAATGTCTGAAGAATTAATAATGTTGAAACTAAAAACGTATCTTGTTTCCCTCTTTCAAAACAACTGCATACAACACACCTCTCTGAGTGGCAAAAATACACAGAAATTGTCAAGTTGAGGCATATTAACTTGCTCTCAAAAGTGTATTTATAAGAATCTATATTTGAATCTGTTTCAGGGATATTTGGAAGAAGGGATTTTGTTCATTTTAACAGCTTCTGAAGCTGAAGAGTTCAAATACACAGGATCGTAACTACATGTTACTGTATTGACATCCCAATATCTCTGGAATTGAACCATATAGTGCCTTAAAAATGAGGATTCAAAAAGAAAAGTTTATTAAGAATTAGAATCTATAAGGATATTAAGATATCTTTAATACTTTTAGCGTTACAGTCATGCAAACTTTAGAAATATAATGTTTATGGCAGTCAGACGAGTATATTCTATGCAATTGTGTTGATAGAAAAAAAAGATACATTTCTAGTTTCAACATTATTTGTTCTTCAGATAATCCTCTTTAAAAGAAAAAAGTATCAGCCGTATGCAAAGTGACCTACATTTGGTTTTTGACCACTGAAAATGTTTACAATTGGAGCCACATTTAAATCCCCGCATCTGTGGGATTGAACCATATAGGGACTTTCAAAATGAAGATACCAAAAGAAAAGTTTAAGATATTAAGAGATCTTTAATACTTCTTGAGTTACAGACATGCAAACTTAGGGCAAAAAAACCCACAAGAAGTGCTTTTCCCCATTTTTGGACTGTCACTGTTGGATTATAATGCAACAAAGATCGCTAAAGTCAACAGATTTTACTAATAGACCTGCCAATCTCTGTGTAAAAATAAAATAATGATGCTGCCATCTTTCTGAAGTATTTTTACCCCCCTGTAATTTGGCTCCAAATCTCAGGTGTAAATTGTCATTTTGACCCCCCTCTAAAGAACAGTGGATTACTCAGTAAATATATATTCATGACTGTAACAATGTTCAAAGAAATACTGAAGGAAAGAGACAGGCTCGGCTTGCTGTTGAACGTGTTGGTAGTTTATTTCTCTTTTCAACAAAACAAAGTCGCGCTTTCAGTGCTCTCAAAACCGTTCACAATCAGCTTTCTTCCAGATCAGCAGTCCACAATCACAGCCACAGCCTCTCTCTCCCTTGCTTCCTATTTCCAGGTGGCTTTTTTCCAGTCCCCCACGCCAATTACTGCAATGAGACACAGGTGTATGTTAGGGCTGCACGATATATCGGTTTAGCATCGATATCACAATGTGCGCATCCTTGGCAGGATGGCAAGGCAAGTTTATTTATATAGCACATTTCATAATTCAAAGTGCTTTACATAGAAAGTGAATTAAAATAGTGATAACATATGCATAAAAAATAAGAATACCATGTATAAGAATTTAAAATAAAAACAAGGATTATTAAAACAGTAAAGAGAATTCAAAAATAAGATTCTCTAAATTCAGGGATCCCCTATCTGAGATGGAAGAGACCAGAGCAGGTTTGCGGCGGCCACTGGATCCGTCTCACACAGATCACGGATCCAGAGAGACGTGCCCCTGTAGAGGTGGGGCTACACCAATGGCCCCCAATGAGCCCCTCTGTATTGGACACATATCTTGCGCTGTCTGCTACGCGTTAACCGTTGCCCGTAGTAACGTGGCGTGCTATCAGCGACTTCTTTTACCCTTATGCTTTTTCCATTAAAAAACACTTAGTATTATTAATCCCCACTCCTATCGAAATGAAGCTCTTCCGCTCCCCGTACCCTATCTCTTCCAGTCAGACAGCCCTAACCAAAAATAATAATTAAAAAAAAATGGTTTAGAACACATGTGATTCGCGGATTAATTGCAAAGTTTAACCATCATAGAGTGAAATTTTAGTCAGGCATCAAACGCAAGAGGACTGAAGTCGCACGCTGTTTTCTGTATGCACACACAGAGACCGCACGTGAACGCCGAATACATTGTGCGCTCATTTTCTTTTTAGCTTAACTGACATGTGCTCGCAAAATGAAGTCAAAATGCCCATCTCGATGAGTATCCTTGTAAACACCGTCGGTTATCTGTTGTAAACAATTGATGAAGAAAACGGATGTGTGTCATTTAGGTCCGTGGCTCTGTGCATTCGTCTTAAAGGGACAGCAGCCTGTGTACCGGCAGCTGTTTGTGTTGCCAGTGGTGACCAAACAACAAAAGAGAAAGAGAAAATGACTTTTGTAGCTTTAACAATGATAAAATGTATTAATTAATTATATTAGTTATATTTCATTTATATAGGCTAGTGAAGACTGCTATTTTATATTTGATTATTGCATTTCTGTACCTGCATACTGTTAGATTTACCTGAAAAACATAAAGCACTGCTTATCTCAATATTATCTTTCTTCTATTGTATTTATCTATGCTTGTAATTTATTATTTTCTTTGCAGATTCACTCCCCTTCAAAATCACCCCTATTATTCTAGAATGATTAATTCTTTTCAAATAGAGCTATTCAAATCATCTGGTGAAATTGTTTTTATATCGCAACATATATCGCAGAAAAACTAAATATCGCAATGTAAGTTTTTTCCAATATCGTGCAGCCCTAGTGCATGTCATTTTGCACTTGACCTACTTACTCACTGCTCGTCTCCCGACACAGACCTCGCTGAGCCACGCCCCCCTCCCCATGATGACATTTAATATTTTGGCTTTCTTCTTCATTTATGTATTTCTTTCACCAGAAAAAAATTATAAAAAAAAAAAAATTAGCTGGGGACCTCTGGTTCAGTTGACACAGAATGAAAACAATGGAAATACAAAATAAAGGAATCAATTAAACCGAAACACTTAACATGTAAATCAGTTTTATAAGCATCTATTTTTTTTTATCTTCAGCACGTCTGGTTCTTCAAGTTGCACTCACAGCGACAGGATGTCATTCATGAGTGACTTCCAGCCACAATAATTCCGCATATGCTGGTAATACCCCATCATCCTACAAGAGAAGAACAGAGAAGTAACAACTGCAATCTGTCTGACATATAATGGTAAAGATGGAGTTTGTTAAACAGGAAAATGAGGACATCAGTGATCCAGAACCATCCAGAATAAAACATGAAGATACTGAGGAACAAACAGGTTTGTGTCTGTTCTTGATTCTTTATTATGACTACTTGAAATAATGAGCAATATACTATAGTAAATGATAAAGAAATGCATCTAAATGATCATAACCATGTATAGCAGTTGTCAAACACATTTTGTTTGGCACATCAAAGATCTGATACTCGATAATCTCAGAGAGATACCTGTTGCTTTCTACTTTTAGAGGGTTATTTTACCTAAAAGTAACAATTCTATTGAATACATGTTTACCATATTTGGTGCAGTCTATGTACACTACATTGCCAAAAGTATTGGGACACCCCTCCAAATCATTATATATTCAGGTGTTCCAATCACTTCCATGGCCACAGGTGTATAAATCAAGCACCTAGACATGCAGACGCTTCTACAAACATTTGTAAAAGAATGGGTCGCTCTCAGGAGCTCAGTGAATTCAAGCGTGGTACCGTGATAGTTTGCCACCTGTCCATTATGGTATGGGGTTGTTTTTCAGGGGTTGGGCTTGGCCCCTTAGTTCCAGTGAAAGGAACTCTTAATGCTTCAGCATACCAAGACATTTTGGACAATTTCATGCTCCCAACTTTGTGGGAACAGTTTGGGGATGGCCCCTTCCTGTTCCAACAAGCGTCGGTCCATAAAGACATGGATGAGCGAGTTTGGTGTGGAGAAACTTGACTGGCCTGCACAGAGTCCTGACCTCATCCCGATAGAACACCTTTGGGATGAATTAGAGCGGAGACTGCGAGCCAGGCCTTCTCGCCCAACATCAGTGCCTGACCTCACAAATGCTCTTCTAGAAGAATGGTCAAAAATTCCCATAAACACACTCCTAAACCTTGTGGAAAGCCTTCCCAGAAGAGTTGAAGCTGTTATAGCTGCAAAGGGTGGGCCAACTCCATATTAAATCCTACGGATTAATAATGTGATGTCATTACATTTCATGGGCATGTAAAGGCAGACGTCCCAAAACTTTTGGCAATATAGTGTTTGTTACTTTGTTTATATGTCTATATAACCCTAAATTAAATCTGTTATGAATATAAAGCGATAGTATCTCTTGATTCATGGATTTATATAGATTTGTTTTTATGACCTTTTTGAGATGCATGGACTTTCAATATCTTTGTTTTTTCAAAGATGAACAATAGTCTTATGGGTTCGAAACGACATGAAGGTGAGCGATTGATGACAGTATTTTAACTTTTGGGTGAACTATCCCTTTAAGGTTTTACTTGAGTTCTGAACTGATTCTAACTACTTAATATGTTTATTTTAGACTGGATGGAAGCGATGGAGCAAAGACACAAACTGAATGAAGTAGAGGAGAAATGTGACTTAAAAACTCGAGGAACAAAAGCTAAAAAGCTGCACACCTGCTCTCAGTGTGGAAAGAGTTTCAGACAAAAAGGAAACCTTAACACACACATGAGAGTTCACACTGGAGAGAAACCGTATACATGCACTCAGTGCGAGAAGAGTTTTACTCAAGCATCAGGTCTCAATAATCATCTGCTCCGCCACTCTGGAGAAAAACCATTTAACTGTGATCAGTGTGGTAAAAAGTTTAATTCGTCTTCAAATTTAAAAAGTCACCTAAAAGTTCATTCAGATGAGAGGCCTTATGTGTGCTCTCTCTGTGGAAAGAGTTTTTCACGCCTGGACGGATTTAAACAGCACCAGAAAATGCACAATGAAGTGAGAGATCATGTGTGTTGTGACTGTGGGAAGAGCTTTACTACAGCTACTCAACTAAAACGTCACCAACGAATTCATTCTGGAGAAAGACCTTACAAGTGCTCAGTTTGTGACAAGAGATTCAATGTGTCTGGAAACCTGAAAGTACATGAGCGACTTCATACTGGAGAGCAGCTGTACCATTGTACTTGGTGTGGACAGAGTTTCAAATCTCCCAGGGGTCTCTGTAATCATCTGCGCATTCACTCTGGAGAAAAGCCATTAAACTGTGATCAGTGTGGTGAAGATTTTAGATCATCATCACATCTGAAAAAAGTTCATTCAGATGAGAGGACTCACTTGTGTACTTTTGGTGGAAATAGTTTTTCACGACTGAACAGTTTTAAACAGCACCAGAAAACACATGATGGAGTGAGAGATCATGTATGTTGTGACTGTGGGAAGAGCTTTACTGCAGCTGGCCAACTGAAACGGCACCAAAGAATTCATACTGGAGAAAGACCTTACAAGTGCTCGTATTGTGACAAGAGTTTCACTCAATCTGGAAACCTGAAAGTACATGAGCGAGTTCATACTGGCGATAAGCCGTACCACTGTACTCAGTGTGGAGAGCGTTTCACCCAATCAACGACTTTAAGGATTCATATTAAAAACCATTGTCATGTGTCACACTGAGCAAATGTTATTCTCAGATCTAGTGCGTTCAAGAAAATCATTTAAGTTTCAGTACATGAAGTTATTAAATTCAATTAAATGTGTAGTTAAACTAGCATTGCTTTGAAATACCACAAGATTTGTGGAGGTGTTTCTATCTTGGAGAGGAAAAAGTGTGTGATCACTTTAATCCTTTTAACCATTAATGGCTTGTTTCCACCGAGTGCTAGGGTTCAGTACACCTTAGTACGATTCAAAACACTAAACCCTATTCCGACTTACGTTTCCACCGCCAACAGCACTTGATAGGCGTGGTGTAGCGATCAACGTCATTCTCTCGCGAAGAAGAAAGCGATACAGTAAACAACAATTGACGACATACAGCAGATCTTGTTCTGGCTTCTCAGCATGTGGCTGTTTGTCACAAAGAGAAGACGCTCTTTGTTTAAGCCAAGGCTGCAAGGAAAAACCCAGACGAAAAAGCTTGCGCAAGTTACGATTCTCTGTCAACCAATCAACATTCTGCAGTGAGTCTAGCTCCTCCCTTTAGTACCGGACTACTGTGCTAGGTACCCCAACGGAAGGATGCCAAAAAAGTGGTATGATACTGTTCGGAATACCATTTACAACTTCTGACAATGGAAACGGCAAAAATTGCGTACCGTACTGAACCATACCGTTCGGTGGAAACGAGCCATAGGAAATAAATGTAACAAAAATGAACTAACAGCCATTTATCTGTATGAAACGGTTTTTATACTTTAATATTAACGTTTTTTTTTCATATAGTTGCCTACACATTTCTCTTCAATTATAGGCTCTGTATAATAATATGGCCATTTCGCTGGCAACATCTGTTTTTGTGTGATAAGGAAAGTGTTATTCCTTTATAATATTGTAGTCAGTTTTATTTCAAAAGTGATGATCTTGTAGTTCGTCTCAGCCTGTTGTGATGACACCAATAAAACGTTTTTTTACAGAACATCTCGAACATCACGATAATAAATGAGGTGAAAACAGGGAACTTTTGAAAAAAGAGACAAGGCTTTTCTGCAGTCTGAGACGTGACTCTGGGTGTCGTGTACACAAATTCGGGCACTGGAATGGACAGTAAAGACCCTGGCTCACTACACATTTTAGCCCTGATGAAGGCCTGTGTTTGCCGAAATGCATTGGTGGTGAAATAAACAGTATTTTTTCAGCCACACTCTTATTATTTTGCACCAGAACATATGCAGCCAGGGTCAGAATTATTGGCACCCTTGGTAAATATGAACAAAGAAGCCTGTAAAATTAAATCTGCATTGTTTTTTAAAAATCACAAAAAAAGATATCCTTTCACTGAAGTAAAGAATTGAACATGTTGGGAAAATCTCTTTATTAAATAAATGTTTTCTCCAAAATACGTTGGCATGTATGTTGAAATATAATTAAATATGTCGGCCCATGTACGTTGTGTTCAATCTTACATATTAATGCATTTAATCTTACTTAATCCTTCATAATCCTTATGAAGGTTTGTGCTCAGATTTCTATTGATTAAACAATAGTTCAAAACAATACTGATTATTGACTTCCATGGGACGCGGAAATGCTGGATGAATGCTGATGTAGGCTACAGCAAGATAAATGATATCGGAGTAAAGAGGTTATGGGAACGTTCCAGGAACGGAACCAACTCTCGCCAAACCAACAGGGAACGTTCTATTAAATAAAACTTTCTGGCTACTTTTCCTTTCCTGTGTCTGTTCTGGGAACCAGAAACTAACATTCTGGGAACGTTAAAAATATGTTTTCCCATATCCCAGAACAACGTCCCAGAATGTTCTGGGAAGCAAAAATTGTTAGCACAGCGGTCACTTTCAAACCAAATTCACGTGACCAACTAGAACACGAGCAAAATCTGAAAATCTATCAGTTTTCATATGTTTGAAATGCTGAATACCTAATGTAATAAATAAATGCATAGACCCAGTTCATTTGTACAGCTGGTGCACTAGTTTTGTTTGTTTAGAAATAAATCTGTGAAATGCTTATAGACAAATACATGTTAATGTAACGTTTATATTTCCCTGTAATACTTAAAACACATTTGTCAACTTGCCTGACAGTGTGGGAGAGGTACTAGGAATATCCTAAAGGTGGCAGCAATACGCTAAATTACTGTTTTCAAGTTTGCTTTACAAATGGAGGTTGCCAAGTCTGCGGTTTTCCCCGGACAATGGGCTGGTTTTGAGTGCTAGTTCTGGCAACCCTGACAAATCCAAAGGAACAAACGCAAAGAGCAGAAGAACGTAGACGCGTAAATTCGATCAGTTCAAGCTAAAATGCGCTCCAGATTTGATGTAAGTACTACGTGATGAAACGCATCACATACCCTGGTTTAGTATTGTATAAGCCATACAAAACTGCCCTGTATTCGAGCAGGGAATGCATATGTTTAAGTGTAAATTAAATATCTTTATATAAATTCAGTAAGTTCTTTTCAAATTTGCCTGATCTGATCCTGTGGGCGTCTGTAGCACGATCACAATTCAGCAATAAATACTGGGAATATTCCCATCATCCTACAAGAGAAGGACAAACTCCAGGTGTAGCAGCTGAAATCTGTGTGACTGTTAAAGATGGAGTTTATTAAAGAGGAGATTGAAGACATGAGTGATCCAGAACCATCCAGAATAAAACATGAAGATGCTGAGGAACAAACAGGTTGGTGTCCAAGGTTGATTTTTGCTGAAAAAATGTTACAAAGCTAAACAGATTTAGTGTCTGTAAAAGAAGCACAATGTATGGAGAATGTATTGTCATTATTTTGATTGCATTAAAGGAATATGCCGACTTTTTGGGACTTTAGCTTATTCACCGTATCCCCCAGAGTTGGATAAGTCCATACATACCTTTTTTATCTCCGTGCGTGCCATAACTCTGACGCACCCACCGCTAGCCTAGCTTAGCACAAAGACTGGAGGTAAACGGCTCCATCTAGCCTACTGCTCAATAAGTGACAAAATAACGCCAACATTTTCCTATTTACATGTTGTGATGTTTATAGTTACATTGTGTACTAAGACCGACGGAAAATGAAAAGTTGCAATTTTCTAGACTGATATGGCTAGGGACTATACTCTCATTCCTGCGTAATAATCCAGGAACTTTGCTGCCGTACCATGGGTGCAGCGGCGCAATGATATTACGCAGCACCTGAAAATAGTCCCCAGCACGCTCTCGGTGCAAGCAGGTTGTCATGTTGTTTATGTTGACGGAAGTTAGCCTATTTTCAGGCGCTGCGTAATATCATTGGGCCGCTGCACCCATGGTACGGCAGCAAAGTTCCTGGATTATTACGCGGTCTTAGTACACTATACACATCACAACATGTAAATAGGAAAATGTTGGTGTTATTTTGTCACTTATTGAGCAGTAGGCTAGATGGAGCCGTTTACCTCCAGTCTTTGTGCTAAGCTAGGCTAGCAGTGGGTGCGTCAGACAGAGTTATGGCACGCACGGAGATAAAAATGGTATGTATGGACTTATCTAACTCTGGGGGATACGGTGAATAAGCTAAAGTCCCAAAAAGTCGGCGTGTTCCTTTAACAAGCAAATGTCAGAGCTAACCTTTACCACAACAAATATCAGGTACTTTATACAGATGCTGATCTCTTGCTTTCTGCTAATACAGGGAGTGCAGAATTATTAGGCAAATGAGTATTTTGACCACATCATCCTCGTTATGCATGTTGTCTTACTCCAAGCTGTATAGGCTGGAAAGCCTACTACCAATTAAGCATATTAGGTGATGTGCATCTCTGTAATGAGAAGGGGTGTGGTCTAATGACATCAACACCCTATATCAGGTGTGCATAATTATTAGGCAACTTCCTTTCCTTTGGCAAAATGGGTCAAAAGAAGGTCTTGACAGGCTCAGAAAAGTCAAAAATAGTGAGATATATTGTAGAGGGATGCAGCAGTCTTAAAATAGCCAAGCTTCTGAAGCGTGATCATCGAACAATCAAGCGTTTCATTCAAAATAGTCAACAGGGTCGCAAGAAGCGTGTGGAAAAACCAAGGCGCAAAATAACTGCCCGTGAACTGAGAAAAGTCAAGCGTGCAGCTGCCAAGATGCCACTTGCCACCAGTTTGGCCATATTTCAGAGCTGCAACATCACTGGAGTGCCCAAAAGCACAAGGTGTGCAATACTCAGAGACATGGCCAAGGTAAGAAAGGCAGAAAGTCGACCACCACTGAACAAGACACACAAGCTGAAACGTCAAGACTGGGCCAAGAAATATCTCAAGACTGATTTTTCTAGGGTTTTATGGACTGATGAAATGAGAGTGAGTCTTGATGGGCCAGATGGATGGGCCCGTGGCTGGATTGGTAAAGGGCAGAGAGCTCCAGTCCGACTCAGACGCCAGCAAGGTGGAGGTGGAGTACTGGTTTGGGCTGGTATCATCAAAGATGAGCTTGTGGGGCCTTTTCGGGTTGAGGATGGAGTCAAGCTCAACTCCCAGTCCTACTGCCAGTTTCTGGAAGACACCTTCTTCAGGCAGTGGTACAGAAAGAAGTCTGCATCCTTCAAGAAAAACATGATTTTCATGCAGGACAATGCTCCATCACACGCGTCCAAGTACTCCACAGCGTGGCTGGCAAGAAAGGGTATAAAAGAAGAAAATCTAATGATATGGCCTCCTTGTTCACCTGATCTGAACCCCATTGAGAACCTGTGGTCCATCATCAAATGTGCGATTTACAAGGAGGGAAAACCGTACACCTCTCTGAACAGTGTCTGGGAGGCTGTGGTTGCTGCTGCACGCAATGTTGATGGTGAACAGATCAAAACACTGACAGAATCCATGGATGGCAGGCTTTTGAGTGTCCTTGCAAAGAAAGGTGGCTATATTGGTCACTGATTTGTTTTTGTTTGGTTTTTGAATGTCAGAAATGTATATTTGTGAATGTTGAGATGTTATATTGGTTTCACTGGTAAAAATAAATAATTGAAATGGGTATAAATTTGTTTTTTGTTAAGTTGCCTAATAATTATGCACAGTAATAGTCACCTGCACACACAGATATCCCCCTAAAATAGCTAAAACTAAAAACTACTTAAAATATTGATACAAAAATATTCAGCTTTGATATTAATGAGTTTTTTGTGTTCATTGAGAACATGGTTGTTGTTCAATAATAAAATTAATCCTCAAAAATACAACTTGCCTAATAATTCTGCACTCCCTGTAGGTTTACATGAATTTTTTTACATTTATTCTCTTTGAACTAATTCTGACTTATTGTTTATTTCAGACCAGATGGAAGTGACGGAGCAAAGACACAAACTAAATGAAGTGGAGGAAAAACATTGTAACTTAAAAACTCAACAAAAAACAGCCAAAAAGCTGCATGCCTGCTCTCAGTGTGGAAAGAGTTTCACATATATATCTGGACTCAAGAATCATCTGCTCATTCACTCTGGAGAAAAACCATTTAATTGCGATCAGTGTGGAAAAGATTTTAATTTAGCAGCAAATCTAAAAAAACACCTGAGAGTTCATTCAGGTGAGAGACCTTATGTGTGTTCTCTCTGTGGGAAGAGTTTTACACGACTAGATCATTGCAAACAGCACCAGAAAACACATAATGAAGTGAGAGATCATGTGTGCTGTGACTGCGGGAAGAGCTTTTATAGAGCTGGCAATCTTAAACAGCACCAAAGAATTCATACTGGAGAAAAACCTTACAAGTGCTCATACTGTGACAAGAGTTTCACTCTGTCTGGAACCCTGAAATCACATGAGCGAGTTCATACTGGAGAGAAGCCGTACCACTGTACTCAGTGTGAGAAGAGTTTCAGAAGTAAAATTGTTCTTGATAATCATCTGCGTGTTCACACTGGAGAAAAGCCATTTAACTGTGAGCATTGTGGTAAAGGTTTTAATGTATCATCAAATTTAAAAGAACACCTGAAAATGCATGCAAATGAGAGGCAACATGTGTGTTCTTTTTGTGGAAGGAGTTTTATATGGCTGAACTCTCTTAAACTGCACCAGAAAATACACAGCGGGGAGAGAGATCATGTGTGTTTGGACTGTGGGAAGAGCTTTATTGCATCTAGTCATCTGAAACAGCACCAACGAATTCATACTGGAGAAAGACCTTACAAGTGCTCAGTTTGTGGCAAGAGTTTTGCTCAGTTGGGACACCTGAAAGTGCATGACCGACTTCATACTGGAGGATTGAAAATAATCAAAGATATTTGTAAATGAACAAAGACATTTGCTGTATTGTTTCAACCCACTCTTTCTTACCACAAGGGCCATTTTTAAATTCCTAAAGACAAAGAGGTGTAGGCCAAGGTGTGTGTACATCGGGGGTCTAAGAATGGTCACACCTTTATAGTGGGTGAAGATGTAATTATCTGATTGGTCAGTTTGAATGTCTCACTTTAAGTTTAAGTCACATAGTCAAGGAAGGGAAGGGGTAAAAGAAGATTGTAACTGTTGCTCTGGCTCTTCTTCTTCTCCCTCTTCTTTTCCTCTGGGTCCCTTTCTTGGGCCACTCTTTGTCACTTTCTCTCTCTCTTCCTATCTCCATATGCTGGGTACGATTATTGGTATACGTTTTTATCATCTCATACATCTATTTTGTAACTATTTTAAGTGTAACCATAACCAGATATTGTCATTAAACTCTTTAAATTACAAATACTGTGCTAACTAGTTTTGTTTCAGTATTAAAGGGTTAGTTCACCCAAAAATGTAAATTCTGTCATTAATTCCTTACCCTCATGTCGTTCCAAACCGGTAAGACCTTCGTTCATCTTCAGAACACAAATTAAGATATTTTTTATGAAATCGGAGAGCTCTCTGAACCCTCCGTAGACAGCAACACAACGACCACTTTCAAGGCCCAGAAAGGTAGTAAAAACAGCGCTTTCCAATCGTTACATCAGAACGCCGGCTTACCATTGGCCGACGTTGTTCACTTAAAAAGTGCTGCACTATATTTTCAATCGTAAACTGCGTAGGAGACTGGACAGACGAGAAGAAATTGTTGAATAAAGTTTTTATTTTTGTTAGTTTTTTGCGCAAAAAGTATTCTCGTGGCTTCATGCCATTAAGGTTGAACCACATGGACTATTTTAACGATGTTTATACCTTTCTGGGCCTGTGTTAATTACATTGCTGTCTATGGAGGGGTCAGAGAGCTCTTAGATTTCATCAAAAATATCTTAATTTGTGTTCTGAAGATGAACCTTACGGGTGAGGAATTAATGACAGAATTTTCATTTTTGGGTGAACTAACCCTTTGGGCCCTATCATACACCCGGCGCAATGCGACGGCAGGCAAGTGTTTTTGCTAGTTTCAGCCTGACACAGTTATCATTTTCACGTCCAGCGCCATGTTGTTTAAATAGCAAATGCACTCGCGTCCATCTGTTCACCTATGGGCGTGAAAAAGAGGTGTGTTCAGGTGCATTGTTGGCGCGTTGCTATTTTGAGGAACTGAAAATGACTGCGCCATTGACCAACAAAAACCGGGTCTAAAGTCAATAGTGCAGTATTTTTTGTGTTATTTAAAGGGAACGTTAGTAATGTGTGCCTATAGGCGGGTGCACAGTGCGCGTACACTCTGCTTATTACACACACAGGCACGCGCAGCAGCACACAAATATGTTTAAATATTACAAATAAAACATTCCTTTCTGGAGAAGCGTTCAGTCTTTCCGCTTGCAAATTCCGCCATGTAAATAGTCAATCCGTCATGGTGCAAGCGCACCTGGCTTTGGTATAAGTAGCAGTGGGTGGTAATCAGTGTTGGGTGTAACTAGCTACTAATGAATTAGTTACTGTAATTTAATTACCTTTCCCTACACTTCAAATGTAATTGAACTAAATGCTGTGTATAGACTGTAGAATAATTATATATGATACAATAGTGGAATTAACATCAAAATTTAAAGGCTAACTGTTTTTATCTATCCTTCTCATATTTGTAATACTTTGGTCAGTTAATAAGAATAATTGATGTAGTTTTATATTATGTATTTGAATCAATTAAAAGAGCCATTTCATGTCTATCCTTGAATCACTTAACTAGTCGAGGTTAATATAGGATTTAGAAAGTAATAAGTAATTAAATACTTTTTGGAGAGGGTAATTTGTACAGTAATCTAATTACACTATTGAAGATGTAATTAGTAACTAGTAATTCATTACTTTTTTAGAGTAACTTACTCAACACTGGTGATAATAGACAAAAAAAAATTCTACCATCTTGCTGGTAACGTTTCTTTAGTCATTTGGCGATCCTGCAGGCTTGAACCCCTGTAGGCAAACCACCCTTAAAGAACATGAAGAGAAGCGCTGTACTCAGTGTGGAGAGATTTCCTGTTTTCATCATTCATATACAAAAATTTCATAACACGTAAACACTTTTTCATTGCAAATACACAATTTTGTTTCATTTTGTGAATTTGTTGAAATGCTCTGAGACTTATAAGTATTCTTTTAGGCTGGGTTGTGTCTAGAATACATTAATGTAATTTATGTGTGTACATCAATTATTAATGTAATTTTAAAAAAAAATCAGGTCTTGTATCATGAAAAGAGTTCATTTTTATGCATTATTGACTGCAGACATACAATATGGTAACAGCTTTAGTTTACCAGATTTGGTGGATGTAGTTAGAAAATAATAGAAGCTAACAATAGAAAAGATTCTAGTAAAACAGCTGCAGTAAATTGTACAAATAAACTAAAACGGACTGTTTATCTGACTATATAACTGAAGAACAAATGTTTTTACACTAGCCTACATTAAAAGTATTAAATAAAATGTACAAATATATAAATCTGTAGATACATGTAGATATACTTATTATTTTCATGGGTGCAATGTAAGCATCTGGAGATGGCGCATCTTCTTTTGTATGTTACGTTTATTCATCCTGATGCAAAGTGTAAAGGTGTAAGCATGTGTAGCAGAAAAACAACACTATTTTTAACAGGGTGGAGGTGACTATGTGTGATTATAGCGTATTGCATTATACCAGTGCAGCGATGTGATTTGCTTAAGAATGCGCGGCCCCTTTAAGAAGCCATGACATCGCGCGCACGCGCACTGAGGATGCGCAGAAGAGAGTGTATTTCAAGCTGAACATTGTTCAGAACTGGACCATGAAAAAAACGACGATTGCACAATATTTTCGTCGGATGCCGTTAATTTCCGGTCTGCATGTGAGTGATATATTCCACATTTAAATAGTTTGACGTTAGCCAGCTCTAGTGTTTAACTATTAATGTAATGAAACGCATTATAGTTTTATATTAACGTTTTATAATAATAATTAAAAAAAGAAGAAGAAGAAACGCATATTTTCATTTAAGCAGCTTTAATGTTTACATTAAGTATCTTCTCTCTGAATTTGGCAGATCTGATGCCCCTCCCACAACACTTCACCAATAAATACTGGGAATATTCCCATCATCCTACAAGAGAAGGACAAACTCCAGGTGTAGCAGCTGAGATCTGTGTGACTGTTAAAGATGGAGTTTATTAAAGAGGAGATTGAAGACATGAGTGATCCAGAACCACCCAGAATAAAACACGAAGATGCTGAGGAACACATAGGTGGGTGTCCATTCTTCATTCTTCAATAATTCTGGGAATTAATAAGCAGTATATGAATGGTAAATTATATAGAGATTTATTTAGAAATGCACCTATATGATCATGTATAGCAGTTGTCAAACAGAATGACAGAACTAAGCTTTACTCAGATCTGATAATCACACAGACAGAGACCAGGGCCAGATACAGATGCCACATTTTAGTCTTAAGTGTGTCAAAATTCTAACAACGACGTCATTTTACTCTTATTCCTAGGCTTAAGAATAAGTGTGATTCATAGTTCACTCAAAAATGAATTCTGTCATCATTTACTCAACCTAAAGTTGTTCCAAACCTGTATGAATTTCTTTCTTCTGCTGAACAAAAGGAAGATATTTGGAAGAATATTTGTAACCAAGCAGATCTCGGCAGCCACTGACTACCATAGTATTTTTTCCCACTTTTTGGGTGAACTATCCCTTTAACTAGGTCTCAGCTCCTGAATTATTTAAGAGAGCTGAAGAGGTATCCTAACCTAGTTAGGAGTAACACGTTGGCAGCAGAGAGGAGGAGAACACACACTTTCCAACAAAAATATATTGTATTGTAGTCAGAGGCGCCATTAAGAGTTTTAAGGGGGTATGCAAGACAGAATTTTGGGCCCCCCTTCTTCCACTTTTGACGTTTAATAAGAAATTTGAATCATTTATTAGTTAACATTTATATTATTTGCATTGCATTACATATTTTATTTCAAGTAAAGGTTATTTTATTTTTAAGTCATGAAAATGGTTTTAATTTGAGTTAACTATATACACTCACCTAAAGGATTATTAGGAACACCATACTAATACTGTGTTTGACCCCCTTTCACCTTCAGAACTGCCTTAATTCTACGTGGCATTGATTCAACAAGGTGCTGAAAGCATTCTTTAGAAATGTTGGCCCTTATTGATAGGATAGCATCTTGCAGTTGATGGAGATTTGTGGGATGCACATCCAGGGCACGAAGCTCCCGTTCCACCACATCCCAAAGATGCTCTATTGGGTTGAGATCTGGTGACTGTGGGGGCCATTTTAGTACAGTAAACTCATTGTCATGTTCAAGAAACCAATTTGAAATGATTGGAGCTTTGTGACATGGTGCATTATCCTGCTGGAAGTAGCCATCAGAGGATGGGTACATGGTGGTCATAAAGGGATGGACATGGTCAGAAACAATGCTCAGGTAGGCCGTGGCATTTAAACGATGCCCAATTGGCACTAAGGGGCCTAAAGTGTGCCAAGAAAACATCCCCCACACCATTACACCACCACCACCAGCCTGCACAGTGGTAACAAGGCATGATGGATCCATGTTCTCATTCTGTTTACGCCAAATTCTGACTCTACCATCTGAATGTCTCAACAGAAATCGAGACTCATCAGACCAGGCAACATTTTTCCAGTCTTCAACTGTCCAATTTTGGTGAGCTCGTGCAAATTGTAGCCTCTTTTTCCTATTTGTAGTGGAGATGAGTGGTACCCGGTGGGGTCTTCTGCTGTTGTAGCCCATCCGCCTCAAGGTTGTGCGTGTTGTGGCTTCACAAATGCTTTGCTGCATACCTCGGTTGTAACGAGTGGTTATTTCAGTCAAAGTTGCTCTTCTATCAGCTTGAATCAGTCGGCCCATTCTCCTCTGACCTCTAGCATCAACAAGGCATTTTCGCCCACAGGACTGCCGCATACTGGATGTTTTTCCCTTTTCACACCATTCTTTGTAAACTCTAGAAATGGTTGTGCGTGAAAATCCCAGTAACTGAGCAGATTGTGAAATACTCAGACCGGCCCGTCTGGCACCAACAACCATGCCACGCTCAAAATTGCTTAAATCACCTTTCTTTCCCATTCTGACATTCAGTTTGGAGTTCAGGAGATTGTCTTGACCAGGACCACACCCCTAAATGCATTGAAGCAACTGCCATGTGATTGGTTGATTAGATAATTGCATTAATGAGAAATTGAACAGGTGTTCCTAATAATACTTTAGGTGAGTGTATATATATATATATATATAAAACCCTGTTTCTATCTATCGTACGCGTCTAAACAGACAACTCTCATTATTTTACATTGTTTTTTATTGAATCATCATTACAAAAATAATTTTTAACAGCTGAATTTTTTTTAACAGTTTTCATTCCTATTCTCAGTAAAATATTACAATCTAGGCAGAGAATTATAAAATCCATCAAAGCAGCTAAACACCGCAAAAGGCTTAAACACAAATGGAATAGCAGTCTTATTATTTAAAAAAAGAAGCAAAGTTAAGTAGCCATCAAAGTTAAGAGCTTATATACACTCACCTAAAGGATTATTAGGAACACCTGTTCAATTTCTCATTAATGCAATTATCTAATCAACCAATCACATGGCAGTTGCTTCAATGCATTTAGGGGTGTGGTCCTGGTCAAGACAATCTCCTGAACTCCAAACTGAATGTCAGAATGGGAAAGAAAGGTGATTTAAGCAATTTTGAGCGTGGCATGGTTGTTGGTGCCAGACGGGCCGGTCTGAGTATTTCACAATCTGCTCCTTTACTGGGATTTTCACGCACAACCATTTCTAGAGTTTACAAAGAATGGTGTGAAAAGGGAAAAACATCCCGTATGCGGCAGTCCTGTGGGCGAAAATGCCTTGTTGATGCTAGAGGTCAGAGGAGAATGGGCCGACTGATTCAAGCTGATAGAAGAGCAACTTTGACTGAAATAACCACTCGTTACAACCGAGGTATGCAGCAAAGCATTTGTGAAGCCACAACACGCACAACCTTGAGGCGGATGGGCTACAACAGCAGAAGACCCCACCGGGTACCACTCATCTCCACTGCAAATAGGAAAAAGAGGCTACAATTTGCACGAGCTCACCAAAATTGGACAGTTGAAGACTGGAAAAATGTTGCCTGGTCTGATGAGTCTCCAGACATTCAGATGGTAGAGTCAGAATTTGGCGTAAACAGAATGAGAACATGGATCCATCATGCCTTGTTACCACTGTGCAGGCTGGTGGTGGTGGTGTAATGGTGTGGGGGATGTTTTCTTGGCACACTTTAGGCCCCTTAGTGCCAATTGGGCATCGTTTAAATGCCACGGCCTACCTGAGCATTGTTTCTGACCATGTCCATCCCTTTATGACCACCATGTACCCATCCTCTGATGGCTACTTCCAGCAGGATAATGCACCATGTCACAAAGCTCAGATCATTTCAAATTGGTTTCTTGAACATGACAATGAGTTCACTGTACTAAAATGGCCCCCACAGTCACCAGATCTCAACCCAATAGAGCATCTTTGGGATGTGGTGGAACGGGAGCTTCGTGCCCTGGATGTGCATCCCACAAATCTCCATCAACTGCAAGATGCTATCCTGTCAATATGGGCCAACATTTCTAAAGAATGCTTTCAGCACCTTGTTGAATCAATGCCACATAGAATTAAGGCAGTTCTGAAGGCGAAAGGGGGTCAAACACAGTATTAGTATGGTGTTCCTAATAATCCTTTAGGTGAGTGTATATGGCCCGTGGATATGTATATTTTCCAGTCTTTTTCAGTCCCATTTCCAATTTGTATTTAATTATGAGGTTCAAATACTTCATTTTGGTGACTTGATATGCACTAATTTGTGCTGGATTATTTTATCTGCCGGTTTCTTAACAGGCTATTTTCTGTGCATCAAAAAGCATGCTTATTTATTACAATGTTGTCAAATTGCTAACCAAGATCATGTACCACCTTTTTCAGTCCAAACACACACTGTGTGGAGTGTATATTAGTGTATATTATTTGGCATTGGATAACCAAAACTTGCCCACAATGTTCAAATCACAAATTCACGTGACTGAATTATTAAGCTAACATGTTTTTGTTTCATTTTGTGAAACTTGAAGTTTTGAAGAAGTCACTGAATATGTACACCCTTTCATGGAAACGGTATTCCCTGATGGCTGTTGCCTCTCTCAGCAGGATAATGCCCCTGCCTCAAAGCAAAAATCGTTCAGGAATGTTTTGAGGAGCACAACAACGAGTTTGAGGTGTTGACTTGACCTCCAAATTCCCCAAATCTCAATCCAGTCGAGCATCTGTGGGATGTGCTGAACAAACAAGTCTGATCCATGGAGGCCTGCTGCTAACATCTTGGTGCCAGATACCACAGCACACCTTCAGGAGTCTAGTGCAGTCCATGCCTTGACGGGTCAGGGCTGTTTTGGCAGCAAAAGGGGGACCAACACAATAATGTTCATAATCATAATGTTATGCCTTATCATTGTATATATATATATATATATATATATATATACAGCCCTGACCCGTCGAGGCATGGACTCTCTGAAGGTGTGCTGTGGTATCTGGCACCAAGATGTTGGCAGCAGATCCTTTAAGTCCTGTAAGTTGCGAGGTGGGGCCTCCATGGATCAGACTTGTTTGTTCAGCACATCCCACAGATGCTCGACTGGATTGAGATCTGGGGAATTTGGAGGCCAAGTCAACACCTCAAACTCGTTGTTGTGCTCCTCAAACCATTCCTGAACCATTTTTGCTTTGCTCAGGGAGTTGATAAAATGATAAAAGCTTGATCGTCAAGATATTCTTGTTGTAACTGACCTAGTAAGAAATTGTATTACTTCTCCCACTCTACAAATCAATGCTCTAACTGTAGAAATAAAAGTAATAAATAGTCTTAAATAGCACTACTGTGGCACTGACCACACCAAACATACACCACAAGTTTGCTTAAATATGAGGAAAATATTTTTAGATTTATATATTTTTTTAAGTATTTAAAAATTTGAGGAAAGAGCAAAACACTAAACTTAGTGAAGGTATATCTGACTAAATTATTTGACAAAAAGGCAAACTACAGCTACAGGTTTTAGAAAAACAAAAAAGCTCAGAGGAAAACAAAACATAAATTTACTGCAACATAATCAGTTATTAATATTTCATCGTTCATCTCTTGTTTTTGCATGTGTTCATAATTTCTTTGTATGACAACCTGGCCAAAAATTATGTTTTTCACACAATTTGTGTTATATCATTGTGTTATCACAACTAAAACAATTGACTCCAATCACAACTACACAATATGCTTACAAAATCTTTACACATTTTTAATAATATTAGAATAAAGAGTGAATATGTCAGTTTTCCTATGCCAGACATCACTTTTGGCCGCTACTGTATGGCAATTCATTGACTTTCCAACTGAACTTCAAAATATGTGGCAAAATCAAGCCACTTTTATGAGGATTTTGGGCTTCCCTAGAGTTGTTGGAGCCGTTGATGGAACTCATGTTCACATCATTGCTCCGACTGTAAATAAGGAGACGTATATCAATAGAAAAGGATCCCACTGCATCAATACTAATTTGTGATAATTTAGCAAAATGCAAAAGTTTTTTTAATAAATATTAAAGTTTCAATCTTAATTACATGATTTTATTATAAGTGCATTAAATGATAGGTGTCACGCTGCTGTGACTTCACCCTTGCAGGCTCATTATTGGCTGATTCAGTGGTTGAGGGCGGCCATTTTGGGTTGGCATCATTGTAGTCCTTAGTTTGCAACACTTAAGTGCCACATCATTCAGTCTTAGATTTTGCTTAGAAGTTGCTTTTAGTTTCTTTATAAAAGTCTCCTACTCTTAGACAAGACCTTCTTTTTACTAAGAATCTTTGGACACTTAATTCAAAGCTTAAGACTATTCTTAAGAGCATTTCTGCAAAGTGTTATACATACAGGCATTGATCTCTTGTTTTCTGCTACACTGTAAAAACTTTTACATCTAAATCTTTCAATTGGCACTTTTTATTAATTCATTTTAACAATTGTGGCAACAGTCAGTTCACATGGGCACAGCCGGCCCAAGCCTTTTTAGGGGCCCTAAACAGAATTTTATTTGGGGGCGCCTTCAGTGCCACCAATACGACTATTGTCAATGCTTGATTATTCGCACACTATAAATCTAACACACTCATTATCAGTTTTATTAGTTGTAGCTGGGTTCTTTACATCATACCAATGTCTGGGATGATTATACGGTTTTTAATTGTAACAGTAGCAAACCCAAGAGTGGTCAGGTGTGCATTTGCACTTTAATATTCAAAGTCTTAAAGTACTAAATGGCATACTTAATGTGGCGTTTATAAAAATGACAGAATTTTCATTTTTGGGTAAACTATCCCTTTAAGGACAAGGTCTCTTTAAGACCTGCATGCATCTACATACAGACACGCATCTGATTTTCTCTAAACGGATTACTTTCACTTTAGACATAACCAACTGTGTTTATGTAAACCTTGTGTGTATTTGACAGTATTAGTGCAGTCAGATGCGAAAGATAAAGTCCAGTAATCGGGTGCTGTTTGACAGGCTTTTAGTGTGTGTCAGTAAGGCTTTGACGCACATGCAAAAAATGATGTTTTGTGATTGCGAATGAGTGCAGTGTCCGGTGAATGTAACTCTACTGCTGCATTAATATGTGATGTGAATGTACGTTGAGTTGTACATTATTGGGCTGGATGTGCCAGAACTGCAACTAAAAGGCAATAAGCCCCAAAAGAGGCTGATGCCAACTGCAATCTAACGGCACTGTGTTCAACGGTCGCATGGTGGCACACATACCAAACAAATTACATCTCAGGAATCTATCAAACAGTATTTTAGACATACACTATACGCCTGCCTTTACATGCACATGAACTTTAATGACATCCCATTCTTAATCCGTAGTTTTTAATATGGAGTTGGCCCACCCTCTGGGAAGGCTTTCCACAAGGTTTAGGAGTGTGTTTATGGGAATTTTTGACCATTCTTCTAGAAGCGCATTTGTTAGGTCAGGCACTGATGTTGGGCGAGAAGGCTTACAGTCTCCGCTCTAATTCATCCCAAAGGTGTTCTATCGGGTTAAGGTCAGGACTCTGTGCAGGCCAGTCAATTTCCTCCACACCAAACTTGCTCATCCATGTCTTTATGGACCTACCACTTCGTGGCTGAGTTGCTGTTGTTCCCAATTGCTTCCACTTTGTTATAATACCACCAACAGTTGACCGTGGAATATTTAGTAGTGAGGAAAATTCACCAATGGACTTGTTGCACAGGTGGCAACCTATCACGGTACCACGCTTGAATTCACTGAGCTCCTGAGAGCGACCCATTCTTTCACAAATGTTTGTAGAAGCGTCTGCATGCCTAGTGCTTGATTTTATACACCTGTGGCCATGAAGTGATTGGAACACCTGAATTTGATGATTTGGAGGGGTGTCCCAATACTTTTGACAATATGGTGTATATGACAGGAAAATAAAACTATAGGCAACCATCAACTATGTGGTAACTGGGAAAACACGATCATGAAACCAATGAATGCAGGAACTCGCAATTCTACGAAATGCCTTTTAAACTTCATACCGGGTCCTAAAACAAAACTTTGGAGAACAATTTCAGTGCTCAATACTCACCATAACATCTTGAAACTTGTAGCGATGAATATCTGTATTTTCTTGGGAATGATGTTTGTTTCGGTCTTCAGTGCATCCGCATTTGAGTTCTCCATACCCACGGTTTTCCTCAGGCGCATTTTGCGCATGCATATACAGTTTTTTCGATGTAGGACTTTTTCAGCCAACACAGATTTTTCACTTCGACTTAGATTAACTGAGCACAATTAAATATGTTCAGTGAATATAAATTAGATTTTTAAGTGAAGACAGCTATTAGTAGTACAATGCATCTTTTTGCATGGGGATAATTATTTGGAAGTCATTTATTGAGCCAATGTGTAATTGTCAGTTTCCAACATTTAAAAAAAAAAATTTTTTTTACAGTGCAAATTTTCACTTGAATTTTCATATTTATCCTCCTTTAACTGATTCTGACTACTTAATATGTTTATTTCAGACCAAAGGGAAGTGACGGTGCAAAGACACAAACTGAACGAAGTGGACGAGAAACATGAATCTCAAGGAACAAAATCCAAAAGGTTGTACACCTGCTCACAGTGTGGAAAAAGTTTCCAAAACGAAAGAATCCTTAACAAACACATGAGAATTCACAGTGGAGAGAAACCGTACACATGCACTCAGTGTGGGAAGAGTTATGCTGGTGAATCAGGATTCATTTATCACCTGCACATTCACACTGGAGAAAAACCCTTTAACTGTGATCAGTGTGGTAAAGGTTTTATTTCATCATCAAATCTAAAAAAACACCTGAAAGTTCATTCAGATGAGAGGCCTCACGTGTGTTCTCTCTGTGGAAAGAGTTTTTCACGACTGGACAGCTTTAAACTGCACCAGAAAACACATGATGAAGTGAAAGATCATGTGTGTTCGGAGTGTGGGAAGAGCTTTACTACAACTAGTGAACTGAAACGGCACCAAAGAATTCATACTGGGGAGAAGCCGCACCACTGTACTCAGTGTGGGAAGAGTTTCAGATGTACCAAAGCTCTCAGGAATCATCAACACGGTCACTCTGGCGAAAAGCCATTTAACTGTGATCAGTGTGGTAAAAATTTTATTTCATTTTCATATCTCAAAAAACACCTGAAAGTTCATTCAGATGAGAGACCTTATGTGTGTTCTCTCTGTGGAAAGAGTTTTTCAAGGCTGGACAGTTTTAAACAGCACCAGAAAACACATGATGAAGTGAGAGATCATGTGTGTTGTGACTGTGGGAAGAGCTTTACTAGAGCTGCCCATCTGAAACAGCACCAAAGAACTCATACTGGAGAAAGACCTTACAAGTGCTCATATTGTGACAAGAGTTTCACTCGGTCAGGATCACTAAAAGTACATGAGCGAGTTCACACTGGAGAGAAACCGTACCGCTGTACTCAGTGTGAGAAGAGTTTCAAACATTTTTCAAGCCTTCACAATCATATGAAAATATGTTACAAGTGAGCAACATTCAAGTAAATGTGTGAGAACAACTCTTACAGTGTAAATAAAATCAGGTCTTACTTGAATTAGATATATTCAACTAATAATGACTTAATTACTACGTATATTGTGTTCTGATTGTACATGCAATGATGAGAAATAAAACTTAAACAACATCTTGTCTTGATTAATCTATTTAATGAACACAGAGAATGAGTTATATAGTTTTCATCACATTAATGAATTTAAACATATCTTAATACTGAAATAAATATGTTTGAGATGTGAAGTATTATTGTCAATCAAATGATCAGGTCGTGTATCATGCAAAGAGGTTGGAGGCCATTTTCAGCCTTCATTATTGACTGCATAGGAACAATAAAGTTCCAAAGCTTCAGTTCAACAGATTTGGTGGATGTAAAAAAAATAATAATAACAGAAGATGTAATATATTAAACAATAATCAAACTGTTGATCCATTTAAATGATTATTTACAGGTCAAATGGGCAAACCTGTAATGAGTTCTTAAAAATATATATATTCATATTTCATATGATGTAGGAACAGTACCAAGTATCAAACAAACAATAAACAATACGGAGTGCTGTTTTCCCAAATATAAACACCAGGCCCACTGGCCATCGGGAGCACCGGTGAATTCCCAGTGTCTTAGCGGCTAATTTGGCCCACTTCCCTGTGTTTTTTTTATTTTTTATTATTATTTTATATTATTGCCTGCCCAGTGCACCAAAGTGATAATTTCCAAATCTGGCATTGGCAATAATAAATCATAAAAGCACAATGTATAACCTGCACCAGTCTCCAACAAAGATTCTCTGTATTTAGATAATTGCCACCCAATGACTTAATTTAATTTGGATTTTAAATTGTTATCCTGCCTTTACGTAAACAGATTGAAACCATGCTTAGAAGAAATTGTCTGTTTCCCAGTCTGGTTTTATGAAAGGTAGGCATGTATCAAATAATATTTGGCTTGTGTAGCGACTGGACCGATCAAACACACAATCTTTACAATTTAATCTCCTTAAGGACCCAGACAGGCTCCATGATGGCTAGTTGCCCCACTGTGAATTAGCACCCTGGTGCTAATTCATACATTTCAAAGACACTTGGCCGTTTGTTCTCAAATGAGAGAACCAAACAACCAACAGACACTCAATCCCCTATAGAAATGGAATTCTATCCACTAATTCATTGACAATTTGTTTAATGAAGGAACATGCATTTCCCCAGTACATTTTGTGTATTATTACTGTTTGTATATTGTCTTTTTATATTGTTATGCATGCTTGATGATAGAGTTACTAGTTAATGTTAGCCCATCTAGCTGGTGTCTCCTATCAAAATATTCCACTTCGGTGGACATCACTTTCTTATAGAATGCAGTGTGTTCGTTATATTTATCAGAATACAAATGAACACAAATGTTCATCCCACTCCAATCATGCAAATAAGTCAGCCCTTGGTGCCTGAGAATGCACCTTTGTCATTGGTCAAGCCAAACCTCAAAGGCGTGACCTCCGTGAAAAAAAAAGAAAAAAAAAAAGCCAATACAAAGTTCCCTTCGCGTTGTTAGACATAGTACTCGCTGGCATTCCATTCCCGAACGCTGGTTTGGTTTTGGCTTTTCTTTTGTTAAAAATAGTTCCAACTTTTAATGTGTCTTTGGTGAAAGGTTATTGGTAGGGGCATCAGACAAAGGTGTTCCTTTTCGCAGTTTTCTGTTTTTGTTGGTCGCTGAGTTTTTCAATATTTTAATTACTTTAGAGAATTGTTTAGATGTTCAAGGTATGTTAGAAGCGGAGCACACATTTCAGTCAAGTGACGGATGACACCAGGATGAAAAAGATGAAAAACAGGTTATTTTGGAAGCTTTAAATTTATTTTCCAACAGCAAACAACCTTGAAACAACACACACTTGTTTTTTTTTTTGCAAAGAAGTATTAAATGTACCATTTTTGATTTAGGACTCAGAGTCAAAATAGACGGATAATATGTTAAAAATGCTAACTCTGGCCAGTTTCATCTTCATAAATGTAAAGTCTCTGGCCCAATTTTAGTCTTTTTATATCGATTTAAACCTTTATGACTCTCTTTGTTCATTGTTTTACAAGAAAGCATCTAAAACTGCTTTATTGATTCAAAAATATGGTTTAATTGTAAGGGTTACCTCCTGATAATCTCCTGAAGATGACAGGTTTTAGTTTTTACTTATTGCGTTAGATGTTTCTGTCTTATGTTTATCGTTTTTAGTTTAGTTTACTTTTTAGTCTTTTTAGCTTGCAAATGTATTATGTTGCCTTGCTCCAATTCAAGTTTCTTATCCTGTTCTCTGAAGTGATCTTTGTTATTTATGAATCCCCTGTAATATTTATATGTTCATAAAAAAAGAAAGAAAGATGGACCCGAATCAGGGGGGCAATCAAACACCCAGAAGCCCCTATAAGTCTTATATGAGCTGTTCCTTTTCTGTCATATTTTGTTTGGTCAGGAATGGATTAAAGTTTATTACATCTGCACGAATGTGGCGCCCCCTATAATGGATTCGGGTGAAACATTCCATTGGTACTGCACATGCGCGAGAGTTGAGACAACATTTCTGAAATCAGCCTTACTGTTGACATTACCTGAGGAGTTGAATTAAACGCGCTAGAAAACGTGCGTTTATTGCATGCGCGGATAAATAACATAATGTAAGTGTCTGAAATGCACGCGCACGTTTCAGTTGAACTATTAAGTTTGCCCCTTTTTTAACTTGCTGTTAACCTGTATATGCGAGGTAAATTGTTTGCTGAAATAACCACAATAACAACAACATTGAAATAAGAGCGCGCGGTTTATCTGTCAATCAGCTGCGCGTGAAAGTTGCGTTAGTTACTTTAGTAGAAGGTAATTACCGCGTTTCAGAGGTGTGTTATAAAATGTTTGGTGATATAGTTATTAAGAATAATGCTCTGAAATTTCAATCACCAGTGGAGACACCATAATCTAGTGAAATAGTATATACACTCACCTAAAGGATTATTAGGAACACCATACTAATACTGTGTTTGACCCCCTTTCGCCTTCAGAACTGCCTTAATTCTACGTGGCATTGATTCAACAAGGTGCTGAAAGCATTCTTTAGAAATGTTGGCCCATATTGATAGGATAGCATCTTGCAGTTGATGGAGATTTGTGGGATGCACATCCCGGGCACGAAGCTCCCGTTCTACCACATCCCAAAGATGCTCTATTGGGTTGAGATCTGGTGACTGTGGGGGCCATTTTAGTACTGTGAACTCATTGTCATGTTCAAGAAACCAATTTGAAATGATTCGAGCTTTGTGACATGGTGCATTATCCTGCTGGAAGTAGCCATCAGAGGATGGGTACATGGTGGTCATAAAGGGATGGACATGGTCAGAAACAATGCTCAGGTAGGCCGTGGCATTTAAACGATGCCCAATTGGCACTAAGGGGCCTAAAGTGTGCCAAGAAAACATCCCCCACACCATTACACCACCACCACCAGCCTGCACAGTGGTAACAAGGCATGATGGATCCATGTTCTCATTCTGTTTACGCCAAATTCTGACTCTACCATCTGAATGTCTCAACAGAAATCGAGACTCATCAGACCAGGCAACATTTTTCCAGTCTTCAACTGTCCAATTTTGGTGAGCTCGTGCAAATTGTAGCCTCTTTTTCCTATTTGTAGTGGAGATGAGTGGTACCCGGTGGGGTCTTCTGCTGTTGTAGCCCATCCGCCTCAAGGTTGTGCGTGTTGTGGCTTCACAAATGCTTTGCTGCATACTTCGGTTGTAACGAGTGGTTATTTCAGTCAAAGTTGCTCTTCTATCAGCTTGAATCAGTCGGCCCATTCTCCTCTGACCTCTAGCATCAACAAGGCATTTTCGCCCACAGGACTGCCGCATACTGGATGTTTTTCCCTTTTCACACCATTCTTTGTAAACTCTAGAAATGGTTGTGCGTGAAAATCCCAGTAACTGAGCAGATTGTGAAATACTCAGACCGGCCCGTCTGGCACCAACAACCATGCCACGCTCAAAATTGCTTAAATCACCTTTCTTTCCCATTCTGACATTCAGTTTGGAGTTCAGGAGATTGTCTTGACCAGGACCACACCCCTAAATGCATTGAAGCAACTGCCATGTGATTGGTTGATTAGATAATTGCATTAATGAGAAATTGAACAGGTGTTGCTAATAATTCTTTAGGTGAGTGTATATATATATATATATATATATATATGCATCTAGGTTGTCTATCCATTGAAGTTTTGTTTTATTCATGGGAGTTTTATGATTGTTGATTATTAACATGATGGCTAATTAAACAGACCTTGTTTTAAATGCAATTAATATCTAGCTGTATCAAAATACTCCATGTTTCCAACAGAAAACATATGTTCACTTAATTTAAATAGAATTGGTATTTTAGTATTGATAGATTTTATGTCGGCCTCTGATGAAGCTGTATTCTATGTTTTAACATGGTTTTCTTTATGTATCGGAACCATTTCCATATAAGGAACAAGGCTACTAGGATTGACTGGGGGACAGGGAATGGTCCCTGCTTTTCTATTGCAAGGTCTTTGGGATCCCCTTTGGGAAAGCCTGGGTACCTGACCGGGAGATGACCATATTTAGACTTGTTTTTCTATAGGTATCACATTCCTATACCATGAGCTATATGATGTATTTTCTCTCTCATTGGTTAACACTGTGCTACACCCCTTGTACTCTTTCTATATACTCTAGTCTCCTCTTGAAATAAAGGTGAGATTTTATACTCTCCCTCAGCTGAGTACTTGTTCATTCAATTGCCAATTAAGAGGACTGGGATGAGGCACGCCTAAGGGGCCAAAATCTAACAAGTATACATTCACTAACTTAAAATTTTTTTTTTTTTTTTTTTACATTTGGCAGATGTGGTGTCCCTTCCACAATAATTCCCCCAAAAATACTGGGAATATTCCCATCATCCTACAAAAGAAGGACAAACTCCAGGTGTAGCAGCTGAAATCTGTGTGACTGTTAAAGATGGAGTTTATTAAAGAGGAGATTGAAGACATGAGTGATCCAGAACCATCCAGAATAAAACATGAAGATGCTGAGGAACAAACAGGTTGGTGTCCATTCTTGAATCTATAATGTTTTGTTAGCTGTGAAATAATAATGTTTTTGAGTTTATGGATGATAAATTATACAGATTAAAGTATTTTTCATTGATAGTTAACTAATGGAACCTTATTATAAAGTGTACATAACACACACATTAATCTTGAGTACCTATAGAGTAGTATTGCATCCTTCATATGTCCTTAGAGTCTTTAGTTCTATCATATTAATCAAAGACAGATACGCTGTACCGGTTCTTTCCGAAAACAGCCTAACTTGTGAAGGCGTGCAGTAGGCGAAGCTAAAGAGCACACACACACACACACACAAAATACATCATGGCATTAACCCTGAATAACTTTCAATTCAACAAACAAACACACTTGCAGAACTCCATTGCTGCTCCGGAGAAACAAACTGCATCCACTGTTCCCTTAACGCTGGGTTATTTGGGGTTATCTTTCCCTCACAGCCAGAAACACACTTCTTTAGTGACATTGTTGATTTTGTGGTCTAAAAATAAAATAACAGGGCTGCCGACGGCTTCCGTAACCCGAACGAAGCTCGTTGATGGACGTGCTCTTGCTCTCGCTCTGGTTTATGTGCGCATGCACTCATCCGGGAGAAGTGCCCATACAATCAATTCTGCCCTTTATGACATCATGCAGGGCCATACTCGGAAAAAAAACTTTCCGAAACTTAATCCTGAAGGAGTGTATTTGGCACAGAAATACTCTGTCATACGTCCAACAAATTTGTTTTCATTTTGGCCTTGTTTAGCATGAGAATCCAACTCTTTAACAGTGGAAATAAGTCAGAATGCATGAAATAGCATTAGACCCCCCCCCCCCTTTAATGAACAATAATAAAGAATTTTCGATCAATATATACGGCATGTTTTAGTTCAGATTAAAATGTAAAAAAAATTAAATTTGAAAATAAAAAACCTATTAAGTCTTTTAAGTATTAAGCATTTGGTGCTGTGATAAACACTGTATAGAATATATATTTTTCACTGGTTTCTGTCTTAGTGTGCTCAGAAACGTTCAGTAATACAAAATAAAAACAATAGAACAAATACATCAGGAAAAAAGATATGAATTAAATAAACAATTTAGCCTTCTATACAGAAATTGAATAATCAAATGTAAAAATACATAGTCTTCACCGTATTAACTAAGTATACTATATGAACTAATATTTTTCAGTGAAGAGCAGTGAATGATTTTCTCATTTTCTTTTGTTGTTTGATTAACATTAAATGACAGAGAGAGCAGTGGGTTTTATTAGGCTGCTGTGCTGTTACTATAAGACCAAATGCACAGATCTAATACACTGACAAGCATTCGATTACTTTCCCAGCTGATTATGTTTACTGTGTTTACATAACTGAATGCATTTCAGTTAAAAAGTCGGCAAGACATTTTGACATATTATTGCATGTATTTGTCCATTTAATCGCATGACCGAAGCCCAAAGTAGCCTGTGCTTGGCCGTAGGGATGGGCGATATGGACTTAAAATTATATCACAATATTTTCTGGTATTTATTGCGATGGCGATATAAACATAGTACCACTCACTCACTGTTTTTGGCTACAAGTGATAGCTGCATGCAGTCTTGAGAGCCTCAAAAACACAAACATTGATCTAAAACTAAAACGTATCATCAAATAGGCTCCTGAAATATATCAATTACATAAAAGAAATCAATTACAAGTTTGAAATGTAAACATAGATTCGGTATTTATTCACTCTCATTGTGCAAACAGCGAAAGTAACAATCCCAACCATGTTCATTTATGTTACAAAATTACACGATTGCAAATTAAACCCGTTAAAGTAACAAATAGAAAGTTCAATTGTACACTTTTCCACAATTGTGGAACATTCTACCAATTAGGTAGCGTAAGTTATTACACACTCTTGTCTCATGGAACAAAGACTAAAGGTAGTGCAGAACATTGTAACAATCCCAACTATGTCTTCAGTTAGGTTACATAGTGCAAATAGTGCAAAACACAACATAAATTAAAAACAAATTAAATAATTTTCAGTTAAAGTGTAAACTGATATACTCTTAAAATTGTAAACAAAATGTTGAAATGAGGCTGACATGAAAATGTTGGGTAGTGCAAGTTATAACAAACACACATACTATTTAAGCATGTGATTCAGGAAGTAGCAGAATTCAAAAAGAGAACACTGCTCACACCTTAAAGGAACACGCCACTATTTTTGAAAATAGGCTCATTTTCCAACTCCCCTAGAGTTAAACAGTTGAGTTTTACCATTTTCAAATCCATTCAGCCGATCTCCGGGTCTGGTGGTAGCACTTTTAGCATAGCTTAGCATAGATCATTGAATCTGATTAGACCGTTAGCATCTCGCTCAAAAATGACCAAAGAGTTTTAATATTTTTCCTATTTAAAACTTGACTCTTCTGTAGTTTCATCGTGTACAAAGACCAACGGAAAATGAAAAGTTGCGATTTTCTAGGCTGATATGGCTAGGAACTATACTCTCATTCCTGCGTAATAATCCAGGAACTGAAAATAGTCCCCAGCACGCTCTCGGTGCAAGCAGGTTGTCACGTTGGTTATGTTGACGGAAGTTAGCCAATTTTCAGGCGTTGCGTAATATCATTGCGCCTCTGCACCCATGGTACGGCACAAAGTTCCTTGATTACGCAGGAATGAGAGTATAGTTTGCTGCTGGTTACCCCTGTACTTAAAAAGCAAAACTTAGATTTAGATAATTTAAATAGCTACTTACTTATCTCAAATCTTCCCTTCCTGGCAAAATGTTTTGAACGTGTTGATGCTTTACAGTTGCATGATCACCTTTCTATTAATAATCTTTTTGAGCAATGTCAATCTGGTTTTCGAAAATTTCTTAGCACTGAAACGGCAGTTAATAAAGACTTGCTTTTGGCTTCTGATGCTAGATTTCCTACTATTCTTATTCTCTTAGACATTAGTGCTGCATTTCACACTGTGGATCATAATCTTTTGCTTAATCACCTTGAAACAGTTTTTGATATTTCTGGCATAGTTTTAAACTGGTTTAGATCTCATTTGACTGGACGCAGACAGGGGAATGCAGGTCGGATATTGGACCAGTTTCGGCTGGAATCCCTCAGGGCTCAATTTTTGGACCCTTACTTCTTAGTCTTGATTTATTCCCATTTGGCCAACATATAGGGGTGTGCGATATTGACACAAAATGATATCTCAATATTTTCTGGGGTTTTCTCGATAATTAGACAATATTTTGCTGAGTGTGTTATTGTGCCCGTACCTTAGCAAGTTTAGGACTGTCATAGACGGCTGACTCCTAAAGATTTTGATATTCTTCATATTCTGTGTGGTGGTCATTTCACAGACAGAAATGATTTTTTCCAATACTTTTCAATTTATTATTTTTTATTTTTAACTTTTTATGGGCATTTTTACCTTTTATAAATGTATTTTTTTTAAACCTAATTATTTACATGCATCTTTTGTCAAAATCATAAATGTAATCAAATTTAATTCTAATAATAAAACACAATAGGGGTGCTACCAATCAAATTAAATAAGAATCAACAAAATTCATCTTTGCAAAGGAGAGGAAACACAGAAGCTACATCTGAAGTGGCATTTACATTAGGGTGACCATATTTTGATTACCGAAAACCAGGACACTCGGCCCGGCAATGAGATACTCAAATGATACTCGAAGTTTACTCAAAGATGCCTTATTAATTTCAATATATTT
Organism: Rhinogobio ventralis; assembly: GCA_039654625.1. Taxonomy (NCBI): domain Eukaryota; kingdom Metazoa; phylum Chordata; class Actinopteri; order Cypriniformes; family Gobionidae; genus Rhinogobio; species Rhinogobio ventralis. Next base: position 34,026,592 of record CM077199.1, read on the forward strand.
AAAGTATGCCCCCTCTGTATGGATAGAAAATTGTTATATTACAAAATACTATCTATAACCAAAATGTCTATGTCCTGGGAAAACAGGACGTTTGGTCACCCTAATTTAGATGCATTTGCACTGTTTAATGCAGCTCAGAGGTGAAAAATGCAGAGAGGATAACCTGCAGTTACAAATGCATAAATAATGTTTAAACATAAAACATTGAATATTGATATTTGAAATGATTTAAAACATGAAGATACTTTAAATGTTAAATTATGTAATGTTAAATTATAAAATGTTAGTTTATGTATGCTCAATAATAACCATTATAAAAGTAAAAGGTATAAGAAGCTATACAAGAAATAAAGTCACTTATTAACTTCTTGTTTAATAAACTTGTATAAAATCAATATGACATTTGTTAAGCTGATGCCTGGAGAAAAACTGCACTCTTCGTGTGATATTTATTACCAAGTTAAATTATATAAATATACACTAACACGCAGTGAAAGCGTGCACTCTAATGCGCACCCGCACTAGTCTAATCTACAAGACTACATCACGTACTGTATGCGTGCGCTCTCTGGGTGTGTATGAGGATATACTCGATAATGTCAGATTGCACATCATTAAAACAACAATGACGATATATATCGCACACCCCTAGTATTAAGTATAATTTTTATGCTGATGACATCTGTATTCATTGCAAATGAACATGGTCAAAGTGAGGCTGTCTCATTGCTCTGTAGGCTAAATGTGTTTCTGAGATAAAATCATGGATGGCTAATAATTTTAAATGATGATAAACTCAGATCATGCTTATTGGTTCTCCTCATCAGCTCCATGAGGCTTGTCAAACACCTCTTATCATTGATTGTACTTGAGTTTTAGAAAAAATGTTGGAATCTAGGAGTGACCTTTTGATTCTTCATTGACATTTTACCCCCATGTACAACATGTAAAGACTTCCTTTTTTGTCTTAGAGATATTGCGTCCTATGCTATCCCTTTCATTTGCAGAAGTTTATTAGTATATTCGATTTTCCCTGCATTGCGCTTCTTGCTAGGGTTTCTAAGCATATTCTAAAAAAGCTAAAGTATGTTCAAAATTCTGCAACTAGAATCTTAACTACGGCAAAAACAAGAGATCATATTACTCCCATTTTGAAATCATTGCACTGGCTACCGGTTAAATTTAGAGTTGATTTTAAAGTTCTTATGCTCACATACAAAGCACTTCACGGACTGGCTCCGGAGTGTTCATCTCTGCTTTTAAAACACCATGTCCCAACCCGAAATCTTCGCTCTTCTCAGCATGGTCTTTTGAATGTCCAACAAACACAGTTATGTTCCATGGGTGACAGAGCTTTTTCTATAGCTGCTCCCAGGTTGAGGAACTTCCAGTTGAAATTTGGGAGGCACAGTCACTTGGAAATTTTAAAACGTATTTGAAAACATTTTTTAAGTTGGCTCATTGTTGATTTCTTGTTGTTTTAAAGGGTTAGTTCACCCAAAAATGAAAATTAGCCCATGATTTACTCACCCTCAAGTCATCCTAGGTGTATATGACATTCAGAATACAATCTGAGTTATATTAAAAAAGTCCTGGCTCTTCCAAGCTTTATAATGGCAGTGAATGGCTGTTTCTGTTTTGAAGTCCATAAAAGTGCATCCATCCATCATAAACATACTCCATATGGCTCCGGGGGGGTAATAAAAGCCTTCTGAAGCGAAGTGATCCGTTTATGTGAGAAAAATATCCTTATTTAAAACTTTACAAACTGTAATCTCTAACTTCCGCTAACTATCGTACACAGTGCACGAGAGACTGGCATTCCAGCGTATGGCATAGGACGCGCCGGTGAGAATATGCTAGTTCTTGCAAGAACCAAGTTTTGTTTTGCTCTATCCTCTGCGATTCCGCGTTCATCACCGGAACTTACGCTGCGCTTGCTGGAACGTATCTTACTGTATATTGGCACGTCTAGCACAGACAGACACCACATCTGATTTTTCACATTTATCCTCCTTGAACTGAATATTAATTACCTAATGTTTATTTCTTTCTAGACCGTATGGAACAAAGACACATGAATGAAGTAAAGAAGCACTATGACATCAAAACGGAAACAAAAGCCAAAAAGCTGCACACCTGCTCTCAGTGTGGAAAGAGTTTCCAAAATAAAGGAAACCTTAACACACACATGAGAGTTCACACTGGAGAGAAACCGTATACATGCACTCAATGTGCAAAGAGTTTTACTCAATCATCAAGTCTCAGTGTTCATCTGCTCCGACACTCTGGAGAAAAACCATTTAACTGTGATCAGTGTGGTAAAAAGTTTGTCATCATCACATCTAAAACTACACCTGAAAGTTCATTCAGATGAGAAGCCTTATGTGTGTTCTGTCTGTGGAAAGAGTATTTTATGGCTGCGTCATTTTAAACTGCACCAGAAAACACGATGAAGTGAGAGATCATGTGTGTTGTGACTGTGGGATGAGCTTTACTAGAGCTTACCATCTGAAACGGCACCAAAGAACTCATACTGGAGAAAGACCTTACAAGTGCTCATACTGTGACAAGTTTCGCTCAGTCTGGAGCCCTGAAATTACATGAGCGACTTCATACTGGAGAGAAGCCGTACCACTGTACTCAGTGTGAGAAGAGTTTCACAAATACATCTGGTCTCAGGAATCATCTGCACATTCACACTGGAGAAAAACCATTTAACTGTGATCTGTGTGGTAAAATGTTCATTTCTTCATCACATCTAAAAGAACACCTGATAGTTCATTCAGATGAGAAGCCTTATGTGTGTTCGCTCTGTGGAAAGAGATTTTCATGGCTGAACAGTTTTAAACAGCATCAGAAAACACATGATGAAGTGAGAGATCATGTGTGTTGTGAGTGTGGGATGAGCTTTACTAGAGCTAACTGTCTGAAACGGCACCAAATAATTCATACTGGAGAAAAACCTTTCAAGTGCTCATATTGTGACAAGAGTTTCACTCAGTCTGGAGACCTGATATTACATGAGCGACTTCATACTGGAGAGAAGCCGTACCACTGTATTCAGTGTGAGAAGAGTTTTAGACGTTTATCAAGCCTTCAAATTCATATGAAAAAATGTTGCAATTGAGCAACATTAATTTTCATGTCAAATACATTCAAGTAAATACTTTGAGATAAAATATAGAGATTTGCCTAAAAGCACAATAGCATCTAGTTTAATTCTGTGAATTTGGCAAAAAGCTTGGAAAATTAGAAAGACTTAAAAGTTGAAGCTTTACCCATCAACAACTCTTGCAGTGTAAATAAAGTCATAGTTTATTTCTGTCTGGATGGATTGTGTGCTTGAATTAGATATATTCATGTCATTTACTTATTTACTAAGTGTACTATATTGTACATGAAATTTTGATTAAACAGAAACATCTTGTCTTTAACGATTTAATGAACACAGAATTAGTTAAATAATTTTAATCACAGTAATGAGTTTAATAGATTACACCTTCAATCAAACATTAACAACTGGTTTGTATATGGTGTTTTTATGCATTCTGACCAGTGTGTGGTGTTTCAAGCGCTTTGAAACAGTGAATCATTTTGCGACGCAATTGGTTCAATTGATTGAAAGTTTCAAAAGCTTAATTTCAGCCGTTGCTTCACTATTTGTAAACGATCTATGAATTTGAAACGAGTTATTGGTTTGATATGAAATCACAAGCATATTGGTTAAAAGCTTAAATAATGCTAAAATAAAATTGTCATATTCATTCAAGAATAGTTTGAATAAATTTTTTTAATTCCTTTTTATTCCTTTTATTCCTTTTTAACAAAAGAATAACAACGTTGTTGAATAACAACAACAAGAAAAAACATTAATAATTGAATCACACGAGCCTTCCACCTGTTTATCAGGTGGATTGACTAGTGTACATTATTAATCTGTGTGTGTGTGCGAGCGAGCGAGTGAGTGAGAGAGAGGTGATTTGAGTGAGTGTGATTCATTAATATTTGTGAGTGAATGTGTGTGTTTGTGTGTGTGTGTGTGTGTGTGTGTATGAGTGAAAAGTGTATCATTTCTTTGCATGTGCATGGTTGTGCATGCAAGTTTGAGGTTTTTGTTTGTTTGTTTATGTATGCATGGTTGGGTTCGCAAGTCTGTATGATTCTTTTTTTCTTTGTGTGTGTGTGTGAATGTGTATACAATACATTTATGTGCATCCCTAAAAACTATCCATAAGCTTTTCACTCAAAGCCTAACACTGAAGACCAATTATTAAACACTGTACACAGACATAAGTGCTATTGTAAAAAAAAGCTGACATTTCCTTATAAACAGTGAATAACCATTTATAATACATTGCACTTGCAAAAAAATTTATTTGTGGCACTCAATTGTGAGCGATGTGGCCGCATTATCACCCTACCATGGCTGAATACACATTCAACAGGTGCACTGGATGCAGGGATGGCCATAACTCTCACCGCTACCTTGAACAAAGAGGGGAGGGGAGGGTGTGCCTGTTCATGGGCCAAAACTGCAAGGAGTTCTGTCCGTCACAAATATCCAAATAGTGGTTCAGCTGAATAAGGGGACTGGAACTTGAATCTCTCTTCTGCTTCTTGCGGTAAGCTGTGAACAGTCCAGACTGATGCTCTGGCTCTGCCACTTGATCCTCCTGCTCATGGGTAAGGGAAGGAATCAAGTCTGATTAAGCAAAAATAGGAATAAAAAAAATATACACGTTGAATACTCAGAACAAACAGTACCAACATAACAGATTATGGCTAATTTAAAATAGGCAATATACCATATACTATTTTTTTTTTTTTTTTTTCATTTACAGCCTAGTCTTGACATGTTGATGTAAAATTGTATAACATACCTTTAATCATGGCAGACACAGCCTCCTTGGTATTTTCAGGGACCAAGACATCATGGGTCAACCACATGGTGTCAAATGAAGGATCTAGCAGAGCAGCTTTTAGGTATAGAGGGTCAGAGAAGGGCAATAATGGCCCATCACTCTCTCCATCTGCCATCTTCACATTAACAAAGATCCCTCTGAATCTTCTTTTGAGGGATGTTTGCAGGCTACAGATCAAACCGCCCAAGCAGCACACTTTCTCCTTTTGATTTTCCAGGTGGTGATTAAGAGGGAGGGAACCACAGCACTTATGGTCACATTTTTTTCTCCTTGTGTAAGATCTGTGGCTTCTGCAAAGGGTTGAAGGACTATACAAGTTCCTGTATCTGATTCCACTCTCTAGCTGTGAATATTGTCTCTGTGTCCCACATGTTTAAGAAATGTACATAGTCTTAAGTGGTCACAGCACTGCTTTCAGTTGCCTCAGTGTGGAATTCCAGCGCGTGGTAACAGAGGCAGGGATTCCACGCTGTCCAAACTCCTTCTCAAAGTTCTCCTTGAAAGAGGTACTTGTGTGGAGTAAGGAACTCATCCTGGAGGTTTTGGCAAGGGCCGCATTGATTAATTTTGTCGCTTTAAGGCCATCTCCTATGACCAACTAAAGAGTGTGCGCAAAATACTGGAGCCTTGTCAGGGATTTGATGCTAAAAAAAATTTCAACCATCTCTTGCTCCTCAATTGTGAGGTCATTCCAAATGTCAGAATCATCAAGGTCATCTTCTCCATCTCCCTGTCCTGGGGTCTGTTCTTCGTACGTCGCTAACTCAGTTAGCTGGATTTGATTGTTGACGATTTGGCATGATCTTGGATTGTTTGGTTCTTTGACGCTCATCCTGGACTTGCTGTCATAGCAACAGGTCCGGAAGCTTAAACCTGCTCGGGAGCTTTTGAGAAGCTTTTACTTTATTACAAGAGTTCCTTACTGAACCAGGGGCAATAACACTTTTAAATAATAATAATAATATAAAAATGTATTTGAAAATAATATTATAATATTGTTTATTACACGGCTCTGTGAAATACTTGATTCTGATTGGTCAATCGTGCATTCCAGCGGTATGTTATTCCCAGATAACAACCGCCAAAGTGAATAACAAACCACTCATCCGGGTACTACGAGTTATCTTGACTGGTACTACTTATATGCTTAACGTGTCACTCCGCTGTCGTTGACTGATGGAAGACTTCAAGGGTTAGTTCACCCAAAAATGAAAATTAGCCCATAATTTACTCACCCTCAAGTCATCCTAGGTGTATATGACTTTCTTCTTTCAGACGAATACAATCAGAGTTATATTAAAAAAGTCCTGGATAATCCAAGCTTTATAATGGCAGCGATTGTTGTTCTGTTAAAAATGCCATTATATATTATATAATTATAAATAACATGCTCCACACGGCTCTGGGGGGTTAATAAAGGCTTTCTGAAGCGAATCGATGCGTTTGTGTAAGACAAATATCCATATTTAAAACTTTATAAAGTAAGCTACAACTACTGCTATTATAAAGCTTGGATTATCCAGGACTTTTTTAATATAACTCCGATTTTATTCGTCTGAAAGAAGAATGTGATATACATCTAGGATGACTTGAGGATGAGTAAATCATGGGCTTATTTTCATTTTTGGGTGAACTATCCCTTTCAGCATTAATTTCAACATATAAGGTAAAAACTAATCTTTTCAGCAATAGATAAAGGCTTAAAGCAGTTTGGAACTGTTTTCCTTCGCGGAAGCTTTGCGTAAGAGCTAATAAAATATTTAAACTCAAGACAATATTTCGTGTCTAATTTACTTGAGACAAGTAGCCGTGTAATAAGCGGGATAATGTACATCCAGCCGGTTGTTATCGCAGAATAAACCCCTTCAGAGTGACCCCTCTGTCGGGGTTTATTCTGCGATAACAACCGGCTGGATGTACATTATCCCTTACGTATAATACTATAGACACAGCCACTTGATTGAGAGATTTATTTTTGATAGAATAAGTACTTTATAGTTTTTTTTTGGAGTCTTACACACATACTGTAACGTTAACCTGAGCCAGCATTAATTTGAGTGATGACGGATATTATGGGATGGCTTGATGCTGCACAGAAGAAGCAGATAACTGGTTCTTTGACCCTTAAGAAACTTTAATGTAACAAATCTGCTTCAAATTGCATTAAAAATTAAATTAATTGCTAATTACAACATTGAAATAAAAATGTAAAGGGTGTACAAATACTATAAAATCGTGAATATAAATAATTGGGAATCAGGTTTAAAAAAAAAAAAACAGTGCACATTTAATTTACCTATTATAACTTTTATGTTGGTTAAAAAGCTTGGCTTTTTCCTTATAAAGGTCCAGAAATGTGTGGTTTTCTTTTTTGCCAGGTGGCTTTTTTAATTATATGATGTCATTACGTTGCTGTCCTGCCGCCAACCAATCGCTGCATTGCTGATCGTGGTTTCGAGTATCGATGCATCTGCCCTCTTCAGTGAACACAGGAACGCGCAGTAATCTTAGACAACTTAATCCAGATATTTTAATCCAATCCGAAAATTCGTTTGAAGAACCAAATTAGCCAGAGATCAGTTATCACGATTAGAAGATCTGTGATCTGTCACATCATCTCAGATGTATTAAGCGAGGTACGAAGAACGGACCCCTGGAAAACGTGCTGAATGCTTTTTTCATGTTTGCAGCGTTATCACAGATGATGTGTTCAACCTTTCTCCTGATCTGGTACTCTTCACATATTCGCTCAAATTCTTCACAAATCCTCCCTCCAGTTTGAGAACCTTTGAAGCGGTTGCATGCAAGCAACTGTGATTTTAACTGCAGACTGTGATCTTAAATACTGAGCCAGTGTGCTGTGACTCCTAGAAAGCCTCTCATCCTACAATCTGACCATATATATCTACTGTCACGAATACACTTTCTGCCTTTGCTAAATCATTTTTTAACTTCAACTGTCTTTCTGCCACTAGATCATCTAGCTTTGAAGTAATTGTCCTTCGATTAACGGGAGTATTTGTTGTCCATTACTGATAAAAAGTGAAAACTTTCATGCTCAACGATAGATAAAGGCATGTTGCAGTTTATAATCAGGTCTGACAGTATTGAGTGTGTAATGCCTCTCTGCTGGGGATGGTTGCAGCTGTAGTGTGATATCCTTGATTCAATGGATTAGAATATTGGATGCTGATCTGAATCAAATGTGGCCTTGGTGTGGAGGTATTCTTCATATCTAAACAGGGAAGAGAAACAAAAATTCATTTATTCATTGCATAGTTTATCATTACATAAAAAGCTGTTATTTGAATCGACACATTGTATTTTAATCATTTAACAGGTATACTAGGTGAATCAGTTGGCTTGCTGTAGGGAACGTGACATGTTTAGTGTAAAGAGTCATGCTATTAATTAAACGATTTCTTGTTTCATTCAGAAATTTCTTCATGACTACTGATCATAACAATCTTAGGAAAATTACAGTTACATCATTAATATTACTTCAATATTAATATTAATATTAATATTACTAACTTTCAATTCAACACTTTGATAGCAGACTCTATTGCTAGCATATAACTAGACAGTACAAAGGGATGCATGCAGGTAAGAAAAACTGGAATATGGCATTTAACTCTTAACTTTTAAACAAGGAATGTAAAAAAAAGTGCTGCGTGGGGTGTGAATTCTTTTTATCTGTGCTCTGAATGTAATTCGGGGTGATTCAGCTTATAAAAATCAATAATACAAGGCACCTTTATTTCATCATGGCTTTAATATTTTAAAAACAGGTGACAAGTACTGCACACCTACGCGTTGCGGCTAATGAGCCTTCATCAGGGTGTGAGCGACAAACAATCTGAGGGTGCGTCTCAATCAGCTCCCTAGTAGGCAGGGCACTGATCAGGGAGTTAGCCCATTGACTGATTCCCTGCTCAGTGCCCTGACTACTGAACTAGGGAGCTGATTGAGACGCACCCTGAGTTATCTTAAGTAGCAATTAATTAGTCATATAACACCGTGTCTACACCGGACAAGAGCGGAGCGATAACAGACAATATAACCCATTATAAGCAGAGATGTTGTCTACACTGGATGCGGCGCGACACAACAAATCCCCGACAGTAAACTGATGCCTCGCTCTTTTTATGACATACTGACATGAAGGACAAATGCTTTGCAGCGGTCGCTTTGTCGCAGGAGAGAGAAAATTTAAATACAAAGAGAACATATTTTACCCAATATAGAATGAAATCGAACAAATAAAAAAAAACCCTGCATAGGTGTTTTTTTTTTAAATATTAAAGCCATGATGAAATAGAGGCTTTTTATATTTTTTCAATAATATTCAAGTGCCTTGGATTCTTTTTATCAACTCTTACCATGTCCAAAACGTTAAGTCTATCACAACTAGTATAACCTTTGACTAGCCAAGACGTTAGCGATAGCTGAAAACAGCGGGTCTGACTTCGTCACTTGCAATTTTTTGTGGGATTTGAAGTGTCGAATGAAATTTGAAGTGGTGGTGGTTGTCCTAAAGTCCTAAAATCTGACTCAAGTCAAGTCATGTGACTCGAGTGCCCCACCTCTGCTGAATACTAATATCACTACCTCAATCACACTAAGCTGTTTCCTTGTTTTCTTTTGAGCGTAAAATCTTTCCAATACTTCCCTGAAGTATGGTGACGGCGTCCCGTCAAGAAGCGACTATCACTACCTCAATCACACTTGAGCTGTCTTTTTTTTTTTTTTTTTTAGCGTAGAATCTTTAGTACTTCTATTTCTCAGCTGCGCAGCATAAACTAGACACGACTTCCAAGTTGCTCTTTGCAGGAATGAAGTTTTAATCACGGCCGGGAGAAAGATAGATGTACATTTGATTGGTTTGTAATGATCTAAACTAATCATGACTGCTTTATTTGTGTTAAGCACCTTTTTGGGTAAGTCTACCTGGGCTTTGACCTGAACATCCTTAGTCTGTGTTTTTCTGTAGTTTCATGTTAAATAACCCTTTGACCACTTCTGAGGCCATTATATAAAATATTTCTATCACAAACTATATTAATTATATAACACTAACACGCATCTGAATACCTCTTAAGCAAACTAACCCTGGAACATGAGCTGCTCTGGAGCAGAGAGTGAGTTGCTATGGCTACTTACATACCCTGAAAGTTACCTTAGCTTTTGGAACCGAAAGTTGAGGTTATCCGCTTACTTACTCTTAAACATACCCAGGTATGTCACATAACCTGCTTTCTGGAATACCCCTCTGTCTTACAAAAATAAAATACAAAATATTTTGTCAAAGTCGACAAGCTCTCTGATGAGAAACACCATGAGGTTGATGCTTTTTCTTTGGACCCTCTTTTCCAGATGTCCATCTGATCTGTGACTATTTGGTGCCGTAAGGATTAATTTTCAGAATGAACTTGAAAGAAAAAATACATTACTTTTCAAACCAGTTTTTGCAGAATTTGCCTCAACTGTAATAACTTGGTGCTGTATACACTTTGATGTTAATAAAAGCACTATATACTGAATGCAGCTACAGGAAAGGTACATACTTAGTTAATAATCCATTTTTTACAGTCCATTCTTGTAGCTCAAACAGTAAAGCAAGGTGCTAGAATGCTGAAGAAAGGGTTTGACTCCCAGGGAATGCACAACTTAATAAAATATGCACCTTAAATGAAATGTTACTTAATTTTGATAAAAGCATCTGCCAAATGCATAAATGTAATGTACAACAAAATGTATTTTGGGTTGCCTAATTCTGCATTTCAACTAAATGGACAGCTAATGCTGATGAACAATCTGTTAGCTGTTACGGCTGAATAATGATTCTTCCCTTTTTTTAGTCAGCATCCATGTTTTTGCTTAGAGAACAGAATCTCCTCTAACAGACAGTCACAGCAGCCTTTTAGTGTTAATGTAGTTTACAGTCAGACTATGGCCTATTTCACACTAGACATGTAAGCTGTGCGTATTTTTTGTGCGTAATCTTGTATTATTATTAGTAGTAGAATTGGTAGTAGTTTTATTATTTGTTATTTTTTTTCTATAATTACACTGAATGAACAGCGTCACTGCAAGGCCAAAAGTTCAGTTACAAAGAATGCTATATATACACCGATCAGGCATAACATTATGACCAGTGAGAGGTGAAGTGAATAACACTGATTATCTCTTCATCACGGCACCTGCTAGTGAAATATATTAGGCAGCAAGTGATCATTTTGTCCTCAAAGTTGATGTGTTAGAAGCAGGAAAAATAGGCAAGTGTGAGGATTTGAATGAGTTTGACAAGGGCCAAATTGTAATGGCTAGACGACTGGGTCAGAGCATCTCCAAAACTGCAGCTCTTGTGGGGTGTTCCCGGTCTGCAGTGGTCAGGATCTATCAAAAGTGCTCTAAGGAAGGAACAGTGGTGAACCGGTGACAGGGTCATGGGCGGCCAAGGCTCATTGATGCACGTGAGGAGTGAAGGCTGGCTCGTGTGGTCCGATCAAACAGACAAGCTACTGTAGCTAAAATTGCTCAAGAAGTTAATGCTGGTTCTGATAGAAAGGTGTCAGAATACACAGTGCATCACAGTTTGTTGCGTGTGGGGCTGCATAGCTGCAGGCCAGTCAGGGTGCCCATGCTGACCCCTGTCCACCGCCGAAAGTGCCAACAGTGGGCACGTGAGCATCAGAACTGGACCACGGAGCAATGGAAGAAGGTGGCCTGGTCTAAATAAACCACTTTTTCTTTTACATCACGTGGATGGCCGTGTGTGTGTGAGTCGCTTACCTGGGGAACACATGGCACCAGGATGCACCATGAAAAGAAGGCAAGCCGGCGGAGGCAGTGTGATGCTTTGGTCAATGTTCTGCTGGGAAACCTTGGGTCCTGCCATCCATGTGGATGTTACTTTGACACGTACCACATACCTAAGCATTGCTGCAGACCATGTACATCCTTTCATGGAAACGGTATTCCCTGGTGGCTGTGTCCTCTTTCAGCAGGATAATGCGCTCTGCCACAAAGCAAAAATGGTTCAGGAATGGTTTGAGGAGCACAACAACGAGTTTGAGGTGTTGACTTGGCCTCCAAATTCCCCAGATTTCAATCCAATCGAGCATCTGTGGGATGTGCTGAACAAACAAGTCCGTTCGACCTCGGAAATTACCATCTTGGCACCAGATACCACAGCACACCTTCAGGGGTCTAGTGGAGTCCATGTCTCAACGGGCCAGGGCTATTTTGGCAGCAAAAGGGGGACCAACACAAAAAGGGGGTCATAATGTTATGCCTGATCGGTGTATATAAATATATAGAATAGAAGTATAGTAAGCAGATGGCATTAATGTATCTAAGACATACAATACCTAGCACACAAGCCAGCCTGACAGAATTTGCAATAAATATTAAATACAAAAATACTTTATTTTCCCTACTACAGATTACCTCTGCGTTCAAAACCCAGAAGTTTGAAAAGGGTCAATTCAGGAACTTCTAAGGTTTGCTTTTTCGATAAGTAAAGAAACTCTTCCCATATAAGCAGTGGTACAGTCTCTCAACAGTCTATGGTGTTTTGCAATGAAGTTGCTCTTGTTTTTGCTCTTGTTCCTGACCGAGTGAAACTCTTGTCACAATGTATCTTAAGTCTGTGTTCAATTGTGAAGCTCCCTCCGCACTGAGGGCAAGTGTAAGGCTTTTGTCTTGTGTGAATGCATGTGCTTGATAAGATGTGGTTTTTGTAGGAAACTTTTTCCACACTGATGGCAAGTGAATGGCTTTTCTCCAGTGTGAATTCTTGTGTGTTTCTTCAGATTGACCTTGTGTGCAAAACCAATTCCACACTGAGTACAACAGTATGGTTTCTCTCCAGTATGAACTCGCTCATGCACTTTCAGGTTTCCAGACAAAGTGAAACTCTTGTCACAATATGAGCACTTGTAAGGTTTTTCTCCGGTATGAATTCTTTGGTGCCGTTTTAGTTGAGTAGTTGTAGTAAAGCTCATCCAACATTCAAAGCACACATGATCTCTCACTCCATTATGTATTTTCTGGTGCTGTTTAAAACTGCTCAGCCATGAAAAACTCTTTCCACAGTGAGAACACACATGAGGCTTCTCATCTGAATGAACTATCAGGTGTTCTTTTAGATGTGATGATGAAATAAAATCTTTACCACAGTGATCACAGTTAAATGGTTTTTCTCCAGAGTGAAGGAGCAGATGTTTACTGAGACCAGATGTACGAGTAAAACTCTTTCCACACTGAGTGCATGTGTACGGTTTCTCTCCAGTGTGAATTCTTGTGTGTCTGTTAAGGTTTCTTTTATGTGTGAAACTCTTTCCACACTGAGAGCAGGTGTACAGCTTTTTGGCGTTTGTTCCTTGAGTTGTTGAGGTACAACTTTCCTCCGCTTCATTCAGGTCTTGTCTTTGCTGCTTCACTTCCATCCAGTCTAAGATAAAAATATTAAGTGGTTAAAATCTGTTCAAGTGAACTCTGTTTAACAGCAACAGATATCATGTATCAGATCTTTGATGTGCCAAAGTTTAATTCAGTAATTTTCTTGTTAATAAAATAACACAAGAGTATGATCATTTAAATGCATTTTCTGTCATTTATCATCTATATACTGATTTGTTTTATTTAACAGCCACCCAATCTGTTGAAGTAAAGCTTTGTTAATGTTTCTCAGCAGTCAATAATAAAGAATCAAGAATGGACACCAACCTATTTGTTCCTCAGTATCTTCATGTTTTATTCTGGGTGGTTCTGGATCACTCATGTCTTCAATCTCCTCTTTAATAAACTCCATCTTTACTATAGTAAAGCACAGAGAATTCAGCTGTTTCTGCTTGGATTTCTCCTGTTATTTCTTCTCAGGATGACCATCTTCTTCTTTTATGTTTTATGATAGTTTGTAAGCTGCTTCAAGGTGCATTTGCGCCACCTACTGGAGTGTAGTATTGAGTTTGGAAAAAGGGAATATTGTAATTCTAGTCTGCTGATTTAAGTGTTTTATACTTCTTCAAGGCATTATGAATCTAAAACAGGGACATTACTGCATATTTAGACAATACAGACTTGTGCAATATAGCAGACTGTGGCAAATGTTGGCATATCTTTGTGGGTCCAGTGGATGTGAAAGTTTGGAGTAAATGTAAAAAAAAATCTAACTAAACAAGGAAATATGCTGATTCAGATTAAAATGGTCACAAATCAAACAATAAAACTGGTTGTTGAAAAGGTTATCAAAATTGTTTTATATTTGCACACACAATTTAATGCAGCAGACAAGATGTTTTATTTCTCATAATTTTATGTACAATCAGAACACTATATAGTACACATTAATAAACTAACTAGTCATGGCAGATGGCATCAATTTATCCTAGCCACACATCCTAGCCTGAAAAAAATTGCAAATAAAAAAACATAAAAAGTACTTTGTGAGCTTTTTTGGCAAAACTCTTACCACTATCATAAAGCATGTGTAAGGTTTCATTTTTAAATGTCCTTTAAATCTGTATTCAGTTGTGAATTCTTGCGTGGTTCTTCAGGTTCTCTCGACATTGATTACATCTGAAAGGCTTTTCTCCAGTGTGAATTCTTATTATATTTAGGAGTGAACTTTAAAGTGATAATCCAGGTTCTCTTTACATGTGAAACTCTTTTCACAATGTTGACATATGAAAGATTTTTCATAAGACATTCTCTTCAGTCTGTGAGCCCATCAAATCAAGAGCAGGGGCACGGGGAGATGTGCATAACTGAATGTCCCCTCAAGTCAACTTCAGGTTGTCACCTTTATTTATATAGCACTTTTTACAATACAGATTGTTTCAAAGCAGATTTACAATGATAACAGAAAAATAATGCAACAAAGTTTATTTTGGCTGTACAGCAGCTCTAGAAAAAATTGTGTCATTGTCCAGCTTAAGCAAGTTCAGTGTTGATTCATTTCCATTGTAAAAATAAATAGTCAATTTAGTTATTTTATCTATAAAAGCAGCTCTGGAGAAAACAGTGATGTCATCGTCCAGCTCAGTTCTCATACAATGGCGTCAATGCATTCGGATCAAACTTCATCAGGTGACGGAATGGAGAAAAAAAACCTTGGGAGAAACCATGCTCAGTAAGGCGGACAGTTCTCCTCTGGCCAACAAACGTACAGTGAATGATTCTGATTTAGGCAGCATTACAGGTCAGAAGTCAGATTAGATCGGAGCATTCAGAATATTGCCGGATCCAGCTGACTACATCATGCATTGTGGTCATGTCCTCCATCTGATCTGGATACGGCCCGGATCCGGCTGACTACGGTAAACCTTGGGATAAACAGAGAGACTAATATTAGCATAGATGCCATTCTTTTTTATGAACAATCATTTAACAGATTGGAATTAAAGAAATTGATGATGTTTTATGTGTATGCCATAGTGAAGATATGTGTTTTTAGTCTAGATTTAAACTTACAGATTGTGTCTGCTTCCCAAACAATGCTAGGAAGACTGTTCCAGAGTTTAGGTTCTAAATAGGAAAAGGATCTACCGCCCGAGGCTGATTATCAACAAGCCATAATTTTGAAACCGCAATAGACGTGATGGAGTATAATGCATTAAGAGCTCGCTCAAGTAGGGAGCTAAACCATTTAGTATTTTGTAAGTAATAAGCAAGATTTTAAAATGTATGTGTTTAATAGGGAGCCAGTGCAGTGTTGACAGAACTGGGCTAATATAGTCATACTTCCTGGTTCTAGTAAGAACTTGAGCTGCTGCGTTTTGGACCAGCTGGAGTTTATTTATTAAGCGAGCAGGGCAACCACCCAGTAGAGCATTACAATAATCTAGCCGTAAGATCATGAATGCATTAACTTTTCTGCATTTGTCATTGAGAGCATGTGCCGTAATTTAGATATATTTTTTAGATGGAAGAATGCAGTCTTACAGATGATAGAAATGTGGCTTTCAAATGAAAGATTGGTATCAAAGAGCACACCCAGGTTCCTAACTGACAACGAGGACTTGACAGAGCAGCCATCAAGTGTTAGACAGTATTTTAGGTTATTACAGGCGGAGGTTTTTGGTCCAATAATTAGAATCTCTGTTTATTCAGAATTAAGTAGTAGGAAATTACTAGTCATTCCGTTAATTTTGTGAATGATGTACTGATGTAGTCCGTTAATTTTGTGAATTGGTAAGTTTCAACAATGCACTGTCTGATGCAATACTGTAGTAGGCAGTTACGTGGTTATAATTTTCTCTCTAATATCAATCTTGCAAATAAAGAAGTTAATAAAATCATTATTGATGTGCTGTTTGGAAACATCAGAAGTTTAACTTTTTTTCTCGTTAATTTAGCCACTGTATCAAATAAATACCTAGGGTTGTGTTTGTTTTCTTCTAAGAGATTTGAAAAATAAGCAGTTTTTAATTAAAATAAGCATTATTTTTGCAATGATGTTTTCTTTCCACGAAATGCAAAACACTTCTAATGCGAAACACTTCCGAGTGTGCTCGTTATACCACGGCATTGGACTATTTTCTTTTATTTTCTTTAAGCGCAAAAGAGCAACTGTGTCTAAAGCAGTGTTTCCCAACCCTGTTCCTGGAGGCACACCAACATTACACATTTTCCAACTCTTCCTGAACAAACACACCTGAATTAACTCATCAGCTCGTTAGTAGACTTCAAGACGGGGAGATAAAGGGGTTAGATGAGGGAGACATCCAAAATGTGCACTGTTGGTGTGCCTCCAGGAACAGGGTTGGGAAACACTGGTCTGAAGTGCTGGAAAAGAGAGAGTCAATAGTTTCTGTTGCAACATTGAGTTCTTCTAAGCTATCTGGCATGCTGAGGAGATGAAACTGATCAGAAAGATTCTTTATAAAGCAATCTTAAGCAGTAGAAGTGATAGTTCTACCATGTTTGTGACAGGGAGTCAGTTTTGCAGCCTCTTATCTTTTACACAAGATTAGATAATGATCTGAGATGTCATCGCTCTGCTGCAGAATTTTAAAGCCATCAGCACTGATTTCATGTGACATTATTAGATCTAAAGTATGATTACGACAATGAGTGGGTCCTGACATATGTGGCCTAACTCCAGTAGAGTTTAGAATGTCTGTAAATGCCAATCCCAATGCGTCTTTTTCTTTTCTTTTTTTAAATCACCAATCATACTTTAAAGCATTAACCAACTCTTTACCACATTTTCAGTGTTATGGACAAGAACCGTGACAGAAATTCACAAATGTATAAATTGTAAGAAATAAAAAATCTACAATTTGAGACCAGAAACAAATCATGTAACAGTAAGATATTAAAAACCCTGATATTAAAAACCCTGATATATATATACACAACCCTAAATCCAGAAAAGTTGGGACATTTTGTAAAATGCAATAAAATCAAGAATCTGTGATTTTTTTTTATTTTATTTTAATAATTGGCTTTAACCTTTATTTATCTGACAAAAGTACCATTTCAACAACTTCTAAGATGAGAGAAACCTCCGGATTGGGTGAAACTCTTCCCATATAAGCAGTGGTACAGTCTCTCAACAGTCTATGGTGGTTTTGCAATGAAGTCGCTCATGTTTTTTCAAGGTTCCTGACCGAGTGAAACTCTTGTCACAATGTGAACACACATAAGGTCTTTCTCCAGTATGAACACGCAGATGACAACTGAGACTTGATTTATGTGCGAAACTCTTTCTACACTGAGGACAGGTGTATGATTTCTCTCCAGTACAAACACGCAGGTGTATCTTAAGTTTGTATTCAAATGTGAAGCTCCATCCGCACTGAGGGCAAGTGTAAGGCTTTTGTCTAGTGTGAATACTTATGTGTTTGATAAGATGTGGTTTTTGTATAAAACTTTTTCCACACTGATGGCAAGCGAAAGGCTTTTCTCCAGTGTGAATTCTTGTGTGTTTCTTCAGACTGTCCTTACGTGCAAAACCAATTCCACACTGAGTACAACAGTACGGTTTCTCTCCAGTATGAAGTCGCTCATGGACTTTCAGATTTCCAGACACAGTGTAACTCTTGTCACAATATGAGCACTTGTAAGGTCTTTCTCCAGTATGAATTACTTCGTGCCGTTTCAGTTGGGCAATTGTAGTAAAGCTCATCCCACATTCACAACACACATGATCTCTCACTTCATCATGTGTTTTCTGGTGCAGTTTAAAACAGTCCAGTCGTGAAAAACTCTTTCCACAGAGAGAACACACATAAGGCTTCTCATCTGTATGAACTTTCAGGTGTTGTTTTAGCTGTGATGATGAAATGAAATCTTTACCACACTGATCACAGTTAAATGGCTTTTCTCCAGAGTGACAGAGCAGATGATTACTGAGAACTGATGTACGATTAAAACTCTTTCCACACTGAGTGCATGTGTATGGTTTCTCTCCAGTGTGAACTCTCATGTGTATGTTAAGGTTTCCTTTTTGTGTGAAACTCTTTCCACACTGAGAGCAGGTGTGTGGCTTTTTGGATTTTGTTCCTTGAGTTTTGAAGCTACAACTTCCCTCCGCTTCGTTCAGGTCTTGTCTTTGCTGTTTCACTTCCGTCTGGTCTAAAATAAAAATATTATGTGGTTAAAATCAGTTCAAGTGAACTCTGATTTAACAGAAGAAAGCAATAGAGATCAGGTGTCAGATCTTTGATGTGCCAAAGTTTTTCTGTCATTTACTTGTTAATACAATTAAAATGTATTTGACAACTTCTATACAAGATTATGATCATTCAAATTTTCTGTGTCATTTATCATCTATATACTGCTTATTATATCACAGCCACCCAATCTGTTGAACTAAAGCTTTGTTAATGTTTCTCAGAAGTAAACAATGAAGAATCAAGAATGAACACCAACCTATTTGTTCCTCAGTATCTTCATGTTTTATTCTGGATGGTTCTGGATCACTCATGTCTTCAAACTCCTCGTTAATAAACTTTTACTATAGTAAAGCACAGAGAATTCAGCTGTTCCTGCTTGGATTTCTTCTTAGGATGACCATCTTCTTCTTTTACGTTTTATGATAGTTTGTAAGCCGCTTCAAGGTGCATTTGCGCCACCTACTGGAGTGTAGTATTGAGTTTGGAAAAAGGGAATATTGTAATTCTAGACTGCTGATTTTTATTTAATTTAGAAGTGTGTTATATACTTTAAATTTCTTCTAAGCATTATGTAGGAGAATCTAAGACCTTACTGCATATTTAGACTTAAAATAATACTGACACATGCTACCAATTAAAAACAATACAGACTTGTGCAATATAGCAGACTGTGGCAAATGTGACAGCTGTATTGGATATATAAATGAGTTAATAATTCCCAAACTTCCTTACAAACAAGCGGGTAGTCAGTTTTTTTTAATCTCTTACAGTTACGTGATGCATTTCTGATCTCAAATTGTAGCTTTTTATTTCTTACAATGTATAAATGTGTGAGTTTCTGTCATGATGGTTCTTTTCCATAACATTGAAAATGTGGTAATAAGTGTGGGTTAATGCTTTAAAGTATGAAGGGTAAAAATCACTTTGATAAAGCAAAGATATCAACATCAATAACACCCCCAAAAAATGCTTTATTGCAGGAAAAAAGGTGTTTGGTAGTGACGTTCCTTAACGTTACACACAGATTTTCTGACTTTTAAACACATTTACCTTAAAATGATGGGACCTCAACATGTAGCATATGAGAGAGAGGGACACAGGAATATTTCCTAATCAAAAATGTAGGGGTGTGGTTAAAATCAGTCTCAGCCAATGGACTAAAACATACACTGTTTCGGTAATGACATGAAAATGTGGAACACATGTATTTTATATAAAGTTTCATGATTTACAAATAAAGTAATTTTTTTGTTGTTGAAAAAACAAAACAAACAAAAAAGTTATTTTTAAAAACAATGGAATAAATTGCAAAAAATATTTTAATAAGTTGAAATTTAGGGGTTAGGGTTTGGGACAGCCACCTCCCAATTGAAAATACCCAATAAATTATGATTTTATACATTAAGCTTACTGATATTTTAATTATAATTGTGGGTTTCAATAGATAGCAGAAGGATCTTAGTAAACATCTAAGATTTGAATACTTAAATGCTTTTTGTGTTTTTTTGGTTGTAGGACAGCAGTTTGCACCAATATATAGTACACATTTATAGTCATAAGCAGATAGCATTAATGTATCCTAGACATACAATACCTAGCACAAGCCAGCCTGACAGAATTTGCATTAAAAAAATACTTTATTGACCCTAATTTAGATTACCTCTGCGTTCAAAACCCCCAAAAATGTGAACAGGGTCAATTCAGCAACTTCTAAGCTGGGAGAAAGTGCTTTTTCTATAGGTAAAGAAACCTCCGGATTGGGTGAAACTCTTCCCATATAAGCAGTGGTACAGTCTCTCAACAGTCTATGGTGGTTTTGCAATGAAGTCGCTCATGTTTTTTCAAGGTTCCTGACCGAGTGAAACTCTTGTCACAATGTGAACACACATAAGGTCTTTCTCCAGTATGAACACGCAGATGACAACTGAGACTTGATTTATGTGCGAAACTCTTTCTACACTGAGGACAGGTGTATGATTTCTCTCCAGTACAAACACGCAGGTGTATCTTAAGTTTGTATTCAAATGTGAAGCTCCATCCGCACTGAGGGCAAGTGTAAGGCTTTTGTCTAGTGTGAATACTTATGTGTTTGATAAGATGTGGTTTTTGTATGAAACTTTTTCCACACTGATGGCAAGCGAAAGGCTTTTCTCCAGTGTGAATTCTTGTGTGTTTCTTCAGACTGTCCTTACGTGCAAAACCAATTCCACACTGAGTACAACAGTATGGTTTCTCTCCAGTATGAAGTCGCTCATGGACTTTAAGATTTCCAGACACAGTGTAACTCTTGTCACAATATGAGCACTTGTAAGGTCTTTCTCCAGTATGAATTCTTTGGTGCTGTTTCAGATGGTCATCTCTAGTAAAGCTCTTCCCACACTCCAAACACACATGATCTCTCACTTCATTGTGTGTTTTCTGGTGCAATTTAAAACAGTCCAGTCGTGAAAAACTCTTTCCACAGTGAGAACACACATGAGGTCTCTCATCTGAATGAACTTTCAGGTGTTGTTTTAGCTGTGATGATGAAATAAACTTTTTACCACACTGATCACAGTTAAATGGTTTTTCTCCAGAGTGAAGGAGCAGATGTTTACTGAGAGCTGATGTGCGATTTAAACTCTTCCCACACTGAGTGCATGTGTACGGTTTCTCTCCAGTGTGAACTCTCGTATGCCGGTTAAGGTTTCTTTTATGTGTGAAACTCTTTCCACACTGAGTGCAGGTGATCATATTTTGGGCTTTTGTTCCTTGAGTTTTGAAGCTACGAATTTCCTCCGCTTCATTCGGGTCTTGTCTTTGCTGCTTCACTTCCGTCTGGTCTAAAATAAAAATATGTGGTTAAAATCTGTTCAAGTGAACTCTGTTTAACAGCAACAGAGATCAGGTATCAGATCTTTGATGTGCCAAAGTTTAATTCAGTAATTTTCTTGTTAATAAAATAACACAAGAGTATGATCATTTAAATGCATTTTCTGTCATTTATCATCTATATACTGATTTGTTTTATTTAACAGCCACCCAATCTGTTGAACTAAAGCTTTGTTAATGTTTCTCAGCAGTCAATAATGAAGAATCAAGAATGGACACCAACCTATTTGTTCCTCAGTATCTTCATGTTTTATTCTGGATGGTTCTGGATCACTCATGTCTTCAATCTCCTCTTTAATAAACTCCATCTTTACTATAGTAAAGCACAGAGAATTCAGCTGTTTCTGCTTGGATTTCTCCTGTTATTTCTTCTCAGGACAACCATCTTCTTCTTTTACGTTTTATGATAGTTTGTAAGCCGTTTCAAGGTGCATTTGCGCCACCTACTGGAGTGTAGTATTGAGTTTGGAAAAAGGGAATATTGTAATTCAGGCCTGCTGATTTTTATTTAATTTAGAAGTGTGTTATATATGCTACTTTTAATTTCTTCAAGGCGTTGTGTAGGATAATCTAAGGCATTACTGCATATTTAGACTTAAAATAATACTGAAAAAACATATGCTAACAATTAAAAACAATACAGACTTGTGCAATATAGCAGACTGTGGCAAATGTTGGCATATCTTTGTGGGTCCAGTGGATGTACATCTGAATGATGTGCTACAACCATCCACATTTGCTCAGCTAAAATGGTCACAAATCAAACAATAAAATAATGGTTGTTGAATAGGCTATCAAAATTGTTTTATTTTTGCACTAATGCAGCAGACAAGATGTTTTATTTATCATAACTTCATGTACACTCAGAACACTATTTAGTAGACATTAATAGACTAACTAGTCATAAGCAGATGGCATTAATTTATCCTAGCCACACAACCTAATCTGAAGAAATTTGCAAATAAAAACAAATTATTTGGTGAGCTTTTTCAGCAAAACTCTTACCACAATCATAGGGCAGATGTGTGGTTTCTCTCCAATATGATGTCTTAGGTGCATCTTAAGTCTGTATTCATTCAGACAGCTCTTTCCACACTGAAGACAGGTGTAAAGATGACCTTCCGGTATTAATTTTTATGTGCTTGTAAAGCTGCTGTTTTGCCGCAAAACTCTTTCCACAGTGAGGACAAGAGTATGGTTTCTCCCCAGTATGAATTTTTAAATGTCTTTCAAGTCTGTATTCAGTTGTGAAGCTCTTGCCACACTGATGGTAGGTGAAAAAAATTTCTCCAGTGTGAATTCTCATATGATATTTAAGGAGTTTTAGTACAAAACTGTCCACAATGATGGCAGTGTGAGTTTTTCTCCTGTGTGAGTTTTTAAGTGATAATCCAGGTTCTCTTTTCACAATGTTGACATGACAGATTTTTTTTGTTTCGTAAGACATTCTCTTTCAGTCTGTGAGCGAATCAAATCAAGATCAGAGGCACAGAAAGATGTGTAGAACTAAATTTCCCTTCAATGAGCAATAAAGTAAATATTAAATAAAATAATCTGGATATATACTGCCCAGCCAAAAGATGCTGTTTGGATTTAAATAGGCAAATTAAGAGTCTATGACTGGATCATTATTGCTGTGATTATTGTTTCTAGCATATTATATGTTTGGCAACAGTTCTTAGAAAGACACATCATGGCCATATTCCAGGAATACACTGTAAATATACAGCATTTGTATAATTATGTATAATACTGTACATTCTAAACATATTTATCACTGTATTAAGATAGTATGTTTAAACCTAAAATTAATGTGATTACAATTATATAACTAATTCTCTGTATTAAATAGATAAATCAAGAAAAAAAAATAGTTTCTATTTTATTTCTCATAATTGCATGTACTATCAGAAGACAATATAGTAAATAATTAAATTACATGAATATACACAGATCAGGCATAACATTATCACCTAATATTGTGTTGGTTCCCCTTTTGCTACCAAAACAGCCCTGACCCATCAGACATAGATCCCTGAAGGTGTGATGTGGTATCTGGCACCAAGATGTTAGCAGCAGATCCTTTAAGTCCTGTAAGTTGAGAGGTGGGGCCTCCATGGATCGGACTTGTTTGTTCAGCACATCCCACAGATGCTCGATTGAATTGAGATCTGTGGAATTTGGAGGCCAAGTCAACACCTCAAACTCGTTGTTGTGCTTCTCAAACCATTCCTGGACCATTTTTGTTTTGTGGCAGGGCACATTATCCTGCTGAAAGAGACCACAGCCACCAGGGAATACCGTTTCCATGAAGGACTGTACATGGTCTGCAACAATGCTTAGGTATGTGGTACGTGTCAAAGTAACATCCACATGGATGGCAGGACCCAAGGTTTCCCAGCAGAAAATTGACCAAAGCATCACACTGCCTCCGCCGGCTTGCCTTCTTCCCATAATGCATCCTGGTGCCATGTGTTCCCCAGGTAAGCAATGCACACGCATCCGGTCATCAACATGATGTAAAAGAAAAAGTGATTCATCAGACCAGGCCACCTTCTTCCATTGCTCCGTGGTCCAGTTCTGATGCTCACGTGCCACTGTTGGCACTTTCGGCGGTGGACAGGGGTCAGCATGGGCACCCTGACTAGTCTGTGGCTATGCAGCCCTACACGCAACAAACTGCGATGCACTGTGTATTCTGACACCTTTCTATCAGAATCAGCATTAACTTGTGCAATTTGAGTTACAGTAGCTCGTCTGTTTGATCGGACCACACGGACCAGCCTTCGCTCCCCACGTGCATCAGTGAGCCTTGGCCGCGCATGACCCTGTCTCCGGTTCACCACTGTTCCTTCCTTGGAGCACTTTTAATAGATCCTGACCACTGCAGACCGGGAACACCCCACAAGAGCTGCAGTTTTGGAGATGCTCTGACCCAGTCGTCTAGCCATCACAATTTGGCCCTTGTCAAACTCGCTCAAATCCTTACGCTTGCCCATTTTTCCTGCTTCTAACACATCAATTTCGAGGACAAAATTATCCATGCATCTAATTCAAGAAATACCTATTTAGCACACAATCCATCCTGACAGAAATACACTACAACAATGACTTTATTTACACTGTAAGAGTTGTTGACTGGTGAAGCTTCAACTCTTTAAGTCTTTCTAGTTTTTCATCAAATTTACAAACTGGTATTGTGCTTTTAGTATAAACTCAATATTTTATCTCTCATTTACTTGATTGTATTTGACATTGATTTCACGAGTTCACACTTACATATAATTTAGAGGGAGTAAAGTTTTAATGCATATTTGGCGTGCTGTCCGGGGGAGGGCTCCGAGCTCTGAATTTGGCCCGAACCCAGAGTACTCCCCTCATGTATGTAAGTGGTTAGAACTAGAAGTGTGGAGAAGGGGTGGTGGAGGAATGCTGAATATATATATATATACACCTCTTATCGTTGATTGGCTGAGTGCTCTCCTTACTCGTGTTAATTATCTGAACGGGCTCCTCCCGAACTTAGTTATTAAAACATCATACATTGCAACATTTTTTCATATGAGTGGAAAGGCTTGACAAATGTTTAAAATCCTCCCCACACTGAGTACAGTGGTACGGCTTCTCTCCAGTATGAAGTCGCTCGTGTGATTTTAGGTGTGGAGACTGAATGAAACTCTTGTCACAATATGAGCACTTGTAAGGTCTTTCTCCAGTATGAGTTCTTTGGTGCTGTTTCAGATTGGCAGCTCTAGAAAAGCATTTCCCACATTCACAACATAAATGATCTCTCACTTCATTATGTGTTTTCTGACAACACGCATGATCTTTCACTTCATTATGTATTTTCTGGTGCTGTTTAAAACTCTTTAGCCATGAAAAACTCTTTCCACAAAAAGAACATACATAAGGCTTCTCATCTGAATGAACTTTCAGGTGTTGTTTTAGATGTGATGATGAAATAAACTTTTTACCACACTGATCGCAGTTAAATGGCTTTTCTCCAGAGTGAACACGCAGATGATACTTCAGATCAGTTTTACATTTGAAGCTTTCTCCACACTGAGTACAGTGGAACGGCTTCTCTCCAGTATGAACTCGCTCATGTGATTTCAGGTTCTCAGAACGACAGAAACTCTTGTCACAATATGAGCACTTGTAAGGTCTTTCTCCAGTGTGAGTTCTTTGGTGAT
This sequence comes from Rhinogobio ventralis, assembly GCA_039654625.1. Classification (NCBI taxonomy): domain Eukaryota; kingdom Metazoa; phylum Chordata; class Actinopteri; order Cypriniformes; family Gobionidae; genus Rhinogobio; species Rhinogobio ventralis. Next base: position 34,052,209 of record CM077199.1, read on the forward strand.
TTTTCAAATGGGCTGTTGTTGTAAAGCTCTTCCCACAGTCAAAGCACACATGATCTCTCACTTCATCATGTGTTTTCTGGTGCAGTTTAAAATGACGCAGCCATAAAAAACTCTTTCCACAGAGAGAACACACATGAGGCCTCTCACCTGAATGAACTTTCAGGTGTTGTTTTAGATTTGATGATGAAATGAAATCTTTACCACACTGATCACAGTTAAATGGTTTTTCTCCAGAGTGAACGCGCAAATGATTCCTGAGACCTGATGCTTGAGAAAAACTCTTTCCACACTGAGTGCATGTATACGGTTTCTCTCCAGTGTGAATTCTTATGTGTGTGTGAAGGTGTCCTTTTTGTCTGAAACTCTTTCCACACTGAGAGCAGGTGTGCGGCTTATTAGCTTTGATGCTCTGCTGTTCCTCTTCTGCTTCATTCAGTTCATGTTTTTGTGGTTTCATCTCCATCCAGTCTAAAATGAAAATATTATGTGGTTAAAATAAGTTCAAGTGAACTCTGATTTAACAGAAGAAAGCAACAGAGTATCAGGATCAGATCTTTGATGTGCCAAAGTTTAATTCCGTCTAGATTAGGGCTGCACGATATTGGAAAAAATTTACATTGTGATATTTTGTTTTTCAGAGCATCCGGAAAGTATTCACAGCGCTTCACTTTTTCCACATTTTGTTATGTTTCAGCCTTATTCCAAAATGGATTAAATGAATTATATTCCTCAAAATTCTACAATCAATACCCATAATGACAACGTGAAAGAAGTTTGTTTGAAATCTTTGCAAATTTATTAAAAAAAACAAAAAAACAAAAAAAAAACCATGTACGTAAGTATTCACAGCCTTTGCCATGACACTCAAAATTGCGCTCATTTGCATCCTGTTTCCACTGATCATCCTTGAGATGTTTCTACAACTTGATTGGAGTCCACCTGTGGTAAATTCCGTTGACCGGACATGCTTTGAAAAGGCACACACCTGTCTATATAAGGTCCCACAGTTAACAGTCAGAGCACAAACCAAGCCATGAAGTCCAAGGTATTGTCTGTAGGCCACCGAGGCAGGATTGTATCGAGGCACAGATCTGGGGAAGGGTACAGAAACATTTCTGCAGCATTGAAGGTCCCAATGAGCACAGTGGCCTCCATCATCCCTAAATGGAAGAAGTTTGGAACCACCAGGACTCTTCCTAGAGCTGGCTGCCCGGTCATGTCTGGAGGAAACTAGGCACCGCTCATCACCTGGCCAATACCATCCCTACAGTGAAGCATGGTGGTGGCAGCATCATGCTGTGGGGATGTTTTTCAGCAGCAGGAACTAGGAGACTAGTCAGGATCGAGAGAAAGATGAATGCAGAAATATACAGAGACATCCTTGATGAAAACCAGCTCCAGAGTTTTCTGGACCTCAGACTGGGGCGAAGGTTCCTCTTCCAACAGGACAACGACCCTAAGCACACAGCCAAGATAACAAAGGAGTGGCTACGGGACAACTCTGTGAATGTCCTTGAGTGGCCCAGCCAGAGCCCAGACTTGAACCCGATTGAACATCTCTGGAGAGATCTGAAAAAGGCTGTGCACCGACGCTCCCCATCCAACCTGATGGAGCTTGAGAGGTCCTGCAAAGAAGAATGGAAGAAACTGCCCAAAAATAGGTGTGCCAAGCTTGTAGCATCAAACTCAAAAAGATTTGAGGCTGTAATTGGTGCCAAAGGTGCTTCAACAAAGTATCGAGCAAAGGCTGTGTATACTTATGTACATGTGATTTTTTTCGTTTTTTATTTTTAATAAGTTTGCAAAGATTTCAAACTACCTTTTTTTACATTGTCATTATGAGGTATTGTTTGTAGAATTTCTGAGGAAAATAATGAATTTAAATTCATTTTGGAATAAGGCTGTAACATAACCAAATGTGGATAAAATGAAGCACTGTGAATACTTTCCGGATGCACTGTATTGCAATATAAAAACTATTTTACTAGATGATTTGAATAGCTCTATTTGAAAATAATTAATCATTCTAGAATAATAGGGGTGATTTTGAAGGGGAGTGAATCTGCATAGAAAATAATAAATTACAAGCATAGATAAATACAATAGAAGAAAGATAATATTGAAATAAGCAGTGTTTTTTCAGGTAAATATAACAGTATTTAGGTGCAGAAATTGAAAAAATCTAATGTAAAAAACAGTCTTCACTGTATAAATGAAATATAACTCACAAATAAATTATACAATTTATCTTTGTTAAAGCTATAAAAGTCATTTTCTCTTTCTCTTTTGTTGTTTGGTCACCATTGGTGACACAAACAGCTGCGGGTACATTAGGCTGTCCCTTTAAGACGAATGCGCGGACCTAATATAAACACGCATCTGTTTCTTTCTCACATAACTAACTGTGTTGACGAGGATACTCATTTTGACTTCATTTTGCGTGCACGAGTCCGTGCTCGTGAACTGATCATCTCTTCCTTCTAGTTAATTAGCATCAAATAAACATGAATGAACACCAGATGAAATGTTGGAAAGACCATACACATAGTTTTTCAAATTCAAGTCCACCGACATTAATCTACTAACTCTCCTGAATGCTTTGTCGGACAAAACTGCAAATTCGTTGTTGTGATTGGTCAGATCGCCTGTCAATTAAAACTCGCGGCGAAGGGTGAATTCAGCATTCATGTGCTGTCTGTGTGGCTCTGTGTATGTGCACAGAAAACAGTGCGTGACTTACAAAGTTCTTGCGCTTGATGCCAGACTCAACTTAAAAACACATGCAAATGATAAACTTTCACTCTTTGATGGTTAAACTTTGCAATTAATCTGGGAATAGCATGCGCTCTGAACCAGGGTGCAGCTGCCCGTACGGATCACTGATCAACTACAATCCCTATACTTGACATCACACATCCTGCGATGTGACTATCGCGGATGCGCATATCGCGATATCGATGCTAAACTGATATTGTGCAGCCGCAATTTAAATGCATTTTCTGTATCATTTATCATCTCTAATTCGTTTATTATTTCACACCACCATCTATTGAGCTGAAGCTTTGTTACCATAATTTTCAGCAGTCAATAATGAAGAATCAAGAATGGACACCAACCTATTTGTTCCTCAGTATCTTCATGTTTTATTCTGGATGGTTCTGGATCACTCATGTCTTCAATCTCCTCTTTAATAAACTCCATCTTTAACAGTCACACAGATTTCAGCTGCTACACCTGGAGTTTGTCCTTCTCTTGTAGGATGATGGGAATATTCCCAGTATTTATTGGTGAATTGTTGTGGGAGGGGCTTCACTGCAGGTGTGAACTGTGATCACTGTGAGATACTGACGCCCACAGGACCAGATCTGGAAAAAATAAAAAACAAGTTACTGAATTTATACTGGATTACTTTTAAAAGGTGTTTGAACACCGATGTGTGTCCGCAGTGTGTGAACAACCAGCCTATAATAGTAAATATCCACTTTTTATATAAAAATTCCATTTCATCAAAAGCAGTCTCTTCACACGAGCTGATTCAGATTCCCCCCTACAATGATGTTATTGTAGGGAGAAGTCCCGCCCACAGCCAGTGGCGATCTCCCCTATTAGCATAGAGACAGCCCTGGGTGAGAAGCACAGAGTCTGCCATTTCTGTATCCTCACTGTAGCAGCTGGAGTTGTGCAATGTCTGCGACAAGTGTTACGTTAAAATGTCAATGTCTGACATTTTCAGTGCGTGAGATTGTCCTGTTTTGTTGTTGCTGGTATGAGCTCTTGAAGCTCCGTCCTCTTCTTAAAATATGTCTATGGTAACATACTAAACTGTAAAATGATGATGATAGTCCAAAATCTCTATTGTTTGACAAATCTCAACCACTTAATCTACTGATATATCGCCCTGTATGTTTGGGTCATTATAAACGGTTTAATACAGAAGTAATTCAAAAATATGAAAATAAAAATGAGCTGGGGCATGTGTAAAAATGACATAAGGTATGCAGAGAGGACTTGTGAAGGCTTTTGTCATATTCTATATCATACAGTAGGATAATGTTGAGATGTGCATGCTGTGGATGAAATTGTCTTTAATTGCCTTTATTCTCAAACAAACTCATATAAAATGTCTGGGGCAACATTTGTCATCATTTTAAAAGAACTATTCAATGCACTAGCTCATCGCTCAAAACAGCAGAATATCACCATCACAGATCTCTTGCTCTTGCCACCTTGTGAACTATTACATTAATGACACGAGTAAACCTGCATCGACACAGAAGTGTTTATTTGTACTATTTCACATTTTTGGTGTATAATTCCATTGTTCTTCACTCTTGTCTTTTCAAAATGTATACTAAATAAAATAAGATGAGCAGTTTGCGGTTCTCTGTCGTTATTGAACATACACTCCAGACCGAGTTAAAGCTGGCTTGACGTTTGTTAGAGATTAAGCATCAATAGATTCAATAGATCATTAACGATTTAGCATAATGACAAGAAACATGCTGTGTTTGTTTGTTTTTTTTACATGTAGAAGAGAAAACAAAAAGTTAAAGTGTGTTTTAAACTACCTTGAGGTATTGCAATAAATAAATAGATTTTATAATGTAATGATGCAGGATAGGGACCGTCTACAAAGTACAAAACAAAGAGCATAAACACACAATTATTCCATCCAAATGCTTCAAAAAAACTAGCAAATAATTTTTTTGTACCTTTTTAATACCTTTGAATGGCCTTAATTTTTACTAATTTGATTTATTTTTTTAAACCCCGCAGACACCCTGTTATTAGGATCGACAATTCACCTTTACTACTTTGCTCTGAACAACCATAAAAATCCGTTACGGACGTGACCATTATGGACGCTTTATATTAAATCATATGCATATGACTGTGATCTGTTTCAGGCCTACCATATATACGCGCATATCCAATAATCGCAATAATTTTTGTGCTTTGTTAGTTTTAATACGAAAAAAGGTCTCAACTTTCAAGTTCAGTCGATTTTATAACAAAATTCAAACAATAGCCTAGATGTCGCACCTTTACTAAAGCGTGACTGTAGCGCCTCAGTGTAAGCGGCTGATCAAGCGGATCACGCGCACATAAACCGATCTTCTCTTTTTCTTTTCCAGTTACAGAATGAAATATGAATGTCAGAAGGCTATATGATACAGTACAACTTACAGTTAAAGTGTGTTTTAAACTACCTTGAGGTATTGCAATAAATAAATAGATTTTATAATGTAATGATGCAGGATAGAGACCGTCTACAAAGTACAAAACAAAGAGCATAAACACACAATTATTCCATCCAAATGCTTCAAAAAAACTAGCAAATAGTGCACGCAGAGGCTTAAAACATGCACACAAATACACACAAGGGCAATTCCATGCAACGGTCATCCTTACCATGAAAAAATAAAGTTTTTACCAAAAGAACAAAACCCTTTCTAAGTTGTCCATTTAGGTCTGTAGTATACTGTATTAATGTGCTGTAACAGACATTAAGAAAATTGCCTTGTTTATCCACCACATATTTTCAACCAACCATATTTCATGCTTTCAAAAGAGGGATCAAAGACCCCCCTTTTTAAACTTTACTTTAACAGTAAGCATTTTGCAGAAAGATGGAGGCATGCCTGAGAATTAAATAAACTGATTTTGTCATAACAGCACTTCCTGTTGAATTAATAAGGGCTATAATTAAGAGGTCACGGCGCTTCAGTGCTCTGTCACATCTATAACCTTTTAAAGATTAAGTTTATATAAAATAACAATTATAAATACAAATAACTTTATATACAAAGCTAAATTATGTCTATGCTTATTCAGGGTATATACAGAAATCCTGGAGGTAAATTCAATACCTTTTAATACCATTTTTAATACCTTCTCAATATTTTTTAAAACCAACACGCCATTGAGTTGCAGGTTTATACGGCAACACGTTCAGGGCTCAACGCTAAGGATTTTTTTCTACTGGCCCGTTTGGGCCAGTGATTCAAATTTGTACTTGCCCTGCCAACATTTTTACTGGCCCCACCACAAAAACGTCATAAAATAAAATAGGCTTAGTTATTGTTTTTGATCCATGTAACCTTAATAAATAAGGATGACTCCAAAAAGCCTAACTCATATACATTTTAAATATTGTTAAAGACAGTCTGTAATTAAATAATAGAATTACGAGCAACAGCACAAATAAATACAACAGAGCAAACATACAATTGAAAAACAGTTCTTTTCAGGTTTTTCATAGGTCTAAACTAGATTTTCAGGTACAGAAATAGTAATCAAATATAAAATATCACTGCATAGTCTGTGTAAATATAGATTAACCCTTATTAAAGTTATTCAGTCAAGAGCAGTGAGTGATTTTCTGTCTTTTGTTATCTCGTATTTTATGAGAAAACCATAGACTGTATAAAAGGAGAAAATGCTGCCATTGATTATATTTTCCGGATTTCCCTGTTATACGGTAGGGGGCGCTATTACACATCTCCTGAACGAGTACAGAATCTCCGGATCAAAACAGGCAAGAAGAAGCAGAAACGAGCGATCTCATAAGCAGATGCATATGAAAAATAGTGCGATCATCAGCATTAAACAGCATCTAAATCAAAACGGCCTAATGTTACTGAGTGAAATGTCGACCCAGGACGAGCTACAGGACTGTGACGCTTTGAGGTGTTGATGGACTCCATCGGTGTTTGATCAACGTTCAGAATCTGATCTGGATCTAGTCTGAAAAAAATAGATTTTTCTCAGCTTTTTTCACAAAATGTTGCTTTTTTCATGAAACTTACCCACATTCAAGAGTTGATAAAAAAAAAAATGCATGAAGCTAGAATAAACCAGAGGGTCTGTTCTTTCTTTTGATATATTGCATATTCATACAAGATATTCTGTGGGTCATGAAAATGACAAAAACGCTGGCGTTTATACTTTATACTTTGTAAAGTTTTAAATATGGATATTTTTCTTACACAAACGCATCGATTCGCTTCAGAAGGCCTTTATTAACCCCCGGAGCCGTGTGGAGCACGTTATTTGATGGACAGATGCATTTTTTATGGACTTCAAAAACAGAGCAACAAGCTTGGATTAGCCAGGACTTTCTTAATATAACTCTGATTTTACTCGTCTGAAAGAAGAATGTCATATACACCAAGGATGACTTGAGGGCGAGTAAATTTCATGGGCTAATTTTCATTTTTGGGTGAACTATCCTTTTAAGCTGAATAATGACACTATTGCCTTCTGTAGAGCTGTTTGCAGCTAAATTAAGCGTGGTCATAATTGATTAACGTTGCACTATAATTTAATGTACCAGATCAAAACCGAACTGTACTGAGCTGAATAATGACTTAGGGCTGTCACTAACGATTATTTTGGGAACAGAGTAATCGGTCGATTATTTTGACGATTAATCAGATAATTGGTTATAATGGTAATAAAAATAGATCCTTTAAAATGACTTAAAATACATATACAATAAAAATGAGGCAATAATATTTAAATAAAGTATCAACATAGAACAACACTGTTAAAATACATAATATACAAAATATAAACAATCATTGTGTGTACATTATGCATTATAACAATTTAAAATCGAGTACTCGAATTTAATCGTGGAACCGTGACAGCCCTAAATGCCACCATTGTCCTTTATATTGCTGCTTTATTGTTGATTTGAGCATGTATCCCATTCCCAACTGATGCACTTTGCAACATTGACACTTACTGAACCAAACTGAGTTGAATAAATGTCTTTTTTGAGCTGCTTTACAGCTGAATTCATAACTGAAGAACTTTGACATTAACTTTATTTTTCTGGCTATTACTGTGAAGCTGTTTGACAGTAAGGAATAAAGGTGATCTGACTTCTAGCAATCTGTAACATGACAAAACCAATAATGTTTTTATAGAAAGACACACTATGAACCAGTAAGACATTGTTATTAGTATTATTTGTAATCGTTTACAATTTCTGAAACTATGGCTCCATTTCTACAAACAAAACCACAAAGCATTCATAATGCCACACATCTATTGCAAAAGCAAACACTTCATTTCAAAACCATTTTTTTATTATAAAATTAAAGGTTTCTCAAAACACTAAGTTTTGATTTCTAAGTAAACAAATAATGTGCAAGTGTTTTCACACATAATCCCCGGATGTAGGTATTTGGTAAATGAGTGTGGCATGTTTCCCAAATGAAAAACCCACCAGTTAGTTTTGAATGATGTGTCTAATGTAGAGAACCATGTGTTTTTCCCCCCCACGTTTTTTCCTTCCGCATGTACATTGTGGACGGTCCCTGGCTGACGTAAGCGCAGCTCGTCACTGCCATTGTTTATGCGTTGCAACACATTAAGGGTTAAAACATATATACCGCTATGTGTGTTCAGTTCTAATACTGACAATTATAATTATTCACTAAGAATCTATTGACATTTTTTTTGCGGCTGAATATCTATAGAATATCCAACGTCAAACCAACTTTATGCACTCCAGTGGGTCCGTTTTGCAACATGATTCAATTAAAATCACAGCGATACATACCTGGCATACTGGAGACCTTTTACCACATATGAATGCATCCAGATGCTATATAATAATTCCTTAAGTAATTAATCCAGTGACAACAAAAGCAGACTACGAGTGGCTTCTTCTTCTTCGTCGTTTTTAATCGCGGGTGGCACCAACGTTAAGGCGCATTATCGCCACCTACTGTGTTGGAGTGTGGATCAGAGTTCTCCCATTACCGCATTAAAAAAAAAAAAGCTCTGTTCTCTTGAGATACTGAAATAACTCTCTAATCCATAAGTAAGTATATTTTTAAGCTTTAGTTCCAACCTTTCTAAGTTCATTCTTCATTGTTTCTCATTCTTCATTAGTAGGGGAGAGCGGGGCACAGCCTAGCGCTTTTTGACTTTCTCAGTTTGTGTAAATCCACTTGGGGTTCAGAGTATTTATTTTTTCCCACATTAATTTCACACGTCTAGTACAATCATGTGGTTTTGTTTCATTAATACAGTGTATACTTTTTTCTTGATTTACCCCGAAAGAATGGAAGTGAAATGTGACAACATGCCCCATTGACATACAATGTAACATGAGCATATGACAGCTTAAAATGTTATCTGATATAATCAAAAAAATATCCAAGTCAATAAAATACAATTATTAACTTTTTAAAATAAAACAATGGCATTTTTTAATCATTAAACATGCTAATTTTTGAGTTTTACAACAAACTAAATACAGCTATACAGCATAGTTAAAAACATAATAATAATGAATAATTTCTGAACATTGACTCTGTCATTATTCACCTTTTTCTCAATAGAATTCATAAAAGTATAGAATATAATGGCGCAGTTCTAATAGGGGCTCATTGTAACGTGACAACATGCCCCATCTGCACAACTGGGATTTAACCCCGGCTCGTGTCTTCTGCTGGTTAGTTCAGCATTAAAGAACAATCTATATTATAATATATTATATATGTAACCCCTTCTGTTCAAACCGCCCGTTCCAAGTGGGACTCGAACCCAGGTCTGCCGGCATGAGAGTCGGACACTCTAACAAGGAGGCTAAAGGCTGCAACCTCTAGCGTCAGTCACTAGAGCGTCTCTTGAGGTCAGAGGAGTGAGGTTTACCCGCACAGGGACTACTAACTGGCCTATAATATATCTTATATAATATATAAGAGGTTAAGTGATTTCTTTGCCAGATTATCTACCACCTCATTGCCCTCCACCCCTACATGTGCCAGAACCCAAAGAAATCTGATGTAATTTTCATTTGTTATTTAGCCTGTGTAATGACTAAGATTTTAAATATAATATCTTGTCTGTTATCAGAATGAAAACTTTCCACAGCTGCCATAGAATCGGTACATATAACTCCTATCTCAATGTTCATTTCCTCTACCCACTGTAAATCGAGGAGAATTGCAACTAATTCCACCGTGAATACCGATAAATTATCTGTTGTTCTTTTTTTTTATGGTAATCTGATATTTTGGAATAAATACAGCTGCTCCATTTTGAAATGAAATGAAATGCCTTTTATTGTCACTATACACATGTACAATGAGATTAAAGCAACTCCTTTTCCAGTGCCAGCAAGAAATATAACAACATAGAATTAAATAAGTATTGCAAAAGGAGTGGTAAATATTATCAATATTATCAAAAGTATTTAAATATTGCACAGTAAGTGAAAAAAAAAGTCAGAGGGTTGGGGGGTCAGACTGTGAAGTCAGTGCATATGCGAGTTCGAAGTGATTATGGCTTTTGGAAAAAAATGTTGGTCCTTGTTCTAATGCACCTGTAGCGCCTCCCTCCAACAGGTTAAACAGATCAAAGCCAGGGTGGGAGCAGGGAGTTTTCCCTGAGATTGGATCTTTTGATCCGTCAGTGAAAATATTTATTATGTGTCTATACTTCTTTACCATGTATTGCTGAACAACGTATTCTTCTGATAGTTTCTCATTCTTTGTGTAACTGAATGTCTATACACTCACCTAAAGGATTATTAGGAACACCTGTTCAATTTCTCATTAATGCAATTATCTAATCAACCAATCACATGGCAGTTGCTTCAATGCATTTAGGGGTGTGGTCCTGGTCAAGACAATCTCCTGAACTCCAAACTGAATGTCAGAATGGGAAAGAAAGGTGATTTAAGCAATTTTGAGCGTGGCATGGTTGTTGGTGCCAGACGGGCCGGTCTGAGTATTTCACAATCTGCTCAGTTACTGGGATTTTCACACACAACCATTTCTAGAGTTTACAAAGAATGGTGTGAAAAGGGAAAAACATCCAGTATGCGGCAGTCCTGTGGGCGAAAATGCCTTGTTGATGCTAGAGGTCAGAGGAGAATGGGCCGACTGATTCAAGCTGATAGAAGAGCAACTTTGACTGAAATAACCACTCGTTACAACCGAGGTATGCAGCAAAGCATTTGTGAAGCCACAACACGCACAACCTTGAGGCGGATGGGCTACAACAGCAGAAGACCCCACCGGGTACCACTCATCTCCACTACAAATAGGAAAAAGAGGCTACAATTTGCATGAGCTCACCAAAATTGGACAGTTGAAGACTGGAAAAATGTTGCCTGGTCTGATGAGTCTCGATTTCTGTTGAGACATTCAGATGGTAGAGTCAGAATTTGGCGTAAACAGAATGTGAACATGGATCCATCATGCCTTGTTACCACTGTGCAGGCTGGTGGTGGTGGTGTAATGGTGTGGGGGATGTTTTCTTGGCACACTTTAGGCCCCTTAGTGCCAATTGGGCATCGTTTAAATGCCACAGCCTACCTGAGCATTGTTTCTGACCATGTCCATCCCTTTATGACCACCATGTACCCATCCTCTGATGGCTACTTCCAGCAGGATAATGCACCATGTCACAAAGCTCGAATCATTTCAAATTGGTTTCTTGAACATGACAATGAGTTCACTGTACTAAAATGGCCCCCACAGTCACCAGATCTCAACCCAATAGAGCATCTTTGGGATGTGGTGGAACGGGAGCTTCGTGCCCTGGATGTGCATCCCACAAATCTCCATCAACTGCAAGATGCTATCCTATCAATATGGGCCAACATTTCTAAAGAATGCTTTCAGCACCTTGTTGAATCAATGCCACGTAGAATTAAGGCAGTTCTGAAGGCGAAAGGGGGTCAAACACAGTATTAGTATGGTGTTCCTAATAATCCTTTAGGTGAGTGTATATGGCATTGGCACAGTTTAGCCCTATTCGGACGGTAATTGTTTCTCGTGGGGTCGTAAGGTGTTTTCATCATTGACAAGGGCAAGTCTGTGATTTTATTGCCGTCCGAATCCAGAATGTCAGTGTTTTTTTCCCACCACCCGCATAAAAATCCCCGGCCAAATTACCTACTGTTTTTGGACAAACACCAAGGTCGTGTGGTAATTTAATTGCCGTCCAAATCCACATCTCTGAATTTTCAAGAATATATCACTTCAAAATTCACTGTTTATATCCTTTTTGACCACTGCAGAGCACCGTACGGTTGCGCTTCGCTGTAATTTGGATGCATTTTAAAGATCTAGACTTTTATTACTGAAATGTTGGCAAGTATTTACAAGAGCAATATATTTCATCACCGCTCAAAAAAATTAAAAGAAGAAAAGCATGTAAACATTTGAAATGGGCCGTTATTACGGCAGGAATTATAAATGTTAAAATAACCACAGCATTATGTTTACTTCATGTAAATTATAGGCTGTATTTCCGCTCATTTTTCAATGTGGAATAAAATGACATCCTTTATTTTAAGATAAAATACAAGACAGAAAACTATTTTAACTATCATGCGCGTCTATATATATATGTTCCTATTTTTAAACAGATTTAAATAAATAATAATTAAGATATTATTTTCCTATTATTAAATTAAATATGCATTTATTATTATTATACCAAGCATATGACATTTTATTTACAGCATAGTCATGTTATTGACCACGTGAGCAGTGCGTGCGCAGGATTACAAAACTCGCTCCTCCACCGTGAATAAATCATCATCCGAATGCACGAGTTTTATCACTGAGGTGGCATGCAAATTTATTTTTATAGACTTCCATGTGAGAAACAATTACCGTCCGAATAGGGCTTTTGGCTATAATTCCTCTGGTCCATTCCCATTGATTGGGCTAACTGCGTTCCTATCCATCCTATACTGTGGTTATACTGTGGAGTATGTTCCCAGCACTCATGAAATGCATATCTTGTAGGGTGTGATTCCTTATGCCCTTTTAATGTTACCCAGTATACAATAGACAACTGTTGACATCTCACTGCTAAAGGCATTTCACCCACTTCCACTTGCAAAGCTGCAGCTGGAGATGTTTTAAACGCCCTACAACATATTCTTAGGGTGCGTCTCAATCAGTTCCCGAGTTCGTGAATCAGTATATCGTGTACACGAATTCGAGCACTGGTAAGGACAGTAAAGGACATGGCTCACTACACATTGGGACACTGATGACTCTATTTCCAGCTATGTGACAGCGTCCTTATTGTACAACATCATTACTGGTATTTATAAACAACAGCAGAGCTGATATCTGTCTGACATTACTTGCAATGTTATTTAAAAATATAAGTTTTGCACTTCAGAACTTTCGTTAAGGGAACATAGTGAGCACCTATGCACCCTGGGTTTTGCGGTGCATTGTGGGACTTTTGAGGGAGCAAAGGTTTTGGTGCATTGGAAGGATTCTGCGATTGAGACAGTCCTTAAAATGGCCGACTCCCTGATCAGTGCCCTGACTACTGAACTAGGGAGCTGAATGAGACGCAACCTAAGTGCCTGAGTTTGCCCTGCATCAATTTTCTTTAGAAGCGTTTCACATGCTGACCCATATGCTATACAACCATAGTCTATTGCAGATCTTATAAGGACACAATATAAGTTTCTGAGTGAGTTACAGCTTGCACCAAAAGCCAAATCAAAATCGAAATCAAAACTATGGCTGAAAAGGACAGCTTAAGTGCAAAAATTTGCAATAATCATTAAACAGATTGATCAAGACAAGATGTTGTTTTTGCTTTATTTATTATAATTGCATATACTATCAGAACACAATATAGTACACTTGGTAAATAAGTAAAATTACATGAATGTATCCAATTAAAAAAATACCTATTTAGCACACAATCCATCCTGACTAGGGATGTGATGGTGAGGAAATTTTCCCACCGGTTAATCGACGTGTGACAACACCAGTAATATGGTATCAACAGCGGGGGCTTTTACATTGCTAATTCTAAACCGAAAGTAAAATGCGCAGGGCTGCACGGGTATTCATAACGGTGCGAAGCAGAGCGGGTGTTTTCAATTCATTCCTATGGAAGTTGAGCTACCATAGGAATGAACTAAAGACGTGCCAGTGGAAGCGCACCATGAATGACAGTGCGGCCGTAAATGCGTGCGCACTGTGCGGCCGTGAATGAATGACAGTGTGGTTGTGCACATTTTACTTCCGCCTTAGAATTAGCGCCAATTCGGGGATGAATTGCTTGAATGGTGTGTTCAGTATTATTCTTAATGAAAAACACAACAACAAAACAGTACAATAACAAACTTGCTTAATAGGCCGTTTTACATTTCGCTTTGAATCCAAATCTTCCACCATCATCTTATCAGTCAGCTCCTCGCTCTCGTGATGAATTACATCTATCTCCTGCTGCTGATGTGCTGCGACTTTCGTTCGGCTCACGCTGCATGTTCAGTTTTTAATTGTAGTGTCTGTTGTCTAACTGAACTAAATTATTTTTATTACTATTAAAAAAAAATTACAAAATCAAAACGACCTTTTGGGGCGGTGCCACGGTGGGAAAGTGATGTAACTGGTGTTGCGCCTGAACACTGGTAACACTGACTATCGCAGCAAGCCTAATCCTGACACAAATAAACTACAACAATGACTTTATTTACACTGTAAGAGTTGTTGATTGGTGAAGCTTCAACTCTTTCTATTTCTTCAAGCTTTTCACCAAATTCACCAAATTAAAACGACAATTGGTCTCATTCACTAAGCATGCGTATACATTCGATCATATACAGTTAAAGAGTATGAAAAGCTGCGTAATAGCTTCAGCGGCGTGGTTCCTCTGAATAACGCAGATATATGCGCATGTACAGCTGGGTAATGAGAGCTCTCTAATCTGGGTCTTTATAAAAGGTGTGGCACACTTGACATTGCTCGAGGATCTGGGCAAGAGCACGTCTGCGGCAAGTTTGATGAGAGTGCCGAAAGGCTGTAAGGAAAGCGTGCGCGGAAAGCCCTTATATGGAGATGGTTTGGGCGTGTTTTATGCAAATGACTATCCTCTTGCACGCAGCCGCTCATTTAGAATAGGCCTACTCCAAATTCACTAACATCAGAACAACATTAAGAACAAATTAATGTGCGTACGGATGTTTTGTGAATCAGGCAGAGATTTTTCGGGAGAAGTTCTCCTGTGCATACAAATACGAAAGAATCCACGTAATTATTAGTGAATGAGACCCACTGTGCTTTTAGTATAAACTCCATATTTTATCTCACACATTTACTTCAATGTATTTGACATTGATACATTGCAACGTTTTAGTGGAAGGCTTGAACATTTTTTAAAATCCTTCCCACACTAAGTACATTGGTACGGCTTCTCTCCAGTATGAACTCGCTCATGTGATTTTAGGTGTGAAGACTGAGTGAAACTCTTGCTACAAGATGAGCACTTGTAAGGTCTTTCTCCAGTATGAGTTCTCTGGTGCAGTTTCAGACATTCAGCTCTAGTAAAGCTCTTCCCACAGTCACAACACACATGATTTCTCACTTCAGTATGTGTTTTCTGATGCAGCTTAAAATAATAAAGACTTGAAAAATACATTCCACAGAGAGAACACGAATGAGGCTTCTCATCTGAATGAACTTTCAGGTGTTGTTTTAGATGTGATGATGAAATAAACGCTTTACCACACTGATCACAGTTAAATGGCTTTTCTCCAGAGTGAACGCGCAGATGATACTTGAGATCAGTTTTACATTTGAAACTCTTCTCACACTGAGTACAGTGGTACGGCTTCTCTCCAGTATGAACTCGCTCATGTGATTTCAGGTTCTCAGAACGACAGAAACTCTTGTCACAATATGAGCACTTGTAAGGTCTTTCTCCAGTATGAATTCTTTGGTGCTGTTTCAGATTGTCCGCTCTAGTAAAGCTCTTCCCACAGTCACAACACACATGATCTCTCACTTCATCATGTGTTTTCTGGTGCAGCTTAAAATGACGCAGCCATAAAATACTCTTTCCACAGACAGAACACACATAAGGCTTCTCATCTGAATGAACTTTCAGGTGTTGTTTTAGATGTGATGACGAAATAAAATCTTTACCACACTGATCACAGTTAAATGGTTTTTCTCCAGAGTGAATGCGCAGATGATTCCTGAGACCAGAGTGTTGAGAAAAACTCTTTCCACACTGAGTGCATGTATACGGTTTCTCTCCAGTGTGAATTCTTATGTGTGTCGTAAGGTTTCCTTTTTGACTGAAACTCTTTCCACATTGAGAGCAGGTGTGTGGCCTATTAGCATTTGTTCTTTGAGTTTTGATGCTCTGCTGTTCCTCTTCTGCTTCATTCAGTTCATGTTTTTGTGGTTTCATCTCCATCCAGTCTAAAATTAAAATATCATGTGGTTAAAATAAGTTCAAGTGAAATCTGATTTAACAGAAGAAAGCAACAGAGTATCAGGATCAGATATTTGATGTGTGAAGTTTAGTTCCCTCTTTTTCCTTGTTAACCCATTTAAAATGTGGAAAGCTATTCAAGATTATGATCATTTAGATGCATTTTCTATATCATTTCTCATTTCTAATTTGTTCATTATTTCACAGCCACCTGAAGCGTTACCTTAATGTTTCTCTGCAGTCAACAATAAAGAATCAAGAATGGACACCAACCTATTTGTTGCTCAGCATCTTCATGTTTTATTCTGGATGGTTCTGGATCACTCATGTCTTCAATCTCCTCTTTAATAAACTCCATCTTTAACAGTCACACAGATTTCAGCTGCTACACCTGGAGTTTGTCCTTCTCTTGTAGGATGATGGGAATATTCCCAGTATTTATTGGTGAATTGTTGTGGGAGGGGCTTTACTGCAGGTGTGAACTGTGATCACTGTGAGATACTGACGCCCACAGGACCAGATCTGGAAAAATCAAAGATAAGTTACTGAATTCATACTGGATTACTTTAACAGCAAACACATATGGTGCCTTTAATTTAGTTCAAATATAAAGCATTTTGATGGTTACATGTTAGTAGTGTATAAAATGTTGCTTATTTTTATGTAACCAAGGATATTACAATGATAAATCAGGGCACAGGTTCTGTTATTTGATGATTATCTAAACTAATCAGAAATCTAACATAAGACAAAAACAAATCCACTTATATGTACAAACTGAATAGAGGGGGTGGTGAGTATAAGCAACAATTCTTCTAAAAATTGTTAAATGATTTCAGAAAGTTCTGTCTTTGACAACGCCAGTGTCTGGTAACATCATAAACCATAAAATGATGATGAAAATATGATATTTATTATATACGATTAAACATTTGAGCCTAATAAATTATGTAGGGCTGTCACTAATGATTATTTATAGTAATTGGATATTTTTGGGTGGTAATAAAAAAACATGACTTTAAAATGACTTAAAAAATGCATAACAATAAGGCAGTAATATTTGGTTCAAATAAAGTATCAACAGCAAGTAATCATATGGTTCCATAGAACAACACTGTTAAAATACATAATATACAAAATATAAAGTACACTATGTATTAAAACAAATGCTTGCAGAGGGCGCCAAGGGTGTTGATACACTTTACAGCAGATCAAACTATAAGCAACTTAAACTCACAGCATATGCAGAGATGGACTTTGAGACACGCTCCACGCATGTAAATGATAGTTTATAACAGTTTGTGTGGAGCTGAAGCTGCATTTACTGTGAACGGATCCATTTTGAGACGCATGTAACCCACACGTATGTAATTAAAGCGCATATATACACTTTATTGCCAAAAGTATTGGGACACTCCTCCAAATCATTGAATTAAGGTATTCCAATCACTTCCATGGCCACAGGTGTATAAATCAAGCACTAGGCATGTAGTAGACGCTTCTACAAACATTTGTGAAAGAATGGGTCGCTCTCAGGAGCTCAGTGAATTCAAGCGTGGTACCGTGATAGGTTGCCACCTGTGCAATAAGTCCATTTGTGAAATTTCCTCACTAATAAATATTCCACGGTCAACTGTTAGTGGTATTATAACAAAGTGGAAGCAATTGGGAAAAACCACGAAGTGGTAGGCCATCACAGGTCACAGAGCGGGGTCAGCGCATGCTGAGGGTCACAGTGCGCAAAAGTCACCAACTTTCTGCAAAGTCAATAGCTACAGACCTCCAAATTGCGTGTGGCCTTCAGATTAGCTCAAGAACAGTGCATAGAGAGCTTCATGGAATGGGTTTCCATTGCCGAGCAGCTCATCCAAGCCTTACATCACCAAGTGCAATGCAAAGCGTCGGATGCAGTGGTGTGAAGCACGCCACCACTGGCAATCCGATGGAAGAGTCTGAGTTTGGTGGTTGCATTGTACCAAGTGTAAAGTTTGGTGGAGGGGGGATTATGGTATGGGGTTGTTTTTCAGGGGTTGGGCTTGGCCCCTTAGTTCCAGTGAAAGGAACTCTTAATGCTTCAGCATACCAATACATTTTGGACAATTTCATGCTCCCAATTTTGTGGGAACAGTTTGGGGATGGCCCCTTCCTGTTCCAACATGACTGCGCACCAGTGCACAAAGCGTTGGTCCAAAAAGACATGGATGAGCGAGTTTGGTGTGGAGGAACTCGACTGGCCTGCACAGAGTCCTGACCTCAACCCGATAGAACACCTTTGGGATGAATTAGAGTGGAGACTGTAAGCCTTCTCGTCCAACATCAGTGCCTGACCTCACAAATGCGCTTCTAGAAGAATGGTCAAAAATTTCCATTTCCATATTGTCCCAAACTTTTGACAATATAGTATATATTAAACCCACAGGGCATATATGCCTTTGTGAATTCACCTCAT
The DNA here is from genome assembly GCA_039654625.1 of Rhinogobio ventralis. Classification (NCBI taxonomy): domain Eukaryota; kingdom Metazoa; phylum Chordata; class Actinopteri; order Cypriniformes; family Gobionidae; genus Rhinogobio; species Rhinogobio ventralis. The sequence continues at coordinate 34,070,891 of CM077199.1, forward strand.
AGTTTGGGTATGGTCATAACTACTGAGTTCACTTGACTTTGTAATGCTACAGCATATAGAGCTAAATACATTTTACATGTTGCACAGGTTGTTTTAAAATTGTAATGTAATGTCTTTATTTAACCTTACTGAATATACTACAGTTAAATTTTAAAGTTTAACTTAAAGTTAGCTTTTAAGTTGACATGTCGCTGTCCAGGCATGTGGTGCTGAAAGCACATGGTTCTGCTGTGCACCGATGTATTGCAATAACTGTTAAGTGTTTTAATTTCCTTTTAATTAACTTGGTTTATGTCTGGATTGTGATTTAAAGGATGTAAAATCAACCAGATGCTCCCACCTGCACCTTGAACTTTCAAAATATTTTCAGTGGTTGCACAAATGAATCCTGAACCACTTGAACATTATTAAGCACCCTCCAAAGGACACACTACAGCTCATAGTTTGGGTATTGTCATATCTATTGAGTTCTGCAGCAAAGGCACATGGGCTGGGTTGCGTCTCTAAACCAGGTTTATCATCCCCAGACTTCAGGTAAGTTTTAGCATGTTCAGTAGATTGTAACAAAGAAACTCCAGTACGTTCTGAAGCGTTCTGTTCCATCATGTATTGAGCTTTATATGTTACCACATATCAAAGTCAGCAGAACTCCATAGATATGACCATACCCAAAAATATGAGCTATCGTGTGTCTTTTGGAGGGTGCTTAGTAATGTTCAAATGGTTTGGGATTCATTTGTGTAACCACTGAAAAGATATTGAAATTACAGGGTGCAGGTAACAACATTTAGAAGATCTGACAAATTTGACAAATTCTCCACATCAGGCTCAAATTTTGTATTTGATTTTGCGTAATCGAGTCAAAAACTATTGAAACCTAAATGTTGATCATTTAAAAGAAATCAATCGCTTAACAGTTATTTCAATACACTGGGGCACAGAGGAACCCTGCCCATTCAGCACCATGTGCATGGACAGCGACATGTCATAGAAATATAGACAAAAAAAATAATGCTGCTAAGTTCAGTTGAGGTTAAATGTTTAGCTGTAGTATATCCAGTAAGGTTTAAGACATTACAGAATTTTCTTTCAGAAAACTTACAATATCTTCAAGTTATTGAAACTTCAAGGTGCAGGTAGTGCAACTTAGATGTTAGTTTTATTCCATTTTTCACATAAGGGCTGTGATGTTTTTGATAAATCTTTTTTAAAAACTATTGAAACCTTAATGTTGTCATTAAAAATACTTGTATTGCAATGCACTGGAATGCAGCTGCACCACATGTTTTCAGCACCACATGTATGGACAGTGACATGTCAAACAAGTCTTTATACATCGGCAAATTCATGAGGTCAAAGTTTTATTTGTAGAATATCCAGTAAGGTTAAAGAAAGACATTACAGATCATTTTAAAACAACCAGTTCAATCATGTAAAATGTATTTAGCTCTGTATGTTACCTCATTACAAAGTGAAATGAACGCATTATAATTGTTCAGTCAAACTATAAAGTGTAGTGTGCACTTTAAAGTGTGTTTGATCATTTTAAAGTTTTTGAAGGGCAATCTGTGTAACCATTGCAAATATATGAATGAAACTGTACCATTGATAAGGAAATCAAAGTTGTTTTAAAGTCATGTGTTTATCCACTCAAGACCAGGGGCCTGCACCATGAAGCCAGTTTCGCTGGCTAGCCAGGTATGTTTCGGTTTAGATTGTGCCAATCCTGGGTTTTAGGTACCATGAAAGTGGCTTGGCTTTTAGCTGTGTTCATCGTCATAGTAACTTAAGCTCCACAGCTAACCTGCTCCAGGCCAGGTTATGTTCTGGATAAGAGATCTCAAACTGAGTTTGAACCAATCAGCTGTGAGCAAAGTGACATGTCTGATGCAATAAAGTCAAATAAATCAGTGTGAACACACGAATACTCATATCTCAGTGTGCAATGGTCTGATTAGCTTGAAATGACAGGAGGTGTATAGTAACAAACACATCAATTGGTTAAGACATCAAATATTATGATAAATTAGTTTTTTCTTTTTACAATCTGCGCTCAAATATAGTAGTGTGCTTAATGGGTACGTTTACCCTATCTATTAGGAATCAGCCAAACTTTCCTCCAGGCAATATTAGAAACAAAAGCATTTCAATAAACACGTCCTGGAATTGTTTTCTTTTATTATTATTTTTAACATGTCCTGGAATTTGTAGACGGCCCCTTGAAGATCGATGACGTCACCACCAGCCATAGAGATCAATGTCTCAATGTTTTTTTTTACTATTTTATAAAACAACGACGAGTTGTAGCTCGTCATACTTGCTAACAATACTGATTTACTCATACGAACCATGCTGCATAACGTAATTAAGTTATTGAGGGCACAACTCCGATTATGTTAAAGTGAAACCAACTGGGTTTGCCTTTATTCGGAAGTATTGAACGTGTCCGTTACGCGTTTATTTGTATAGTTCGTTTTTTCTGTATAATTCCATTGTTCTATCCTCTTGTCTCTTCAAAATGTATAGGCCTATTAAATAAAATCAGATGAGCAGTTTGCGGTTGTCCATCGTTACTGCACATTACACTCCAGTTGGTCCGTTTTGTGAACATGATTCAATTAAAATAACAGTGCTACATACCCATCATGCTGGAGACCCTTTACCACATATGAATGCATCCAGATGTGATTTAATCATTCCTTAAGTAATTAATCCAGTAGCTTTTCTCTCCGTGACAACAAAAGCAGACTACTGTTGCTAGCAGTTAGCATTATCAATATCAACAAGACGCGTAGGGGCGGGGCTCTGGAGAGGAGCTGAGTAAATTCAGTCTCACGTCCACAACAGCAGATTCGACTAGGAGCAGGTACAAGTCAGATATCTGATAATATCAGAGTAAATTGAAAATGGAAGGGGATTTTGTTTATGTTAACAAAAAACACTTAAAGGGTTAGTTCACCCAATAATTAAAATTCTGTCATTAATTACTCGCCCTCTTGTCCAAACCCGTAAGACCTTCGTTCATCTTCAGAACACAAATTAAGATATTTTTGATAAAAACCCGAGCTATCCGACTCCTCCATAGACAGCAATTTAATTAACACTTTCAAGGCCCAGAAAGGCAGTAAAAACATAGTTAACATGTGACTCCGGTGGTTCAACCTTCATTTTATGAAGCGATGAGAATACTTTTTGTGTGCAAAAACGAACAAAAACAACGATTTTATGCAAGAATTTAGTTCTAGCCTGTGCCAGTCTCCTACGCAGTGCGTCTTCTGCGTTATCATCACACGCATGCGTCGTGGTGCTCACGTGAACAGCATCAGCTGCTGTAGAACTCAAAAGCGCTGCTGAAGACTGGCACAGACTGGAACGAAAGTATTCACAGTGCTTCGCTTTTTCCACATTTTGTTATGTTACAGCCTTATTCCAAAATGGATTAAATTCATTATTTTCCTATACAAACAATACCCCATAATGACAACGTAAAAAAAAGTTTGTTTGAAATCATTGCAAATTTATTAAATAAAAAACAAAAAGAAATCATGTACATAAGTATTTGCCATGACACTTAAAATTGAGCTCAGGTGCATACTGTTTCCACTGATCATCCTTGAGATGTTTCTACAACTTGATTGGAGTCCACCTGTGGTAAATTCAGTTGATTGGACATGATTTGGAAAGGCACACACCTGTCCTTATAAGGTCCTACCAAGCGTGCACCACACGTCCTGAAAAGTGAAGCCAAAACGATCGAGGGAAGCAAGACAAACTAAACCAGGGGTATTGAACAACAATTTTAAGCCAATGGGATACAAAATTCTCTGGTCTGATGAAACAAAGATTGAGCTCTTTGGCCTGAATGGCAAGCGTCATGTCTGGAGAAAACCAGGCACCGCTCATCACCTAGCCAATACCATCCCTACAGTGAAGCATGGTGGTGGCAGCATCATGCTGTGGGGATGTTTTTCAGCGGCAGGAACTGGGAGACTAGTCAGGATCGAGAGAAAGATGAAGGCAGCAATGTACAGAGACATCCTTGATGAAAACCTGCTCCAGAGCCCTCTGGACCTCAGACTGGGGCGAAGGTTCATCTTCTAACAAGACAACAACCCTAAGCACACAGCCAAGATAACAAAGGAGTGGCTACGGGACAACTCTGTGAATGTCCTTGGGTGGCCCAGCCAGAGCCCAGACCTGAACCCGATTGAACATCTCTGGAGAGATCTCAAATTGGCAGTACACCAACACTCCCCATTCAACCTGATGGAGCTTGAGAGGTCCTGCAAAGAAGAATGGGAGAAACTGCCCAAAAATAGGTGTGCCAAGCTTGTAGCATCAAAAAGACTTGAGGCTGTAATTGGTGCCAAAGGTGCTTCAACAAAGTATCGAGCAAAGGCTGTGAATACTTATGTAAATGTGATTTGAAGAACAAACTTCTTTCACTTTGTCATTATGGGGAATTTTGAGGAAAATAATGAATTTAATACATTTTGGAATAAGGCTGTAACAAAATGTGGAAAAAGTGAAGCGCTGTGAATACTTTCTGGCTGCACTGTATCTATCACAGTATTAAAGTATAAACTCATTAATGTGATTAAAACTATATAACTCATTATCTGTGTTCATTAAATAGATCAGTCAAGACCAGATGTTGTTTCGGTTTTATTTCTCATAATTGCAAGTACTATCAGAACACATTATAGTACACTTAGTAAGTAAATTGCATGAATATATCTAATTCCATGGGGCAGTTTTTCGGTGCAGTCCTGGCCTAATGGTTAGAAAGTTAGACTGGCATCCCGAAGGTTGTGGGTTTGTTTCTCAATACCGGCAGGAAATGACCGAGGTGCCCTTGAGCAAGGCACCTAACCCACAATCCCTGCTGTGAATATCTGTGTGTCCACCACTTGCAGTGTGCGTTTACTACTTGGATGGCTTAAATGCAGACGACAAATTTAGACCTATTTAGCACACAACCTATCCTGACAAAAAAAAAAAAAATACTACAACAACTTTATTTACACTGTAAGAGTTATTGAATGTTAAAGCTTTAACTTATAAGTCTTTATCATTTTCCAAGCTTTTCACCAAAATGACAAAATTGAACTAAATACATTGTGCTTCTAGGACAAAACTCCATATTTTCTCTCACACCATTTACTTATTTAGACATAAAAACAAATGTTGCTCACTTGCAACATATTTTCATATGAGTGTGAAGGCTTGATAAATGTTTGAAACTCTTCCCACACTGAGTACAGTGGTACGGCTTCTCTCCAGTATGAAGTCGCTCATGTGATTTCAGGTGTGCAGACTGAGTGAAACTCTTGTCACAAGATGAGCACTTGTAAGGTTTTTCTCCAGTATGAATTCTCTGGTGCTGTTTTAGATTGTCAGCTTTAGTAAAGCTCTTCCCACAGTCAACACACACATGATCTCTCACTTCACTGTGTATTTTCTGGTGCTGTTTAAAACTGTTCATCCTTGAAAAACTCTTTCCACAGAGAGAACACACGTAAGGCCTCTCATCTGAATGAACTTTCAGGTGTTGTTTTAGATGTGATGATGAAATGAACTTTGTACCACACTGATCACAGTTAAATGGCTTTTCTCCAGAGTGACGGAGCAGATGATACTTGAGATCAGTTCTACATTTGAAACTCTTCCCACAGTAAGTACAGTGGTACGGCTTCTCTCCAGTATGAACGCGCTCATGTGATTTCAGGTTTTCAGAACGAGTGAAACGCTTGTCACAATATGAGCACTTGTAATGTCTTTCTGCAGAATGAACTCTTTGGTGATTTTTTAAATGGGCAGATGTAGTAAAGCTTTCCCCACACTCAAAACACACATGATCTCTCACTTCATCATGTGTCTTTTGGTGCAGCTTAAAATGACGCAGCCTTGAAAAACTCTTTCCACAGAAGAAACACACATAAGGCTTCTCATCTGAATGAACATGTAGGTGTTGTTTTAGATTGGATGATGAATTAAAATCTTTACCACACTGATCACAGTTAAAAGGTTTTTCTCCAGAGTGAATGCGCAGATGATATCTGAGTCCTGATTCACCAGAAAAACTCTTTCCACACTGAGAGCATGTATACGGTTTCTCTCCAGTGTGAATTCTTAAGTGTGTCTTAAGGTTTCCTTTTTGACTGAAAGCCTTTCCACATTGAGAGCAGGTGTGTGGCTTCTTAGCATTTGTTCTTTGAGTTATGCTAGGCTTTTCCTCCTCTGCTTCATTCAGTTCATGTTTTTGTGGTTTCATCTCCATCCCGTCTAAAATGAAAATATCATGTGGTTAAAATAAGTTCAAGTGAACTCTGATTTAACAGAAGAAAGCAACATCATACCATATAGTATCAGATCTTTGATATGTCAGTTCTGTAACTTTCTTGTTCATTCATTTAAAATGTGGATGACAAAAGCTATTCAAGATTATGACCATTTCTGTATCTCTATTTTGCTCATTATTTCACAGCCACCAAATCTGTTGAGCTGAAGCTTTGTTACCTTAATGTTTCTCAGCAGTCAATAATGAAGAATCAAGAATGGACACCAACCTATTTGTTGCTCAGTATCTTCTTGTTTTATTCTGGATGGTTCTGGATCACTCATGTCTTCAATCTCCTCTTTAATAAACTCCATCTTTAACAGTCACACAGATTTCAGCTGCTACACCTGGAGTTTGTCCTTCTCTTGTAGGATGATGGGAATATTCCCAGTATTTATTGGTGAATTGTTGTGGGAGGGGCTTCACTGCAGGTGTGAACTGTGATCACTGTGAGATACTGACGCCCACAGGACCAGATCTGGGAAAAAAATTAAATATATCAAAGATATGTTACTGAATTGATACTGGATTACTTTAACAGCAACTTCAACAGTTTAGGTAGCAAAGTTTTTCTGAAACCACACCACTGTCTATGGTAACATCAGGGCTCGACATTAAGCCTTGTCATGTGCTTGACCTGAAAGTTTCAGGCATCTTAACAGATTGCACTACTGTGTTGATGCTGATTCACCAGACTGCTGAAGAGAGCCTTCAGTGTGAGAATGAGCTCACAAAAGCATGTTAACATAAACCGTTGTGTTTAATTTTAAAGAGACTTGAGTTTTTGGAGACTGAACCGTAGCTATTGGCTCTAAATGACACAACATCTCACACAATTTTATAAAGTTGCCCCACACAGGACTCAAAGCCACAACCTGAAAGGTTCAGGATAGGTGTCTTAACAGATTGCACCACTGGGTTGATGCTGATTCACCAGACTGCTGAGGAGAGCCTTCAGTGTGAGAATGAGCTCACAAAAGCATGTTAACCAGATAAGCATGCTAAGATAACTTGTTAATGTAGCTTATGCTTAACCTGATAGCTGAAGAGCTACATTAGAAAGAATGGCAACTGGTTAGCATGCTAACCAATTAACATGCTAACTAACACAAGGCAACAAACACAGGCAAGGTCAACTTCTTTGAGGAATTTCTCACATTTTTGGAAAATGACAAATGAGGTATCATCGGAATCGGCATAAACCAAGGAACGTAATGATACAAAGAAATCAAATTTTGAAGATCTTTGGAACACTAGATGGTGCCGTGTTCAGACTTCTCAGGTACCTTCAGGACATGCCAATGATAATACCTACCATAATTTTGTGCTGATGTGTCAAATATTTTAAAATATATTGCAATTTATGACAAAATTCAAAATGGCGACATGTGGTTCATCCAATCCTGGAAAAATCGGTATCTATGCATTCGGCACGACACAGTGAATCCATATCCATATATGATTTTCTTACAAACTGAATACTGTACTTTTCAAAATCATGAAAGGAATCAGGAGTACTAAGTTTTTTTTTCTAGATCAAATGGTTCGAAAGTTATAACAGTTTCATTGTTGAATTTTTGAACTGGTGGTGGCGCTATAGAGTTTGTCCTGGACACACCCAATTTGGTCAAATTACTTTTCTTTACCATCACTACAAGTGTGCCAAATTTCATCAGTTTCCCTTCTTTTGGTTCATATGACTCCCATTAGGGAAGAATAATACAATACAGTTTTAACCAGTTAACCCTTGCCTGAGTGATTTAACCATTCTGATTTGTGAAGTTCTACGACAAAGACACAGCATGCCAATTTTTAAGTCAATCAGACTTAGGGTTGTGTAGTTATAGACATTTTTAAGTTAAGTTTTTTTAATAGTCATTTTTAAGTTTTTTTATAGAACAGGTTAAATGGCAATTTTATGGTTAAAATTTCACAAATTAGAATAGTGAATTAAAGGATTCAAGGAAGAGTTAACCAACCAAAAATGAATTGTGAAATATTACACAAATAGTCTATTTGAGCCTATAGTATGACCATGTTTAAACTTATAAGCTGATTTATCTAATGGCTTGGACCAATATTCATTGGGACAGCCTGTTTGTCATTATTACACAAGAAAAGAGAACAGAGCAGTGAGAAACACTGAAAAGCGATCAAATGCTATTGGGAAAGCTTTCCACATCAGGCCTCCCTCTTAACCTTGTCTGATACCTGCTTAAACTTCATTGGCCACCGCAAGCCGCATAGGGTCATCGCAGCTGCTGGAAGACTTGTTCTGCACTTCAATCATAGCACTGTAGCTACCAAAGCAATTGTGACAAACAGGCACAGAAGAAAAATCCAAACAAATTAGCGTACGCCAGAATTCTTGAGCTCAAAGATGAGCACTGGCAGCCGATGGAGGACGTGGCACCTGTTCTGGCAGCATTAAAGTGTGCCACGACTATTATGTCTACCGAATCTGATGTGTCCATCTCAAATATCTATCCTATCACTTACGGCCTCTTACATTCACATTAGAGCGGCACAATTCTGGATAAATTTAGAATCACAATTTTTTACGTTTAAAATAACATGCAAACTGGTTCTGACAACATTTTCATTGCTTTAGTCTATTTAAAAAAATAATAAATTGAACAAAAGTCAATGTCTCATTCATAAAGACTTTTCAAAATTTTTTGTGAATAACTCTTTCAAATGAATGATCCAATGACAAACACTGTTTTAAACACTCACTTGTTGTCACCTCCAATACATAGGCTACAAGTACCAAAAGATAATTTACTCGTATTTTGATCACAACCGTAGACATCAGTGTTTACACCCAAACTATAAACTTTTATCCCAGTAGCCTACATTTTTATACCGTTATTTAAATGTTTGTAACACATAAATAACGATGTGTGGTTGAAACACATCTCCCCACATCAGCGCGAACGCAGATTTCAGTGTTGCAGTGTGATGATCGTACTTTGAAGGTTAACTTAAGTCCCTAAAGTCTTTGCTTTAAACGGTTTCACATTGCAAGCGTCAATAGAAGCGCGTTCACATCGGAAGCGTGATGGCCAACTCTCATTCATTAATACAGGCACCGACAAAACACACGCTGTTCATGCTCCGCTGACGCTTGCGATGTGAAACATGCTTAGGCTAATAGACACAGCAGAATCGTTGTCATTTAGAAATGAGATCGCATGGGTGCTTGAATCCAGATCGCAATCTTTTAATGATTAATCGTGCAGCTCTAATTCCCATCTTAAGAGAAACGAAGAGGACAGTGCTCGGTTTTTGGAGTTCAAAGCAAAAGTGCATGACTCATTGACGCAGCAGGCCCAAGCTGGAGGTGATGATGGGAACAGAGCCCTTCGGATGCTTCTGGGAAGTATTTACAATAAACGGTGTATCAACAAGATCACAAGTAGAGCGTGGCGCTAGCAACGCCAAGGTCATGGGTTCGATTCCCAGGGAAAGCAAGAACTGACAAAAATGTAAAATGTGTACCTTGAATGCAAAAGCGTCTGCCAAATGCATAAAAGTAAATGTAGAGAACAGCCTCCTTCGCTTGACAAGTCCACTAGAATGGTGGAAAGCGAATGCCACCAGGTTTCCCAGATTGTCTTGGCTGGCAAAGAGGTATTTACACCAGGAACATCCGTCCCACCAGAACGCGTGTTCTCAGCACAGGCCTGATGGTCAACAGACTTCGTACAAGACTAACCCCAGAACATGTTAACAAGCTGATCTTTTTGAACAAAAACCAGTGACAGGGCTCCAGACTACGACCAAATGGTCGCTTTTTGTGACCTTTTTTTCTGCTGGTGCAACTAAATTTTGTTTTTAACTTACAAAAGCCCCTGTATGAGTTCTTGATTTTAATCTTTATCGCACATGATAGTGGCCTATAGTTAAAGCTGCAGTCCGTAACTTATCTTGTGTTTAAAGATTACTAAATGTATATAATGAGCGAGTATATCATGAATCCATTTTCCAAACTGTGTTTTTGTCTTATCCTGAATCTCTACAGTACACATATAATAAGTGTTTATATTCAGACTATTTTATTCCGCTTCGGCGGAGGAGCACAGTCCCTGCGTGACTCGCTATAGACATAAACAGAGAGAAGTAGCTCCGGCTACAATGTTCTTCCGCAAGACGCATGCAGTTACGGATTGCTATTGCTCAGAGTATCGGCGGGATTGCAAATGTGATACTGATCTTGTACAAAAGTCCAATAGACAAGTTGATATTAAGTAACAACGTTTTAGCCACAATACTGTCTATTTAGTGAAAATCAAAGCCACACCACAACTGTTGCGCATCTCCAAATGATTCTCTTCAAAATGAATCTGCGTTTGGAACGATTGAATGAATGACTCATAAAGACTTGCCGCCACCTACTGGCGGTTTTATTTTCATATTTATACTTTGCATGGACTTTTTATTTAAAATATCAAACTTTTAAAGTTTAATTTGTACATATTTCTAACTTCAAAAACGTGTATTTAAAACATTCATACAACAGTATTTACCCGTGAGCTGCATTAAACAATGTAAATGTGTCTAAATGGCACTTCAGATGAGCTTCTGTGCCACTTCTGCAGTGCAAAGATGGACCTGTTGATGCTGATTTCATTTGATTGGTAACAGTCTGATTGTGTCTAATTGTTCTAACTGAATTTATTGTTTAAATTAACATTTTAAAAAACAACTTTTCTATTTTAATTGAAGAAATTGACAAAAGATGATGCATACATTTAATAAGATTAGAAACCATTGCTCTTACAATGGTAAAAATGCCCCTGGACATTAATTTTAGGGGGCAAATATCATCCTGTAATGGGAAAGTTATAATTGGAATGTGTGTTATTGATCAGAAAGTGCTCCTAATTTTTTTTTATTAGGAGCACAAGTGCTCCTCAAGAAAAATGTTAGCGTAGAGCCCTGACCATTCAAGCAACCCGCCCCCAAATTGGCGCTAATTCTAAACCGAAACTAAAATGCGCACGGCCGCGCTGTCATTCATTCACAGGTGCTCTGTCATCCGAGTATTGTATTTTGCCAGATTTTATAGTGTAAACATATTCAAGCGCGAATGAGAACCGTTTCGATGCCGGGTTTGCAAAAACAACAACAACAAAAAACCTCCCAAAATTGAAAATCGAATACCAACCCACCGAACAAATATTCTGGTCCATCCCTATTATTTTTATAATATTTAAATCAAAAAGTGTTTATTTCTTTTAAATGTTAGGATTACACCATAAATGTGAAATAAAACTGCTAATTTATGCTGCAAAGTTCAAACAATAACATGTTTTAAAATATTTGTTGAAAAGAAGTCTCAGAGCTGCATTTATTTGATTAAAAAAATGCAGTAATATTGTGAAATATTAAAACTAAAATAACTGTTTTCTGTTTGAATATAGGCCTATTTAAAAATGTGTTTTTCCTGCTGGCAAAGCTCCCTTACTCCAGTCTTCAGTGTCCAGGGATGCAAACGGGTGAGGGGTAAAAAAGGTGAGAACATTGCGTGGATAGAGAAAACATTCTCAGAGGTCAGGACACTTTTTTTTTTTTTTTTATACATTTACTTTTCATGCTCATTTCTAGTCACTATTAAGTATCTTTGCATCTGCCTGAAAACTAATTCTAACAGGTAAGAGGTAAAGGTTTTTGTGTTTTATGTAGGGCAAAACCTTTTATAAAACACAAAAAAGGATTCAATAGATGTGGATGCTGAATACATAAATAAAACAAAAACAAGACCACAACAACCAGATAAAATGTATGTTGGAAACCGTCACAAGATCAAAGGTCAGACATCAATCTAATGAGCTGATTTGCTGCTCAAGAACAATTTCTGATTATTATTATTATTAGCTGATAACATTTGTGCTGCATACGGACATGTGGAATGTGTAGTTTTTAATCAGGGTTTCATACTAACAGAAGTATTTAAGTAGAAATATGAAATGAGAAATATTCACTGTCTTTTTAAAATGTTTATTGTACATTTACAAATGCAAAACAGGCAGCAGCACACCTATATCATAGTAAAATGGCTTTGGCGTAGAGAAGCGAAGGTTTTATCATTTTGATGTTTAAGTATTTAAAACTTTGAAATATTCCCACAAAACTATCTTTGCTGCAGTCTGAGACCTAAAATGACAAGGTATGCGGAGAGGACTCATGAAGGGTTACTTTTGTATTATTCTATATCGTGGAATACGATAATATTGAGATGCTGTAGATTACCATTTAACGTTTTTTTTGGTGTATAACTGTTCTTTAATCTTGTCCTTTCAAAAGGTATATAATAAAATCAGACGATAAGTTCGCGGTTCTCAGTCATTATTGAACATTACACTCCAGTGTGTCCGTTTTGCAACAGGATACAATTAAAATCACAGCGATACATACCTGGCATACTGGAGACTTTATACCACATATGAATGCATCCAGATGTTATTTAATCATTCTTTAAGAGCTCTCTGAACCAGCCATAGGCAGCAACGTCACTGCAACTTTCAAGGTCCAGAAAGGTAGGAAAGTCATTGTTAAAATAGTCCATGTGAATACAGTGGTTCAACCTTAATTTTATGAATTAGCTAGCTCCTGCATCAGCATCACACGCATGAATCGTGGTGCTCACGTGAACAGCGTCGGCCAATGGTGCGGCAGTGTTCTGGCGTAGCGCTGCAGGAGAATGGCACAGACGAGAAGAAATGGGTTTTGCGCACAAAAAGTATTCTCGTTGTTTCATAAAATTAAGGTTGAACCACTGGAGTCACATGGATTTTTTAAATTATGTTTTTACTACCTTTCTGGGCCTTGAAATTGCTGTTTATGGAGGGGTCAGAGAGCATCAAAAATATATTAATTCGTGTTCCGAAGATGGAACGACATGAGGGTGAGGAATTAATGACAAAATGTACATTTTTGGGTGAGCTATCCCTTTAAGTAGTCATTCTGAACCAGTAATCACTTTTTTGACAATTTTGCATGGGGGTGGGATGAATTTTTAATTGATTTGCTTAAATTATGACTACATTATTATGTAATTATTTGCCCTGTTTTTATCTAAATATTTTTTTTAAATGTCAAAAAAGTATATGACAGGATTATTTATTATGTGATTAATATAGCTAAATGATAAATTAATAATAACATTAATTAGGCTATAATCTATCAATTGATCTAATGTCTAAAAAATATAATAATTATCTGTCTGCTAAGCTCCGATAATATATGGAATATTATATTAATAGATTATCCAACTAATGCAGTCTGAGCAACTGAAATTCAGTGTGCAGTTCACCTTACATTCATCATTAGTTACTGGACAGAAACATTGTTAAATTGATTTCTTTATATATGCTATTAGTAAAATCCTTATGTTTATTCAACTATGTGTGGGCCTATGTAAAATACGGGACAGTTTTGATACAATTAAAATCATGTAAATACATACCTGGCATGCTGGAGACCTTTGACCACATATACATGCATCCAGATGTTATTTAATCATTCCTTAAGTAGCTTTTCTCTCCGTGACAACACAAGCAGCAGACTATACTGTTGTTAGCGGTTAGCACTAGCATTATCAACAAGACGCGTAGGGGCGGGGCTCTGGAGAGGCGCTGAGTAAATTCACACTTACGTAACGCAACAGCAGATTCGACTTTTTGACTAGTCAAATTAATTAGAAATGTCTCTAATTATTTATTTGTATGTGTCTTAAATAGTATTTAAGACTAGTCAAAACGTTATGAGATATGTCGAATCATTTTCATGAAGAAACACTTTGCATTCAATGCTTCAGGTGTAAAGCAGCGCTGCAAAGACTTGAATGTAAATGTAAATACAGAGTTGACATTTATAAAACACAAAATTTAACAACAATGCACCCATTGTCAGCAGAATACAGAGAAAAATAATAATCTGCTGATGAGGGAAAAAAAAGATAAAGAGGAAAAGAACACAAGGGTAAGAAATTAATTCATACATCAGTTAGAGAATGCAAATTAAAGGCACTACAAATTAAAGTTGTACTTTCTTATTTACAGAAGAAGAAATAGTGTTGAGATACTTTTTAAATTCTTTACAAAAACAAGAAAAACTGGTTTGTTGTTGGTGAAGTTGCATTTGTGGATATCAAATTTGCAAAGAAAATAAATTAAATTCATAAAGCAATCATTTTCTTTAGTCAGTTCATAATATATAATGGTTTTATGGTGACATCTTGCAGGATATCAACACTGATAAATATGCCAATGCTTTTTCGAGGTTGTTTAGTATAGTGACAGTCCCAAAATGTTTCTGTCTGAAATTGGCAAAATGACATCTTGCGTCAATATCAGTTTTACATTTCTTCACGACATGTTCGACAGGATAAAATGTTAATTAATTTGAAAGATACTTATTTTACTATCAGTCAGAAAATATCTTTGTTACATGTGTTCAAATAAATAATTCCAGTAAAAAAATTTTTTTTACCTATTGTCATGGTCAGTGGCTGTAATGAAGAGCACAATTAAGAAGATACACAAAAATCAATCTTTAATCCAAGAATCAAAATTATAACCAGGAGAATAACTTAGAGGAAAGACATCCACAAACACATTAAAGGGTTAGTTCACCCAAAAATGTAAATTCTGTCATTAATTCCTCACCCTCATGTCGTTCCAAACCCGTAAGACCTTCGTTCATCTTCGGAACACAAATTAAGATATTTTTGATGAAATCCGAGAGCTCTCTGAACCCTTCATAGACAGCAATTTAATTAACACTTTCAAGGCCCAGAAAGGTAGTAAAAATAGTCCATGTGACTCCAGTGGTTCAACCTGAATTTTATGAAGCGATGAGAATACTTTTTGTGCACAAAAACAAACAAAAATAACGACTTTATTCAACAATCTCTTCTCGTCTTTGCAAGACTCTTACGCTGTTGAGGTGGTAAATACAGCGCAGCACTTCCGAGTTCTACGGCAAAACGGCGGCTCACCATTCATCAAAAAAAAAAGTGTTGATTAAATTGCTGTCTATGGAGGGGTCAGAGAGTACTCAGATTTAATCAAAAATATCTTAATTTGTGTTCCGAAGATGAACGAAGGTCTTACGGGTTTGGAACGACATGAGGGAGAGGAATTAATGATTTTTGGGTGAACTATCCCTTTAACATCAAACAATACAGGATCAGGAACAGACTGAGGCCCTGTCCACACGAACGCAGGTATTTTCAAAACCGCAGCTTTTTCTATGTGGTTTGGCCGTTCATCCACACACAAACGCAGTATCCGGTCACTGAAACCAAACTTTTTTGAAAACTCCTGCCAGGGTGAAGATTTTTAGAAACTCCGGTTGCAGTGTTGTCGTGTGGACAGTGAAACTGGAGATTTTGGCTTGTTACGTCAGAACCAGCAATAACAATAACCTTTTTTTCAGGCTTCTGATTGGCCAACATGGCTTTACAGTTAGGGTTATATTGCCACCTGCTGGTTTGGCAAGCTCTTGACAGCGCTTCATAGCGTGTTTTAGCGTTTTCATGTGGACGCAATTTTTTTTAAGGAAAAACTCGGTTTATAAAAATACCCGTGTGCGTATGACCAAGATTGTTTCAGTCACTCAGTATGTTTTTGTAATGTTAAAATGTTGTAATATTTATGAATTTGACTACGTACTTATCCATTTCATTGCGGGTGCAGTGCGCTCCTCCCATATAATACTTTATCTCACACATTTACTTGAATGCATTTGACATTGAAACATTTTTTTCATGTGAGTGGAAAGGCTTGACAAATGTTTAGATTCCTTCCCACACTGAGTACAGTGGTACGACTTCTCTCCAGTATGAACTCGCTCATGCGTTTTCAGGTTTCCAGACTGAGTGAAACTCGTCACAATATGAGCACTTTTAAGGTCTTTCTCTAGTATGAATTATTCTGTGCCGTTTCAGACATTCAGCTCTAGTAAAGCTCTTCCCACAGTCACAACACACATGATCTCTCACTTCATTATGTGTTTTCTGGTGCTGTTTAAAACTGTTCTTCCTTGAAAAACTCTTTCCACAGTGAGAACACACATAAGGCTTCTCATCTGAATGAACTTTCAGGTGTTCTTTTAGATGTGACGATGAAATGAACTTTGTACCACACTGATCACAGGTGAATGGCTTTTCTCCAGAGTGAACACGCAGATGATACTTGAGATCAGTTTTGAATCTGAAACTCTTCTCACACTGAGTACAGTGGTACGGCTTCTCTCCAGTATGAACTCGCTCATGTGATTTCAGGTTTCCAGACCAAGTGAAACTCTTGTCACAATATGAGCACTTGTAAGGTCTTTCTCCAGTATGAATTCTTTGGTGCTGTTTCAGATTGTCCGCTCTACTAAAGCTCTCCCCACACTCAAAGCACACATGATCTTTCACTTCATTGTGTGTTTTCTGGTGCTGTTTAAAATGACGCAGCCGTGAAAAACTCTTTCCACAGAAGCAGCACACATAAAGACTCTCATCTGAATGAACATGTAGGTGTTGTTTTAGATTTGATGATGAATTAAAGTCTTTACCACACTGATCACACTTGAATGGTTTTTCTCCAGAGTGAACACGCAGATGATATCTAAGACCTGATGCTTGAGAAAAACTCTTCCCACACTGAGAGCATGTATACAGTTTCTCTCCAGTGTGAATTCTTATGTGTGTCTTAAGGTTTCCTTTTTGTCTGAAACTCATTCCACATTGAGAGCAGGTGTGTGGCCTATTAGCATTTGTACTTTGAGTTTTGATGCTCTGCTGTTCCTCCTCTGCGTCGTTCAGTTCATGCTTTTGCGGTTTCATCTCCATCCACTCTAAAATGAAAATATTGTGGTTAAAATAAGTTCAAGTGAATTCTGATTTAACAGAAGAATGCAACAGCAGATCTTTGATGTCTTATGCTGCATTCACACCGAACGCGAACAGAGCGTCAAATTCTCGTCTAGTTGGACGATTGAACATTTTGAATCCATTCGCGTGAATAAAGCGAATTGGACGCGGCTCCTGATTGGTTAACGCGCCGCGAATTGACGCCAAAGTTCAGATTTTTCAACTCGGGCATCAGAAGCGAATTTGCTTCAAACGCGTGAATGCACAAAAAGCCCCAAATAAAATCACTCGCATGTAACGCGCAAGGCGCTCAATTCGCGTCAAATTTGTGTCATTCACG